>JAUPFN010000001.1:34910732-36141738 GCA_036924255.1 Apodemia mormo | reverse complement strand
TTATTGGACTTTTTAAGACCTAACAACAGATAATCGAACGGACAATTCATACCTATATAAATGTAATTAAAATTTTATTACTTTTGTGAGTATTTCTCAAATACTTAAATTGCGGCTATAAAAACATATTATAATTCTTATGTATACTACTAAACTCTCTTAAAAGGCTGGATTTTTTTGTTTTTAATAATATTTTTTGTTTACTTGAGTAAACCCAAAGATAATTTCGATTGAATAGGTTGCGCTCCGATCGCGTTGGACAGGACAATTTGTAGGTATTACTGCGGGGCCCACTAATAACACACAGAATCTATTTTACACCAAATACCCTTGCAGAGTAGGCAGTGCCTGATTGCAATTTCTTGATCCTCTGCGATTTGCTCGTTGCTATTGTAATGGTATCTTGGTTAACTATAACTATAAATATAGTTAAGATTATTGCAATTGCGTCCCCTGGACGCAGTGGACGAAATTCCAATAATGCCAGTCGTCGTCTGGCATTATTTGAATTTCGTCTACTGCGTCCAGGGGACTAATCGACGTTACTAATGAATTAATTGATGAGTGACAGTCGCGTTGATGTTGTTCAACTAAAGGACGTTATTTATATAACTTTTTCCCATGCGTTCAGGATCGTTTATGTAAAACATGGATAGAAATAGACCATTGTGTTACGCAGTTTCTCACTAGCCACGGTAATTTTAAAGCTAGATTATTCTCGTTTAAATTAGTTCCTTCTCCTTTTTGCGAATGCTTTTCATTAAATTGTAAATATGAACAAACTGCACACTACATTCTTTGGGAGTGTAATCTTTGGCAAATGAACGTATTCAAATGCTTAATATTATCCAATGTACATATATCCGGTGTAATTTATTACTCCGACGTTGTGGGAACACGTGGAAACTTCCGTGCCTTCAAGCGATTTTGTCATACTTACTACTGGAGGCAAAATTAAGTAGGCCATTTTGGTAGATCCCTAATTTTTCAAACTTCCGTGGTGCAATAGCAATCAGGCTTGACCTAATTGTAAAAGTCTCATTTCGTAGCATTTTTATGCTTTTAATATTTTGCTGTTTCCTGCTTAAAAGGGAGGGTCGGTTGCCGCTGTTGATTCTGGTCTACAGAATTTACAGTGGCGGGAACGAGAGGTGGGAAGTCGTCGTCTGGATAAAGCCAAACAAGTACCAAATTAGTTTAGCATCTAGTCGACCAAATTGGACAATTTTTTGTCTGCTCTTTCACTCTTTGACCAAAATCAACGCGGATGCAAAAGTCAATTGCTGTTTTGACAATTCCTTGAAATTCTCACCTGTAATGTGAATGAATGTCACACCACTGTCTACTGGTTTTATAGAGTGCGAGGTATTGAGTTCGAAGATCAACAAAATTCTAAAGTGGAGCAGTACCTTTAAGTATTTATTTTTTATATCATTATATTGATATAATTGAGATAGCTCACTAATAAAAAGAAATAGATATCTAACCATAGCTAACGCCAAAGCCACGTTATCGCTCGACGATTCGTGACATTTTGTCGCAAAAAAACGTGCCACACCTCACCACGTGGTTAAATGTATTAGATTAACAATAGGCTATCTTGCTTCAACCTCCAATGCTCACCCAAGCAAAAGCGAAAGAAACTTAGTTGCGGAGTGCGGCAGAAAACTAACAGAAATAAGAAACACGAATCTTCGCTGTAGAGTTATAATGCCTACATGCCTATGCATTATCGCTCTACGGCGAAGATTCGTGTTATCACGATCGGTGTAGTAAACCAATTCGCTGTATCGTGAATTTTCGAGCTTTTGTCAGTTTTATTCCACAATCTTTCGCAGTAGCGGTCATTTGGACCAACTGCTTAAGTTCATTTCGAAGAAAAATAAATTCCGCAATCCGCAATAGGCCTTTTCATCACAAAATTTTTTTGTGCGCATGCGTCAGAATCAGCCATCTTTTTCGTACTGTTTTTTGTAAACAACCATGCTAAATTGTCCGCTATCCGTGTATCAAAAATTAAAATATAAATCAAAGTTGATTAATTGTAAAAAAAGTGAAAAAAAAAATAAGTAGTAAGTCAAAATAATCGGAAAAAAAATTTTGTACTCCATTATAATTATGTTGTCTGTACGAAAAGGAACAACAAAACGGTGTTGTTATGGAGTATGTAAAAGTGATACACGATACAAATCATTTAAAACCAATAGATTCTATTTTATAAATTTTCCAAAGCCTTGTCTTGAATATCGAAAAAAAATAATCAAATCATCAAGCAAATTACACATTAAAGCATGTGTAAAATGTGCGAAATGTGAGTTATGGGTGAAAAAATGTGGCAGAAGTGACCGAGGTTTTAGATCTATTGATAATGTTACTAAGGATACTTATATTTGCTCACTACATTTTCTTGGAGAAAGTGGTCCAACTGAACAAAACCCTGATCCTTTAAGCTATCAAGAGTTTCAACATATTGATAAATCAATTAATAACCTCTAACCTCTCAATCAGCTCACTTTTTTTCCCTTTTTGCGGACGCCCATGACATTTTAGCCACCTTTTCAATTGTTCACAATTATGAGCTTCAACTGAATCATAAATAAGTGAAGCACCATCGATGGTTTTTTCCAATAATTTATTTCTTTGTGGAGATAATAGTCCTTGTCCAGCCATTGTTGATTAAAACAGTACGAATTTTTTGAATTACCGCCGTTTCAACATGGCGGCTACGCATGCGCTCATCTGATGATGAAAAGGCCTATTAAGTTCATTTCCATAGCAACGCACCATTTACATTCTTGGTGTCTATGGGCAACGGTTTCTCTTTCCATCAGGTGAGCCGTCCATCTGCTTGCTATCTAATGACTTAAAAAAAATAGTCTGCTGAAAAACGAATACCATCGCCTATAGACACCAAAGATGTTAATGATGCGTTGCAATCTTGTGACGAGGTCTAATGCCAGATACATAACTTTACCGGCTACCTCACACTCCAAACACAACACAGTGATAAGCGCTGACGCTATTGCGAAAGGAATAGGTAAGGCGATGGTACGAGACCCGGGTGAGACAAAGCAGAACGCTACCACCTAGTAGTCACGATGGTAGTGACTTGCATAGCAAATCGGTCGCCACCTACAACCTGTTTAGCACTTCGGCAGACGGCTTATTATTGAAATTACATATTCATTATTACATTACTCAAAATTTATATAGATGAGTGAGGGTTCGAATATATTGGACAAGTTTATCTATACACTAGCTGACCCGGCAAATGTTGTTTTGCCATTCATATTTTATTAAGAATCCATAGCGGACAAACAACGTGACACGTAATTTATATAAGTCTCGCCCTATGGGATTGTCCTTCCACGCAGCCAAAATGGCATTAAACTTTATATGGTGGTGAAGTATTCTTAAGTTTTCTATTTTACCACGCAATTTTCTTAATATTTTCTTTTATAAGAACCTTCTCCTTACAATTACAAACAAAATAAAAAAAAAATACCGTAATTGGTCCAGCCATTCAGGCGTGATGTCATGACCAAGGAGAATAGGGATTGATTTTTATATTATCTATACATATAATAAAATCGTAGGAAAGTCAAAACTGTATATTGAATATTTTTTAAAAGAATACTTGGGGCGTGATCTACAAACGATAAAGTAAAAATAAAGTTTTTACAATTTTTGTCTGTTTGTCTGTATGTATGTCCGGGGTAAACTCAAAAAGTACTGCATGGATTTCCTTCAAATTTTGCATGAATATTACTGACAGGTCGGGTCAACATATAGGCTACATATTATCACGCTATCACCTACGGGGGAGGAGCCGTGCGAAGTAAACGAAGTCCTCGCGGACGAAGTCGCAGGCAACAGCTAGTTATTATATAATTTTATTGATACAAAATTAAATATGATTCACTATAATAATTAAGGACATTTATAAAAGACGCAGTCACTCGTGACTTCGTCCGCATGATTAAAAAACATTTTTTGTTTGCTCAGTCAGGTAAATGTAGCCAATGACGCTCCGGGATAATGTAGCTTTCTAAAAGTGAAAGGACTATTAAAATTGATCTAGTAGTTTTTAGTTAAATCGTTGCAAACAAACAACCAAATTTTATAGATATAATAACTGTATTATATCCTCCTAAAATGTTAAAATGTTTGCTGTGTCCTGCTGGGTTGTAATGCATTATTACGTTAGTTACAAAACAATGATTAAGGATTGTTTTGTAACTAACATAATAATACATTACATTGTGGAATGCAAATAAGTAAATAAAAAAAAGTTTTTAGATATTTAAAGGAGGAATTATGGTATTTAATTTGCAAATTTCTGCGAAATGTTACATGGAACTGCTGTGATGCAACAGAAATGAAAGGTAGTGTAAGGAATAGGGCAAGCTTATCCAAAGTCTGAAATTATAGAAGACCACAGCGGCACAATAGTAAACCCACTTCCACGACAGAAGCAAAGGCAGTACACACAAGTTATGTACTCAACGCACTTTTCACTTCGCAACCGAAGCATCTTCAGGAGAGTCGAATAGCACTTCATTCTATGAAGGGTGAAGCATTAATGATTTTTAGATATTTTCTTTCTATGGCAAATAATTCTAAAACCATAAAGAAATCTAGAGCGCTATAGCTTAAAAACAAAAGCTACGAAAATCTATCCAATGCTACCCTGCACGGCTATGCGCTCTTGAAATTTTTTTCATTCCTGAGTTACTCAAAATTTATATAGATGAGTGAGGGTTCGATTATATTGGACAAGTTTATCTATACACTAGCTGACCCGGCAAATGTTGTTTTGCCATTCATATTTTATTAAGAATCCTTAGCGGACAAACAACGTGACACGTAATTTATATAAGTCTCGCCCTACGGGATTGTCCTTCCACGTAGCCAAAATGGCATTAAACTTTATATGGTGGTGAAGTATTCTTAAGTTTTCTATTTTTCCACGCAATTTTCTTAATATTTTCTTTTATAAGAACCTTCTCCTTACAATTACAAACACAATAAAAAAAAATTACCGTAATTGGTCCAGCCATTCAGGCGTGATGTCATGACCAAGGAGAATAGGGATTGATTTCTATATTATCTATACATATAATAAAATCGTAGGAAAGTCAAAACTGTACATTGAATATTTTTTTAAAAGAATACTTGGGGCGTGATCTACAAACGATATCGAAGACAAAAATAAAGTTTTTAGAATTTTTGTTTGTTTGTCTGTATGTATGTCCGGGGTAAACTCAAAAAGTACTGCATGGATTTCCTTCAAATTTTGCATTCCTGAGTTACATGATATCGCACTGCATCATTTAAATACGGTTCATAAAATAATCTATTTTTCAAAGTTCAAACTCTATACAGTACCTCTGTATACTATATCTCTATAGTCAGTTGATAGTCTGCGAGAACATGATTATCTTACGGACGGATAGACGGACATGACGAAATTATAAAAGTTTTGTTTTTTGACATTTGACTACGGAATCCTAAAAATGATCTAGTAACAAATAAATTAAGTTAACAAATATTGTAACCAGCTAATTTTAAGTACCTTTAAATACGCGGTCTTAGAACAAATATACCTACTAAGTTTTTTTTATGCTTCGAATTCACGCGAAAAAACTAATGGAATGTACGTATAATTGGGTTTTTCCCATATAACTAGCCTCGGAGGTTCAACTCCAAGTAAAATATTATCACGCCGGTCAATCAGCTGTAACGAATATCGTTTATTTATTGCGATAATCTAGAGCAAAAGCTTAAACGTTTATTCGAGGTACTTAACAGACGTCACACTACCACTAAACTGTTAGGTAGGTACTATGATTTTAATTTTCCAGCATAACCCCAAAAATCCCTCAAAATTTTTCATCGACCCGGAAGTGAATTCGGAAACTTAAGACATTGAACTAAATACTCAGTCGATCACTATGCAGTTTATCTACATGTAAATATTAAGTAAGTTAAAACAAAGTAGTTTTTCGCGTTCTTTTCAATGCCCAGATGCTCCGTATTTACGGGTTACCCAGTTTTTTTGGCGCTACAAAAATTTAGGAAACCGTAATCAGAAAAATTGTGCCTATAGGGGACGCATTGCCATCTCGCCACAAGGATAGCAACACACCATTAACATCTTTGGTGTTTATAGGCAATGGTTGCTCTTTCCATCACGGGAGCCATTTGCTTGTTTGCTATCTATCTTTTTTTTCTGACTATTGATTTATATTAATTATCCTTGATATTAAAATTATTGAGTATAATAATAAAATAACAAAATAACAAAAAAAAATTCTTTAGAATCCTGACTTTGATGGCAATTTTGATAATTAATATAAATCAGTAGTCAGAAAAAAATTGTGGAACTCCAAAAAGTTTTAAAAAAGCTTATTTATTACAAAATATTGTAATAAGTATGATAAATGCTCCAAAAAAGTGAAAATTTCTTACAATTTACAATGGTTTCAACTTTGACCTTGAATAACTTTTGAAGGAGTACATTAATCAAAATTTTGTAAGAGACCTTTTTGTAGAGCATTAAATTTCCTATAAGAATATGTCATGGTTTAACCAATTTGATAATTCGTTGCAGAGCTACAAAATTCCAAACTTGAAGAATCAGATTTTCCCATGTTATTTAAACGGGAAATGGAAAATCGTGAAGCGGGACATCTTAATATTAAAATTAAGAGCTGTCCGTTATACTGGCGTATTTTTTCGGTATTCTGAACAAGATTTTCATTATATTTTTCAAAAAAAAATAGTCGATTTTTTTGATACAGCCTAATATATATATATATATATATATATATATATATATATATATATATATATATATATATATATATATATATATATATATATATATATATATATATATATATATATATATATATATATATATATCTTTATATATAAAAATAAAACTATGTTATTTTATTACTTTGAAGTTTTTTAATAACAAAAGGAAATATACTTACTTTGATCACTTTTTGATTTTATTAATGAATAAAGTTTATTCAATAAACTATCTTGTTGAGAAACATATCCTATATTTGATTAAGATTGATAAGGTAAGTTAATAATCTAAACGTTTTTTAGTAAGTATCTATCTGGTACATTGTTATTTATTTGATACTAGCTGTTGCCCGCGACTTCGTTCGTGCGGCCTTCGCTTACTCCGCACAGCTTCTCCCCCGTAGGTGATAGCGTGATAATATGTAGCCTATAAGTTGACCCGACCTGTCAATAATATTCATGCAAAATTTGAAGTAAATCCATGCCGTATTTTTTGAGTTTACCACGGACATACATTGACTTTCCTACGATTTTATTATATGTATAGATAAACTAATCTATTTTTTTGGATTATCTTGCCCTGATTGTGTCTTTAAAAATTGTCAGACGAACAATTATTTCTTAATTTGTCGTATAAGTTACATTATTACAATATATATACAACTTAGGGACAGCATTTAAGAAACCCCAAAACGTTTATATCAATAGTCAAAACAATTTATTTTACAATGTACCTACCGATCTTATTTTTTACTAGCTGCGCCCGCGACTTCGTCCGCGTGGAAAAATTTTGAAAAAAAAAAGTAGCCTAAGTTACTCCCTGTCACATCAGCTATCTGCCAGTGAAAGTCTCGTCAAAATAAGTCCAGCCGTTCCAGAGATTAACCGGAACAAACAGACAGACAGACAAAAATTGTAAAAAATGTATTTTGTTATACGTACCATGTATATGTCGCAGTGAAATTGTCAATACCGTTAGATTATAATCTACCTCGGGAGCAATTCCGTTACATTATAATCTAGCTAAGTGATATTATAATTTCACTAACTAACTTAGCCAAATTATAAACTCCCTAGGTAGATTAAAATCTAACGGTATTGACAATTTCACGGCGACATATACATCCATATGCATTTAGTAAAAAGCGGTAGTATTTTAATATTACAAACAAACAGACACTCCAATTTTATTTATTTGTATAGATGTATAGATAATGGCTACCGCCATGGGCGTACCGAGGGGGGGCAGGAAGGGGCAGCTGCCCCCCCTGGGATTTGTTTACCTCTGTACTATCTACTATTGGAGGATAAAAATATAATCCGATAAAATATAGTCCTAAAATGTTACGGTTGCCCTCCCCCACCCCCCCACCGGCCCAGAACCTGACATTTATTATGAGACCGAATAATATATTATAGAAATCCCGGTCAACGTTGTATTTATCAGAAAACTATAAAACACATTCTGAATTACCTGACCCGAGACCTCACATGCTCCACACCGACACCAGATATGTAGACCCCAGAGGTGTCTAGTTGTATTTATAGGTAGCACAAATGCACGATTGACGATTCTACATTATGCTTAGAAATATTTGTGCAAATTGTAGTACCTACAAATAGCCGATTCTAAATTTTATTTTAATATTATATGCTTTCTAAAAAATTAGGTTCATCTAATAAACCCTAAAAGTTACCAATTACAATAACAAACTAAACAAATTAGAAACAACCACAATATACAAAATTAACATTTTACCTTCATCCACTATTGATTTTGTTGTGTGATCTACCTAGGTAAGTATCTAAGAATACTCTTAACGTTCAGAGAATAAACCAAGCAAGTAGTTACAGAGTGCTAAGTATGAGTTTTTCTTTTCGCATTCGATCGTGAGCGCGTTTCGAGTTTACTAGGAATTTGTATGTGATTTCTACAGCGCCATCTAATGGTAAACTGGTTTCTCAGGCTAGATCCGCTAGGTATAACAATAACAATAAAATATTTTAGTTCTTATTGGTTTATATTTCTGTTCTTCCTGTTTCAATCTCAATAATAAATTTAAATTCTAGATACGAGTGTCACTACCAGTTTTTTTGTGCATATGCCACAGTTGATATGAACTTTTAAACTAACGCGTTTTACTATCATTTTTTAAAATATATAAACGTGTCAAAAACGCATATTATATATATATATATATATATATATATATATATATATATATATATATATATATATATATATATATATATATATATATATATATATATATATATATATATATACCATAATGTAACTTGGCCTAAACGTCGAGCTTTACAAGTAAGTTCTATATATGTACGCGTTTTTGACCCGTTTATATATTTTTAAAAACCACAGTTAATAACCCTAGCGCGACCGTCGAGCGTAGGCATGAAAAATGAAGTAGGTACATACCTACATGAATTTGTCTTCTGTACCTATATGTTTTGTGCCTATACCTACCTATTCGACTATAGAAATGTGCTATTAGGATTATTCGAAAAAAAAACGAAATTGAAAAAAAACTATACTTAATAAATAATTATTCGATTTTTTTTATTGTTTGCTATAGATTCGATTAATCAAATATAGCAAATAAAAATCAATGTAATTAATGTAATACAAGAATTTACAAGATACAAGAATCTACCGCAGCTATAAATATATTCATGACATGTCGCGAAGCAACTTAAAATATTATTAGTTAAATTAAGGAACTATTTGGTCTCAAGTTTCTACCTATTACAACATTATTACAATCACGGATTAAATGCCTTTCAAGACAATTTCTTAATTTGTCAGTGTAGCTTGCATACACAGACAGAAATACATAGCTATACTAACCACTTACCGATGAAATAAAGGACCAAGAGTAATTTTAAATTTGTCATCTCATGCGATACGATAAAAAGGCACAACATGCTTTATTTCTATTTTTCACGATATACCTAATATATCTACAAATGTATGACATATTTGACAGTGATAGGAGCGGATATTTAAGACGGTTTTATGTAAGTACCTACAATGTATATAAAAATTTTGGTTTCAAAATTTTTATATACATAGCTTTATAATAGGTACCCTTTTTGTCTTTGGTTAGGTACCTACTAGGTACCTGTTTCTTTTATCGTCGTCTTTGTAAGCTCACATATAGTAACTTTGATTTGTTAGTTTTCTAATTACATTTATTGTGTGTAATATGTATAAGAGTGTTACTCATATCTTATATATATAAAAATCAATTGCTGTTCGTTAGTCTCGCTAAAACTCGAGAATGGCTGAACCGATTTGTCTAATTTTGGTTTTGAATTAATTGTTGAAGTCCAGGGAAGGTTTAAAAGGTGAGAAAATATAGAAAAAAAAAATAAGTTTTTGTCTCAAATCAAATCCGATTGATTCATTCGGGAGTTGGTGTTGACGAAAATTTAAAAAACAGGGCTTTTCAACATAACTTTGAGCTATCTAACCTTTCAATCGTGTAAACATAACAGCATTTTAAAGCTCAAAATAATGCGTTAAATACCCAAAATTTAAAAAAGTTACTGCGTTTAAAAATTATAGCTTTTCAAAAATTACAAATCGTGTATTTTTCAATCAACTTCTAAATCTATGCTTAATCAAGTTATTGTCTGTTTTAACAGCATAGTTTTAGGGATGTCCTGCAGGGTCAAGTGCTTCACGGATTTTTTAGAATTTATATATGTTGCCGCCTCTGTGGTCTAGTGGTCTGGTCTCGGTGTTGACCACACGAGGCCTGGGTTCGATTTCCTGTCGGGCAATTCAAAAATGTGTTTATTCAGTTGTCTGATAAGAACAACTTTGTTCGGAATTGGATCAATGCCCGTTGGCGATAGGCTTGCCACCTATCACATTGTGGGACTAAGTATTTTCGCTAATCGTGGGTGCATTGGTTGTACCTCTCCAAGGATTCGGGCGTGAAGAAACTTTTCTTTTTTTAATTTATATTCAGCCTAGGTATCTATTTTAAGAACTCATTGTTTAAGAAATTTAAATTTTATTAATTCAGCTTTCAGTTTTTTATTTATCAAAACTTTGAAATAATCCTTGAAAATATAATAGAGAATTCAATATTTTATATTTAACATCTTATAATATTATTATAAATGCGAAAGTTTGGATGGATGTTTGTTACTCAATCACGCAAAAACTACTGAACGGATCCAAATGAAATTTAGCATACAGTTAGCTGATGACCTGGAATAGCACAAAGGCTACTTTTTTATCCCGGAAAAATAAGGTGGTCCCGCGGGATTCACCAAAAACTTTTATAATGCAGCGGGCTGCACGCTGCAGCTAGTATTGAAATAAACGAAAAGGACAAATAAAATTTTTATAACAAAAAAATATTACAAATATTTCCTCTAAAACAGTGTTTCCCAACCTTGTTTGTCCAATATTATGGGACTACTATAATATTTACTTACTGTGCCATTGCCCACTGTAACATTACTAAAAAAACAGCGTTGTTCAGCGAGTTTTAAAACGTCGTTTCCCCGCGGTAAGCGGCACACTCCGCGATTCCCTAACGAAGTTACTTGAGGAATCTAATCACCCAGTTGATATTTTCGTTTTTTGGACAAAATCATATCTAATATTTTTTATTGTTAATTTGGCAACGATATCTAGCATTGCATTTAAATAGCCCGGAGCGAAAAGGTTAAAAAAAAGTGTTTTTGAAATTGCCCCCTTAATTATCAAATTGCCCCCTAGTAGGACGTGGGCCCCACGTTGGGAAACACCGCTCTAAAAGCTCTACGTCTACTTTTTATAGGTGGCAGCCCTGAGCACACAGGTAGAAAACCAAATTAGGAATTGACATAAGGAGAATTTAATTTACATCCGAGAAAAATAGCTACTACCGAGAAATACCTACATTAAAATAACAATGCCCTAAATACATTCACCAACTCCTACACTAGGTAGGTCCATAATCTATCTGATGTAAGAAAAGTGTGCGAAACCGTAGGCGTGAGCTTGTTTAAGCAAGCTAATATCGCTCGCAAAGCTCTCCATTTTAAATATCTATTCATTAATAATAAGTATGTCAAGAAATACCTACGTATGTTGGCAGTTTAAATAAGTCCACGCTTACAAACTCGAATTTTTATAGCTGTTCCAAAAAGGTATAAAAAAATTGTAACAGCAATTCCGCATCGCCTCGAGAGATTTCACATTTAATTATTTCGTTAGAGAAGTGGAAGGGACGCCGTCGATGAAGTAATAGGGCGCAGGTAAAGACCTATTGTCAGTCGAGGTCGCGTCTGTACTTGCACTGAAAATTAGAAGTGTTGTATCTCAAAATAGGTACAAATTAATGTATCAAGTGTCATTTGTAGAATTTTTTAAAAGTAAAATGTACATAATTAAGGTTTTTGGTGAATCCCGCGGGAATGTCTAACTTTTCCGGGATACAAAGTAGCCTATGTGCTATTCCAGATCATAATCTTCTTGTGTGCCAAATTTCATTCAAATCCGTTCAGTAAATTTTGCGTGATTGAATAACAAATATCCATCCATTAAAACATCCAAACTTTTGCTTTTATCTATATATATATATATATATATATATATATATATATATATATATATATATATATATATATATATATATATATATAAATCAATTGCTGTTCGTTAGTCTCTCTAAAACTCGAGAATGGCTGGACCGATTTGAATTAATTATTGAAGTCCATGGAAGGTTTAAAAGGTGAGAAAATATAGAAAAAAAAAAGTATTTAAAAAGGCAGAACAACGTTTGCCGGGTCAGCTAGTCAGGGCGAGCGAAGCGAGCCCTACACTAGGCCACTTTCTATGCACTTTTGTGGTACATTTTGTTGAAAAAATATCGCATTTTTAGGTTTCAGCTTCGACGTGGTAGTTTATATTCATGTCTAGATTTGTTATCTACCATAAAAATGCCATTTTATGAAAATAAAAAAATAGAAGGTACAATTTGTATTAGAATCTTATAACTACTAACGCCATCTTTTATTAAATTAACGAGTTAAAATAGATAGAAGATACATTTTCTATTAGAATTTTTGAACTTATTAAGAGACGACCTACTTCATGAATTGTTTCTTCATATTTCACTGGCGGCGCGCGGTTATCGTGCCCTCGTATAAAGGCGAGGTTCAAGTATAAACTGCAATAGCTATATGGCATCGACATGTATAATAATTATACACGTCAATGCTATAGGGCCATCAGTTTGATCAGTTTGGCATCGAAGGTGTATGATAAAATCATTGAAAGGAGAATGCAAGAGAAGGGAAGTTCGAAGTAATATTGTGGGAGGCACAAGGAGAATTTAGGTCTAGAGCAGGGATGTTTGCTGGGAACAGAGTAAATAGAGCGTTAGAGAGTTTCACAATATGCTTATTGAGAAACAGTACAGATGTATTAATTGATTTATATTGTATTGAGATCAATTCCCAATCTTAGCCCGAGGGCGAGGGTAAAAAGCTAAAAAAAGGTATATTTACGCCCGTATCCCCGAAGAGGTAGGCAGAAGTACAACGTGTGCATCCACGGTTAGCTGAAGATATTTAAGTCCCACAATCTGATAGGTGGCCAGCCTATCGCCATTAGGGCACTTTTCCAATCCCGGCCAAAGTTGTTTTATCAGAAAACTGAAAAAAAAACACATTTTTTCATTTGCCTGACTCTGGAATCGAACTCCGAGGGTTTCTCTGAGAGAAAAATTCGAAAAATGTATTCGCTGAGTGTCTACCGTCAATTCTTCGTGCATGCGTAGTCCAAAAATTTTGAAGGTTTATTTAAATAAAACATTTTTTGATTTTGATTTCGTAAATCGACGTAAAACCAGGAACTTCCTGATTTTAGAAAAAAACAAATTATTTCAGCAAAATGGCAAAAATGTGTTTTTTATAAGATCAACCTTCATTTTTAATACATATTTTTCCTTGAAAATACCAACAAACAAAAACCAAATATTCCTAGTCCAAAGCGTGACGACGCGGGCCTTTGATGCAAATGTAATGTTTAGGTGAAAATACGCTGAGTTTTTAGGTTGGATAATTATAAATAAATTCCATACATTAAAAGATGTAATTCTCATAAAAATACTTTTATAACAATATTACTAGATAGTATAACTTTGCGAGCCCTTACAAAGCTCTGCTTTTTGCTAGTAATATTATAGATTTAACAGGGCCACGCCTCGCAAGTCGCTTTTTTATTTAAGTACATAAGCGAATCCCAAGGAAAATATTTTCCGTGATAGAAAAGTCGGTTATGTCTGTGTATTTTATTAATTAAAATCCATACATGTATAGAGGCGTGAGGAACATACATATTACCTACATACACCACACACAAAATTTTAAATTTGTAATACTAGTGCAATTATTTCTCCCTTTGATCCGACTAATCGATGCAAATAAATATTTGGGTACCCGTTTTAAATATTTACATAATACGGACAAAAGTAGGTATTGACTAGCGTCGGTGTCTCTTGAATTTTTTAATCAATTTAGCTGAATTTTGGTATTAATTCTTTGCCAATACTATACACCATACACAAAATTAAAATTATCCTTAAAAATATCCAGTATTTGCAATTATGAGGTTGCTTTCTTCCAAAAAAAATGTTCTTACTGCAGTTTATTACATTAAAAAATACATTTGCTGCATTTCTATAACACTCCATTCCAAATAAACTGAAAATGAAGGTTTACATGTATGCTATAAATTATCAATTTACAATCATATTACTTTTAATACATCATGGTTATTAGTTCCAACAATTATTATTGATTTACTTTACATATTACTTCAGTAATAAAACAGTTTGACAAAGTTAAATACTATAATATAGTTATTTAAAATGTCTCATTTTATTTGGAATCGAGTATACATAAATTAATGGAGGTCTCAAGCGAACCGAATACGACTTGGCAGTTAGCATACAGGGTAATAATTATGAAAGGGAGATTGTCAGCGTCAGGTTGTCGGCCCCGCCCGTGACGTCACCGCACTGACCACTCCGATACAATGGCCTTTCTCAGAAGGAGCAGATGTGCCTGCGCCGCTATTTACCGCGTCCCCTCCGACCCCGCGCCCCTCCCGCACGTTGGGATAGGATATGAAAAATTCACCAAATATAACCATAAAACATAATGACGCAACGTTTAAAACCTCCACAAAAAAAAACTTACAAATAGGCAGCCGGACTTAATGACAGCGCGAACGCCCCGCGCGCAACGCTCAGGTAGACGCTAATTTACCTGTACACGATAGCGAAGCCGTACCTGCGCACAACGTATCATTAATACCGTCTAATGATACCTCCATAATCACCAATGATGGTCCTCCGATGATCATCGCAACTTCCATGGATGAGTGTGGATCTAGTCATGATGTAAAACATGCACTAAACCTCCACTCATCGAAAGAAATTGACTTATGTTCTCTGATATCCGATGAATGATGCACTGAACGCACTAATTGTTTGCGATGTCACGTTGCACCGAACCGAACGTTAACAAGCACGTTGCTGTGTTATTTAAACAATAAAATGTAAACGCGCGTGCAACACGGCACGACCGTACGCAACGACTGCTCACAGCGAAATAAACGGTCGAGATTTGAAATCTGGGAAGCTAGACGCTGCGCGTGCGGCGGGGAGGTAAAAGCAACGATTGGTTCGGCCAATGGCGTAGAAGCGCGCGCGAACCGTGACGTAGACGAGCTACGGGCATTGGGCATACAGCCGCTCCGCCGATATTATCTCCTCAAGAACATGTTCTTTCCCGCTCACTCCCTCGACCGTTCAACCGACAGCGGAAGTGAAAGAACGTGCGTCGTGCGCGTGTACTATAGAACTAATGGTTAGACATGAGCGTTATTTCACGTCACTGGTTACAGTAACTAGCTACGAGACATGTAACGAAGTCACTAGTTCCGAGTTAAATGACAAGTAGTGATTTTTGTAAATGCGTTACTATACTGTGATTGGGCGTGATTAGTCGAACACAATGTGCGGACTGCGGTGCAAAAAAATGTCCTCGACCGGCCGAGAAGGCGAGACGGCTGATCAAGACATGAGGAGTGAACGAGACCGCATGATACCATTATTGTCAATAGATCTAAGCGCACACGTGTCGTGGAGTACCTACAGGCCGACAAACGATAACAAAACAGCCTATAAAGTATTAGCATACGTTCAATTTTCATACATAAACTTATAAACATAGAGAATAAAACAGGTTGAATTCTGTTTTTAAATAATTTTTAAAAAATTAGCTCGGATTCCGGGAAGGAACAGGGACTTTCTAACAAAATATTTTCTATTGTTTGTTTTAATTCGACTTCACTTATTGTTTTCGATGAAATTAATGAGCACTTGTAATTTGCTTTGTTTACAGCACAAAAAAAATAGAAAGTTTTAAATAAAAGTCCAAGACAAATGACAGTAAAAAATACTGCACAATCTTGAACTATTCTAATCCTCTATTATATCTTATATTATTTATATCTTACATTACTAGCAATCTTGAATTTACAGTTTATAAATATAATAATATATTTATTAAATCTATTATTTTTTTTATTAATTATATTATTAATTAAATTAAATTTGATTTAATAAGTATGTTATAAAAAAGTGTAAATGAAAAGGTGTGAATTTATGTATATAAAATTATTATATATGTTTTTTATAGTTTTATTTGATCACACACACATAAAACTAAAAAATATATGTATGTAATAAAATTAATAATTTTAATAAAATCAGTAATTAATAATCAGTAATCACTAATCAATTATCATCAAAGTAAAAAGTAAGTAAATTTTAATTCTTAAAGTACGAAGGGAAGCTAATTTGTGTCATTTAGTAATACGTTATTCATGTAACTGTATAGCTATAAACACTTGTTAGTGATATAATCTAATTTCGTTTCGCACGTAACTGTATAAGTTCGTAAAATTATGTGCTCAAACAATCACAGTAGCAGAAGTAACTAGTTACAAAAATCACTAGTTTTGAAACTAGTGACTTGGCCGGCGTCACTAGTTTCATTACGTTTCTTGAAAACGACGTAACGACCCATGCCTACTAATGGTAGTACCATGATGCCGGCTGTGTCATCGTACACCTGCGTGGCTTGGGCATTATAAGTTGTACTAAGACGATGAATCCAAATGATGTATTTCGACGCGGTTAAATTATTATACATTCGCTTCTCATACGATTACTCATTTTTTTGTTTTCGGTGATGTATATTTGTGATATTAAGCTAAATACACTTATATTATTTCACGGATTCTTTTTATAATTAAATTCATGTAGAAACCAACCTATACCTTATTACGCCATCATTAGGGCTGTATTGAAATAAAGATCCCGTTGACTTGTAAAGATTGATATTATTACGTGATGCAATAATATTTGTACCCCTTTTTACAATTACATGTACGGTGGAGTATGCAATTCGGCACAGTTAAAATTTGCATTGTGGAGGAGCGCAGAAATCTAATATTTTTTACACAATACTATCTGCAGCGTACAGCCCGCTGCATTTTAAAAGTTTTCGACGAATCCCGCGGGATCACCTAATTTTTCCGGGATAAAAAAATAGCCTATGTGCTATTCCAAGTCATCATCTACCTGTGTGCCAAATTTCATTCAAATCCGTTCAGTAGTTTTTGCGTGATTGGCTAACAAACATCCATACATACTCACAAACTCTCGCATTTATAATATTAGTAGGATAATTAATATAGATGCATTAGAATCACATGATAATATACACTATGTATACAATTGTTTATGGACAGAGACTGTTGTTAAACTTTAGAGATTTTATTCTTAGTCTACGAACCACAAGGCGATCTGTAGTTGACATTAAAAAGGAATTTATGATTTATGAATCGATACTAGACTTTAACCTAATAATACATGCAGTTTAACCAAGATTTGAAAACAAAACTTACAATATTATTATCTTATACTAGACGTTTCAGCGAACTCTATTTAAATTTATTTTTATATGAAATAAATAGGCAAAATAAATTGGATTTTGTTTATTACAAAAATAAATTTATAAGACAATTTCTTCGTACGAAAAAACCCACATATCATCACTTTGTTGCATTAACAACTTTTTCCTTTTAAACGTTTAATTTTAAGCCTTATCAACAAATTGTTCTACATTCATTAAAATTAACTTTGCTGACATTACATAAGCAAATACTCAATTTTACATCGAACAATAGCGTGAGACTCAAATTATTCAACAATACAGAACATTATTATGAAATGCAACGATAAAAAATCCGTGAGATTACTTTTAAAAATATCGCAAATGTTTCATTTTAAAAAAATTTACTTTACTTCAAGATTCAAAGATTTGCCTTAAAAATAACATATTTAAAAAAAAAAGAGGACATGCATATCGATGCAGGGCAAACAACCAATGGAATCTTCAGGGGTTATTATTCGCCATAATAATAGTACAGCCAAGGTCCGTTAGTTGCATAACTTCAGCGCCGCCATCTAGGAGCCGATGCGCGCAAACAGCAACTTTTTCGCTTATATTGCATTTCTGTTTGTTCGTCAGATGTCCACTGGCGACGACTGTTGCACTTAATTGTTCTAGAAGCTGTGATGCTGAATACGCTTCCATTAAAAAACTGTAACAAAATCAGATTTAAATAAACCCACGAAATTTATAGTTTAGTTAGGTTATGTTAGGTGGATTAGGTATTAGGTAGAGTATAGAAGGATATAGGTAATGGATCAAGTCCTTAAAAGATCTAAGTCGGTATGAATATTTATACATTACTCATAACCAAACAACCCTTTTGTTCGTAGCTGTTGAGTCGATTTTAATGAGATTTTAAGTTTTTGATTAGGTACAGAGCACATTTACATATAGACTAGTTTTTATCCGGGAAGTACTTAGGACACTTTAGTAAACACTAAAAATCTCTTAAAATTAATCTTGAACTGTCATTTAATGAAGTTATAAGATTATTGAGATATTTCATCTAGATTCATACAGTACTGGAGACGATCGTCTAATAGTTATGGGCTACGAGAGCATTCAGAATGTGTCAGTCTGCAAATGGCTTTACCGAGCAAAACTGCGGGCTACTGTATGTCATAGTTTTTGCCAAAAATAGAAAATAATTAATGCCTAAATTTCCTTTCGGATCTTTACCTTTCTGCAAAAATCTAATAATCTTACACTTTACATTTTTTTTTATATTGAAAAGTTAATCATTATCACGTTCACATGGCTTTATGTACCAAAAAGCTAATAATCTTACACGTTCACATTCATTTATTTACCAAAAAGCTAATAATAAAAAAATCTTACACGTTCACATTCCTTTATTTACCAAAAAGCTAATAATCATACACGTCCACATTCCTTTATTTACCAAAAAGCTAATAATCTTAAACATTTACATTCCTTTGGCTACAAAAAAGTAATAATCTTACACGTTCACATTTTTTGATCTAGCAAATAGCTAATAATCTTACACGTTCTCATTTCTTTATCAACCAAAAAGCTTGAAATGTACCAAATTGAAGAAATGTACCAAAAAGCTAACAATCTTACACGTTCACATTCTTTTATTTACCAAAAAGCTAATAATCTTACACGTTCACATTCCTTTATTTACCAAAAAGCTAATAATCTTACACAACTACATTCCTTTGGCTACAAAAAAGTAATAATCTTACACGTTCACATTTTTTGATCTACCAAAAAGCTAATAATCTTACACGTTCACATTCCTTTATGTACCAGAAAGCTAATAATTTTACACGTTCACATACTTTATCCACCAAAAAACTAATAATATTACACTTTCACATTCCTCTATCTACCAAAAAGCTAATAATCTTACACGTTCACGTTCCTTTATGTAACAAACAGCTGACAATCTTACACATTCCTTTATGTACCAAAAAGCTAATAATCCTACACGTTCACATTCCTTTACCTACCAAAAAGCTAATAGTTTTACACGTTCACATTCCTTTATCTACCAAAAACCTAATAATCTTACACTTTCACATACTTTACTCCACAAAAAAGCTAATAATTTTACACGTTCACATTCCTTTATCGTTTTTTTATATCATAAAATAGCGAACAAGCACATGGGTCTCCTGATGGAAAGATTCAACCATCTTCTATAGACACCAAATATGTTAATGGTGCGTTGCTATCTTATGGCGAGGTTTAATGCCACAAGCATTGTCTACAGGCTACCTTACCCTCCAAACCGGAACACGACAGTGAAAAGCACTGACGCTATTGCGGCAGGAATGCGTAAGGCGGTGTTACCAGACCCGGGCGGAACAATGCAGAAACCTACCACGTAGCTACCCTCCAAACCGGAACACGACAGTGAAAAGCACTGACACTATTGCGACAGGAATGGGTAAGGCGGTGTTACCAGACCCAGGCGAGACAATGCAGAAATCTACCACCTAGTAGCTACGATGGTAACGACTCATATAGCCAATCTAAAAGGAGCAGGGAGCAACACAGACCTAATAATTTTACACATTCACATTATTTTGTCTACTAAAAATCTAATAACCTAATCACATTTCTTTGCCCACTACAAAACAAATAATTTCAAACAGTTTGACAAATTAATAGATTTTGAATTTTAAACAATTTCATATTATCAAACAACTCCAACTTTTCTCAAATATTTTCAAAATAATTCAGAAAATATATTTTGCTCAGATCTTCAGTTCGAACCCCGTGTTCAGATTAAAATATTATTGTCGATTTTTTGAGGTTATTTATCTTTGATAATGGATATCTAAAGAGCAAAACGAAGATTAGTGGTGTTTTAACACCCTAATGCTTGGTTAAGCAAGCTATTGCGGTTATCGCAACAGACAACCGATAGTCATTACTATTTGCAGGTCCGTACAATGCAATGATAAGGATTACCCATCTCACCAACTTGTTAGTTGGCGAGATGGGTATACACAAAATGGTGATGAACCAGAACGTCTGTCTACTAATGTTCAGTTCACTCTGCCTACCTTGCAAGAAAATCAGTGCGATGTTAATTATTTATCTCACGTTAATTACATCACAGACTGCATGAAGAAGAATGGGGTAGGCTTTGCCCTTATGCACATAAATGAAAACAAATTTATGTTTTATTTATGTGTATATTATATACTAGCTTTTGCCTGCGACTTCGTCCGCGCAGACTTCGTTTACTCCGCACTGCTTCTCCCCTGTAGGTGATAGCGTGATAATATGTAGCCTATATGTTGACCCGACTTGTTAGTAATATTCATGCAAAATTTGAAGTAAATCCATGCAGTACTTTTTGAGTTTACCCCGGACATACATACAGACAAATAGTCAAACAGATAAACAGACAAACAGACAAAAATTCTAAAATCTATATTTTTGGCTTTGGTATCAATTGTAGATCACGTCCCAAATATTCTTTTAAAAAAATATTCAATGTACAGTTTTGACTTTCCTACGATTTTATTATATGTATATAGATAACATATAAATTTAAAATATAAATATAGTTGACATAATGTATTTTTCTGAATAAAGGCTATCAGACTGCGGGGAAAATCTAAGATGGAACAGACATGTTTCTGCTATTTAATAAAAAGTTTATTATTCCAAGCTTGCATTTACATGGTAATGAATGTCTAAAATGCACCATTGTAGTGTAATGCAGATCGTTTCAAGAAATAGTTATTAATGATTGAATACTCAATGCAGTTAACATTTTGTTCATCAGTGAGCTCACTTCAAAGTTCCCACAAGCACAACAGTGAATATATTTTGCTATTCTGCTACACCATTGAAACACAATTGAAGTACCAAGTTCAAATTTAAAAATAATTATCATTATTTATATAATATTTTTGCATCAAATAATATCTTGCGAGACAGGGAGATCGAGTACAGGTTTCCTGGCTTCCTCCACAGTAATTACATACAAACACGAAGCTTATGGAAACTCTTTTACTGTTTTCAACTGATTTCAAAAACAGGAGAAGATTCTTAATTCATTGGAAACTTTATAACGTATGTTGCCCGACTACTCAAAGACTTATTAGGAGGATATACCTATTTGGTCCCAAATAAATTTGATAAAGATCTGATCCAGAGTTCCAGAGATATAGGATAATCTTCTATGGCATTTTGCGAATTTACTGCATTTAAATATTTAATACTTTAAACATAGACTTTAGTACAACACAATTTTCATCAGTATTTAAATAATAAATTAAAAATATAACGTTGCGGTTTACCACAATTCATCACATTACCAGATATTAGCTAACCGATAAAGCCGATAAATTGGCTATATCGGTTAGCTAATGTCTAATAATTCCACCGCTGAATCCTACCGAATTTAGGCCCTAGGCAAGTAACATAAACGCTAGTAGCATAAAAAGAAAAATGTATGGACTTGACATAAGCGTTAGGTTGTACTTATGTCAAATCCATACATGTTATTTATCTATCAAAGCAGGCTATACCACCATTGTGTATAAAGGAATAATGGCTTTTTCTGCCAACCTAGGTCATTCCAAAGATCCAGAACCTTGGAGGGATGGATGATTCTGTATGCCACCTCCTTTAAAGAACTGGGTCCTTAGGTGCTTAATTTTCTCGCACTTAAATAGCATGTGGATTTTTTTGCAAGTATAACCTTACTATATTTAAATTAAGCATATATTTCCCTAACTTAAGGAGTCATGCATACCATTCATTACTAATTCATATTAAAATCAAAAATATATTTTTTTTCCATACTTCATTAGTAGTATCACCTTAGTAGTATTATTATTAATATTATCTTCCTAATATTTTTTTTCAAATATTACACCGGATCCACTGAGCTACTAAATATCAATGGAACTAAATGCCATCATAGAGAAAAAATCAAATTAATGTCATTGATATATTTATAAGGTATAATCTATGTGGTTGATAATCCAACCTGACTCGCTGCGCATATACCCAGAGTACGGTACAATGGTTTCCGTCAAACTATAACGAAAATATCTACTTATGCTGTAAATAAGGAATATTTCACTTAATAATAACTAGTTGACCTGAGAAGTTACACCCTTTAATAGAGTAACTGGTCATCAATGTAATCGTTCATACAATTTTTTTCTCTGTTTCAATTTTATTCTCTGTTTCAGTCTCATAGGGGTTATTTAAAAAATTAGTTGCTTATGTTTAACCCCGGGTCAACAACTGTCTCCTTGCCAAAATTCATCAAAATCAGCTCAGCGATTTAGCCGCAAACGAATAACATACGAAAGACTTTCTCATGCATTCTATCTTATAAATATACAGGGTTACTTTTAAAGGTTCAGCCAAATTTCAAAATTTTGGAACTAAATATTAAATTTAAAGTGCGTTTTAATTGATGTTGTAAAATTATAACAAAATAATATAAAAATATTTGTTTAAAAATATCCCACTGAATTCATGAATTGGATGCACAGTCTTGTGAATGTTCTCTGGCAGTGTGTCATTTTACATTTAGTTATAAATAGAATAGTAATTATTATGTAACCTATCGCTGTTAAGTACATTTTTCCCGATCACTTTTAATTTGGTGGAATGCACTACAATATTTTAATTCGAATTTTGTGTAATTGAAATTATATCCACACATTTTATTTTAGTGTCGGATAAAAATGAAATTTTGAATTTTTTAATTATTTTTTTTATTACATATATCGAACATATCGATTCTTTGAAAATTTGGCTGGACTTAACCCTTATATTAACTTGACCCAGATTATTCGGACAAAGAAGTTATAAAACTGCGCATATACCAAGTAGGTATTCAGCACAGTATTTACTTACATTTTTGACTCGCCAGGGTCTGGTACTACCACGCAAAAGGCAAGAAAAGGCTTATATTTAGCTACTAAATACGTGATAGAGTTCTGTAACAACTCGACATTTATATGTGCCTATAGGTGATGATTGTCTTTCCATCAGGAGAGCCATCTGCTTGTTTTCTATCCTACTATATAAAAAAAATCTTACCTCTCCACAAATTTTTCCAATTCATTGTAGTTCTTAATGCTGAGATATTCATTTACGAGTCTGTCTGGAACCAATCCAGTCACCTAAAAAAATAGTTTCTTAAGAGCGCGTATTCGATTTGCAACGAAAACTTCATGTTTTCAAGTTTTTCCAAGAAAAATGTTGTATAAATGTGAGCAGATTATTCAAAGGATATTACAGTTTTTGCAATATTAAGTCTTGATTTAGTGTACTACAGAGCAAGAATATAATTTGTGATAACGTTTTTTTAAAACACTAAACAATAAAATCTCTTCTAAGTTTGGCAAGACAATCCCTGCATAGCGTTTTACAAATATAGGCGTAAGAGTTATCTTTCAATATAAATGAATGAAATATATGAAATAATGAGCCAAAATATTTTGTTTTATGAATTTTTTTAACAAGATATATGATCCTAAAGTGCACTATAGAGCCAAAATGACGAAAATATTGTTGTTAGATATAAAAAATAACAAAAATTGTTAGATATTAAAAAATTACAAAATCAGCTCACTTTGACTTTTTTTTCACCAGTAAGTATTTCAATAGAAACCTTAAATATTTATTATCTATACATATAATAAAAATCGTAGGAAAGTCAAAATTGTACATTGAATATTTTTTTTAAAGAATACTTGGGGCGTGATCTACAATCGATATCGAGGGAAAAATATAGTTTTTAGAATTTTTGTCTGTTTGTCTGTATGTATGTCCGGGGTAAAGTCAAAAAGTACTGCATGGATTTACTTCAAATTTTGCATGAATATTACTAACAGGTCGGATCAACATATAGGCTACATATTATCACGCTATCACCTACGGGGGAGGAGCTGTGCGGAGTAAACGAAGTCCGCGCGGAGTCGCTGGCAACAGCTATTATGTGAAATAAGGTAATGATTAATATACTGTTTTTTTTTTCAGTCCGTTATATGAACTCATTTATTTAGAAGAATTATTTCAAAAACACTATAAATCCTCGCGCGCAGTCTTTTGCCGATCAAATTTTGAACCTGCAATAAATCGAATAGTCAAGACTTAATCGTGCAAAAACTGTAATATCCTTCGAATAATCTGCTTACATTATTACGATATTGTCCTGGAAGAAATTGAAACATGAAGTTTTCGTTACAAATCGAATACGCGCCCTTAAATCTAATATCTTGTCAAAATTCTAATAGTTTATGTGTTTGGATATTTGTCACATATTCACGCAAAAACGACTGAACGGAATTATCATAGGACATCTTTCATGTGTATGCTATTTTATGATGGTTTCGTTCAGTCGTTTTTGCGTGATCTCCTAGGTGAAAGCGGTAACCTTCGCCTTCAAACATCAAAACAAAAATGTAATAGGTAAAACATACATGACAGTGCTATATTAACATATAAGTTAGATAGCCTGTTTATCGAGGAAGGTTATAGGCGATATAACATCTTGCTACGACCAGTAGGAGCGGAGTAAACAAAGTCCGCGCGGACGAAGTCGCGGGCAACAGCTAGTATATTATACTTTGATTGAAACATTTTCTGAGTCCCCCATCTTTAGATATTAAAATGGCACATTTGGAAGCCTGATAATGATATGTTTCATACCATACATATTTGCTTAATTACCCTGATTGCTAATCCAGAACCTGACAGTAGATTTATTGATATGGAGAAAAGAATAAAAATATAACTGATTTCGTAGGGTCCGTAATTTAACTTTGAGAGTCATGTGTTCGATTAATGTAAAGTCGACTGAACGATTGTTAGAAAGAAATTTATTTCGAAACAACCTTTTATTGTCAAACGCCACTTCAAGTGAACGTTTCATCGAATATTTATTAATCGAAAAAGAACAGTCTTCTTTCGAAATATAGTTTCATAATTGAAATAAAATTATAATAAAATGATTTTTGGTCACACATTTCATTTTTTTTTTTTTTTTGGAAAAAGAACAAATGGACAGGCTTGACTTTATGAGCTTGATGGCTTACATTTGCTACTTTAAAAAATAAAACGTTTAAATTTGATAATATTTGTTTCGATTATTAGTCCAGTTAGGGTAGTAACGATGTAACCATAGATTATAGAAAACATTATTGGTTACTTTAATTTTGTGCGAAAATCGTAGTCTATTTTTTTTTTATAATAAGCATTTTCCCTTCTTTTGTGCTTTATTATCTTCCTTTTCACAAAATTTCATGTTTCTGAATCAACGGGAAGAACGTATGATATCTTAAACGTGTTTGATTATCTTTATTATGTATTAAATAATATATGTGACTAAAATTTTTTTTTCCAAAAAAATATCTATGAAATATGTGACGAAAAATCATTTTTTTATAATTTTATTTCAATTACGAAACTATATTTCGAAAGAAGACTGTTCTTTTTCGATTAATAAATATTCGATGAAACGTTCACTCGAATTGGCGATAAAAAGTTGTTTCGAAATAAATTTCATTCGAACAATCGTTCAGCCGTCTTTCCATTAAATTACGGACCCGATTTAGTATGTGTTTATTTTCTTGGTTAGGCTGAATACTTTTCAATCCACCCTCGTACATATAATAAGTAGATTGATAACTCTAATTAAAATATTAAGTTAAAACTGTCATTCCATTTAGTAAATCTGCAATTAGGTTTTATTTTTAAAATACTGGTATATAAATTTACAAGGTTAAATTATAGTGCCTGTAAAACACTAATATAAGTTACTTATTGTTATTGGTTCGGACACATTGCAAGAATGGGAGATTAACAATTAACAAAACAGATATACAATGTGAATGTGGATGGATGTAGATACCGGGGGAAAAAGACTGACATATCATGACCCAATTAGTTAAACACATCTACTACTACGTACACAATACAGGGAAAGCCATTCCCTCATTAGATACAAACTAATTTTACAATTCAGATAAATAATGGATTCCATGAAAATTATATTCTACCGATAATTTGTATTCTTGAGAGAGACCATGATACATAATAATAATAATAATTCTTGTATGTTTTTATATTTTACTAGCCTACCCGGCAAACATTAGTCTGCCTTTTTAACTACTTTCTAACTACTATATATCCTATAAAATATATATATATATATATATATATATATATATATATATATATATATATATATATATATATATATATATATATATATAGATTTTACAGGATAACACACAAGCAGGTGGCTCCTCTATTGGAAAGAGACAACCATCGCCTATATACATCAGAGATGTAAACGGTGCATTGCTATCAGTGTAGCAGGGATTTAATGCCGAATGCATAATTTTATCAACTACCATACCTTACCCTTCAAGCCGAAGCACGATAGCGAAAAGCACTAACAATATTTAGGCAGGAATAGGTCAGGCGACATTATCTAAACCCGGCAAGATGTTGCAGAACTCTACCAGGTAGTTGTAGCCACATATTAAACCTTTGTTGCCTTTTATAAGATACCATGCAGTAAGGCATTTTATCTATTTTTCGAAAGGAGCCCACATCAACACATGGATTCTAATCTGTTTAACTTAAAGAACTAAAAAATAACAATAAGTAAAAAAAAAATATACCTCAATCAATCCATCAGCTGTTATTTTCCCAAGTAAGCGTTGGCAGCATTGAAGTGCAGTTAATGCACGACGCAAATCACCTTCACATGTGTCAACCGCTTGTTCAAGCACCTCACCATCTCCGACATCAACACCTTCAGCTTTACAAACTTCTTGTAGCCTAATTGAAACAAGAAAATTTAATTAACGTGTTAATAAATAAAGGTAATTTGTAAGATTCTACAAACTGTTGTATAAGCTGAAACCGGCCACATATTGCTGTGGCTTTGTTATGATTCATTCTAAAATGGTTTGAATTTTCAGTTTCCATTGGAATTTTGTAATGGAAGATATGTAAAAACACTTTAATTTTCAATAGGTATGTTATGAACACATATCTACCCATTTCAGGCTAGTTTCTGACTTTTGTGTGTACAAACGTAATATGGTAGCTAAAATTTTATGTATAAATACACTGGTTACAAAAATTAATTAATGAAACATAAAAAAATTAAAACAATTTTTTGGATAATATTCACCAGACTGTAACTTGGAAAACATAGTCCCATTGCATAACAAAAAAAAAAAAAAGAAAATTGTAGCTCCAAGTGTCTAGTTTTCGAATCTGTCAATGAAAACTTTTTAATTAGTACAGTTTCAGAGTTATCTTAGAATAATTATGGAAAAAATATCCATATTTTCACTTCAAAAAATTTAACCACAGCTTTTTTAAGAAATTTTAGTCCCTTAATTTGACATCTTTGATTTGCCCTCATAATATAGCTAAAACGCAGTCTTCGAATTATTTTGCTTCTCGTTGTCAAGTGGATACAGCTCAGATCATGAGGAAGGAGGAGGAAACTTCCCTGATCCCTCCGATTCGGGAATCGAACCTCCCAGGTTCGATTCCCGGGTCAGGGAAGTTTTATTGAGGTTTTTCTCAAAAATTCAAAATCTCAGCCTCACAGATTCTGGTGAGTTGTGTCTTACCACTCCTGCATATAAGATGAGTATGTAAAGCCGTTGGTCCCGGTTATCGCTAGAAATAGTCGATAATTATTATCAGTAATTATTTTTGTGTTATAGCACTCATACCGTGCTTGGGAAAATTGGAAAAACTTTAAAAACAACAAAGAAAAATATCGACATGCAGGGATTGAACCTACGACCCTCTCCTTAAAGCCGGGACGCTCTCCCACTGAGCTAGTGTCGACAGGCTCGACGTGGCAAATTCTTTGCTATATGATCGATTAATCAATTTCGATATTACAGCACTCACCCAGTGCTTGGGAAAACTGGAAAAACTTTAAACACAGCAAAGAAAAATATCGACACGCAGGGATTGAACCTGCGACTGTCTCCCTAAAGCCGGGACGCTCTCCCACTGAGCAAGTGTCGACCGGCTCGACGGGGCAAATTCTTCATTGCTATATGATCGATTAAAAAATTAGTCAATCCCTGCGTGTCAATATTCTTCTTAAGTTTTTCCAATTATCAGGTAGGTCAAATGTGGTGATGGCGATCGTCACTCTTCTTGCTAACATACAAACTGGTACCACCGCCTCACCTATTCCTGTTGTAATAGTGTTGGTGTTTATCACTTATTATCTATGTATACTTGTTGTGTTTATACACAGTGAGAGTTAGGGGCCATCCATAAATTACGTCACACGTTAAGGGGGAGGGAGGGGGTCGACGAAGAGTGACATTGTGTGACAAGGGGCGTAGACGGATTCCAACTTCTGCCGTTCTGCCAGGCCGGTCGTAAAAGCCGACCGATTGGCTATGCAAGTCACTACCATCTAGGTGGTAGAGTTCTGCATTGTCTCGCCCGGGTCTGGTACCACCACCTTACCTATTCCTGCCACAGGGGATTTGCTTGTTTGCTATCTTATGATATAAAAAAAAAACTTTTGTGACATCACATTTTTTCAAAATATTATTAAACACTAAATTTAAAAAGCCTCAACGTGAACAGAGTAAAACTAAATCATCTTAGATTTGCAGACTACATAGTCCTGTTAGAAGAAAATCCACTACATCTGAAAGAAATGTTGACACTACTTTAAAGAAGAAAGTATAAAAGTAGGCCTATCGATGAACAAGGAGAAAACAAAACTATTTACAAACTCTGAACCAATAGAGATAGGGATAGATGATCACCCACTTGAATATATCCAAGAATATAGCTACCTAGGGCAGATAATCTCTCTCAATGACCAGACTACTAAGGAAATCAACAAAAGGATTACAAGTGGATGGGGGCAGTACTGGTCATTGAAAGAAATCTTTAAATTCAAGTAATTGGGCATGTCATTTAAAAAGAAAGTCTTTAATACCTGTGTCCTTCCAGTAATAACCTATGGCTGTGACACATGGTCTCTTACTAAACACCACAGAGCCAAGTTGGAACGTTACCAAAGAGCCATGGAAAGGAGCATGATGGGAATAAAGTCACATAAAATCAATAGTGCTCTAATAAGAGTTAAAACTGGAGTGAGATATAACTGCTCATATAGACCAACAAAAGTGGACATGGACAAGACACATGATGCGAGATCCACTAGAGAAATGGAGCAAGATGGCCTCAGACTGGTATCCCAGAGATGGCAAACATTGTCAAGGACGTCAACAGACGAAGTAGGAAGACGACTTAAAACTGGCAGTTGGACATCACTGGAGAAGGGTTGCCAGGGACAGTATCCAACGGAAAATGTTACAGGAGGCCTATGCCAAAAAGCACACCGAACTATGGGATATTTTATAACCAAATAATATTACCTAAACAATGAATGTTTTTACTTCCTTATAATTCAGAATAAAGGGCTATATTTTTATTATTATTATTATATTATATTAAATTTAAAAAGCCAACTGTGTAAACAGATAAAAAATAAACAAATCGCAAATCCGATCAAATAGTGTCACAAGTCAAAAAAACGATTCTCAAGTTTAAGGGGTTTAAAGTTGCTCCTGTCTATTTTTTTCGCTTATCAGGCCAACGCCACTAACGTCACTAGCGCCGTTATAGTATCAAATCATTGAAAACAATAGTAGATCACCATTCGAAATAAAACTATGGCAATTACAATACAAATGGCACAAAACATGGTGATTTTTATGATTTTTTTAATTTTGTTACACTATTTAAGCGGAGGTGCGAAATGAAATCATTATCCCAATGTAAAATTGCAAAATATGTGACATCACACTAGGTATGGTCTCATAAATGTGACCAGCTGTGACAAGGACGGGAGACGGGTCAAAAAATCATGAAATTTGTGTGACGTAATTTGTGAATGGCCCCTTAACTCCTTTTCTTCAAATGGTAGCTGCTAATACCCATGCCAAAAAAAACTTCCATTCTTTCCAAAATTGATATATATCAATGCTTTCCAAGGATAAATTCCAAGTTGAATAAATAAAATAAATAACAAACCTTTTGATAACATTTTCTCTAGCAAGTGGTTTAAAGCGAAACTTAGAACATCTGCTTGTAATTGGAGGTATTATTCTTGACACATAATTACATATAAGACAAAATCTGGTAGTTCGTGTTTCTCTCTCCATAGTTCTACGCAATGCTGCCTGTGCTGCTGTTGTCATCGAGTCTGCTTCATCCAGGATCACTAATTTGTATGGAGGGCATGGTCTACCACTAAATTAGGAAAAAAAAAACAAAAATTTGCAAAATATTTTGGATTAATTTTTCAAAATAATAATAATATCAGTGAACAAATTATATGAATTGATCTTACCCTAAATTAAGCAAATTATTTGCTTGTGTTATGGGTGTTAGCAAGGCTTGAAATACCGGTATTTATGGGAACCGATACCAATGATCTTAAGCGATACCGGTATCAGACGTAGTACCTGTACCACCAGTACCGGTACAATTTTTAAGTACCGGTACTATACCGGTAAATTTGAGTACCAGTACTATACCGGTACTAGTACCGGTACTAATCAAATACTTCAAAGTCAGAGTGAGAAATCAGATTTAGTGAAAAAGATGACGAAAATAACTTCATCGGTCTTAATCACAAACTCGGACGACATCAACGCGTATTGTTATATATCATGTAATTCAGTGTTGAGGCACCGGTTGTACTTATTATATATATATATATATATATATATATATATATATATATATATATATATATATATATATATATATATATATATTTGATATCTTTTGACGTATCCAAAGACACAATGACCCTACGCTGTTTACGCTAGTCTGTCTACTATACATCACTTGTCTATTAACCCACGCGGTGAGGGAGTTCCTAGTAAAAAACAAACAATTGAAAAAAATAAGGATGAAACTTACCTTTATTAGTTTGTCACAAATCAAGCATTTAGAAGATTTTTCATCTTTTTTTTTTATAGAAGAGGGGGCAAACGAGCAAGACGTGCACCTGATGGTAAGTGATCACCGCCGCCCATGGACATCTGCAATACCAGAGGTCTTGCAGTTGCGTTGCCGGCCTTTTAAGAATGAGTAAGCTCTTTTCTTGAAGGTCCCTATGTCGTATTCGTTCGGACATACCCCTGCCGGTAATTGGTTCCACAACAGAGTAGTAGCGAGGTAAAAAGTGTCGGGAAAATCGCACAGTTGTGGGTTTCCAGATGGTGAGGATGGAACTTCAAATTTTGACGCGATGTTCGATGGTGGAATTCGGCGGCAGGAATTAATCCAAACAACTCGTCGGAACACTCTCCATGATATCTATACATATAATAAAATCGTAGAAAAGTCAAAACTGTACATTGATTATTTTTTAAAAGAATACTTGGGGCGTAATCTACAATCTTTACAAGTTTTTAGAATTTTTGTCTGTTTGTCTGATTGTCTGTTTGTCTGTATGTATGTCCGGGGTAAACTCATAAAGTATTGCATGGATTTACTTCAAATTCGGCATGAATATTACTAACAGGTCGGGTCAAAATAATACCTACATATTATCACGCTATCACCTACGGGGGAGGAGCAGTGCGGAGTAAACGAAGTCACTGGCAAAAGCTAGTATACGATAAAAGACACAGAGAGAACCTACATCTCTGCGCAATGCCAAAGAGTCAAGCTGTTTCGAAATAGCCTGGTCGTCAACGATTCGAACCGCTCTACGTTGAATGCGATCAAGAGGAAGAAGCTGGTACTGGGGAGCTCCGGCCCAGAGATGCGAACAGTACTCTATGTGAGGCCGAACCTGTGCCTTATAAAGTTGAAGACGATGGACCGGCAAAAAGTACTGTTTCGCTCTGCTGAGCACACCGAGCTTTTTGGACGCTAGTTTAGCCTTGCCTTCCAAATGACCGCGAAACTAAACGTAATTCGATATGTGAACTCCCAGGATTCCGACACTAGCTGAGGCTGTCAGGAGAGTATCCTCATATCAAGGTGATACGCCAAAGGGCGTCTTTTTTTGCGGTGAATACGCAAAGTTGTGTCTTCTTGGGGTTAAAAGTAACCAGGATTTGGCGACCCCATTCCGAGACATCGGTAAGTCGATTCTCGACTTCAGACACAAGCTTGTTTCGGCACTCTTCGACGTGTTCCCGAGAAATACCGTTTCGGCCGGAGTATGTAGCATCACCAGTACTGTCATCCGCATAGCAATGTATGATGCTTATTAGCATCATATCATTGATATGCAGAAGGAACAGTGTCGGTGATAGCACGCAGCCTTGGGGAACACCAGCATTGACAGATTTAAGGTCGGAGCACGCACCGTCGACAACGACCTTGATGCTACGGACAGCCAAAAAACTGGTGATCCACTTGCATAATTTCTCAGGAAGCCCATAGGAAGGCAGCTTCGCGAGAAGCGCTTTGTGCCATACCCAATCAAAGGCCTTCGCTATGTCTAAACTAACTGCCAATGCCTCCCCCTTGGACTCAACTTCTTCCGCCCATCGATGAGTTAGGTATAATAGAAGGTCACCAGCTGAGCGGCCGCGACGGAAACCGTATTGACGGTCGCTAATCAGCTGGTGCTCTTCTAAATACTTGAGGAGCTGAGAGTTGATGATTGTCTCCATAAGTTTCGAAAACAAGGAGGATATGGCTATGGGCCGATAGTTAGACGGGTTAGAGCGATCTCCTTTTTTAGGGATGGGATGCACCAAAGCTGTCTTCCATGAATTTGGTACCACGCCGAGTGAATAGGAGAGCCGGAATAGGCGTAATAATACTGGTGCCAACTCTGGAGCACACATTTTTAGCACAATCAGAGGGATGCCATCCGGCCCACTCGACTTGTAGATGTCCAAGGAAAGTAGTGCTTTATGCACAGATGACTGCTGAAATTGTGGTTCTGGTATAGAACTATCACACTGCTTGATGGTAGGCAGTGCGTTCCCTTGGTCATCCAGAGTCGAGTTGGCCGTAAAGAAGGAGCCCAGAAGATCGGCCTTCTCCTTTGCGGTATGGGCCAAAGAGTCATCGTCTCAGTGCAAAGATGGAAGAGAAGGCTGTGAGAAATTCCCTAAAACAGCCTTGGCGAGAGACCAGAACGCACGAGTCCTTGAAAGGGAGGCGAACTAATTTCTCACCAATTCTGCCTATATGTTCAGATTTTGCCTTGGCGATAGCTCTTTTGAAGTACCTCGAGGCGGAATTTTACTCCTTACGTAATATGCTGGTTTTTTCATCACAAGATGCGGACGTTGTAGCCCAAGCCCGGTAGCACTCCTGCTTGCGGTGCGAATCCGTTTTACAGGAGTGACCAAAACAAGGCTGAGACTTGCCTATGCAGCATGCAGAGACCGCAGAAAATGGAATGAAAAGTTCCATGCCCTAAAGCACCACATCGGCAATAGAGTCAGCGACGACATTCGGATCATCCAGCGAGAAGCACAACCACCCCCACGGGTAAGACGCAAAAAAAGACCGCATCCCGTCCCAATCTGCTGACCTAAAGTGCCAAATGCGACGACAGCCTGCTAAAGGAGGACGTGATAGGCGCGAAACCGGCACTTTACTCCGGATCAGGCAGTGGTCTGATGAACCAAGTGGGACTTCCACCGATACCTAGTAATGGTCCGAATGAGAGGTCAGCAGAAAGTCCAACAGTGAAGGCGTATGGTCATCCACATCGGGAACTCGCGTGGGCGAAGTTACTAGTTGTGTAAGACCATATGCCAAGGCAAAATCGTCAACAGACCTCCCCGCATGATCGATGGTGCGCGAACAAAGCCATTCGGCGTGATGAGCATTAAAATCGCCCAAGATCACAATCTCTGTGGAGGGGATCTGCTCTAACACGGAATCTACAGCCGTTTGTAAATGCTCAACGAGCCAGTCAACGCGTAATGGCACGCGTAGTTGCGTGGATGGTCGTCGCAAGCTACGCGTAACCAGAGGATGGATAGGTCCTGACCTTCAAGTCTGCTAAGGCACCGGTAACAGAAATCTTTTCTGATGTATGCGCACACCCCAGCCCGTGGTACAAAGGAATGTTCCAGTTTGACCCCGGGTAGGAGAGATAAGAAGTATCAGCCGGTCAATATATCTGTGTCTCGGTCAAAAAAAACAAAGCTGGCTTCGCCGTCTCGAGATGGTAGTGGACGGCGTTCAAGTTGGAATGAAGCCCCCTGACGTTACATCCATACGCAGGGCAGCCTGAGCATCCATGATCTGGCTGGAATCCAGGGCACGGACGCTCAGGGGGGGATTCTCCACTGCTGGTGCAAGTGGTACCCCCCTGGGTAGATTCTCTTTTGATTGCGCATTCATAGTGTGCGGCGGCGGGGGGGGGGGGGGGGGGGGGGGTTAGGCCTCCGGGACTCTCACAAACCAAACGAAACGCAGCAGCAGGGCTGCTACTTTACGTCGGTGTTAAGCGAGAGAGTGGTATCTCCCCGGCCGTGCTGGCCTATTCAGTTGCAAAAGCAGTATGGCGCTACCACTAATTTGGTTGACTGACTGCACAGGTGTTAAATAATTTTTGTCACAGAAATTATCCCACCAATGGGCGATGGGGTCGTCACATCCCTACGCCGGAAATATCATCATCATCTGTGTCATACTCATGATACTTATAAACACAAATTATTTTTTTACGTCCCATGGCATTAATTGAAATTCGCAAGATACATGCTTGATGTGACAAGTTGCAAATTCCAATATCGTTTGAGTGCGATCGCTCGCGCCGACTCGCACGCTGCGCTTCGCATCGGTAAGTCCCCGCGCACGAAATGGCAACGTCGCCGCGCCCGCCTTAGCGTCGTTGTTTTCACTCGTTCCGCACGCATTCAGTACCTAAATTAGATACCGGTACTTTTAAGCTGGAGTACCGGTTCCCATCTAGAACCGGTACACAGGTACCGAAATGAAAAGAACCTGTAAGTACCGGTATAGTACCGGTATTTTTGGTACCGGTTCCAAGCCTTGGGTGTTAGTCAACGATACTAATATATTATTATATAGATTAAGAAATACATGCATAAATATTATAACATACCCAAACCCAGAAATACAAACATCAATGCTTATCACACAAATGTTTTGCTCTGTCGGAAATCAAACATGAGCCTCATCTATTCATGATCATGTCCACCACTCAACAGAAGGGATGGTCAAAATGCAACCAAATAATATTTTAGTTTATAGGCTTATGAACAAAAATTAAAGTCTACATTATTTGTACCACATTATATTTACCTAGTGTTGATCCTGGGCTCCTTTGAAGAATAGGCTAACTGCCGTTCTGCCAGGCAGGTCGTAAAAGGCAACCAATTGGTTTTACGAGTCACTACCATTGTGGTTACTAGGTGGTAGATTTCTGCATTTTCTCACCCGGGTCTGGTACCACCGCCTTATCAATTCCTGCCGCAATAGCGTCAGTGATTATTACTGTCGTGTTTTGCTTTGGAGGGTAAGGTAGCTGGTAAACTTATGCATATGATAGATCTCGCCACAAGATAGCAATGCACAATTAACACCGTTGGTGTTTATAGGTGATGGTTGACTCTTTTCATCAGGAGACCCATCTGCTTGTTTGCTATCTTATGATATAAAAAAAATGTAGCCCAGTAGTGTCAGGGAATTTTTCACCCTGCACGTCTTTCTTCCCTCAATATTATCAATTTTTTCCTATTTTATCTATTTGTGTGCATGTGACCTTGACTATTTTTCTTAAATCTGATTCATTTATCTCATAACTGTTCGCCACAAATTTGTTCGTATGATTACTTCCTTTTACTTAGTTGGGTAAAAAGTAGCCTATGTTACTCAGATAATGTAGTTTTATATGGATAAAAAAAAATTAAAATCCATCCAGTAGTTTTTGAATATATCCATTACAAACAATCAAATCTTTTTTGATAATATTGGAGTAGTAGAAAAAATAGAGAACAAACATTTAGGGAATGAATTATAGCAAAAAAATAACTTAAAATTACCTTAACCTACAACCAAAGACTTCACAGAATAATCTTCATACCAGATATATAAGGTATAAATATAGTTTAGTTTAAGAATAATTCCGTTTTTTTATAGAATGCAATATTTGACCCCAGATACCATGAAGGGCATGATTTGTTTTTATTTTTGGGTATAAGAGAGAGCCAAGGTGGACATTCTTTGCAACAATAGATGTAGACCTGTTTGTTTATAGGTTACAACAATTATACTTACTCGGGCCTAGTGCTGCTTACTGTAAGCTGTGCAAAAGACTTCACTTTATCTCTAACAACTTGTATACCACGTTCATCAGAAGCATTCAGTTCTAGAACTCGATCACGTGTAATATCACCAAAAAGCTGTCTAGCGGCTGCTAATATAGCACTAGTTTTGCCAGTGCCTGGGGGTCCATAAAACAAAAGATGAGGTAAATCACTGCCTGATAAACATTCTCTGAGCACTTGCACCACTTCACCTTGGTCAACGATATCTTCAATCGTTTTCGGACGACTAGAAAAGAAAACAAAATACCCTTGAAACTGGCAATCCTCTAACTGAAACTGAGCGCATTGTGGAAAGATCAATTAATTTTACTCACTATTTTTCAACCCATGGTGCTGGTGGTTTCTTTTTAGTAGTTTTAGTTAAACCAGAAGAAGATGGTTTATCAGTAGCACTTATTTTACCAGTTTTTAAAAAAGCCTGCATCTTATATGAGAAAAATAAATAAGTTTAAAATTTAATAGACTATCAACACTCGGTCAAATACGCAATAATTACGCTAGCTAGAGTACGATATTTATTGTTATAAAGTAAACAATAAACAAATAAAGTACAGATTTACAAAAGTTTATCTCCAAGAGTATGTATTATGTAAAGTAATGTATTTAAATTATCTGAAAATAGTGAAAAATGAAAATAATAAAATGTGGCGGTAAATATTTTAAAGTTTTGACTTGACACTTGACAACTTAGTTCTCCTACTTCTCCTTACGGCTTACCTAACAGTCCCAATAGGCCTGGGGCAAGGAACTTATATACGATAACTGGAACTACTACGAATGAATATTTGAAAAATAAAAATGTACTTTATTTCGATCTCTATAAAGTTGACATTTGTTTCTTACATACAGAGGGGAAAAACGTTCTGAGCAAGACAACGACATGAGTGGATGTTGTCCCTTTCTTGCAATTCCCAGTGTAAATAAAACTTTCGGATGGTAGATTTTTATATATTCATTAATCGTTAAATCCCTTTTATTCATACACGTCGATAGATACATTAGCATAAAATGTATTGTAATTAACATAGTGAGTTCTAAAATTTGCTTATTTTAATTATTACGTAATTACTTATACAATGCAAAAACTTTTTCTCAAATTAGTAGAATTACTTAGTAGTAATTAGCAAACTACGCATGGCCACACTTATATATGACGGTTGGCGCTTTATTTAGAAGAAAGAGACAGACTCCACTCATGTCGTGGTACTCTTTGGAACGATTTTGAAGCGCGTGTAAGCATTCCGGGTAGAATGTAACTTCCTTGGCTTGGGGTCACTGAATTTGGCCCCACTTTTTTTTATTTTTTTTTATTTTTTAATTATTTGTTCGTCGTTTGTTCGTTAATGTTCGAATGTAAAAATTGTTTGTTCGTCTATTATTTATTTATAATTAATTAAACAAATGTTTACCCTTAAGTTGGCCCCTCTTACTAGATATCTTTATTTTTATCGCTCAGATTTAATAATTTTGATCAATTATTGTTTGTTCGACCACTATTAATGATTGTTCGATCATAAAAACAATTAAATTCTTAATTATTAATATTTTTTTATTTAATAAGCTAGCCATCAATATTTTTAAACAGGGTTAGCAGATAGTAATGATACTTGTATATTGTAATGAAATTAATAATTCCTAAATTCATTACGTAGTTGAAAAAATGAAAATATAATGCACAAAAAATCTGTTTTTGTTGAAATCACATTTATTTATAAATTTAAGAAATATATTGCAGGATTATTTAGTAGAAATTCATTTAATATGGAAGAAAAAACTTAGTATGTGTATAAATAAATACTCAATAAAAAGGATTTTATTAAAAGAAAATATTTATTTACGTCTATATTAATTCAATTATTATCATCGAGAAGTATCTTGATATATACATATATAACAAGGCTTAGTTTATTTTTATTTATATCAATGATACTATTAAATAAGAAACAAGTTTTTTATCTAACAAAATAAAAATAAATTTGGTCCAAAAAACTCTTTTAAAAATTACATTTTTTATATTTTTTTAATTTCTTCTTTTCAACTTTTTTTTACAATCCTTTTATCTTTTGGTCAGTATTTATTTGTTATAAAATTTTTACTATATTTTTCTATACCTATTCAGAGCTTATCTGTTCTTAGTATAAAAAGTATAAAAATTAATTATTGTACAATTTTTGTCTATTCATTTAATTGTTATTAGGTGCCCCACAGACCTACAATAATATTGAGCAATACTTTTATTGTGCAATAATATTGAGTACCCATTTGTTTCCAGACGTTCAATAAATTTACTCAATAAAATTGTCAAACCAGTCTGATCAATATTTTCGTGCGAGTAACATGTCTGACGACGAAGTTTTGGCGGCAACCATGCTGGTGATTTTGTTAAATATATTTATACATTTCTATACACTCAAGTAAAAACTCTCGTTCTACATCTTTTATTGATTGATTTTGTTTCAATCAACACTTATATTGATTAGTGAATTGGCCTGAATGTCAAATTTCAGCCGAATGTTGAGTTTCGGCCGAAAGTTGAATTTCAATCGAATGTCGAAATTCGGTGGAATGGCGTATTTCGGTCATATGTTCAATTTCGAACGAGTGTCGAATTTCGGCCAGTGGTCGAAATTTTGGCCCATTCTAGAAATGAACCATTAAATTAACAAGATGAATAAAATTGCCGCAAAATGACGAAAATTTCTTGCTCGCCATTTTGCTTAAATTTACGGCACGACTATACATTAAACACCAAGACTGACCGACATGACCGCTCCAAGCTCTGAAGTGAAAAATATTGTGCAGTATTAAACCTACACAGTGCAAGAAAAAAGTATTGTACAACAAAAATTAAACCCGCTCAAACTTTCGTTCAATCACTGCGCAATCTTAAACATTAACATTAAACGGTCAATAATATTGTACAATACGTAATTTTGCTCAATATTATTGTAGGTTTAGGGGTCGCCTTACAGCAAACAATTAAAATTATATCGATGTAGTGAATATATCACATGTTGGTATATTAAAATTTGATTTTATCGTGAAAAATTTGACATATTTGAAAAAATTTGGTTTGTTTTCAAAATTGAAAAATTTGAAAACACATGATGCATAAAAAAAATCTGCACATTTTTTGAGTTAACTAATAGTTTGTCAACAATCATATACTTTTATGGTGATTCTTTGTAAGGACGTCTTAAATCTGTACGAAATCGTCCGACCAAATTAATTTGATTTTACTAGAAAAAAATTAACAAGAGCTACGAAACTATCAGGTTAATAAATGAATTTAGGAATTATTAATTTCATTACAATATACAAGTATCATAAGTTCATAACTATCTGCCACAGATTCTATCTGCTAGCCCTGTTTAAAAATATTGATGGTTAGCTTATTAGATAAAAAATAATTAAGAATTAAGAATTTAATTGTTTTTATAATCAAACAATCATCAATAGTGGTCGAACAAACGATAATTGATTAAAATTAATAAATCTGAGCGATAAAAATAAAGAAACCTAGCAAGAGGGGCCAACTTAAGGGTAAACATTTGTTTAATTAATTATAAATCAATTAAAGATGAACAAACAATTTTTACATTCGAACATTAACGTTCAAACGACAAACAAATAATAAAAAATAAAACAAATTCAAAAATTCAGTGACCGGGGTTTTTGAAGGTATTTTCAAATGAATTTGGGGGGAAAATCTACAGGCGCTGGCAACACTGAATTCAAGTTTCAACCAAGGAATTTATATACGATAACTGGAATCAATACGAATCAGTATCTGAAAAGTAAAAATGTACTTTATTTCGTTACTATTAAAGTTGACATTTGTTTCTTACCTAACAGAAGGGAAAAACGTTCTGTGCAAGACAACGACAAGAGTGGATGTTGTCCCTTTCTTGCAATTGCCAGTGTAAATAAAACTATCTGATGGTAGATTTTTATATATTCGTTAATCGTTAATTCCCTTTATTCATGCACGTCGATAAATACATTAGCATAAAATGTATTGTAATTAACACAGTGAGTTCTCAAAACCTACTTATTTTAATTATTACGTAATTACTTATGCAATGCAAAAACTGTTTCTCAAATTAGTAGAATTACTTAGTAGTAATTTGCAAACTACGCATGGCCACACTTATATATGGCGATTGGCGCTTTATTTAGTAGAAAGAGACACACTCCACTCATGTCGTGGTACTCTTCGGAACGATTTCGAAGCGCGTGTAAGCATTCCGGGTAGAATGTAACTTCCTTGGTTGAAACCAAGGAAGTTACATTCTACCCAGAAATTTTAGAACTCACTATGTTAATTACAATACATTTTATGCTAATGTATCTATCGACGTGTATGAATAAAGAGGATTTAACAATTAACGAATATATAAAAATCTACCATCCGAAAGTTTTATTTTCACTGGCAATTGCAAGAAAGGGACAACATCCACACATGTCGTTGTCTTGCTCAGAACGTTTTTCCCCTCTGTTATGTAAGAAACAAATGTCAACTTTATTAGGATCGAAATAAAGTACATTTTTATTTTTCAAATATTGCTCCGTAGTAATTCCAGTTATCGTATATAAGTTTCTTGGTTTCAACATCGACTAACAAGTGGTAACTTGTCGTTGTCAGTTAAAAGTGTTGGTTTTTTTTTACTTTTTCTTTACTATGCTTATTGATAAGTGCTTTGCTTTTTTCCAAAGTTCTTTTCGATTTTCGCTCAGATAAAGGAAACTAATGGAGATGCCCTAACTATGAAAAAAACGTGCATACCTACGTAACGAAACATGTCGGATTGTATACTCCGTGTGGTACTCCATCAGAATAATATTATTATTCTATGCTTTTGTATTTTACCATACACAGTATATACTTATATATAAATCTATCCTTGAAGCTTATTGATTTCGTAATGAAGTCCACTTTGACATTATCTTAGTTAAAATGAGTTTTTAGGGTTCCATACTCAAAAGGTAAAATGGGACTCTGTTACTAAGACTCAGTTTTAGTAGCAGTAAATAACTGTGACGATACTATCGTACTACTACAACTACTAGGTACTCAATTATATTAAAATTATAAACGATTATATTTTAGCCTGTTTAGTAGTGTCACAGAATATATTTATGGTTTACAACGTAAGTAAATAGCGACGAAAAATGGTGGCTCGGCACACTCGTGACGTCACGTAAAATGTTGTCAATAAAGCAAAACCAAGGAAGATACATTCTACCCGGAATGTTCACACGCACTTCAATATCGTTCCAAAGAGTACCACGACATGGGTGGAGTGTGTCTCTTTCTACTAAATAAAGTGCCAATCGCCATATATAAGCGCGGCAATGCGCAGTTTGCAAATTACTACTAAGCAATTCCACTAATTTGGGAAAAAGTTTTTGCATTGCATAAGTAATTACGTAATAATAAAAATAAGAAAATTTTAGAACTCACTGTGTTAATTACAATACATTTTATGCTAATGTATTTATCGACGTGTATGAATAAAAGGGATTTAACGATTACCGAATATATAAAAATCTACCATCAAATAGTTTTAATTACTCTGGCAATCGCAAGAAAGGGACAACATCCACTCTTGTCGTTGTCTTGCTCAAAACGTTTTTCCCCTTTGTTAAGTAAGAAACAAATGTCAACTTTATTGGTAACGAAATAAAGTACATTTTTATTTTTTAAATATTGTTCGTAAAATTCCAGTTATCCTACATAAGTTCCTTGAGCAAAACTATTGCGTAGAGAGTTGGCTTGCTTTCATTGTATATGTTAGACAAAGACGCAATTATGTTTATTATTTCGTCTTCTAAACTATTACATTCTAAGTATCTGTATGACATTGTAATTTGCAAGGCAGTTACATTCTATCCGGAATGTTCACACGCGTTTCAAAATTGTTCCGAAGAGTACCACGACATGAGTGGAGTGTGTCTCTTTCTACTAAATAAAGCGCCAATCGCCATATATAAGTGCGGCAATGCGCAGTTTGCAAATTACTACTAAGCAATTCTACTAATTTGAGAAAAAGTTTTTGCATTGCATAAGTAATTACGTAATAATAAAAATAAGAAAATTTTAGAACTCACTGTGTTAATTACAATACATTTTATGCTAATGTATTTATGGACGTGTATGAATAAAAGGAATTTAACGATTACCGACTATATAAAAATCTACTATCAGATAGTTTTATTTACACTAGCAATTGCAAGAAAGGGACAACATCCACTCTTGTCGTTGTCTTGCTCAGAACGTTTTCCCCTCTGTTAAGTAAGAAACAATTGTTAACTTTATTTGTTACGAAATAAAGTATATTTTTATTTTTCAAATATTGCTTCGTAGTAATTCCATTATATAAGTTCCTTGGTAATTTGTGTTCTCTGTCTACGCTTTACATTGACATGTATAATATTATACATGTCAATGACGCTTTAGCAGGATTTTCGGCGGTAAAAGTTTAAAGTTAGTAATGTCAAATGAGTAAATAAAAATAATGCGTTACTTGCATGCTACACACATTTCTAGATATTTTTAATATTTATTGGATCATAGATAACAGTGTATATAGTAGATTTGGATTAAAACCAATTTTGTGATCAAACATAGAATAATATATAAATCTATATTCTAATGATAAATTATAGCGCCAAGCGTTTACGTACATGCGAGTATATTATGTATTTTAATCGGAAATAATGTCGACAAGATCTTCAAAAAAATCCACACCGACAAAACAAGAACAAACGAAAAAACGTATTGAAAATTCATGGGTTTTGATGGTGAAAGGTAACATTAGCACTGTGTAACGAAGTAATCTTTTAGACAATTTAGTAATGGGCCAAATTATACTTTAACTGAAAGACATAAATTTATATTTCATAATGATTTTTTATTATGCACATTACAGCTATTATCTCCTGATTTCTTTATGTTTATACTGTATAATAATGATAATTTCTCAATTGAAGATAGAACTATTATGATTAGATTAAGTCCATAGGTTAGAAAATTTGTTTTTTTTTTTGCATTTTTTTCAATTAAATGTTTTTTTTTTCAAACTGAACGTAGGCATTTGCTGAACTTAAGCAAATGGCCCTGCGAAACAGGACATTTCGGGCGAGCAGAGTTTCAGCTAGGGCTAAGAGCCCACCCCAAGGGTATCTCCTGTTAGACTGAACCTCCACTTAGGGCAGTATCTTAACACTGAGTGGGAGCGTAAGGAGCATCAGGATTTCGATTCGTAATTACTTGACCTGTGGGCCCATTTGACTGGTGTGTGCATGTAAACTATGAAGTGTATGCTGTGATGAGATCATAAGGATCAGATAGCAGTTAATATAGACTGTCTCTGAATGATTACGGGCTTTACGGTATATGTACTTAACAATAGCAATCTTTAGTTACTTTAAGCTGTACAAAATTGTTACATTTTACAGTAATTACAAATGTTGCATCTTTTTTTTGCCTTTCTGTATGGCAACTACCATCGCTGTATTGGAGACGATTCTGCCAGTGTCTAATTTTGCACGTTTTCTTGTTTCTTGGATGTACTTAGTAGTTGCTGTGCTATATAGGCATATATATAAAGGCTTCATATAAACAGGACATCTAACATTAAGGCGATAGGTAATGCCAAACTACGAAATAGACACCTCTTTGAAAGCCTACTACTGCTAACCGATTGGTCCAATAATTTAAAAAAAAAATGCATTATACGTATAATTAAGTTTAAATTTTAAGTTCGTTTTTCAAATTTTATTGTTATTTTTGACGGAAAAAAATGAATATCTTTCTTATTTTTGCACAAAAAATTGCTTATAACTTCCAAACTACTGTAACGATTTTGATGATTTTTTCTTTTTATTACAGACAATTTATTGCTTTATAAAATTTAAGTTCAAAATTTTACAAAATCATTATAGTGTGCTATTAAATCAAAAAAAACCTTATTATTTAATTCGCGGACAGCGCTCGCGTCGAAAGTCAGTCTCCCGGTAGCGTTCATACGAGGAGGCTGTGTCGCATGTTAGCATGCTCCGCTCTCCATATTCGAGTCAAAGAGTAATAGTACAGATAGAACGTTTGGCACAATAGTAAGATTGTGCCGTTTGGAAATTGAAGATTTTGTTTACGCTTGGATGTTTTTTTATAGTAGATAATGAGCTTGGACCGAGAAGTCTGTTTTTTTTACAGATGTTGTTCTTATGATATAGACAAGGAATAAGAAAGGATTTTTTTAAATTCTTCCCCTAAGATGGTGAAATAGGGGATGAAAGTTTGTTTGAAACTCTGTCATTTTTGAGTTATTACAACTCAAATAGAATGATATGCCGTAATTAAATTATCCTTTAACTGAAAAAAAATTAAATATAAATGTAATATTTTTTGGAATTCTAGCCTATAGAGAGGTAAAAAGAGGCTTTAAAGTTTGTATTATAAATGAATTGTTTATTTATTGCATTACTATAAAATCTAAATTATTTTAATTTAGTATTTATAATTTTTAATACAATTAAGAAGTACGAATTTTTGGATTTTTTTAGTACTTATGCTCTTCAATCAAAATTGAAGAAACATGCATGTAATGTTCGAAGTTTCATCCATTAAAGGAGTAAAAGTGTGTGTTACAATTTATATGAAAAATCAAAGGTTTATGGTGAAAATAACTTGAAATTCGGCACTTATAATCTTCAACACAATTTAAGAATCACATATTTGGGGATTTTTTAAAATTTTATTCCTTAAAGGGTAAAAAAAGCATTGATGTTTGTATAAAAAATAGATTGTTTATTGTAGAATATTGTAGAAATTATTTAAAACTTAGTATTTATGATTTTTAATACAATTAAATGAATACGAGTTTAAGGTTTCCAAATGTCATCTCTTCAAAGGATGAAAAAAGTGGTAAAGTTTGTAGAAAAAATAAAATATGTTTAATCAAAATCTCTTCAAATTTATTAGTCATGATATTTAATTCAATTAAATAAACGTGCATGTAAGGATGCTGTGAGTTTTATCTCTTAAAGAGGTAAAAGAGGGTATTAAAGGGGCTGAAAGCTAGTACTTTATAAATTGTTTTTTTTGCGAGTAGACGCTGAATAATATTTTGAGACTATTCATGTTTACGCTTTCCTACGTTTACGCTTGAATGTTTTATTAGCTATAGATAGATAAGTATTTTGTCAATATTTTGTATAAATGTACAAAAATAAATAAAAAATAAAACATATAAACAACGAAGATAATTCAAGCAAGCGAATAAAAAGCAAAACTCTAAAGAAAAAAAAACTGGTACTATTTGAAGGTAGTAAGGACTTAACTACGTAGTTAAAGGTAGTAAGGAAAAATAAATAAATTAAATATATTATACATACAAATAGTCTAAATAAATCAACTTATTTAGTAGTTTCCTCTATAAACATTGAATCAAATTATATATCTTCTTTTTTATTACGAGATTTTGAAACAAAAACTAAGAAGCTAGTTAGTTTTAAAATATTATTCAAGAGATTATATTTAACCAAATCAAATTTTGAAAGGTTTTGTTAAATATTAATTGTTGATTGTATGTATTAAAATAAAGTGCTACACGGGATGTATTGTATATTACAACACTTTCAAAGAAATAGGAAACGAAACTGTTATTATTGTGTAAATTGTTATATGATTTTTTGTCGATTTTCGGTACATTTTTTTTCTTTAGATATTTATCGTTTTTCGATAAATGAGCGATTACTGGTTATTGGTTTTGAGTTTGACAACATTCAGTCGATTCATGATAATAAAAGTTCATATAGGTGAACAAAAATGTTAAAACATAGGTATCTGCATTCACTGTAAATACTCTTTGACGTTGGAGCAAGCTAGCGCGCGATATAATTTTTGCGCTGCTCCTGTCAGAAACTCAAGGTCATTCGCAGCTGTAATCGCCTTAAACAACAAAATCTTATAGTTTAATATTATTTTTCTTGATAAATTTTATTAGGAGTTTGGTTAAATCATGAGAAAAGAAAGTAAGGAGAGCTGTAAAATTTATAGGCAGAGGTACATTTAAACTTGAATATTATTTAAACATTATTGTTTCCCTCTAATTTAAATACTTAAAACTAGAATGTATGTATGTTAATTTATTACATTTATTACATTTTTTTGTAGAAAAGGGGGCAAATGAACAGGAGGCTCACCTGATGGTAAGTGATAACCGCTGCTCATAGACAACTACATACCCAGGGTTCTTGTAATTGCATTGCCGGCCTTTTAAGAATGAGTAGGATCCTTTCTTGAAGGTCCATAAGTCATCCATACTAATATTATAAATGCGAAAGTAACTCTGTCTGTCTGTCTGTCTATCTGTTACGGTTTCACGGCCAAACCACTGTACCGATTTGGATAAAATTTGGTACAAATATAGTTTGAGATCAATGGAAGGGCATAGGATAATTCTTATCCCGGAAGACCCACGGGAACGGGAACTATGCGGGTTTTTATTTTAGAATTTTTTCCACGCGAATGAAGTCGCGGGCACAGCTAGTATCTGTATAAAGAAATGCTGATACTGAATATGGTTTTTCTATAATTAAACCATTCTTTATTATTCTGTAAACAACTACATAATGATAGATATATTTTCTGTCTACTAGGATTCAAAATAAAGCTATTCAGTAAAATATTTTACATACAAAATAAAATTCAAATTCGAATTAGGTGCAGTCATATTTGTCCCATTGAGCACTGGTAGAAACTTAAAATATTCGAAGCGGTCAAATATGACCGACTGGGATTCCACAGATTATCTGATGTTATTATAATTTATTTAAAATATACAGATAGCAGGCTGTATTGATACTATATACTTAAGAAAAATAGAATAATAACAATTTAATTTCACTATATCGTCATCGATACTGCAATACAGCGTATGTGGCAAATTTTACAGGAGAACAAAAAAACTGTAAATCTTCTCCAATACTATTATCAAATATGTGTACTAGTGAGCTTATATAATAATATCTAATTGAATCCAATCAATGTTAAGCTAAAAAATACATCATCATACAAATACAAATCTCAAATTTGATACTTTTGTACTTCCACGGTATTATCCACTGTTAGTTACGCAGTATTGCAGTATCAACGACAATATGTTTTATAGTATAATAGGTAGAAAAAAAGCATCAACGGGGCTTACAGCCAGTATCTTCCTCATAAAGCAATGCTTACCAACCAGTGGTTACCAAAATGTTGATAATCTATAGCCCCTTTTAGAAATCTATTTTATTTTTATTTTTAAATTTAAATTTAATAACTTAATTTAATTTTTTATCTTGGTTTTGAAAGTAAGTAAGTAAAAGAAAGTATATCCACGAAAAGGCAGGAAGTACAACCAGTGCACCCACAATTAGCTAAAGATACTTAGTCCCACAATGTGATAGATGACAAGCCTATTGCCAACCGGGCACTTATGCAATCCTGGCAACAATATTTTTAATAGAAAACTAAAAAAATACAAGTTGTTTTTGGATCTCAATTTAAGCCTACCAATAGCTGGTTAATAAAAATAGAAAAATGATTATTTTTACATACATTATATTACAAATTATTTCTGTTATTACAGATTCTCTATTTGAAAACAAAAGTTTTACCTTCATAACCCTACCACATCCCGCAACAGGAACACCATCAAAATATTGCTTGGATAATGAAAAGAAAAAGATATATGAAACTGTTACATTTAGTGAGGAATATAGATCATGGTTTATCGGAGAAACTGTAAAATCAGATGGAAATCTCATAATGGTGACACCTATTAATCCATTGTTTTTAGGTAATTATAGCTTATACCTACAGCACCCTATAGATAAATACAATGTATTATTTTCACCAGGAGTTTTCAACTTTTTCTGTTTTCAAAGTTGTGAAACTTGTTTGCACACTGGTAAAAAATTAGCCAAGTAGCCCAGGCGCCCTATGATGGATTAAATTTTTGAAGTGAAACTTCTTTGCAATCACTGATTTAAAACTCAATAAAACTAAAAGGTGTCACAATATAGAAACAAACACAAATGTATAAGATTAAGCTGGTGAGAGAATATTTTATATGTAAAATATTCTATATCTATTTAATGGTTTCAAAGCCAGCCAGATACAAACTACAACCAAAAAGATTTTTTTTAACAAAATCTCTTTTTTCGAATTTTAAAAAAATATTTTCCTTGATTTCTTCAATTCTTTCTCTCCCTTTTGTATTTTCTACTTCATTCCAAAGTTTCACTTCTGTATGTGAACTCACTTAATGTTTTTACTCAATGTGGTGTAAAATTCTTGATTCACCTGAAAACATACATTATACATTTTTTTGTAATGAAAGAACTTAGAACTTCTTGTTGTTTAATGTCTTATTAATTTGTGTATGAAATTCTTGACGTTCTTACTATAATACTCGAGTTATTGGCAAATAAACATTTATACAAACACTCAGACACCAGATTGTTGGAGTAAACTTAGGGATCTACACTGTTTTGTTAAATTATTATTATATTGGGCATGGCTAAAATTATTGTTAAATCACATTTGATTAGTTAAAGTCACAGATGAAACTGGATACGCCTTACGAGGCAATTTCTTGGGATATCAATGTTGCTTACATTTACACAGAGAAGTAGAGAGTTATAATACTTACCAATGAAATAAAATCACTCCAGACGTATTCCTTAAGCATTCGCTTTTTATTCGACACAAGCATAATATGGCATAAATATTTAAATATTTGCACACCATATAATGGTAGAGCATGTTGGTAACTTAATTAATTTTTTACAAATTGTAACACCCATATTCTTGCAAATAAATATTTTCTTTCTTTCTTTCATATTTTTATTTTTAAAGGTTTTAATATATCTGCAAGAGTTTCACATTTACATACATTTGCTCATATGAGCCGCTACACATTTTCCGTCCAACACTGTATTGTGTGGTCTGTGGTTAAAGTCAAAATTTTCTTGAGATTGATGTGTTAGTAAGAAAAGAATAATAAGTGTGGAAGAAGCAAGACAATACATGAATCACGATTCAGAGATCTGATTCTGGCTTTACCATATTTTTGATTTGTAAATATTATAATTTCAGTATTACCCAGGATAAGAGAACTTTGCAACAGTAGAGCGATGCAATTAGAAGACATACTTTCCGATAAGGGATTTGAAAGTATTATTAAATATATACCAAATTTATGTGAAATTGCTGATGTGAAGGTAATAATTTGGTTAAGGAGAAAACAATTGCTAATTTGTTACTAATTCTATCCGATTTTAAAATATAAGCACACAATGGATTAGTTGCTGAATAACGAGATGTTAAAGTTACATAATACTGTGCCTAGGTTTAGTTTATACTTTCCATCGTCGGCATTTCGTGAAACTGCATCATATTGATTCTTTAATATAAACACTTGTACTGTTTCACAAATGTAATTTAAATTTTTATTTATATCACAATCACTTAATTTTACAGCCAACTGGTTTCGCCTGCCTAGGTTCGGTTCTTGGATAGTTCATGAAATATGTCATAATTATAAATTGTGTAGTTATTAGTCATTGCAATGACTTCAAAGATGGTTTGGTGAATGAGGACTAGATTAGAAAGCAAATTAGTGTGAACAATTCAGAATCCATTACTATTAGAAATTATTCAACTGATTTGAAATCAGAGGCACTATTGCAAACAGCATCATTTTTTTAATTTACCTATTTTTATTTACCATCATAAAGTATGTATAGAAACTAGTTATGGAGGAATATAATCTTTTGAGTGGCTTGTCGTGGTACAACAACTTTACTTACTCTTCTCCATATCAATAAATCTACTGTCAGATTCTGGTTTAGTGGTTGAGGTAATTAATCAAATATGTATGATATGAAACATATCATTATCAGATTTACAAATGTGCCACTTTGATAACTTAAAGATGTGGGACTTATAGAAAATGTTGCCAGGAGTCATGAATGTGGAAGAAGCGTAGCAAATCTGCAGGAATCGCCATATGGCATTCAGTTCTCTCTGCTTACCCTAGAAGGAGGTTGGGGTTGGTTTTACTCCATTACCTCTTTCGAAATTAAATAACCTTTATGTAATAGTTATCAACAATTCAAGTTCTACACCAAATACCCATTAATGTAGCAAGTTAAAACGATTCTATTTGTGGGAAGTCTCTATGCGGGACTTCTTAAGAAAGGAAAAAAACGATTTATGTATTTAGACGAATTGATTTTGAAGTCAAAATTTACGCGCTTTACCTGTAAATGTATTATTTAGACTTAAAAGAAAAATTACATGTCAAAGGAAAATAATGGCAGGTGATTGAACTTACTTGGTGCTTATAGATAGCAGATTATTTTCTTTTTTATTAAATCATTATTGTCAACAAGATAGGGTCTGATGGAAAGAGGCATCGCCTATAGACGCCAAAGATGATAATGGTGCATTGGCTATCTGTGTGGCATCCATACTAATATTATAAATGAGAAAGTGTGTGTGTGTGTTGTTTGACCGTCTTTCACGGCAAAACGGAGCGATGAATTGACGTGATTTTTTAAATGGAGATAGTTGAAAGTGTGGAGAGACATAGGCTACTTTTTGTATCTTTCTAAACCCCCATCCACTTCCCTAAAATAAATTAAATGCGAGCAAAGCCACGGGCAAAAGGTAGTATAGTTTAAGTCTACTGGCTATCGAACCTCCAAACCGGAGCACGATAATGACAAGCACTCATGCTATTGCAGCAAGAATGGTTAAAGCTGTGATACTGAACCCTGACCAGATGTTGCAGAACTCTATTCTATCGCACACATCCACATGCTTACGCGCGCACACACACACACACACACACATACAAACGAACGCACACACACACATACACACACACAAACACTCCACACAAACACAAATGCGTATACATATATATATTTATTTTTAAATTTGAATATAATTAGAAAATTTTTTTTGTAATAAATGTAATACTAAATTTTGTTCATGCAAGTTGCAACAATAATGTGTGTACAACAACAACAAATGTGTAACTATTAATGTAAATTAATTTTATAAATTTATCTATAATACGCGCTATGTATTGAAGAGCGGGGTCTCCTAATACAGGCATTTCATGCTTAAAAGGAGTGCCCCAGCCACAGCTCAAAATGTAATTAGATATTTAAGTTATGAAATAAACCATTATTATTATTATTATCTATTACTTATAAGTAGTCACGATGATAGTGACATGTTTGTCCAATGATTCTTCTTTTTAGAACTGCTCTATTTTTGTATTTGTAGGTAGCAGGAGATGTTACAGCTTACAAATATAATGAAGAGAAAACATTGTCATGGCTGGAGAACAGAATTCGAAAACTTGCTGGGGTGTTGAAAGAGAAGAACGTACATGTTACATCCGGAGCTATATCTGCTACATTTGTTACCAGCACCATCAATAATGACAATATAAATGAAGGTAAATAATTGAAAAATACTTCTGTGACTCATGACTCTTATAGCTTTTATATCCCTAATTAGTTAGCCAGGCAATGTTCTGAACATTGAACCATAGCTCCTCAATGTTTCAGTGATTTAATGTGGCGAAATCCATTTAAAATCCCCGAATAAGAGACAACGACTAATGGAAATACGCTGTTGATATTTGCCAATATACAGCATGCGGGTAATCCCCACAAACAGCTTAACGACCAATGAAATTCATTGGTTGTTATAAAGCAAGCACTGTGCAGGAGTTTAGGTTAAGTTCACGAGTGTGGTTAGATAGGAATTTACGCTGAGCGAGCGCGGCAGCGATATGGCTAATCGTTTTACCTATTTTCAAATTACAAATGCTTAAACTGGTAGAAACATGTTAATTCTACCTATGTTTATGGAATGTGACAATTTATATAAAATAAATATGTAAAGAATATCAAACATCCCGAATGTAGTTGCCTTCGACTAATGAAAGCAGTTACCGCATATGGGCGCTATAGCTAGCTTAAACAGAAATCTCCCATGCGGGCACTAACGACCAATGAAAATGAAACTACAAGAAGGTGGTTCTTTAGTGTACATAACAAGGACTGACCGCTTACGTTCTTTGCGAGACACGGGGTGTTGTGAACACCTTTTCTTGACTTCCGATTGCTATTAACAATTTTTGAGATATAAACCCTTAAAAAGATTTTGTTTGTTTCAGAATTTTATCTCAAATATGCCTTTGGTATACTATCAGAATATCTTGAAGATAGCTTGCAAGAAAAACTGGAAAAGCATATGAATTTTCCAATTGATGTCATAGAACACGTCGGAGTGAAACGAAAATCTGAGCCAACAGAGAACAATGGAATATCTAAAAGAATCAAAGCTGAAGGAGTTGATCAAGATGAAATTAAGGTTAATGATACTATAGAGACAAATAAAAAGAAAACTTTGTCGGCCAAAGAAAAGGCACGACAAAAGGCTGCTTCGGGGACTAAAACGATATCATCATTTTTCATCAAAAAAAGTTAAAAATAAAACATTTGAATTCAAATTGTTTTTATTGAAATAATATAACTGCCTCCCTCTGTACTTAGGTATGTCTCGTTTGTGTATTCCAAAACCCCTGGTTGGTTTTCACACGGAAGTACGAAAATACGTAATGCTGAAAATGCATTGAAATTGTGATATAGCTACAATTGTGACCACCTAGTGCTAGTAGAGTTCAGCAATCTTTCGCCCGAGTTTGATACCACCGCTTTACCTCTGCCTACTGTAATTACTCTTGTCACTGTCGTGTTTTGAGGGCAAATAGCCAGTAAACGCATGTGGCATTAGCATTTCGCCACAAGTACAGGAATACACCATTAACATCTTTGGTGTCTATCATATTATATACAATAATAATTAGAATACTTTTGGTATCTATGGGCGTTACTTCATCAGGCAAGCCTGTTTGCTGCCTTATTTGTTGGGTTGAAGCTTGACAGGTTTTATCAAGGAAACAAAACAAAAATAGGTACATTGCCTGGTGGTCTAGGGGCGCCTTTTTCAAGTGGTATCTCACAGTTACCTGCAGCCGCTAGCTGGCCAGAGCCCTACTTCATGTCTACCCGGCTTGCACATTATAAATGCATTGGAAACTAAAGAAATATTTGTTGCCTTTGCAACATTTTTCGCTGATACTCTGCTTCTATTGATTGTAGTGTGACGTTAAATCCTCTGGCAATGCCGTAGAATGATTGGTAAGAAATAGGGTCTATCACCAAAAATCATGCTATGGCTCACACAGCAGTGATTAGGTCGCTTGTTTGCTACGGGGCGGTGGTCTGCTGGCCACGCACCAAACTACAAACGACTATCAATAAATTTCGGAGCCTCCAAAAGTTAGCATGTGCGGCCATTACAGGTTGCGTGAGAACTCCGACGGCAGCACTAGAGATGATGCTATGCATACCACCCCTGCACCTGTTCATACAACAGACGGCAGCGGCGTCATCGGTTCGTCTCAAGTCGCTGACGCTATGGTGTCAAGTTGGTCAGGCACAGGATGGTACAAACGGAAGTATCTTTAACCAGGTTCTCGAATATCTAACACTCATTGCAGCGCCTAATGATTCGATACCCGTTAAATTCGTCTTTGATAAAAAGTACAAAATACAGCTCTTGGAGGAAGGTAAGGAGGGACTCAGCACTAAGGACCTCAGAATCTTCACTGACGGTTCAAAAACTAGTTCGGGTTCAGGTACAGGCGTTTTCTCTGAAGACTTGAACATCAACCTATCCTGGCCACTGGGTATACATAACTCAGTCTTCCAGGCCGAATATACTGGCATTATCTTAGCCACACAGGCGATCGCTGCTAGACAGGTAACTAATGAATCCATTAGGATCACGAAATAAAGAAAACAAGGTTTCTTTATTTCTTGATTAGGATCCTTACAGATAGCAAAGCGGTTCTACTAGCCTTACAAAGCAACAAGTTAAACTCAAGATTTATTGACGAATGTCATGCATCCTTTAATGATGTTAGTAAGAATAACAACGTTATACTTCAGTGTAACGACCGAGATAACGACGCAGCCGATGAGCTGAATCGACGGGCCTCTGACATGGCCTTAGCGGCACCAGAACCTGCTGCTCCCCTACGGGCGAGTGGCTGTATACAAGACTGCGTCAACGGACGACTCAATTGCACAATAAATACTGGACCGAGCGTGTCGATTGCGGGCAAACGAAAAAGGTGATCGATAAGGTAAACCCGCAACTGTCACACAGCCTAACTAGCAAAAAGCAGAGCTTTGTAAGGGCTCGCGAAGTTATACCACCTAGCAGGTAATATTGTTAGGAAGGTGTTTTATGAGAATTACATCTTTTAATGTATGGACTTTGTTTATAATTATCTAACCTAAAGAAATCCCGGTTGGTGATTGGCTGGTCACCTATCACATTGTGGGACTAAGACGTATCTTCGGCTAATCGTGGATGCACACGTTGTACCTCTGACTACCTCTTCGGGGATATAGGCATGAATATACATTTTTTTAGCTTTTTACCCTAGGGCTAAAATTGGAAATTGATCTCAATACAATATTAGTCAATTAATAGACTTGTACTGTTTCACAATAATCCTATTGTGAAAAATCTGTAAACGGTTGACATTGCAGGCCAACCCTGAAACTTCCCGCTAAATTAATGTATTTTAAGTTCACAAGAGTAAACACTATAAGCACAGATTTTTTTCAGTTCAAACATCTATTTTGATAAAAGTGGCAGTATATTGATTTTTGAAAAGCTGTATATTTTGGAAACGATGATTGATTTATATCTTTCGAATAGCATTCAACTCAATTTAAATATTACTTTAGCTAAATTTCGAATCAATGTCAAAAAATTGTTTTTCAAAAATTTTCGTCATTGATAGATCCCATACAAATTGACCGATTTTTATCCAATTAACGGTACAAAATAATATCTTCAAAGTTGAAGTATTAGTATACATCATTATACATTAACAGTCTATAAAACAGTGAATGGTGGTCTTCGATCATAATCGAAGATGGTGGTGAATCGACTCGTCTGTTCACTTTCGGTTTACTCTATCTATGCTACAAGTGAACCAGCTTAATTACGCTTTTATATAAGTTTTTGTAAGGTTACTGTACTAAAACTACTAAAAAACCCTTCCTAAAACTACTACATATTCCCTTATCATAAGACCACTTACCTCCCTCAAGTACATCATTGCAGAGCAAAAAAAAATTACTGATGCTCTTCGAAAATAAATCCTGTAGCCTCAGATTTAAGTTACTGTGTAAGTAATGTAAATGTCATTACAATTATTGTGAAGCTGGCTGATGCTGTTGGAAGCAGAGGGGGGTATCAGGAGGTGCTGATGGTCAGAAGGTTGTAGCGTGCTGTTTTGTCGAGGGTCACCACTGTGGCGCTGCTGGTGCTTACCGCTGAAGGGTCATAGTGATGGAACCATTGGGCCAGATTCTTGTCAGGTAACGTTATAACTGTAGAGGTTGATGATGTGACACAAGAACAAGGAAGGGGAAAAGTAAGATCTTTCCAGCCTGGCAAAGTCTATTGCCTGGGGACTGAAGTCCTCTTGAGAAGCGTTGAAACTTGTATATAGTGTGCACAAGATAAATAATTGTGATATCGCGATTCAGGATTTTATTTCGAATTTCATTTTTTTCCATTTTTATTATTTTTTCTGGTAGTGTTTGTAGATTGCTTGAACCGCCACAATACCAAGTAGCTCAAGGTGGCTCGACACGGCACGGCACACACCCTGGAAAGACGGAGATAGGTGGAATGGACTCTGTTTAATAGAGAATAGACACGCCTGGGTCTTAGTTGCATTAAACTTGACCAGATTGCCATCGCCCTAATCGGAGACTGCCTGCAAGGACAGGTTCGTACGATCGACCATCGCCTCTCTGAGAGACCGGATCTGTGCCGTACTGGCCCGCGCGCTGGATACGTAACTCTTCACACTGTGCTATCGCCTGCGTACCCATACTAGATACCGGGCTTCAGTAGATTGTTAATGTGTAACAAGAATAGAGTTGCGAGGAGAACTGATCCCTGTGGGACTCCGGCATTTACATCCATTCGGTCGGACGAGCAGCTGTCGACGACTACTCTAATTGACCGGCCACTCAGAAATTCTGAGATCCAGGCGCAGAGACCAGTAGACAGACCATACGATGAAAGCTTTCCAATAAGCCTATCATGCCAGACCCTGTGAAAGGCCTTCGAGATATCAAGAGAAATAGCTAGTGCTTTACCATGATTCTCGATGGTCGCGCTCAATATGTAAGTGGAATACGCTAGAAGATCCCCAGTGGACCGATTTCGGCGAAACCCGTATTGGCTGTCACTGAGTAGATATTTCGCTTCTAGGTCGTGTCATTAGTCTGCTGTTCAGTACACGCTTCATAGTCTTGCAGAGTATGGACATGACTGAAATTGGCTTACAGTTGGAGGGGTCGGGTCGACTGCTTCCATCATTTCGGTACCTTTCCTGTCGTCATCGGAAGGCGAAACAGGCGTGTCAACACAGGAGCGAGTTCAGGCGCAGAGGTCTTGAGTACTATGGCTGGAATCCCATCAGGGCCGCTGACTTTGTTCACGGCCAGATTCCGCAACCTTTTAAGAACCTCAGTCTGACGAATGCGAATTTCCGGCATATTCACCTCGCATCCAGGTAGACTGACGTTGATGGGATCCAGACGCGAGTTTTCCGCGAATAGAGTATTGAATGGGTTTGCTTTCTCTACGGCAGTGTAAGCCAGCGTCCCATCCGGTTTCAGCAGTGGAAGAAGTAAGGAGCGGAAGAAATTTGATTCAACCGACTTTGCCAGGGACCCGAAAGCTTTACTTCCTGAGGGCCAGTTAGATATAGAGCCAGTTTGTTCCCAATACGGCTGACGTGGTCAAATCATGCGTTCAGTAGAGCCTTTTTGCAGGGCTTGGCGGCCCGGTTGAAGACTTTCTTCTTCTCCGATACGTCCTTGGCTTTGCGGTGTCGAGCGTCTTCCCAAGCCAGATATGCCTCATGCTTTAGCGCCTCAGCGCGTCTACAATCGGCTCTGAACCAGGGTTGAACTTTACTGGACATGGCTACGTCGGAGAAAGGAATAATGTACTCCATTCCTTGTCGCAACACATCTGCCACAGCATCCGCGCAGGTAGAGGAGTCTTCAGATGAAAAGCAGACAGGCCGCAGGCCGCCAGGGATTAGACGCAAAGAAGGAACGCATCTCGTCCCAATCTGCTGACTTGTATCGCCACACACGCCGAGAGCCCCTAGGACTAGGATCGGGCGGTGAGTAGACAAATACGGATTTCACCAGACAATGATCGGAGCTGCCAAGCGGTGAGGAAATCGTCGACGAGTAGCGGTCCGAATCCGTAGTCAGTAGAAGGTCCAAGCAATTGGTTTTATGGCTCTCAACATCAGATACCCGCGTTGTTCCTTGAACCAGCTGGATGAGATTTAATGCTAAAGCGAGTTTAAGCATCTCTTTAAAGCAAAGTCAGTGTACTGGTATGAGTATAGCCACTCCTGGTGGTGGGCATTGAAATCCCCAGAAGCACTAGCTGAGTGGAAGGGTATTTGTGTTGAGCAGCATCCGCAACCTCACTTAGATACTGTGTGAGTCTGATCATCTCTTGGTCTCCACTAAGCTCATGGTAGCCACAGGCATAGAGAAGCTTCTCTAGACTTGTGTCCACCAGTGTCCATAGAACGGAGAAGCGGGGCTCGTCTAGATACTGGAGACGCCGACAGCAGATGTCATCACGGACGTACGCACACACACACCTGACCGAGCTTTAAAATTATGCTCCAGGGTGTAAACGGGATAGGTTAAGTACGTCAAATCATACGGACGTCTTATTTGTGTCTCCGTGAGGAACAAGATACAAGGTTTATGAGTCTCCAGGTGGAAATAGGTTGCAGCGAGATTAGAATGTAAAGTGTAAACCTCTGATGTTAGTTAGGTCTACTTTCATCGAGAGTGAGTGCTGCCGCTATAAATCGTTATTCTTATACCTTTTTTTCTTTATGAGCATAAGTGAAGTAGGTGTGAAGACAACAGTAAATCGAGGCGCTATACTTCCGACCGAGACACAAACTTGGAATTTACACTGCTAGGGACTAGTTTGGAGACTGCGGGGACGCCCAAGCAAACATTAGATATTGCTGCACTGTTTTCGATTTGTATTCGTATATACTCCGGACTGCGTGTACCTTAGCGCGTATATAATATATACGGCGTCGATAGACGCAGTGCAGCTCCAGCATAACACATATCACTATGAAGGACAATTTTCATATAATCTCTACGCGGATTTTTGATAGCCAATTTTTTCTATAATATTTTAAAGATTGAAATATTATGTGATTTCGTTTCTTTTTTTTATTTAAAGTGCAGAATGACTATGAATTAAAAATGTTGATTTCACTCACACAACCGCATATTACCTGTTATCGAATACTTATATAGTTACATTTAGGAGACGTAGAATAAGGTTGACAATTGCAAAGCAAAGCAAACGAAAATATTTTGTTAAAGCTGTGATTTAACTGTAAAATAACAAATAAACATTTAATTTACGTGATTTCCTCAGATAACTCAAAATGTACGCATTAAATTCAATGATTTTCTGGTTAAAATTTTAATAAAACCATATTTCTATTACATTATTTAAAAAAATATATTGTTACCACTACAAATATAGAGAATTTCGACGCCGAAGTTTATTTTTGTGAAGCAAATTACGATATTTTTATTGAAAATATTAAACAAATGTTTATTATTCTATTCGGTTAACATTTTTTTGGACCTTTTTCTACGCTCTGTATTTTTTGCGAGGGATATTTTCCTTGGGTTTCCTCGTACTGGAGCTAAATAAAATGATATTTCTATACTATAATCTTTGACTCGAGCGTCAAAGAAACTGTTTTGTGAATGTATATATAGGTAACGCCGCGCCTTAAAAAAATATTCAAAATTAAGTTAGTGTCAAAAATAATCGAAATATTTTTATCGGCAACACTGATTTTAATCGCCAAATCGCCATTGCTTTGCTAGTTGCTACGTCCATATTCGTTTCTCTTCCTTTTCGGAAGTTTAGTTTTGTAGTGTATTACTGACTGTTAAATATTTTTAAGTGTTTCTCGGACTTGAAAGACACTATATAGTGTAACACATGTGATTATTATTAATTGTGTTGTGTAAAAAGACTTCTGTAAGTGCACAATCAAGTAAAATCGCGGCCAATGTCAGCAGGCGTGTCAGATCAGGTATTTTGCTTTTATGTTGGGATTTCCTTTATTATTGAGTACTTTTAAATGATTTCCCATAAATCTGAAATGTTATTCTTATTTGTTTCATGTATTTGGGGCGACTAGCGGATGAAAGGACAAGGGAATCAAGGTAAAGATATGCCATTATGACGTTGCAGGTGTTTTCTCGATATGATAGACCTCATACCGGTCGGCTTGCATCTGATTACCCAAACACAAAGCTAATCTTGTATCCCGAGATTATCTACTTCCTGTTTTTTTCTAAGGAAAATTTAACCTTATTTCATTTTTTTGAACACTCGAATTTGCCTATTAAATTCGACAATAGCTAACTCATGGTATTACAAGTAAGATTGAATAGGTATACTTACATATGAAGACCAGTAAACTTGACTTAATTACTAGCCACATTTTGCAAATAAGATTGTACTACATAATCATGTATTGAAATATTTTTAATATACTGAATTTATTATTTAGATACTGTAATTAATTTTAGTTCGGTAACAATTATATATTTACATTAATAATATAACAACCAGGTATTGCTGTTATATTATTAATGTTGTTATATTATTAAAGTATTTGAGTAGATAAGTTTAATTTTAGAAGTATCTGTTAAAATTTGATGACAAAATATAAAAAAAAGGTTATATTAGAATCATACCCGGCATCACATATTTCTGTAACAGTTTAGAAATGTGCCACATCGATAGGGGGAAGGGAAGAGGTGTTCATCCCCCTTAATTCCCCCCGCTGGATTAAAAATTTTTTACAAAATTTTTCTGCCTAAAACTGCTCAGCCGCTGTGGCTCGCAAGGTGCCTACATTAGTTACAGCGGGCGGGGGCTGATCTACCATAGTAGAGCATGCATGTGCTCTAGTGCTAGACCTTGGTTTTGTAGTTTTAATTTATGCAGTTGCTTAGATTAAAAGATAAACTGAGAAAAGCGACTTAGTAAAAATATTTTGTTTTTATCATAACATAACAAAGGTTTTATATTTCTTTATATGAAGAAGTGAAATTTATTCTTAAGCGGGACTTGTACTGTTATAACCTGTGGGGAATTTATATTATTTACATAATTTCACAATGGAATTTGTAGGACTAAACCAATATCAATGTTGTTTGATTATATTTAATTTCATCGGTATTGAAAATTTAAACACAATCAAATTTAAATATAATGTACACAAATAATAATATATTATTATAATGATAATGATGCTTTTTAAATAAAATGGATATCTATAATCATAAAAAACAAATTAATATCTAAGATAAATATTCTTGCTAGGTGCAGTGCTATTCTATTCTCATGAGGATGTTCCTGTTTGTTATTGTTGATCGATTTGATATTGTTGATGAATTTCAACCATAATTGTGGTGGACTTAGAAGGAATGATGTGCCTCTGGTATCTTCATTATTTTACACTTTAATACTATATTTATTTAATAACTTTATTGTACACTTATTGGAAAATACACAAGTAAAAGGACAACAAAAAATGCACAAAAGGTGAGCTTATCTTCACTGGTCTCCACCAATCTCATTTCTTCCAGCTAATCTGAAATGTGGAGTAGGGATTAATAAATGGGAAGGCATTATGCACAACAAATAAAATAATACATAGACAAATTTGCACACTCACACACACACATACTCTAAATATATTTGTATATGAAACATACACATCAATGGGAAATCGAACATTATATAACTTAGTAGTAAAAACTAGTAAGATATCGCTGAGTAGGCTGTCAGAGTGATTGGAAGAGATACGTGTTTTTTTTTCAGCTGTATTATAGGCGTATTTTCAGTATTTTTGTGTTGAGTGATTTAATATTTGTGGTGATTGGTTTTGTGTTTGTCAGGTATTCTTCCGTTTATAAGTGTTGTGTAAGTGTTAGATGTAAGTTTTAAAACATTCGCCATGGCGGCGGGTGTAAGCGACTCCGAGCCCCCTGATATTACTAACGATTATTCCCAGGAGATATCATCTAGAGTTGGGTCTAAGCGCAAGGATGATATCTATTCTTCGAATCTGCCTACTCCAACTCCAAAAATCCCAGCAACCCAACCCGGCAATGTAGCAGCAGCAATACAGACTGTTTATACACACCCGGATTTTGAAAATAAAAAGCGATACACGGACTCCGATAATGGCCCCTTTGTTGTCCACCTAGCGCGTACAGAAAATGACCTTGTTACAGGTTCTTCCATTAGAGCCATTAAGGTTGGCCAAATGCTCCACACTGCCAAAATAAATAATATTGCCAAAGACGGTATAAAAAATATAGGTCGAAACCGTGTAGCAGTAGAGTTTAAGTCGGCCGAAGACGCTAATAACTTCCTTACCAACCCAGCGATTTCAGATAACAAATTTGCTGCTTCAATCCCCTCTTACAACATCACCAGGATGGGTATAGCAAGAGGCGTGCCTATTGATATTAATATGGAAGAACTTGCTACGGTGTCGGAAACCCCATCTAACTGTGGTCAGATTATCAAAGCCCGTAGACTGCACAGGAAAGCCTACAAGAATGATGTAGTAGAGTGGATTCCCACTCAATCTGTAGTTTTAACTTTCACAGGGCAAATCCTTCCGCCAAAGATATTTTTGTATTATTCTTCCCTTCCTATTGAAAATTATATCCTTCCAACTATTCAGTGTTTCAAATGCTGCCGCTTTGGCCACATAAAAGACCAATGCAGGGCGAAACCTAGGTGCTATCGTTGTGCTGGTGACCACACTGGTGATACATGTGAGCGTACTCCATCATGCCTGTACTGCTCAGGTAACCATCGAGCCATAGATAACAACTGCCCGGAATACAAACGTCAGAAATCAATAAAGTTAGTAATGTCCCAGGAGAATGTTTCCTACTCAGATGCTGCTGCTCGTTTTCCTGCTGTCCGTCGACCTTATGCCGAAATTACCACTGAAATTACCTCTCCCTCCCAAATTCCCAACCGCCATCCAATGTCACAAATTGCACCCACACATAACCTGCATCACTCCTATAAGAAAACTATTAACATCCCTCGTAACGTTAGAACCAAGTCTCTTGATAGAGGTTACAATAAAATTACTCACTCCCAAATTATCAATGACCCAGCCCCGAGCCTAAGTAATGGTTCAGCATACCCTGTGGGGTTGTCTTCTCCTGATGACAATCTCTTATACAACCTTCCAAATACCCTAACCAGTATTTTAACCCGATTCAATGATGCCCTACCGAACAGCGTGATACTCCAACTGGAAAACCTCTCTAAACTAGCATCCCATAATGGCTCTGTCCATTCTCCAATGGAACTGCCGGAGTCTTAAAAATAAGAAAACTGATTTAATTAATTTAATTAACGATTTTAAACCTTCTTTATTAGCCATCTCGGAGACTTGGCTGAGACCCGGGTTACATTTTCGTATCCCCGGTTTTTCCTGTCTCCGGGATGACAGGAGTGACGGCTATGCCGGAACTCTCATACTGATTAAGTGCTGTATTCCTTACACACAAATCCCTTTACCTTCTTACAGTGATAATTTTAATATAGTGGCCGTGAAAGCTCTAGATATCACTTTCGTATCTATTTATATTCCCCACCCAGAACCTGCCTGTATCCTTGAATTGAGTAGCATCCTGTCATCTCTTTCCCCTCCCATTTGCGTGATGGGTGACTTTAATTGCCATCATAATTTGTGGGGTTCTCATACAACAGACTCTACTGCCCCATATGTTGTTGACCTGGTGGACGATTTAAACTTGTGCATATTGAATAATGGCTCCCCAACTCGCAGGGTTTATCCAGACCAAAACCCAAACAGTGTAGTTGACCTCACACTATGCTCCCCAAACCTAACAACCAGAATGAACTGGTCCACTCTTAGTTCTTCTTATGGAAGTGATCATTTTCCCATTCTGCTATCTGTCATCACTCAAACAGTCCCAGTCAAACAATTTTGTCCTCTCCTGAAGCATAAAATATCCAAAGCTAACTGGGATGAATTTGTTTCACATACTAACTCTGGTGTACACAGTCTCCCACCCCCTGGTGTAATCGGCCCACAATCATCTTATGCAGCATTTTCGTCCATCCTAGTTGATTCTGCAAATAAGTCTATTCCATTAAAAAAATCTCCCAAGGACATGATTTCGTCCCCCCCATGGTGGGACTCAGAGTGTTCCTTGATGGTTACTAAGAGAAAAGAAGCTGAACACTCTTACTCTCTAAATATGAACAGGGATAACTTTATTAATTACCAAGATGTTTCTGCCCAAACCAAAAGACTACTATCGAAGAAAAAGAAAGATGGCTGGCAGCTTTTTTGTAATTCTCTCTCCCCTAGATCTCCCCCATTATTAGTCTGGAGAAATATTAAACGTTTTCGTGGCTCATTTACAGATAACACATCCTTGAATATAGATCCCACATGTGTAGAAAAATTTGCTAGTAATTTGGCTCCTCCCTGGGTCCCAACTAGAGAGGAAGCTAACCCTGAGGTAGCCTCTCTACCTCTAAACCTGGATAGACATGAGTTTGACAAACCTTTCTCTATGGACGAACTTTCTTTGGTCATAGACCACCTTAGAGATTCTACCCCTGGGTCTGACGGAATCCCTTACAGCTTCTTGCAAAAATCTGGCCATTACTCAAAAGAATATTATCTTGATATAATTAATTCTATATATCTATCAGGTATTATTCCTGAAGAGTGGAGATGTCAGACTATTCTCCCAATCTTAAAGACAGGTAAAGACCCGTCACAGGCTTGCAGCTACAGACCCATAGCATTAGCTTCAACTTTGTGTAAGGTTATGGAGCATCTTGTCAAGAACAGGCTTGAGTGGTTTCTCGAGAGCCAGAAAATACTTTCACCTTCCCAGTATGGCTTTAGGAAGGGCGTTGGTACAATGGATAGTCTAAGTTACTTTTCAACTGAGATCCGCCTCGCCTTTTCCAAAAATCACTTTCTCTTAGGTGTCTTTCTTGACATTGCATCAGCCTATGATAATGTCCTTCTTCCAATACTCAGGCAAAAAATGCACCAGCTGAGTGTCCCAGTGAAGATGACAAACTTCATTACAAATCTTCTCTCTCATAGATACATTTCTGTTAGAGTTAATGGATCTATAGTATCTTCCCGTACAGTCTGGAAAGGCCTTCCTCAAGGATCTGTATTAAGCCCCTTGCTCTACAACCTTTACACTACTAACCTTGATTCAACAGTTAACAGCTTTTGCTCTATTCTGCAATATGCAGATGATATTGCACTCTTATACTCCGGTGACTCTATAGATAAAGCTACACGTAGAATGAATTCAGCCTTGTCATACCTTAGTGATTGGCTAACAGACCATGGACTTTCATTATCCACACCCAAATGTTCCTCCGTATTGTTTACAAGAAAAAGATCCATCCCAACTTATTCTATCTTTATAAACGGTGATCTAGTTCCCCAAGCAAATAAAGTTAAATTTTTAGGTGTCATTTGGGACTCTAAACTGTCAGGAACTGCCCATCTTACTTATGTAGCTGAAAAATGTGAACGTAACATCAACATACTACGCTCCCTATCAGGAGTTTGGTGGGGCTCTCACCCATTCTGCCAAAAAATTCTATACAACGCATTGATCCGAAGCCACTTTGACTATGGTTCCTTTCTCTTAGAGCCTTGTAACAAGCAAGCCATTTCTGTCTTTGACAAAATCCAGTCAAAATGCCTTCGCATTATTATCGGAGCAATGAGATCATCTCCTATCAATGCCATGCAGTTAGAGTGTTTTGAGCCTCCCCTGTCTCTCAGAAGGCAATTCCTTTGCGACAGATTTGTGTATAATATTGCCCACTTGTCATCCCATCCTCTTTTCCCTAAACTCAGAGAACTCACTGAAGCCACCTCCACTACAGCCTACTGGACCCATAAAAAGGTTCCTTGCCTTGTCAATAGCTACCTAAAACTCACTAACTGTACATCCCCCCTCTACAAATCACCTATGAATCCTCTCTTCGTAGTCCCCTACTCGGCCCTCACTTTCAATCCTAGAATAATCTTAGATTTTGGAGCCATGAAAGACGACCCTTTTGCAGATGCGATTGTCAATAGGAGATTAGCCACAGACTTCGTGGATTACCTGGTGATGTATACAGATGCATCCAAATCATCGGAAAGAGAGTGTGTTGGTTCCTCAGTCTGGATCCCCAAATATAGAGTCATATTGAATTTTAGGTCCCCTCCTGCCTTTTCAATTTTTTCTGGAGAATCTGTAGCTATTCTGGAAGCTGCTACTTTTGCATTCTCTCATAAGTTTAAAAAAACATTAATTCTGACAGATTCCCAAAGTTGTCTACAAGCTATCGCGTCCAATCCATTCCATGCCAAGATAAAATATCCTATCATCCTCAACATCAGGATGATTCTCTCTCAAGCAGCTAGTGATGGTTTAGAAGTCTAAACCATCACTAGCTGCTTGAGAGAGAGAGCTTGCACTTTGGCCTGGGTCCCAGGTCATTCTGGCATCAGGGGAAATGAAATTGCTGATCAACTGGCCAAGGAGGCTATTCAATCAGGCCTGCCAATACACAATGAGATATTCTCTTATGACCTACATGCTACTGCCAGAGTGGACTTGATGTCCAACTGGGACAGTGCATGGGCAAGATCAAAATGCTATAAAGGCAAATACTATGCCAGCATACAGGAAACAATTCCAACTAAACCTTGGTTCTTTCGTTTCCGTGATTCCTGTAAAGATATAACTTCTACAATATGTAGACTCCGTCTGGGCCATGCATGCACCCCCGTTCATCTTGCTAAATTGAGAATTCGTGATTCCTCTATTTGCGAATGTGGCCTTGATGAAGGAACTATTGATCACATCTTCTTTTCTTGCCCCAAGTTAACATATTCTCTGTATGACACCCTGCCACCAGACATACCTCGTCCTACTAATATGCAATGCCTCCTCGCTTTTGTCCACACCCCTTTTATTAAAACTCTTGTTGCTTTTATTGCCGCCAATAAAATTAAGCTGTGAATTATTTTATGTTAATCATTTATGTTGAACCCTCTTACCCTCCCCTATATCTGTAGATATTTATATATATGTGCATAGCATTAGCTTCTAACTCATATTACTGTAGTTGTGTAAGTTTATTGTACTAATCTTTGTGTTTGTTTTGTTTTAGATCTCTCAACGTGTAATTGATCTAGGTACCGGACAATCTTCATTTTGTGTCTCTCCCATGACTGACTTGATATTGGCAGAATCCGTACCAACGGGAAAGCCACTGAATTAAAATAATAATAATAATAATAAACTAGTAAAATTAAGTCAGTGTCAGACAATATCTATATCTCTTATAGTGGTTTTTACAAACTGATAATGGGCTGGAACATAGTACACATGGAGCGAATTCCATAATTTAGGTGAATGCACTGTGAAGGATTCAACCTTAGGCTTACAATAACTTCTCTTTTAAGTCTGACAATTGACTTTAGCCGTAAAAAAATAGTATACATGTGTGTATATTATCATGTATGAGAAATGAATGTAGTGTGTGTAATGTTTATTTTTATTTATTTAATATACTTATAAAGCATTTTATTTAAAAATATCAGATTTCCACAGTCCTCTGCAATGTAAACTTTAACTGTGCCATATTTCATACTTATATATCTTAAAAAAGGTCTGAGTTTTGCCTTCACATATTAATATATAGATGATAGCTATTAAGTAATTTTATATTAGTTTGAAAAATATTTTATATATCACTCAGAAAAAAATTATAGAATTATGGCATCGGAGTCCAAATGAAATTTAATTATAACATATTATATTACAGTAACAAATGTACCTAAGGAGCAACAGTTAGAAAGTGGTGGTGACGAGTTGGCGGAGGTGTCATGGCGTCATCAGCAACAACAACCGTCTTATGCAGCACCCATCTCGTCTGCGGCAGACCCCTACAGTGCGGCAGGTAGGTACATATATTTTAATTTTTTTAAAATATTGTGAAAGGGGGTCAAAGGATTTATTTCTAAATTAAGTTTGTTAAATTATTTAACTCAAAAAAATTTTAGTGTCCCAATCGGTGACATGTGGAACTTTATCGCTATTCAGAGGTAGTCCATATTAACCATAGTTACTCAAATTTAGTGTAAAGCATGACTGAGCACTCTGCTCGCAATCTAATTCACTGTTGCTATTTTAGCCTTTAAGGTCAACAGTTAGACATTAAAAAAGTATTTAATAAATAATGAGATATGTATTTCAATTACATTTAATTGAAAAGAATTCGAATATTGTTAAAATTAATACTTAATTAACATTTTATTTTACAATAACAAAAACTTAAAACTTAATTATTGTTTACTTTTACAAATGAGCAAATAATTCATAGTCGACTATCGAACACAACACTACTTTTATTTGAAACTAGTTAACAACACACTTGTACTTTTATTTCACTATAATTATACACTCAATTATATTATTTTATTGACTGGTTTCGCTTTTTAAAGCATCTTCAGAAAGTAATATTCGACGTAACAATCACTCTCAATAAAATTATTAAAACTTTCTTGAGATATTATAATTTAATAATTAAAAATGGCTACACTCACGTTTAATCGGTGTAGGTTCTGACTCGTTTCAGACCCCAGAGTATGAGGACCTCACGGTGAGTTCGATGTTTGCTCGGTAGCAACTCATCTAGAACTGTGAGCCAATGCTCGAAGCAAAGGACCTTGTATAGGTTGGAATCTACACTGACTAAACGTGAGTGTAGCCTTTTTAAATTATTTAACACTCTCCATGCTCAGTATGTAGTTTTTTACCAGTCAATCTGTATAAAAGTGGATATAGTTACATCCACTTTTATACATCTTATATATTTTATCAAAAATGGATATAAATTTTATTGAAATTCACTTCAAGTGATTTTATTGAGAATTTTTTTAGGACTGTGCATGTAACGGATGGCCCAACCTTTCCATCATTTTCATATGTTCAACGGTCCCTGGTTTTGTAAACAAATAAAAATAGACAAATTAATTTCTCCATGTCAGTTCCCTGATTCAATAGATAGAAAAACCCAAACTAGTTACCATAGGGTATAGCCAACTATGGTATTTACCAGTGTGACTTTCCAATATATATAAGGTTGTTCATCCACCTTCACAAGACTCCTGAACTCTTTTTTGAGAAAAACTTTTAAAAAACAAAGAAAAATATTGACGTGGCGAAATTCTTCTTTGCTATATCAGCGATTGTCTTTTTTGAGACATCAAATTTGTTATGAATAGTATTTATGCAGACTATAAAATAAAATATTTTTAAATGTAATGGTTTTATATTTCTTAATGCACTTTATTTGATACTAGCTGTTGCCCACGACTTCATCCACGCGAACTTCGTTTACTCCGCACAGCATCTCCCCCGTAGGTGATAGCCTATGTATAATAATATGTAGCCTATATGTTGACCCGACCTATTAGTAATATTCATGCAAAATTTGAAGTAAATCTATGCGGCACTTTTTGAGTTTACTCCGGACATACAAACAGACAAAAATTCTAAAAACTATATTTTTGGCTTTGATATTGATTGTAGATCACGCCCCAAGTATTCTTTTAAAAAAAATATCCAATGTACAATTTTGACTTTCCTATGATCCATACTAATATTATAAATGCGAAATTAACTCTGTCTGTCTGTCTGTTACGCTTTCACGGCCAAACCACTGAACCGACTTGGATAAAATTTGGTACAAATATAGTTTGAGACCCAAGAAAGGATAGTTCTTATCCCGGAAATCCCACGGGAACGGGAACTATGCGGGTTTTTATTTTAGATTTTTTTCCACGTGAACGAAGTCACGGGCACAGCTAGTTTTATTATATGTATAGATATATTTGCACATGATAGTATTTTATAATTTTGTTATTCAGTTCTATAAGTTAACACAGCTGTTAAAACATTGAAACGCTTATCAGTGTGTTGCCTCTTTCTTATTAATCAAGGTCAAAGTTACTGAATTTGTTGCTGATTTGAATATGATAATTATTTTTTCATATTACTTCATATTTCAATTTTCAATGCATGTTTACATTCTAAAATTTACTTAATGTATGTTTTTAAATGTATTCAATAACATTAATTGTAAGCTAGTAGTCCTCTAATTTTATTGTGTTATCACCTTAAATGTATTTTCCCTATTCATCCTCAACTTCTTTTTTCTTTCCTTTTGCTAGTGTTACAAAAATATTATACTGTGGGAATTCTTTTATGGACAAGTTTTGATAGATAATGAGTATCCATTATTTTAAGTAAGGACATACTCTTACTCTACCTGTCTCTCAAATTCCATTTTAATTTTAGTTTTTAGTTCCATTTTAGTTTTTATTAGGTTGTCAGTGTAGCTTGTATTTACATCCAGAAATACAGAGCTGTATTATACAACAATGAAATAAAATCACTCCAGGGGTATTTTTTAAGCCTTGGTTTCTTAATAGGTACAGTAAAATAGCACAACCTGGCAGATTTTTATTTTTCACAAGATAATATATTTACAAGTGTTTGACACTTACAAGTTTTAATTGAAACATTGACTTTCATCAACATCAGATTCAGTTTGTCATCCGGCTTAAACAAAATAAACAGTTATTACAAATTATCGAAAGTATTTCGTCAAACAAAGTTGACCTGTTCATGTTATGCCAATTGTCTATCGATATATTTATGAAGTGACATTGAAAGTTTAGTCTTAAGTTTTTTGAAAGTATGATATGTCAAATTTTTTTAATATTGCAAAACCTATTTAGAATGGAAATTTAAAAAAAAAACTACATCTTCACACATTTTTGAATATATTTTCAATTTGTTAGAGCTTGAGTACTAATTAATTACTTGTAATTAGAAAGTGGACACAACCTTAGCAATGTATCACCATCTGTCGTGTCATTAGGTGACCAGTATCTCATATCAGGATAGCTGTCTTATTGTAAAGTTATCTTCTTTTATAAAAAAGCTTTATTTCATTTAAAAATAATCCATTTACCCCCTTTTAATCTGAAAAAACATTATTTTAATAATTTGCACTTTGCCCGTTTGCACCAAATTATTTAAATATGTTTACAATGATTTTTTCTAAGGGTTTTAAATTATTTTTTCTATGGTTAAAGGTTTTTAAATAGATTAGTGTAAGCACACCTAAGTCTTATACAACTCGTACTTATAGATAGTACTGAATTTTAAAAGAAATTTTCTCTTAACGAGTTTCTTGTAATTTAGAACATAATGTAGAATTTGATTTGCCAACTGATTTGAAAAAAACTGGTACTATAGTTGTGCACTAAAACTATTTGACCAATATGTTTATGTACATTATTTAGTAAAAATACATTTGAATTTATTTTGATATTATAGTATATTTTTTTATTATTTTCAGGTTATTATGGTACAACAGCTCTTCCTTATCAAGCCTTTGGAGTTGGGGATGGAACATGGTCCACCAATGGAACAGACCCAATGACTTTCCTTGGAGGATACAATCCTCACGATTCTTATGGAATGGATGGTAGCTAGTATTTATTCCAATAGAACAAGGAAATTAATAAATATTTAATTATAGACAAATGTCATCAAAACCATATCTATCCCCATCAATCATACTGATATATTTGGGTCAAACTAAAAGTAGATTATTTTGAAAAAATACAGCATGTAACAGATGGTCTACTCAAAAATTAGGAAACCTGCAATTTTTACTTGTAATTCGTTTTTTTGTGGCAAGTGCAAAATTTACGATTTATGATCTTTTTAAGGGTTCCGTACCTAAAAGGTAAAACGGGACCCTATTCCTAAGCCTCCGTTGTATATCTGTCGCCAGATTTATCTTATAAACCATGATAGCTAGAAAGCTGAAATTTGTTGAAATTAAAAGTATTTCCATTGCTGCTATAACAATAAATACTTAAAAAAATGAAAATATGAAAGGGGTCCCCATACAATAAACGTTTTTTTCGTATGTTTTGCTATGATGGTACGGAACCATTCGTGCGCGAGTCCGACTCGCACTTGACCGGTTTTTATTTTTATTCCATGTAATGTAAAGCATACAATGCTCAGGCTCATTGCGCCCACTGTACTCTCGAACCAGCCGTTTAAGCGGCTTAATACATGCTTATTTTGTATATTTCCTTTGATTTTAGTATGTTTTTAGAATATATATCGTGGAGTATTAGAATAAATCAAATTATACAAAGTTAAAAAAATCATCAAAAAATTCCATACAAATTTCCAACAGTGTCCGATTCAGAAATCATGGTCCAAATCTATGGTTACGATTTTCGATAGACCGTCCCTTACACCCTGTATACAATATGATTCAAATAAGTTTGCCATTTTGAACTTGAGTTAAGCATAACTAAATTATCATGTGTTATATGTGTAATTCAAAATTTACCATTGTACTATTTGCATTATCTAACCTGTTCAGTGGGGAAATTCTGAATCATATTGTAATATATTAAATTTAAAAAAAAAATTAAAGATTTATGATCTTTGACTTAAGTGCATAAATCTGAATTCTTAAATTGTTACTTAGTAACTTACCGTTACTCTCTTGAAGGCACTTTTAATGTAGTTAGATCCCAAATTTCGCCGATCGCATTAAAATCTATAGGACTAGCAGGCAGCAACGTGTTTTACATGTAGCTTGGATATCGCAAATATTTTAGAATTGAATTTATATAGTTAAAAATATTTGTAAAGTTTAGCTCAAACAATACAAGTTCTTATAACTTGCTGTTTGCAGACTTCTGAAGTTCTGACAGTGATATGTAAAAAACAAATTTGATAATCCTAAGAGCTATACCTCTATCTGAAATATTATTTTTGTGATTCATAAGTTCTATCCTCATAAGGCACATGATTCCCAAAACATCTAATCATCAACACAACACATCTAATTTCACATAAAATTCCCCACTGGACATGTGATAAATAATAAGAAAGTTTGAATATCTGAGAATATCTATAGTGACAACGGTTGCCCATTTTTGGTGTGCTGTTCTGTGCTCAGCACTTAAACTCGCCATCATAAAATATTTTATTAAATTATAAAGTATTTTATGATAGCGAGTTTTAATGTCCTTTGTATATCGTTTTAATGATCATAGGGAATTTGCCAGTTTACTTCATTAATATTCTTCACAACTTTCAAACTTTTCTGTACATTATAGTTGACTTTAGAAGAATGAGAATCTTTAAGGATTCTCTTGGCTTATATTTATGTATAAACGCTCATTGTACACTATATTTACAGCATGTAGTGCAATAAAAAGTAAAATAATTTTTTGTATTATAATGTTTAAATAGCAAAACTGATATTGCATTTTAATTTATATTTGACAATATTATACCACTATAAATAAATAAAACTTACTGGACAAAAAGATGAATTAATCTACTCCAAAGTAAGCAAACTATTTTCTTGGGGTATGGGCGTTAATCAACAATATGAATACATAGAAATACATATGTAAATATTCAAATATCTCTATATTACGTAAGTTCGCAAAATACGCTACTGGGCGCATAGCTTTGAGAATCTTAAAAGCAATCAAAATCGCTAAACTTACAGTGTAGTTTCTGGGACCATCTATAACCATTAATGAAACATATTTCAGGTGTATTCGGACCCTCAACTACACCATTCTCAACAGCTGCCTTTGGACAGCCAGCATCCACATTCAACTATTTCCCTGGAAATGGTGATTATTCCACTTGGGGTCAATTAGGACGTGCGAAACAATATGACGACTATTACAGAGCCGATGGTCTATATGTGCCGGATGGAATCAAGGCGGTGGACGCGGGTGTACAAGCACTCTCCCTCAATGAACACAAAATGGATAAGGACCGCTCACACGACCTCAAGGACGTCTCAAGTGGTTCACAGCCTAAAAAGATGACATGGGCATCAATAGCTAGCCAACCTGCTAAGCCTACTCCATCTACACATAGTGGGGGACTTAAAAAGAAGGGCCCTGGAATGCCTCCTCCACCAATAGTTCCAGGAAAACACAATATGGATATTAGTACATGGGATGCTGGGAAAAGTGCACCTGTGGTTACTGCGCCACCACCACCGCCGCTTCAACCGCCTCCTGTGCCTGCGCCTATGCCAATGCCCCAACCGGCTCCAGTTCCTAATCAAGCCCCAATGCAAAGGGGACCACCACCGCAACATCAACCGCCACCTGCTTGGGCACATACCCCACGCGCTCCTCAACCCCACCAACCTCGACCAGCCCATCCAATACCACCTGCTCCTACGCTACCCATCCCTAGTAATCAACCACCAATCCCGCATCCTGTATTAGATGAGTTACGAGTCAAGAATGATTACAATCCAAAAGAATTTGATTTGAGTGCACCCCTTGCGCGCTTTTTTGTGATTAAATCGTATTCCGAAGATGATATTCATCGTAGTATCAAATATGAAATCTGGTGCAGCACCGAACACGGAAACAAAAGACTCGACTCGGCGTTCCGCGACCGAGAAAGGGAAGGCGGTATGGTGTATCTGTTTTTCTCAGTGAATGGCAGTGGACATTTCTGTGGAATGGCACGCATGACAAGTGCCGTCGATTATAACTCAAACTCTAGTGTGTGGTCTCAAGATAAGTGGAAGGGACAATTTCGCGTTAGATGGATATATGTTAAAGACGTTCCTAACGTCCAACTACGTCATATCAAGTTAGAGAATAATGAAAACAAGCCAGTAACAAACTCTCGTGATACCCAAGAGGTACCACATGCTAAAGGACTACAAGTGTTACGTATCATGCATAGTTACTGTCACTCCACATCAATATTTGATGACTTTATCCATTATGAGAAGCGTCAAGAAGAGGAAGACTCGCGCAAAGTTCCTCATCACAGTGCACAAGAGAATAGCCGTGAAGAGCATGAAGGTGGTCGTGGTTATCGTAATTATCGCGATTACCGTGAACATCGAGATGGTCGAGATGATCGAGACGGGAGAGACGGCCGCGATGGTCGTGATGGACGTAATCATCGTGATGGTCGGGAGCCGAGAGAACATAGGGATTCGCGTGACCCGCGGGACATGCGTGACTCCAGAGACCAGCGTGATCCACGCGATCAGCGTGATCCACGGGATCAACGTGATCCAAGGGATCAACGTGATTCGCGTGAACCTCGTGACCCTAGAGATCACCGAGAAGATCGCGATGGACGAGACAACAGGGACCATGGATATCGCGATCGCGATTCGTACAGATCGCATCATAAGGTTAGTTTGTTTTACTAATTTAACATACGAGGTGTGTTCAAAAAGTATCGCGAATTTTGTATTTTCGCGGGTTACGTATATTCGAAATTCGATTTTTTTGTGACGTTATGTTGGTACTCATGTCTCTCACTTATGCTGACAAGTTCGGTCATTTTGAATGTTCAGTTAATTGCTGACAGCTGATTTGTTTGCACATGTTTTGGCTCGTCTTCGATTTTCACTTATGAAAAAAAATGGATCAAAGAACCTGTACTCGTGTAGACGAATCGTGGGTTTTTGATTATGACGTGGAAACTAAAGCTCAATCATCTCAATGAAAGCTGCCGCACGAACCAAGACCGAAAAAAGCGCGCATCAATTTTGTCGTCTGTTGTTGAAGTGTTCAGGCGTTCGGCGCTCTCTACGTCAACACATCTTCTCGGCCTACTGAGAAAATGTTGTATTACCGATAAACGTTGCTTCGGTCCAAGTTCCGTATGCCACAGTCAATATTCGGAATGCATCCGCGCACTTAATTTCGTTTTTTACACAAAGACGAGCCAAAACACGTGCAAGCAAAGCAGCTATCAACAATTAACTGAACATTCAAAATGGCCGAACTTGTCGGTATAAGTGAGAGACATGAGTACCAACATAACAACACAAAAAAATCGACATTCGAATATACGTAACCCGCGAAAATTCAAAATTCGCGATACTTTTTGAACACACCTCTTAGTCTCAATATTATTATCTTGAAACAATAAGGGATTATCGAAACAGTTTGAAGAGTACAGGCAAAGGATAGGGAATGTCCTAATCAATTGATTTTAAGAAAACAGCCATTAAGTTTAGAAGTTATATTATTTTTATTGAAATTCATATATGCAGTAACTCTTACTGAAAACTAATAAATGTTTATTATTTAACAAAATTGTCTATGATATGTCTGGGATTACATAGATGACAAACCGTGCATGACTAGGAATGTCTATGACCGGTATAACTGTATCTTACCTATTCCTGCTGCAATAACATCAAGCTTGTCATTGCCATGTACCGGATATATTTGAAGGGTAAGGTGGTCGGTAGATTTACGCATGTGGCATTGCCATTCTGCCACACGAATAGCAATGTACCATTAACATATCAGGTATCTATAGGCAATGGTTCCTCTTTCCATCATGAGATCCATCTACTTGCTTGCTATCATTTTGATTTGAGTTTGCAACCATGAATAATTATGTACCGGTATAAAAAGTTATACACTCTTGCTGAAAAATTATTGTATGGAGTTATACTTTTGAAATAAGAATATTTGTAAATATGCTTGTTTCAGATTCTAAGAAAATTTGTGATTTTGTCGTTAGAAGACGTTTTTTCGTGATAGTTTTTATATATAAAAATATATTTTCTGGTGCTCTTCAACGTGAAATTTTCCCCGCGATATGATTTTCCAGTTTTTTTACCTGATCTTACTAATGTAGCGTATTATTGTGGTCAATATATTGGGCCTGACGTTGCCCTTAGATTGATTAAAGTTAGACATCAATGCCTATTTGAGTATTAAAAAGAAAAAAAAAATTACGAAATTGAATCAATCTACAGATATCAATAAAATCTTGACTTTTTACAATCTTTGTAAAAATATAAAATCAACATGAAACATGCATAAATTCATAACAACAATAAATACTATTTATGGTTGAAATTGAAAGAGCGAATTTAAATTTAACCAACAATACACAACCAACTCAAACATTGAAAAATAATGTCAACAAAATAAATAATTTTCAATTAGCAAATAAAATATTACTTACATATTTTATCCTTAATACTGAAGTAAAAATAAATATTCAGAAGAACAACCAAAAAATAATAAAGGCATAATCATGAAGACTATACAAACTAGGAATAATTTGCAATATGTGAGTATTGTTAATCATTAAAACTAAATTAAGTCGAAATTGTTCATCTTTGTGCGTGCCAATAGCACTCATATCCCCGTCTGACAAGTTGCAATTGGTAATGTGTTAATATTATTGGTGGGTGGTGTATTTGAAGCAATTCATTAATACTGACCTACAAGGTCACCTACATTTTATTAATAGGATTTTTATATGGGTGTCTTTTCAGTTTATATAGTTTTTAACGCAGATTCCTGCAATAGTAATAACTCTATTTTGGATTAATTCGAGTTGTGTTACTCTTTATCTAGGCGTGCGAAATGTCAAATAACCCTTTGTTTACAAAATATTCAATTGATTTTAGCGTTTATTTGTATTTTTCTATAATTTTAGTGTGTACCTTAAATCTAAAATAAAAACTAATTGTTAAAATAACATACCCAATTGCAATATAATTTATTAATTGTTATGTAGACAGTAAACAGCTGTTCTTAAGTCCGCCACTACTCGGGACGAAATTACACGGTTTTCCCTTAGCTATTTCATATCTAGTAGTAGTTTCCTTCATCCAAGCTTTTGCATAGAAAAGAATATGTATATTTGTACATTGAGGCAGTAAGTAGTTTAATACAATTTAATATAGTAATTTGCCAACACTTGCATAATTAAGATATAATATGTACATATAAAAGTTAAGACTTAATTTTTGACTTCCTGCTACGTAGGTATGTAGTATTAGGAAGTTACTGATTTTGCCTATTTTAGAAAATCGATTTTTGACTAGATCTCCACGTTTTGAGGCCCTTTCTGAACCTTTTCTGATTATTTTCACAATGATGTCAGTATTTCTGAATAATGTATGTAATAAATATGTATGAGTATGTGTGTGTATGTAAACATCTCAACTTTTTAACGGCTTGACAGATCGAAACGCGGTTGATGGCATTCGATTGGATCCCGCTCAACTTAGACTTTCTGAAAATTTGTACCAATTGGGTCAAGCAGATTTTGAGAAATTTCGTAAAAACTTAAAATTTTTTTGGTAAAACAGTATTTTTTACAATACTATAAAATGACCAAAATGTATGATAACATAAAAATAAAATATAATTTCATACGTTATGATACGCAAAGGCCGTCTTATCGGTTAAAGGATTACAACATATTAGATGAAAAAGTGGTGCTAATCACGAATAAATTTACGGTTTTATGCACTTACATGTGTACAAACAAAAAATTTTTATATAAAAATAAAGAATTGTAGCAAATAAATCAATAGTAATACATATACTAATTTTAGAAATTAGATGAAACTAAAACTAAATTACTTGGTGGATAGAAAATGATGTTTAACCATATCTTTGAAAGAATTAAGGCTCTGTACTTTCCTTATCTCTTCTGGAAGGGAGTTCCAAAGTGTAACAGCTTGAGAGGTGAACTATAATAGTTTAAATTTTTAACATAACTTCTAGATTAATGTACTGGTTAAATACGAAATCTTATCAGCTTCCTCGAAAAATGCATAAATTGTACTTATTAAAATGTACATATTTAAACATTTAAATTTTATATGTTAGAAAACATGTTGTTTTGCTATTATTTAAAAAACTGATCACCTTCCGTTAAGTATTTACGCCATAGTAATCCTTTGTGTTCAGAGGTAAATTTGAATTTTTTTCTATCAAGGAAACTATAAGTTATCATGTTTCCAAGTAGTAGAATTGATGGTGTGAATTCTTTAGTATCTTTTTCCCTGTGTTGGTCCCGGGCTCCTTTGAAGAATAGGCCAACTGCCTTTCTGCCAGGCAGGTCGTAAAAGGCGACTGAGTGGCTATTTGCGTCACTACCATCATTACTACTAGGTGGTAGAGTTCTGCATCGTCTCGACCGGGTCTGGTACCACCGCCTTATATACTGCCGCAATAGCGTCATTGCTGGTCACTGTCGTATTCTGGTTTGGAGGGTAAGGTAGCTGGTAAACTTATGCATGTGGCATTAGACCTCGCCACAAGATTAACATCTGGTGTCCATAGGCGATGGTTGACTCTTTCCATCAGGAGACCCATCTGCTTGTTTGCTATCGTATGATATAAAAAAAAATCTTATGGATTGCAGTGCTAAATATTTATCAAATGTGATTTAGCAAGAAATCTACCGAACGCATTTATTTCGAAATTGGGGTCAGTAGGGGCTTAATAAAGCCCATTTAATAGAAGAAATTTGTTCCTACTTGGTGTCCCGCAACATATTATTTTGTCACTCTTTTTATCTGCAAGCTAGATATTATGCATTTGAACTTGTAGGAAAACAAAATGTAATAAACATGAACTTTATCATCAAGTGCTAATCACATGTTATAGATTTTAAACATAATATTGTCCTTTTTTTAATTTTATTTTTTGAAATTTCAGGATCGTGATGGTTCGCGTGGACGCGGACGTCCTAGGAACTGATAATGTGTGTTAATATTGAGGACTGGCTTCTCCCCATAGACAACTAGTACTCAAGTGACTGATTGGTACCACATAACAGTTGATGTATTTAGAGATACATACATAGGATAGAATGATGAACTCACGGTATAATTGTGATTGAATATAATCGCCTTTCAACTTGAACTATGTAAAATAAAGTTATCGTTGTTTTAAACAGTGCTTCACTAACAAAAACATTCAACAAATTAAAATGTGCTAAATATTTTATACTGAAAGACCAATGACTAGTGAACAGAACATTAATTATCATAAATTGTGTATTGTTATCAACACACGATGTGTGGATTTGTGGACTTTGTTTCAAATTTGTGGACTAAATCAATGAAATATTGTAATTTTAAACTAGGAAATTCTGTGGTGAGAAGAGTTCGTGGTTTGGGACTGATAAAATGATTCCTAAAATGTCAACAAGACACTGATTTATTTCAAACGGTGTTAAAATTCAATGCCAGATGTTCTATTAGTATATTAAAGTGTAATCACATGCGGTGTGGACGTTTTGTATACATTTTATAATCAAAAAACATTCTCTCGTGGCATTATTGATTTATTTCATTTGAAGTGTCATATTTTTTTCGGTTATACTATTTGCAACATAGTATGCAAATGAACTATTAATTATTATGTGTTTAAGGTAGATATGTACTTCTTGATATTTTAAAATATGTACATAATATGTATTTTAATAAAGATCTTTAAAGTATTTTTTACAATAAGTGAAACAACAGTGTAACGAGAGAAATTTGACAATGAATATTACCATTTTGATTTTATATTTATATATTTTAAATCACACCACCATTATTTTTAAAGTGCCTTTTTATTTCTGTTACATTTTTAACTAGTTAGAAAACTAATGCGAAAGTATATTTTTATTTTCAATGTACATCTCATTTACTTTCCAATTTTACCTTGTTTTGAAATTAAGCATTTTACATTTTGTCAACGATTACCAACAATTATTAAGAAATGCGCTGTAAATAAGAATAGGGATGAATAAAAACAAATATAGTATTAATTTTAAATCTTTTTCCGTTAATAAATTAATCACATCCACAGGTCCATCTCGAAATTAATAAATTAATATCATCACGTGAAAGGTCCCTGTCGGGGTTAATAATTTAGTATCATCACATCAGAGATCCTTGTTGTAAGCTGAGAAAATCAATCGTCTTTGACATTTTATTTATTCTCTGACGAGATTTTTGCAGATCCCTATTGTTCCTTTTATCAACCTTGACGACTATCACTTGTTACTAAAATTCAACCAACAGCTTTATGCGCTCTGAGAGGCACATGGTGCGAACGTTACAATTTTTCAGACTGCATCGCTTGTTTAGATTTTTCTAAATAGACAAAAATAATGACAATATTGTCTAGCAAAGAAAAACGACTTCAGCCTGCAGGCTAACTTCTAAAATAACATGGCTATTAAATTAATGTATTCTGGGTGAGCTGAACCGAGAAGACTTTGTCCTATCCAAATTTTGATATTTCTGTGAACTCATAGAAAATGAGTGTTTTCATTGCAATCTTTTAAATTTTCCTTATTTTCAATTTTTAACAATTTCCTTCCTTACGAACCCCTTAGCTGAGATTATTAAAAAAAATTAGCCCAATCGGACCTGACATTCTAAAGTTGTTTTCTTCCAACAAATGGAATTTCAAATATATTTATACACATGTTATATTACTATATTTATAGTATAATTTCAAAAAATACAGGGTTTTTACAGGGTAGTTAGTGAAAATATTAAATTCAGTATTAAAGTCACAAAACATTTAATGTTAAACACTGACCTATCTCCCAAATGAATGTTAGTTCCACACTCAAATAAATCTAAATCAAAGGGACATTCATTTACTTATTTAGACTTCAAATCAAATTTATCAAAGTTATGGTGTTCTAGATGTGACACTGACAACCCATTATTGAAACTTTTGATTGATTTTAAGTTACATTTACATATTTGGACTTCAAATCAAATTTATAAAAGTTATTGTGTTCTAGATGTGACACTGACGACCCATTATTGAAACTTTTGATTGATTTTAAGTAACATTTACTTATTTGGACTTCAAATCAAATTTATAAAAGTTATTGTGTTCTAGGTGTGACACTAACGACCCATTAGTGAAACTTTTCATTGATTTTAAGTTTTGATACAAAAATGATGGCATTTTGTCCATATTTTCAGTCATGTCTTGTATGGATAAGAACTATAAGAAACATATTTTATGTAAAACTAGCAATTGCCTACAGATTCTATATTGACATTCTTTACTATAAACTATTTTAAATATCCAAGTCATACTTATATACTTCTTAAGTTTAAGACATGTAATAAGTTCCAAAAATCAGATTTTTGTGATAATTATTTTTTATAAAATTCTCTAAAATACTGGCAAGTGGACCACCTGATTTTAAGTGGTTACCACTGCCTATGGACATTTGCAATATGAATAAGTGGTTACCACTGCTCATGGACATTTGCAATATGCAACATCAGCTGTCAATATAATATAGGCTTTTTAAAAAAATAATTATTTGCCATTTAAATAACCAAATATGTCACGAGTAAGGTAACCATAGCAATTGTAACAGCGTTTAAGGATCTGAAAAATAAAATGAAAACAAATTACCATAAGAACCCATTAAATGTATACGTCTGCTAACCTTAGAACGGATGATCTGGTAAGGTAGGGTGGAAGAATCGGGGCAAAGCTTGTGCAAGATCAATAGGAAGCTTGTGAAAAGATAGAAATAATAAATTGATATCGGACGGTAATGTAATGATAATTGGTAATACACTTTTATACCATTGTTTATTATTGTAATATTAAACAGTTTTAATTTTACCACCAGTGAAATTAAAAATAACCGCGTGGTGTCGTGGGACACCAGATAGGAATGAAGTTCCTTATTTTAAAAATATAAATTTCTATTTCTATTCAAGTTACAAAGAAAATAATTATTCGGGTATACATTCATTTTATGATTTTTTTAATCGATAAAACTACAAAATTATCTTAACACCTTTATGTTTGTTCACAATCATTTGTAAATATATATAATAATAGCAAACTGCAATAATAATAACAGTCATCACATAGACTATACATTAGACACTGTATAGCCATCATACATAGACTATACATAAACATTTACGCTTTTATTTAACATTACGGACGTTTTTTGTCGGTTAGGTTACCCCTCCGCAACGCCCCATAAGGAACTTCGTTCCAATAATAAAAAAAATATTTCTATTGGAAATATTGGTTTAGTAGCTTTTTTGCTACCGTGTAAAAGGTTTTGAGAAAAAATAGTTTCCAGATATCACTCGCACCTTTATGTGGTAATCTGACCCTACTTTTGCAAAACGAATTAAGAACTGGTTTATGTCATGGGTGGCTACTGTTTTCCATTTTAATCGTAAAACGAGCGGCAATCAAGTGTCCTGTCTGAGGCTTGGCCAGTATTTTCTTAAATAATGATAAACTAATGTTATTATTACTTGGTATATAACCTATTTTTATTTTAGCGCATTTTCATGGTAGATAGTTGATTAACTTGAATGCTAATGTTAGTTTTATAAAAACTGGACAGTGGTGAAATGAACTTGTACTGAGTTCCATTGGTATTGAATAAAAACTCATAGACGTTGTTGATCATTGTTTTTATATTCAACTCCTGAAATAGAGAGGAATGAGGAGTTAATAACGAGTTTTTTTTTTTTTATGTCATAAGATAGCAAACAATCAGATGGGGTCTCCTGATGGTAAGAGTCAACCATCGCCTATAGACACTAAAGATGTTAATGGTGCGTTGCTATCTTGTGGCGAGATCTGATGCCACATGCATAAGTGTACCGGCTACCTTACCCTCCAAATCGGAACAAGACAGTGACAAGCACTGACGCTATTGCGGCAGGAATAGGTAAGGCGGTGGTACCAGACCCGGGCGAGACAATGCAGAACTCTACCACCTAGTAGTCACGATGGGAGTGGCTTGCATAGTCAATCGGTCGCCTTTTACGACCTGCCTGCCAGAGATTGTACATTTTCTATAAGACCGACGTGAATCTGAATTGAGCTTGAATCGACTTGCTATATTAACGACTAGAAGTTACTCGTGACTTCGTCAGCGTGACCAAAAGTTATTACCTCCCTTTTCTCAATCGAGTAAAAAAGTAGCATATGCCACTCATGGATAATATAGTCAGTCAAGTAGTTTTTTAGTTAAATCGTGACAGTCAACCAAAAAATCAGAACTATTTATAATATTAGACAAAGGACGTGTTCGGCGGAACTAAGATCTTAGTACTCAAAGTTGATAGAATATCTAAAACTATGTTCTGAGTACATTTCGGCCTGGACACTATTTTTTGCTACTTAAAAAGTCTCAAATCCTAAAGAAATGTCAGAAAACCTAAAGAAGTGTCAGAATTATACAATGGCGTCGTGATATAGACCGGGGCCGATCCCTCTGAAATTAATTAAAAACAAAAGAAAATTATAGTAGGATTAAAACCTATTGCAAATGGAAGAAAATAAAGCTACAATAAGAGGAAAAGTAAATTATGGGCGATTTGAGTTCGAGAAGTGCGTGAATTTTGAAGGGGGGAAAACGGTTTATCACGATTTTTGGCAAAACCTAGGACTCGTGGTTAATGGCAAAGTTATCGGCAATAAGAAGATCTACAACTTTTGTATACACACTTTTTTCATATAACCTCAAAATTATGCGAAAAATTTGAAAAACTGACATAGGTTTTTTATCTCCTACAAAAATATATTTTTTACGAAACTTATACCCCCAAATACACCGTATTTTTTTTATTTTAACTATTAATTTTTTCTCTTTATTTTGATAAAATTAAAAAAACATAATTTTGAATCGATAATTAGCCCGTCAAAATATCTGATGTTTTTGAAAAATCAGTATTAGTTTTTTCTTTGGAATAGCTACTTTATGATGGTATCAAAAAAATATACAATACTATGGAAAATTTTTGCAGAAAATGGAAAATAATGAAAAAGCTCGGATTTGAAAATTATTTTTTATCACGATGTAAAATTTCAAGCTATTTATTAAAATTTATACTTTAACTAGCTGTTGCCAGCGGCTTCGTCCGCGCGGACTTCGTTTACTCTGGACAGTTCCTCTCCCGTAGGTGTTAGCGTGATAATATGTGGCCTATATGGCCTATATATATGTAATTAGAATTAAGTGGGTTTTCTTCAGTTTTCTGACAAAAACAACATTGCAATTTTTTTAATGTACCAATGTAACATTGGAACTTACAATTTTCGAGTTATCTTCTATATACATATAATAAAATCGTAAGAAAGTCAATGTATGTCCGGGGTAAACTCAAAAAGTACTGCATGGATTTACTTCTAATTTTGCATGAATATTACTAACAGGTCGGGTCAACATATAGGCTACATATTATCACGCTATCACCTACAGGGGAGGAGCAGTGCGGAGTAAACGAAGTCCGCGCGGACGAAGTCGCAGGCAACAGCTAGTATTTAATAAAGTATGCTTTATTCATTTTAATATAACACTTACCTTTTTATTTATCAATATTTATTCGTCAATTATGATCATATCCCTTACTTATCCACTAGTTTTGCTTCTTTGATGGCATTTTTACATCTTTAACTTTAGTAACCGATTTTCTTCAGCTTTAGTAACCGATCGATAAGCTAACGGCAGCGTATGTCTTCTTTAAAGAGGTAAGAAGTTCGAGAATTTGTTTGTAGGAATTGTAATCTTTGTAACTACAGAATCGATTTTGTAAATTTTTCTACCAGTAGAAAACTACATTATTTCTGAGTTACATAGACTACAATTTAGCCCGTGTTGGACCCGGGCTCCTTCGAAGAATAGGCCAACTACCGTTCTGCCAGGCAAGTCGTAAAAGGCGACTGAGTGGCTACCATCGTGACTACTCGGTGGTACAGTTCTGCATCGGCTCGACTGGGTCTGGTACCACCGAATTACTTATTCCCGCCGCAATAGCGTCAGTGCTAGTCACCGTCGTGTTCCGGTTTGGAGGGTAAGATAGCCGGTAAACTTATGCATTTGGCATTAGACCTCGCCACAAGATAACAACGCACCATTGACACCTTTGTTGTCTATAGACGTTGGTTGACTCTCCATCAGGAGACCCATTTGCTTGTTTGCTATCTTATGATATCAAAAAAAATTGCCCAATTATCCCGCGGCATGCACACTTACGCGGGTTTTACCACGGGCAAGGTTAATTGGAATCATTAAGACTTATGTGACTCAGTTTAATACGGAGTACGGACTTTATTAGTCAAACTTGTCACAAACTATCTGTTGCCTTTCACGACAGACTAAAAGACTGCTTGGAAAATGAAACAATACCTGCTCGAGTACTAGTACCATTGCACTTTAATGCCCCATAAAGCTATCAATCTACTTGGCATTTCAGTGGCTTCACTACCCTTAGGTTTAGTTTTCGTTATGCATAAAGCGTCCACTAGGTACCTATTTGTTTATATATTTTTTAAATCACCTATCACGTTCCTTGTCTTTATCTGACACTGCCTTCCCGGGTATATCTTTTCAGGCCTAGCGTGATGGATAGCGTTTTTGGCACATTACAGGTTTGTGGCAACGCACGAACGGGGCAGATTGTTTAAAGATATTAGTAGTAACTTCATAAGTTTATAAGACATCCTTGGACTGAGCATGTGATGACAACGTAACAGACAAATAAGTTATGTATTTACATAAAAAATGTGTAAGCGGTTGACCCTACAGGCCATCCCTGAAACTTCCCGCTAAATTAAGGTATTTTAAGCTCAAAAGAGTAAAAACTATAAACATGGATTTTTTCAGTTCAAACATTTATTTTGTTAAAATGGCAGTAGGTATATTGATTTTTGAAAAGTTGTATATTTTGGGAACGCTGATTGAATTTGATCTTTCAAATGACATTCAACTCAATTTTTGAGATCTAAAACATTGCTTTTGCTAAATAATGGATAGGTTGAAAAATTTCGTAGCAATGTCAAAAACATTTTTTTCAAATATTTTCATCATTAATAAATCCTAAACAAATTGACCGATTTTGATCCATTAACGCAGTTTTTACAGGAGAAAAGCTGATAAGATTTTTAAGTCCATCGGTGTATTAGCCTGAAAATTATTTTAAAAATATAAAGTAAATTTGCTAAAAACGACGTAATTTTAATATTTGAAAAGCTGTAACTTTTGAAAATTTGATTAGATTTTGATTCTTGAAATGCCATCTGACGTAATTTTTTTAGTACTAAAATATCGTCGAATACCAAAATATGATTGGTTGAAAAATTTCGAACTTATATCGAAAAAACACTTTTAAATTTTTCGTCAACGATTTCTCCCAAACGGATCTTGATGCAATTAATGCATTAGATGAGTATTTTGAGGAAGAGAGCTGATTAGTTTTTGTACTCAATCGGTACATTAATCTGGAAGTTATGTTAAAAAAATACTGTTTCGCCAACATTTTTTTTGAGGTTTTTTCCAAAATTTCTCAAAATCTGCTGGACCTATTTGGTTAAAATTGTCAGGAAGTCTAAGTTGAGCGGAATCCAATCGAATGCTATCAACCGCGTTTCGACAGGTCCAGCCGTTCAAAAGTTATGAGATGTTTACATACACATACAGACATACTGACGTCATCGCGAAAATAGTCGGAAAAGATTCCTAGGACCTCAAAAAGTGTAGATCCGGTACAAAGGTAAGAAGTAAAGTGTAAATAATGTAGTATCAATGGCGTAGAGTATATATTATTTTGTTTACTTACGTAAAGTACTAAATCAATAAATAATCCCAACGTCTATAAGGCGAACCCAGCCTCTAGCTATTGTTTATTACACCATACACGTTGCATATATTAATTTTATTGTAACTAGCAGAGTGACCGAGTTTCACTTAGATAAACACGGAGGTGATCTAAATTAATTTTAATAGTAAAAGATTATCTAAATATAAAAGATCATCAAAATCGTCGAGCTGTTTTAGAGTTTTTTTTTTGTACAAGAACTGCTCATTTAAAGTAAAATAAAACCTATGTTAACATCAAAATATCTGAATGCAGATTGTTTGCATTCCTTTCCCAATTTGTGTCAATGCAGGAAAGAAACGAAAATGTCACTTAACAGTGTATGTCAAATGTCAAAGTCAATTTCAAGAAAACTCAAAACAAGTCTGAAATCGAGGCAGTTTTGGATTTAATGTTTTTGGAATTGTGTTGTTTTAATATTATTGAGTTTTAAGAATATTTATTTGTGAAACACATGACTGAGAATCAATAGCGTTATCAATTTTAAGTTTTAAAACATAAACAATTATGTAAACAAGCTGAGTTCTGTCATTGTTATACCAGTGGGTCACATTTTAGTTCAGGCCTCGGTGAAGGTATAACGCCTATCTAGTGATTTATCATGAAAACAATGATATCGAAATCGTATAGCTAAGATAATCAAAGGACAATAATAAAATAAAATCGAAACGATGTAGCGATTTGCTTCCTAATCTATTTATAATGTAAAGACTAAAATAGACCAAAGAAGTGAGTGTTCAAGAAGAATATATTTGTAAAAATGAGACATGCAACCGTTCGAAATGCAAAAAAGTGTTTCAGTGCAAGTATACAGTGATTTCGTCCTTTTTCTGCCTAGTGGTGCATATGAAATTAAAAAAATGGAGTCAAGATCCAAGTTGCGAAAAGTGATTTTGTTCTGCTTACTGCTATCACTCTTTGGAATGGTAGCCTTTGGATATTTTTGTCCTGAGCAGGTTTGTCTAATTTAATATTTGTAATTTATGAAACCCTCAAATTGATAGTAAACATTGCATAAAACTTTTACAATTTCTTTTTTCATTAAAATAATTGGTAAGTTATATTTGTTACAGTCTACTAGTATCTAAGTAGTATTTTGTAACTGTATCCACAGCTAATTCTTTGAAAGATACATAGAATTGATAGCGATCATCATGAACTTAAATGACCTTACAGACAATTTGTAGAAAGATTATGAAAGTATCGTATTTTTCTTCAAAAAGGGTGTGTTAAAACTGTTAAAAAAAACCTGAACCATTAACTGATTCATTGCAGTCCTGAAATAAATGTTTCTACTATAAATAAATAAAACGGGGAAGACTAAAACTTACATACAATGATCAAATAGGTTGGGTGCTGTCCAAAGCTTGTTACAAAAGTTTCCCAATCTAGTGTATTTGCTTGAGGAGAGTTATGAACGTGGAGGAAGTAAGGCAAGTCTGTCTTTATCGTTGTCATTTATGGCACTCATTCTCTCTGGCCTACCCTGTAAATGATTCGGTGTGAAAATATGTATATGTATAAATATGTTACTATTATCAGGTCTTTATAAGATTAAGTATTTGAGGTTTATTATCATTATTTTGTTGATCACCCTGATATTGTTTAGAGTCTGCTTCTTTTTTAAAATGTTATTTACTAATACTTGTTCCTAATTTCAATTCAGAATAGTAGGATATAAGATATATATCTACCTAACCGTAGGGCCATATTGGTCTAGAGTGGTAAAAGGTAGGAAACATTAGAAACAACTGGTGGAGGCCTATGCCAAAAGGTACACAGAGTTGCCAGAAATTCTATAAATTTTTGTGAATTGATAATGTACCCAATGTTGGATTTTTTTATTATTATAGATTTTAACATCTCTGATTCTCAAGTAGAATCTGAAAAAAATAAAATGTCAAAATCTTAGGCATTGTATTTTATTAATATATATCCATGTTTTTTAGAACATTCATAGTTGAGTAAAAGAGTAGTAATATCTTTAAATAAGGTAAATAAACTTGTAAAACAAATTGAGGAATTATTCAATACTTGTCACTAAAACCAATTATTGAAGTAAAATAGTAGAAGTGTGATTTAATAAAGTTAAATCTCATTTTGAACCTGGAAACAGTATGCTAGGTATAGAGAGGCATTGATTTAAATTTAAGTATGTATTACAAAAATGAATACCTACTTAAGTTTAAATCAATATGCAAGATTTTATTATTATAAGATAAATCATTATAAAAACATAGTAAAGCTGAGAAGACTTTACGACAAGAAAGGATTAGGTATATAATTTAGTCAGTATTTGCTTAAGACATAGGGTATTACCTATACTAAGGTAGAAATAGAAACATACATAGTGTCGATAAAACTCTAAAACATATCCTGTCTGACATATTTGCAAAAATCAATTAATAAAGTATATAAAATACTTAATACCTTTTTTAAATATATTATTGCAATATTGAATGATACCAAAATTGATACAATTGCAATATTTCACATAATATATATAAATTTATAAATGTAGAGTGCTACTGTGGGATTCATATGACGCAGTAGTCAGCAAACTGACCTATGTAGCTTTCCATCTATGACATAGTAAACCATAGTAACAATAGATAGCTACTGTATTATGGGGGCTTTCACCAGTTTGGTTTTTAAATAAAAGAATTTCTATAAGAACATTCCTAGTTATTTATTTTTGTACCTTTTATTGCAATTGAGGCTTATGTTATATCATCTATTTGAAATAAAAAAATTATAATAAATGTAACTTGTAGCAAGTACCAAAACCTTGGCTAAATGTGGCTTCAAGACTTTAAAATATGTAATGTTTTTTGAGTAGTAAGTAGTTTAATCTTATGGGAATCTTTTGTTTATTCAAAATATAAAGTCAGATTATGTTTTAGTCATGGTCCAACATTGTTTCATGCGTATGCATTAAACTCTTCAGGTATTTTAGAGTAACTAATATTCAGATATATTTGCAAACAGTAGGATTAAAATGATGGATAGTTTTTTTGTTGAAATGATTATCTAATTTTCTGAATGTTATCTGTTGCTTTGTTTAGGAAATTTTTCAACTTAATTTGTCTGTTTGGAGATATTATTTTAAATTTATTATAAATTTTTATTTCCCGTGTAACTCAAGCTTAAATCACTAGAATCACTGTATAAACAAAAGTCTGCTCTAAAATCCTCCTACTAAGAATATTGAGTAAGGGTTGCTATTTTTCATTAATAATCTGAAGTAAAATTTATGTATTGCCAGTATTGTTAGGTCATTATAAGCGGATTGATTGTGCTGTCAAAGTCAAAGTCAAAGTCAAAACTTTTTTATTCAAAATAGGATTAATAGTAACCTCTTTTTGAACGTCAGTTATTAAATAATAGATAACATTCAAATTACATGAAGACAATTTGTACATCGATATATATAAGTTATAATACTAGTTCATTATATACAAACACTAGCGACCTGCTCGCGGTTTCACCCGCGTAGCTTTTGTTCCCGTAGGAATATCGGAAAGGTTTATATACAAAAACCTTCCTCAAGAATCAATTTATCTATTAAAAAAAACCGCATCAAAATCCGTTGCGTAGTTTTAAAGATTTAAGCATACATAGGGACATTAGGACATAGGGACAGACAGAGAAAACGACTTTGTTTTATACTACATATGTAATGATTAAACCAAGTGACTCTTGTATGCAAGCAAAATAGATTTGAAACTTGTCATATTATGATGTCTGACTCAGAGCTTTCGATTTCCAAAAATACAAAAATAAAAGTACACAAAATTGGTAACAATGGCTTTTATAACAACAACTGTACAGGAGGAAGCATAGTACTTCATTAGAGTTTCATTTTTGAGTTGGGTCAATTGACTTTAAGCCAATAAGTAGGCACTGTTCTTTTATAATAAGAGGTAATAACCTTCCTACAACAATATTAAAGATGTTAATAAAGGGTTGCTATGTGTAAAAACAGCCGAATAATGCAAATGTTTCCTAGTTAACATAACTCGACAGTGACGAGCACTGACTTACGGCGGCGGCAAAAACGTAGTCATTGACAGTGACTAGAGAATTACTCGTGAGGATTTATGACGCGTCATATTTGCCCAATCGGTAGTGATATAATATTGGGCATGTTTTTTTTAAGAATTGGCGTTTGAAATTTCCGTAATGGATAATTGCAGTTACACTAAACATTTAAGACGCCAACTAGATCCTGGACTCCGACTATTAGAATATGAAATAGGCAATTAATTAAAGTAGCCGCCAGCTTTTTTTATTGCTAAGCTGAGTATGGGAGCCCAAGGTCTCGGATAAAATTTACATCGCAATAGTACCTCATTCATGAATAAACATATGTAGTAGTTTTGAATGAACAAGATGGTGAAGGATTTGTGTGGGAGTAACTACGAGGTACGCTACGCTTGCGATAACTCGTGCAATATACGATTGGTCTAGTTACTAGACCGTAAAATTAATTGGTTACTAGTTGTGTCTTGCGACTAGCTGCATGGTTAATACCTTTTTGTAAATTCTACAGGGACATTGTATTTTTCCGGAATACAAGAATCCGTAATATGTGAAGAATTACATACACTTATATCGTCAGTTTAACCCGTGCTATCTATTTGCTATCAGATGTTGTAATTTGTTTCTTAAATAAAATAAACTATATAATCTTATTTCTTTACATAGTATAAAACCAAGTCACTTCCGCTGTATGTTCGCTTATATATTGTAATTACACGATGGCTTTTAAGAGGTTTTCATCAATAGACAGAGTGATTTAAGAGAAAGATTAATACGTATAACACATACATGTTACAGTAGAAAAAAGCCGAGAATTTTAAGGATTTATCGTAAAAACATATTTTTGTTCGCTTACTTTGCACCTGTGCGAAGCCGGGGCGGATCGCTAGTCTCAACCATTCGTTTGACAATCATTTTTTATTTTTTATATCATTAGATAGCAAACAAGCAGATTTGTCTCCTGATGGAAAGAGTCAACCATCGCCTATAGACATCAAAGATGTTAATGGTGCGTTGCTATCTTGTGGCGAGGTCTAATGCCACATGAGCGAGTATACCGGCTATCTTATCCTCCAAACCGGAACACGTCAATGACAAGCAATGACGCTATTGCGACAGGAATAGGTAAGGCGGTGGTACTAGACCCGAGCGACACAATGCAGAACTCTACCACCTAGTAACATAACTGTACATTATTTTGTATATGGTTAAAATCTGTTGTCGAACTTTAAAGAGATTTTATTGTTTAGTGAATAGTTTTGATTCATAGAGTTATGGTCGAATTTCAACCGTCAACGATCGATAATCCCTTTTTAAGAAAATTGCGCGAACTGAATACAATAATAAAATTTGGTATACTTTTACACGTAGAAGTGCAAAAAGCTATTTTTTTTATTTATTACATTATATAGAACATTAACAGAATTACGGTCGAATTTCTACCAGAGACCGATCGCTGGTATATATGAATATAAACACGCCGCTGGCTCCCTTACGCAGTTTTACGCAGGGTAAATCGAACGTTAGTAGATGCTCTGGTTTACCATTTTTCAAGATACAGAGAAGCCTAGATATTAAGTCCGAGAAGCCCTAAGCGCTTCGACTCCATAGACTTTTTGTTACGTGAATTAGAGGGCTGGATATAGAACTACCCCTCTTCCAAATTTCATGCAAATGCGTCCAGTCATTAAGCCGTTAAGGAGTTACAAACAACTTCACAACTTTCGCGTTATTATGACGAATAACGCTACGTACTTTTTAAGTTTAATAGATAGTTATGCTTAATTAATATAAAATTAAGATGGCCAAAATATATATTGGTAATTTATATTGATTTAATTAAACTACAAAAGGCCGACCTCTGAAGTCTATCAGACCGATTTTAAATTTTTTTTCACTAACTAATAATTTTTTTTATCTAATTTAGCTAGTAACATAAGTTATACATTAACTATTTAAAAAATGTTGCATTTCGAAGAAGCGAAATCGCAGGTATCAGCGAGTATTGACTAATGCTTGTACCGAGAGGCTTCTCAAATCTTTCCCAGAGTATCACACTACTAAACACTGAAATTGAACCTAGGCGGTTAATTTGTGGTCTACCACCATTGATATAAAAACTCTAGATGCACAGTTCCGAACAAAACTGACACTTAAAACTGTCCTTAATTTCACAAAAGTAATAATAGATATGGCAAAAACATATGTATTTGCATATCCAACCTTAAGCGCAAGATTTATAGTTGTTTTTACAAAGCAATGTATGTGCAAAAAAAATTGAGTGTCGCGACTGACGCGATTCTATTTGAAATAAGCGCACATTTTAAAATTGTGCGCTCATTTTTGGAGGACGTTTTTTAGATACTGTTTGTGTATCTTGGATTTTTTATATTAATGTCTACCACTATATAAACTTTGGTTCTGTGCGATTCTCTATCTACAAACGTGGCGGGAAGTTAAAAATTGTTTCGGATAACCTCTTCAACCTTTTGAAGAGGTTATCCGAATGTGAGTAATATGAATTTTAGCGTTTTATCGGTTTTTCTATTAGTAGAAGTCTCTATTAGTAGTCTTAATATTTATTCTAATGTCTATTAGTAGTTATTAGTAGTCTTCTATTAGTAGAAGAAGTAGAAGTCTATGCTGTAAAAACACACATTTCAATTGGAGGAAAGTAAACCAGACACAAATGAAACATTTAGAAATGCAATAAAATGTACGTACCATCGAGCAATTAAATTCAAGATATGAGTACCTTTCGTTTAATAATATATTTGTAATAGATAAGTATACATAAATATTTTTCACTTCCTGCTAGGAAAGTAGTAACGGAAAATTACTTTTCTATTGCTGCTATTGATCACAAAATCTAAATAGTTCATTTCCATAGAAAACTGCGGTCAATGCCGCAAATCGCATCAAAATCGGTTTATCCGTTCGGAAGTAACTTCAAGACTTTGCAAACAATCAATTAGTTAGAACTCATAAGTTGCATCAAATGCCATTTGTAAGATCAAAATTGGTCATCGTGTTTAAAATATTTAGCTTTTCAAAAATTAAAATACTGTAATTTTTAACAAACGTTATAGTAATAGGACGGAGTTTATTTATAAAGCTGCTAAAATCTAGTACTTTTAGAAAATCCCTTAAATTGTTTAAAAATATGTAAATATTGTGTATTATCATCATAGGTACGTAATTGAGTGATTAAATGGAATGATTATTGTTGCTCTTTTATTTTTATTATTTCATCTGATCTGCTTTTTAACAATTGACAGTCTCATCTTTCTCTCTGCTCGGCCTCCGGGTCCGGTTCCGATTAATCAAAATTTAAAAACTTTGATTCCGGTTCCGGTAAACCCACTTCCGTTACATCCCTAGTGTTAAGTACGGTTCGTGAATTTTGGCTTAAACTGGTTTATTTAGGTTTATAAAGCGTTTTCATCGCAGATACGCTCCGAACGAAACGTTTTATAAAAACCGATAAAAGTCTCTATTAACTAGCCGGTGTTTTTAAAACCAGTTTCGGTTTCGGTTTTATAATTTAAGAAGTAACGTTTTTATTATCTCGACTTTTGACGTATTTCGTCGAATCATTTATACATATAATAAAATGGTAGAAAAGTCAAAACTGTACATTGATTATTTTTTTTAAAAGAATACTTGGGGCGTAATCTACAATCGATATCGAAGCCAAAAATATAGTTTTTAGAATTTTTGTCTGTTTGTCTGTATGTATGTCCGGGGTACTGCATGGATTTACTTCAAATTTTGCATGAATATTACTAACAGGTCGGGTCAACATAATACCTACATATTATCACGCTATCACCTACGGGGGAGGAGCAGTGCGGAGTAAACGAAGTCCGCGCGGACGAAGTCGCTGGCAACAGCTAGTGTGTAATATAATAAAAAAAATAATTTTAGTTATAGTAAACATGTAGAGATAATAACTTCAATTACGAATATTTCTAAATTAATAAAAAAAAACTACTGAAGCATTCCTTTATCATCAGACCACCTTCCTTCTTTGCAACATTTATAGAGCAAACTACGAAAAAGCTGATGATCTTCAAATGAGGTTACTGTATCATCGTAATATCATTGACGTAACAGAATTCCAAATTTCGTATCGTTCGGGCCTGTACAAGTTACTTAATTCCTTTAATTTAGGTAGAAATGAGCTAATGGTCTTGAAACGGCTTAACAGATTTTATTGAATATAATAGGTACTTAGCTAAGTAGGTACCATCTCGACACACGAGCTTTCTGTCGAGATGGTACTTCTGTCTTAAAAACTGTTCTGAAATCGGTTCGTCCGTTTAGAATCTCTGATGTCACAGGCAGAAATACAAATACACACGTTAAACTTATAACACTTTTAGAAAACAAAAAAATGGTTAAAAAACGAATCGATAATTTTTCTCATGTTGCACATCTTTAATGAATAAAATAAATAAAAATAAAATAGAACATCTGGTTTTGCTGATGTGTGTATTTGGGTGCACGATTCTTTTAAGAGGTGAACATCAATGTCTCGCCTTGGTTGGTACTTGGTATGATTGCCTTACAAATCAAGGCTTGTCGCTGTTGTGTTCCGGACGAAGTGGGAGGTAGTAGAAGGCCGGTGTAGTAATGCATGTGGCATTATGTTAGTACTACATGAGTAACAAAGTACCACCGATATCTTTGATTACGGGCAGTGGATATCTCCGTCCATTACAAGATCATACGATTGTTTGCCGTCATAAAATATTATAGTAGCCAACCGGTTTATAATTGTATTGTATAATCAGTACTATTAAGTTACCAACATATAGGTATAATTATCTCGTAAATAATTATTTAATCTTTTGCGTATCTTTGTTTAAATAAAAATGAATTTCTGAAATGTTTGTGTGCGTATAACTTTGGAATAAATTCACCAAATTGGATATTTTTGTTGTATTTATTTCTTGTTGTCAGAAGAAGGTTCGTGTAAAAGAAAATGCTAAAAGTAAAACGGTATTTTTTAAATCCCAGAATATGAAAAGTGAGTGAATGAGTAAGATAGAAGAGAGTTAGATAAAAGATAGAGATAGTAAAAGTTCTTGTCAAGATATCGAAGACGCTCCCAGGTCTTCGCTATCTTGACAAGAACAACTGTCAATGAAAATTTATGATTTTTTTCACTACATGTTGTACTGTGAATTTTTTCTCATTGTTTTCAATAAGTAAACCACCCGTGCGAAGCAGACGCGGGCTGCTAGTATAATTATAAAAAAAAATCATCACTGTTCTATTTTATTGAACCAGGCATTATTACTTTGTTGAAATATAATTTAGTTGCAAATTATATTTCAACAAAGTAATGCCTGGTATATATTTTCTTAATCATGATTTGTTTTCTTTACATACTTTATTACATCATTAGATAGTAAACAAGCAGATAGCTCTCCTGATGGTAGGAGAAACCACCGTCAAAATACACCAACGATAGTAATTGTGAAATGAAAATGGTAAATATATCCCGGCAAGACGTTGAGAAATCCCTCCTACCATATCCAATCTTCGCCAATCGTATAGCCAATCTTTCGCCTTTTGCAATGTGTTTGGCAAAATGGTACATGGCCTGTTCTTCAAAGAAGATCCAGAGGCTGGAAGAAAAATTGGTAAGAAAAAATGGTACATGGCCTGTTCTGCAAATGACGCGCATGAAGCAGGAAAGTTTGATGTTAAACGAATGTGTTGATTTTCTTGCCATACAAATGACTTAATACTTGAGGGGGAAGGGGGGGGGGGGGACTGGGGGACTAAGGAACAGAAACCTTGCTAAAGATCAAAACATGATCAAATACATAGTTTACAATTCTAAAAGACCATATAGACAAATATTAAAAGTTAAAGTGAAGAAGATAGAGAGCCCGGTATAATGGAATTTTAGTACAGTAATATACTTTTAAAACATACCCTAGCAATCCAAAGCTAAATACAGCCATAAAATGTATAAATTAAAATAATTTTAATGTTATACGTTTTTAACGCAATTTGAAAATATTATCATAATCCTTGAGTATAGTTAAGTATACTTACGTATATATAACATTAATCGTAGTTGCAATAATTTTGTAAAATGAACAATATTTTTCACGTAGGTAAAATGCAACTTATTTTATACTGTACTAGCTATTGCCCGCGATTTCGTCCGCGCGGCCTTCGTTTACTCCGCACAGCTCCTCCCCCGTAGGGGATAGCGTGATAATATGTAGCCTATATGTTGACCCGACCTGTTATGCAGTACTTTTTGAGTTTAACCCGGACATACATACAGACAAACAGACAAAAATTCTAAAAACTATATTTTTGGCTTCGATATCGATTGTAGATCACGCCCCAAGTATTCTTTTAAAAAAATATTCAATGTACAGTTTTGACTTTCCTACGATTTTATTATATGTATAAATAATGTATATTGTATATTCATATATGACTAAAGCGAACTTTGTACTTGTGGGTAGTCTATTTTAGTCATTTGAAAGTCGTGTTCGTCTGTCCGTTCGTATTTCTTTATGGTATTTGTAGCATGTCAATCATTTTCAATCGCCTTCTTGAATAGGCGATTCTAACTTCAGCTGTATTTTCAACCGACGAAAAAACGGGGATTGTCAGTTTGACATGTTATGCGAGTGATATCGTTGGAATTAGATATTTGAGTATCCATACTTCCATACTAATATTATAAAGGCGAAAGTCTGTCTGTCTGTCTGTCTGTTACGCTTTCACGGCTAAACCGCTGGACCGATTTTTATGAAATTTGGCATGGATATAGTTGAAGATCCGGGGTCAAACATAGGGACTAATTTTTTTTCAAAAATCAGTCCCTGGAGGGCTGAAATATGGGATGAAATTTTTAATAAAAGCTATTTGGACGACTTATTAATATACTCGCGGGCGAAGCTGGGCGGGTCAGCTAGTAAATAATAAATAAATATTCACGGGACAAATTACACTTACTGATCTAACCCCAAAGTAAGCAAATTATTTGCTTGTGTTATGGGTGTTAGTCAACAATACTAATACATAGAAATACACATATAAATTCTTCTACATACATAATAAACACCCAAACCCGGAAATACAAACATTTATGCTCATCACACAAACGCTTGTCCCCGTCGGGATCGAACCCGAGCCCCGTAGATTGCGTAGTCAGGGTCGCTAACCACTAGACCAACGGGGCGGTCAAATTCTATTTAGGCGTCCAAGTACGTGTACTAAATTTTGTACGTGTATGTATGTTTGTATATTTGAATGTTAGTCCACGTTAGTTTCTCGGAATACATACTTGACATTTAAAGTCGGTTGAATTTTTTTAAATTACTATTATTGGAACGAAGTTCCTTACGGCAGGCTTGGAGGGGATAGGGATTTTGCTGCGCGACCGAACTGAAAAAAATGTGCTAGTAAAACCGTAAGAAAAATGCGTGGAATAAAAGCGTTAAATGAGACGTGCGCAGGCGCGACAGTCGCGTACACAAGCGAGTAGTGCCGTTTAGCCGAAGGAAGTTCGTTCCTACCTGTTGTCCCGCGACACCACATCATTTTTATATTTAGTAATGCGTATGATGTCGGTAATCTAAAACTGATTTGGAAAATTCTGTTTTGTTTACGTGAGTACACTTTCCATTTGGTCCTATTTAAATTTTGTGAAGGTCTGTAAAGGTAAAGGTTCCAGAGGTATAGGTGATTGGATGTCGTTTGTTGCAGTTTTCCTACGTTTAAATTGTTTCGTTATCGTGTATTCAAAAAAAACATTAAATGAATTTTATAGTGTAGATTTCGACAAGGGTTGTCACCTTTTTTTTCGGAGAAAATATATATAATTTTTTCAGATCATTTTAAAAATATAGTACTATTAGGAAACTCGGGTAAAAATAGTACCTAAACATTTATTTTTATCATTATTTATGTTTCCAAGAGTTTAATTTATTAAACATTACGCTAAAGACATTAAAATTTTTACTACTTTTAAAATAGTTAATAGATAGGTAGCAATTTATATCCATATTAAGATAATTATCAATTCAATTTTAATTAAAATAATATATTTTTTATGTTATGAGTTAGCAAACAAGCCGATGGGTCTCCTGATGGAAACAGTCAACCATCGCCTATAGTCACCAAAGCTGTTAATGGCGCGTTGCTATCTTGTGGCGAGGTCTAATGTCACATGCATAAGTTTACCCACTACTTTTCCCCCCAAACCGGAACACAACAGTGACAAGCACTGACACTATTGCGGCAGGAAAAGATAGGTAAGGCGGTGGTAACAGATGCGGGTGAGATAATGCAGAACTCTACCACCTAGTAGACACGATGGTAGTGACTCGTATAGCCAATCTGCCGCCTTTTACGAATTGCCTGGCTGAACAGTAGTTTGCCTATTCTTCAAAGGAGGCTGGGACCAACACGGGGAAAATAATATATATTCTATTATTTTCCCCGTGTTGGTCCCGGGGTATAATAGATGTTCTATTATTTTCTCTTGCGATTTTACATTCAGAAATGGAACAATTCTTGCCGTAAAAGGGAAGTTCAAATATAAAATAAGCGGGACAATTTAATAAGTTATGAAAATATAGTATTTTCGTACTATATTATTTTACGATTATATATAGTACAATTGAATAAAATTTAGTACGATACTATATATTATAGTTACAGGTGGCAACCCTAGTTTCGACAAAACCGAACGTCAAGTGACGCCTGGGTTCATCACGACTCTTAAGTTTGTCAGGTGGTGAAATGGTAGTGATCCCTGTCGGCGCACTTGTTGACTTTCACGATTACCTCTAGTTATTTGCGATATTGCGACCGGGTTTTTGGTTTTGCGGTTGAGGGGAGTTTAACCGACACCAGATTCCGAGTTGCTTGACAAAAATATTTTTCCTCCCATGCGTGATAACTGATGGCATTTTAAACGTCGTCTTTTTAAAAATTGGTGTTTCCGTCGAATTTTCGCATTTCCTCAATTTACTAACTTCATCATTTATTATACGTAGTCACTAATTCACTGTACGTTAACTGACAGTAATTCAAGGACAATTAGTTTACGACCGGGACGGAACGGGTACTCTCCGTACCCGTTCCGTCCCGGTCCAATATTGTCTTTAATAATTATCATCCAGGTGTTCCGTTCACGGCGGTGAATGTAAATGAGGAACTACATTACATACATTATATACATTACATTGAATTCTTGACAACCAGATCAAAGTCGAAGGTCGGGAATGAAAATAATCGTGACTTTTTAATCTTAATTAGATGCGAAAAACATATAATAAACTGCTAATTAAATAACATGTTTTGCGAATATTTTATCATGTCCGTTCTACTACATTTTATAAAGCATAATATGGTAACAAATAATCAGACGGCCCACGTGATGGAAAGAAACTTTTTTTTATTATAATAAAGAAGTTAAGTCTCCTAATGGAAAGTCAGCCATCGCCTATAGTCACCAAAGATGTTAATTGTGCGTTTCTATCTCCTGGCGAGGTCTAATGCCATATGCATAAGTTTTCCGGCTACCTTACCCTCCAAACCCTAACACAACAGTGACAAGCACTGACGCTATTGCGGCAGGAAAAGATAAGGCGGTGGTTCTTGACCCGGCCGAGACAATGCAGAACTCTACCACCTAGTAGCCACGATGGTAGTGACTCGCCTAGCCAATCGGTCGCCTTTTACGACCTGCCTGACCTTACGACGGAATCACCCACCTCGCAACCCACAAACAGGTGAATCGCAGTTAACTCAGAAAGTCTATTGATGTTTAACTCACTCTAGCTACCTCGCAGATCGGCGTGATGATACTTTTTCTACATTGATTAAAAATCATCGAAATATAAGCTTACAAACTTCGTCCACGAATTATTTTTCATACAAACTTTCTAGCCCCTGTCGATATAATTGTTCATACAAACTTTCATCTCCTATAGCCCCTTAGGAGTGTATTTGAAAAAAGTAAGCCTGTGTGTGTTTGTCCCCGTGTTAGATATTACCCATGCCAAATTTTATCAAATTCGGTTTAGCGATTTGGCCGTGAAAGCATAACAGACAGAAGACTTTCGCATTTATTATTATTTCGTTGTTAAAAATTGTCTGATGAAAGGTCATCAATGTCATTCGCGGAAGCGTAGCCACGGCCACAAGCTAGTTGTTGATACCATGCCATACAATTTGGTTTTTTAAAATGTTTTTCACCTCAACACGTCGCAGTAGTTCGTCGACTTTACTAATTAAAGAGGGTGGCAGCCTTGCAAGTGGCTTACATTGTGTTTTTGCGCTCACAACCAGCTAACGGCAAAAAAGGTCGTTCGCGACTCTAAGCGGCTTATGTAGTCCCTATAGGGCTTTCTACATCATACGTTCGTTGCACTGAATGACATAATGGAAAATAATTCTTAGTGTGGAATTTCTGGTTATTGTTAACTAGCGTCGCCCGTAGTAAATTAACATGTCGCCAATGTAAGAAATTTCATTTTACCTCCTGTTTCATCGTATTAGGGAACGAATTTCGAAAAATCCTTTCTTATTCTTCATCTACATCGTAAGAATAACACCTGTTAAAAATTTCAGCCTCCTGGTCCAAGATAATTAGGCTGGATGTTGATATGTCAGTCAGTAGGTCAGATATCTGTTTAGGGTTTCGAAGTAAATTAGGAACCCTTTATAAGTTCGGTATGTCCATGCACCCGTCCGGTCAGATATCTGTTTAGGGTTTCGAAGTAAACTAGGAACCCTTTATAAGTTCGGTATGTCCATGCACCCGTCCGACGTTCGCAGTGTAGCTCAAAGATCCATAGTAGGTACTATAAAGCTGTAATTTGGTATGAAAATACATATTAATGACGGCAATAAAGTGGATAATAAAACTTAAAGCTCTCCCTTACATCCCCCCATTTTTACCCCGTGTTGGTTCCGGGCTCTTTTGAAGAATATACCAATTGTCGTTCTGCCAGGCAGGTCGTAAAAGGCGAACGATTGGCTATGCAAGTCACTACCATCGTGACTAGTAGGTGGTAGAGTTCTGCATTGTCTCACCCGGGTCTGGTACCACCGCTTTAGCCACCTATTCCTGCCGCAATAGCGTCAGTGCTTGTCACTGTCGTGTTCCGGTTTGGTGGGTAAGGTAGCCGGTAAACTTATACATGTGGCATTAGACCATCAGGAGACCCATCTGCTTTTTTGCTATCTTATAATATTAAAAAAATGTCAAATGCGAATGTCATTTTTTACTCCGTGGTGGTACTCCGTGGTCTGGTACTACGTTACGTACTCCATGGTGCAGGGTATCGTTGGATAGGTTTTTAAAAAATATTATTTATTAGTAAGTTTGTGGAAACAATTTTTCGACTAAGGGACACGTTTGTGAAATGTTAAGCTTAAAGAGCTAACTTTTGATAAAGTCATGTGCCCCCCCCCATCTGCTAGGTAAATAAAATCACGGTAAAGTAAAATCACGGTGGTAGTAAATATATAGTTAAATTAAAAAGAAAAACTATCCCGGCTTAGAAGGCTTTACAAGTTTTTGAGTAATAGTCGACCAACTTATAAAACGTACTTGGAGACGACGACGGCGTTTAAAGGCGACGAACCTGTAGTGCGGATATATCTGTGATTGATGTTAAATAGGTTAAATGTTCATTGTATGAAACGATAAAAGCCCTCTTCTTAGTTCGCATTATTGCGTTGGGCAATTTCGAAACCTACATTACGCGTGGCCTGGCCGTTTACGTGTTTTCAACTCTGGTAATATACTTGGACAATCACTTGCTTTTTGCGGTATTCCTGGCAAGTAGGCAGATGGTTTATTCTTTCGGAGCAGTTCCTTGGCTCTAACGAATAGACCATCAATATTTATTTAGTTTTTGACCATAGAAACATTAAAGTTTATTTTAAATGAAACCACTAAATCCCATTTTGCTATACCTTTGGTGTCGACAGGAAGTCTTAGAGTTGATGATATTTCTAACGTTATTACTATTCGAGTAGCGTTTAAATTCCTTTGACTTCTAAAAATCCTCGAATGAAAGTAGAACTCATTAAGGGCGGGTTGTTTCACACTAGTTTAACGAACACGGAACTGTTAAAAATGGCGTTTACCAACGTTTCGGTCTGTACGGAAACCGGTGTAATTACTGCACATGAGGCGTTTTAGATCTGAGATTGTGTTTGTATGTTAAATGGCTTAGAAATTAAAGAACCTTCTTGTAAATTTTCGGGGTAATATATTTAAATAAGTCTTTCTAATCTCATTTATTGATCTGAGATGTTAGATATTCCTCTCTTTCTATCTCTATATCTTTATATATAAATAACATGAATCTTTCCCCGTTTTGGTTCCGAGATCCTTTGAAGAATAGACCAACTACCGTTCTGCCAGGCAGGTCGTAAAAGGCGACCGATTGGCTGTGCGTGTCACTAACATCGTGGCCACTAGGGGGTAGAGTTCTGCATTGTCTCGCTCGGGTCTGGTACCACCGTCTTGCCGATTCCTGCCGCAATAGTGTCAGTGCTTGTCGCTGTCGCGTTCCGGTTTGAAGGGTAAGGTAGCCGGTAAACTTATGCATGTGGCATCAGACATCGCCACACGATAGCAACGCACCATTAGCACTTTTGGTGTCTATAGGCGATGGTTGACTCTCCATCAGGAGACCCATCTGCTTGTTTGCTATCTTATGATATTAAAAAATTAAAAAAAAAAAACTCGAAAATGGCTCCAACGATTTTCATGAAATGTAGTATGAACGGGGTTTCGGGGACGATTAATCGATCTAGCTGTGTTTTATTTTTAGACAATGTTGTTTTTATCAAAAAAATACCGAGCAAAGCTCGGTCATCCAGGTTCTTATTATTTAATGTTTGATATATCGTGATAGGTCGTGAAATAGAAATAAAGGAGAAACGTGTAGCAACCACGTTGATGTGGAAGTTGTTTTTATTAGTTAAGAAGCTCTTTTCTTATATATATATATATATATATATATATATATATATATATATATATATATATATATATATATATATATATATATATATATATATATATATATATACACGTATATTCTCCTGCCTTTTCCGATATACCCAACTCTCACTTCAAAAGCGTTGGGATACGCACATAAATAAATATAACGTATATTAGAGAAACAATAAAAAATTTCAAACATCAGCTAATTTTTTTAATTTCATTTAAAAAAATTAGCTGATGTTTGACCTCGGATCTTCAACTATTTCCATGCCAAATTCCATGAAATTAGGTCTAGCGGTTTAGCCGTGAAGGCGTAAGAGACAGACAGACAGACTTTCGCATTTATAATATTAGTATGGATATAAGCAGTGGACATATTACGAATTAATTAACCCCAAATAAAGCAACTTGTTTGCTTGTGATATGAAAGTTAGTCCACGATACTAATACATAGAAATCCATACTAATATTATAAATGCGACAGTCTGTCTGTTACGCTTTCACAGCTAAACCGCTAGACCGATTTTCATGAAATTCGGCATGGAAGTAATTGAAGAGCCGGGGTCAAACATAGGCTTTTATTTTATATTTATTTATTATAATTTTTTTTTCAAAAATCAATCCTTAAAGGGTTGAAATAGGGGATGATATTTGTATGAAAAGCTATCTTGATGACATGTTAATCTACTCGCGGGCGAGGCTGCGCGGGTCAGCTAGTACACATATCAATACTTATATACCTATATTTAATAGACATGAAAACCCAGAAATACAAACATCTATGTTCATCACAGAAATGCCTGTCCCGATAGGCAATCAAACTCAAACCCTATTATAGCGTGGTCACTGCTCAGGGTCGCTAACCCGTCAACCAACGGGACAATGCAGGACTTTCAAATCAGAGTGCTAAGTGTGAGTTTTTCTTTTCGCATTCGATCGTGAGCGCGTTTGGAGTTTACTAGGAATTTGTATGTGATTTGTACAGCGCCACCTAGTGGTAAACGTGAGAAACCAGTTTACCACTAGGTGGCGCTGTACAAATCACATACAAATTCCTAGTAAACTCGAAACGCGCTCACGATCGAATGCGAAAAGAAAAACTCACACTTAGCACTCTGTACTCCAAATGTCTTAACTCTCGCTTTTAAAAGTAAAATCAAGCAGCCCTTGCTTATTGACTTATTGACGACAATACTTGACTCTAACAAAAATTAATACTTAAAAGCCTAATAATATATTACAATCGAGTCCCTTAATCGGAAACTTATTTTCACAAACTTACATCGTACCCCACACAATGGAGTACGTGAGAACAAAATAAACATTTCCACTTTACATGTAGGGGATCTACCCTGAAAGAAAATATTTTTCAAGATTTTATGTTACCACTTTGTTGACGTAACTCATATGTATATTTGTGTCATATTACAGCTTTTTAATAATAAGGATCTCTGAGCAATCGTGCGGACGGACGGGCATAGCGAAAATATAACGGTTTCTAGTTTACTTCGGCATCCTAAAAAGAGTACGACAAATTGAGATTTTTCTCCTTTTTGAGAATAAACACGGTTGAATAAATTAATAATTAGACCCTGTTAAGCAGAAAAGATCCAACCAATATTTTATTACTTTTAAGTTAATGCAGTTTAAAGTTTGACAGAGAATAAAAAAAATCATAGTAGTGAAATCCATTGAGATCAAGCATAAGATCGATGTCCTTTCAGCATGCCAGTCAAAGTCCCGCGCTGATTTGGTGGGACTTTGACTGGCATGCCGAAAGGACCAGGTTCAGTCGTTTCAAAGATTAGCCGAAACAAACAGACAAACAGATAAAAATGTTAATGTTATTTTGGTATATGTACCGTGTTACATCCATAATATGCATTTAGTAGAAAGCGGTTATTTTAATATTAGAAACAGACACTCTAATTTTAAGTATTTGTATAGATGCATAAAAAACATAGTGACGTTTTAAATACTAAATGTTATCCAACTTGCTATCAATGAAATGAGTCTCGCATCTTAAAGCTCTGTCACGCATGGCATCGGTAATAGAATCAGCATACCAATATGGCAAGCCGCTTTGCAACTTCCATTTCGGTCTTTTCGTACAAGGCGTGGGCCATTAACGACCAACGTCACGCCTTTCGCTACCGTGCTGGAAATTAAATACACTTTGCCTTTATCCATATACATTTAAGAACACTGTTTACTGAAACGCTTAGAACGGACTGTGAATGTTAATCGAGTTCGCATTGGTAAGAAAAAGTAATCGATATCGAATACTTTTTCTTATCGATAATTTAAGATTCAAACAGGTTTTGAGAGCGATTTTGGTTTATAAGTACGAGACTTACTAGGTGGTAGAGTTCAGCAATATCTCGTTCATGTTTAGCACCATCGCTTTACCTATTCTTGCCTTAATAATATCACTGTTTGGCAGTGTCATGCTCCGATTTGAGTGTAAGGTAGCCGGTAAACTCATAATGGCGTAATATTCCTACTACTCAAATAGCTAAATAACAGCACAGCGATAAGTTAGTTACATACATACACACACACACATATATATATATATATATATATATATATATATATATATATATATATATATATATATATATATATATATATATATATATATGCACCTGATGTTAAGTGAACTCCGCCGCCCATCAGCACCATGGACATCAGCAATACTAGCAATACTAGAGGTCTTGCAGTTGCGTTACCTACATGTCGTATCTGTTAGGAAAAGCTCATGCGGGTACTTGATTTCACAAAAGATTAGTTCGAGGCAAAAAGTGCCGGAAGAACCGCAGGGTTGTGGCGATGTCCGGTGATCGAATTCAGCCGCAGGAACTAATCCAAAGAACTTGTTGGAATACTCTCCATGATAGATACGATAAAAGACTTAACCAATTGCTTAGTTGTTAGTTGTATAATGTAAGAAAGGTCCAGAAGATTCGATTACCAACATAAAAGGCGTGTTGCTGGAATATTTTCTACCTTTTTTTTTTTAAAGAAGAGGTGACAAACGGACAGGAGGCTTACCTATCTGATAATAAGTGATCACCCGCCCGCCCGCCCGCCCGCCGCCCTTGGACAACCACACTACCAGGTGTCTTGCAGTAGCATTGCGGGCCTTTTAAGAAAAAGTAAGCTCTTTTGTTCCCTGTTTTAGTCCAGGCCAAATATTATAACAGATGCTCCTTTATAGAGCATCTGTTTTCCTGCCAGGCAGTTTAAATAACGGGAAATAATAAACCGCATCTTAGCTTAGCATCAGACGAGATCGTGGTCAAGCGCTTCCCTATCAATAATAAAAAAGGGAACGGTTGCTCAGCGTACTCTTAACAATTAAGTGGTAGAATCAATTCCATCTAGTCAATTAGGTAGTAGAGTTCTATAACGCCTCGTCCGGGTTTAATAAATATTTACGGGACAAATTACACTTACTGATCTAACCCCAAAGTAAGAAAATTATTTGCTTGTGTTATGAGTGTTAGTCAACCATACTAATACATATAAATACATATATAAATACAAGAATATATTTAATAAACACCCAAACTTGGAAATAAAAACATTTATGCTCATTACACAAATGCTTGTCCCCGTCGGGAATCGAACCCGAGCCCCGTCGATTGCGTAGTCAGGGTCGCTAAGCACTCGAACAACTGGGCGGGTTTAGTTTCAGCTTCTTACATATCTTGTCGCAATAGCTTAACTGATTGTCACTGTCGTATTCTGTAATAAAAGTGATCTAGGCGGACTTTTGCGATGTGGACCGCAGGCGTTTTACCTAAAATTTGCAATTCGCCAGCGATCAGCAATGACTCTTATACGTAACAAAAAAACATCAAAAACGTCGCCAATTGCTTGTCGGACGCTGGATGCATTTTTGCGATGTCATAACAACAGAAAAATCAAGCGAAAATGACTGCCATTAATAAACAAGGCTTGTTTAGTTATTGCAAGACAACAAATGTGTCTTGCAATAACTAAACAATTACGATAATCGCGCTGATCCCTGCCTAATGTTAACCCCACCGGCCCGTTTCGGCCCGTTACTTTTCGTGCTCGAGCTTTTAGTATCTAAAGACGTTGATTTCACTCGGTTTTGCTTACAAGAGAAGGTTAATGGTGACTTGTACTGTTGTTGGTGGTGACTTGATGATGACTTGTACTTGTACTGCTGTGTACTGTAGCCCAATACACAATTGGAATTTTTTGTTCATTCTACGACGCTAAATCATTTTTTTAAAAAAGATAAATAGCCTATAATTTGAATTAGTTAGTCTGCACATAAACTTTACATATGTCATCCAAATCTGACCCACTATTTTAGCGTGAATGGTTAACAAGTACCCTCACGCACAAATATACAGAAACTTTCGCATATTCGCAATTGTACTGGAATTTTAACAATTTATATGTTTATTTGTGTGTTAGTCCGGGCTTCCTCTAAAGAATAGACCATCTACCATTCTGTTAGGCAGTTCGTAAAAGGCGAATGATTGGCTATACGTGTCACTACTATCGTGACCACTAGGTGGTAGAGTTCTGCAACGTCTCGTCCTGGTACTTGGTACCCCCGCCTTGTCTATTCCTGCCGCAATAGCGTTAATTTCCCCGTGTTGGTCCCGGGCTCCATTGAAGAATAGGTCAACTGCCATTCTGCCAGGCAGGTCGTAAAAGGCGACCGATTGATTGTATGAGTCACTACCATCGTGGCTACAAGGTGGTAGAGTTCTACTTTAATATTCTATCACTTTTATTTTTATAATTTTTTATAATATATATTGTAAGCGAAACCTGTTGGTAACAAATGATAATAGCTTTATAGTGAAACAATACAAGTGTATAAGTGATAGAATATTACATTAAAATGGAGTTTCACCAAGTGCCGACGATGAAAAGTGTAGAGTTCTGCTTGTCTCGCCGGGGTCTGGTACCTCCTCACCTATTCCAGCTGCAATAGTGTCAGTGCTTGTCACTATCGTGTTCCAGTTTGGAGGGTAAGGTAGCCGGTAAACTTATGCGTGTGGCATTAGACCTCGCCACAAGATAGCAACGCACCATTAACACCTTTGGTGTCAATAGGCGATGGTTGACTCTTTCCATCAGGAGACCCATCTGCTTGTTTGCTATCTTATAATATAAAAGTGTCAATGTGGTGTTACAGTATCGAGGGTAAGGTAGTCGATAAACTAATACAAGTGACATTAACACCTCGTCACACGGATGAAAACGCACCATTAACATATTTGGTATCTATAGGCGATTGCTGTCTCTTTCCATCAGAATGTCCTCTGCATGTTTGCTATCTTATGATATAAAAAATGTTTTCGCTTATATTTCCTCAAACAGATACCAAGATAAAGTTAAATAGCCGAGAATATCCAGAGCGAACCTGTCACTTGGAATACAGCTGAACTCGACATACAACTTCCAAGTTTCCGTTTTAGTTAGGAGCTCGGCATTCGCATCAGTTAACAAAAAATAACCGCGTACATTGTTTCCAAGTTATTGTTGGACAATGTTTACCAGTAACTACGAGTGAATTTATTGTTCTTATAGATCGCTAGTGGTCATAATTCATAAACCTGAAGTTCCAAACTTTGAAATCCAACGAAATTTATAGTAATTTTGACCACTGAGCTAAAAACTAGCCTATAATATGAAGTAGTATGTGTGCACATAGACTGCCGTCATCAGAATATGACCAGCTATTTTAGCATGAATAGTAGGCATGGCACATTTCACGCATCATTGGTCATATCACTCGTTAATCGTTATAAGATAATTCATGTGCCAGTGCCACACCAGTTATATGCATTGAAACCGTCTTTTACATATAACGAGAGCGTGATTTAACTTCACGTGGGCCAAGCTACTACTTAAGCTTATGATTTGCAGAATTCCATGGTGTCTTTGACACAAAGCAACAACATTTGAGCGACACCGCTATTCAACTTTACTAATCATTCATATCGTATAAATAATTATATCAAGTCATTATCACTGCGACATGTAACAGACGGAATAAAATGCACCTTTGACAGTTATCGTCATTAATAAAATATAACGGACGTGATTTATCACGCGCTATATAACAGTGACAAAAACAAATAACTTCACGACGTGATCACAGACGTGATAGTGAAATAAAAGTAGCTTTAACTCCCATCCCTAATGAATAGTTAACAAGCACGCACACGCACACACACACACACACACACAAACTTTCGCGTATTTGCAATAGTAGTTGAATTTTAATAATTTATACTATGTTTATTTTAATTCCGTGTTACTCCAACCCCGTGTTGAAGAATAGACTATCTATAATTCTGGCAGGCAGTTCGTAACAGGCGAACGATTGGCTATACGAGTCACTACCATCGTGAACAGTAGTAGTAAAATGGCGTTACCTATTTATGCCGCAATAGCTTGCCACTCTCGTATTCCGGTTTGGAGAGTAAGGTAACCGGTAACTTATACATTTGGCATTAACACGCTGTCACGCGGATGGCAACGCTCTATTAACATCTTTGGTGTTTAAAAGCGATAGATTTTGCTTTCCTTCGGGAGAGCCTTCTGCTTGTTTGTTATCTTTTGAGGTAAAAAATACTTATCAGCTAACACCCGCTGCGCTGCTCCATTGACGATAAAGCTGCACAATCTCGTGCTCTCACTGTATATCAATTTTTTATTAATATATGTCAAGCGGCAAGCCGTTTTTAAAACGGGTCACAGACAGACAAAAATATTCAAAATGGTAAAATTGATGAAAGTAAGTCATAAAACGAATATTTGTCACGGAATTTAATAAAAATTTTGATTGTATATAGTGCCTGTATGTACATTCGATAGATTTATATAACTTGTAGCTCTAGGTAGAAATACCAGTACTACCTGATCTTTCACACTAAACCTCTTTTAGACAATATACCGTCTGCATTCCTACCAGATAGTGCGTAAAAGGCGAAAATTGGCTTAAACATATGACTACTAGGTGGTAGAGTGCAATGTCTCACTTGGGTTTCCTCCCACCATAAGTTAAAATATTATTTGTAAACCACGTTCTAGTTTTAAGGGTATGGTAAAGTATGCATATGTGTGTATACATCTATATATCAACACATCTTCGCCACATACATATATTTATTTATTACAGTCTGTTAAAAACCGGTATGAGATTCTAATCTCTATAATAGGATAACCCGGGTTATAGAAGTTAGATCTTTTGTTTGTTCAAAATTTTGTTCATAAATGTAAATTATTAATAAATTATGTATGTACTTAAAATAAATAAAAAATAATTGTAAAAACACAATTATAAAACATCTCTCAACTTAGCCTCTTGGAATAGACTTCCTCTAACTGTCTAATGAGCTCTGTCCCTCGTGACTCTTCTCCAGTGATATCCCGCTAAAAGAAAAAAAACAGAGTCAGAAACATAGATGTGAAAGAAAACAATAAGAAATATGAAATGAAATGAAATATTTTCATTTCACTCCAGATAACAGTTATATTGCCTAAAATAGACCAACTAAAACGGAAATAGACCGATCACATGATGCGCGATATGACAGGGAAATGGCATAAAGAGTCAAACATCAACAAGAAGTAGAGGCAGGATTTATTGTAGAATGGAAGACGTAATGAAAAAGATCAACAGTTATATATTGTAACTAATAATGACGATTACAAAATATCTTTTGTCATCCTATTATATAAAAAGTCCTCTCTGCTTCATTCGTAAGGGAATTCACATGAAGTTACTAATACATATATATTATATACATGATTGTAATGTCAATAGCACGAGTGAAATAAGAAAGCATTGTTCCATATATTTATCGTCATAGATAACGCGACGAATCAAAAGTTATTCATTCGGAAAGGTCACATCCCGTTAAAGTGTCTTTATATAAATCACTGCTGACATTTAATCTAATTGAAAATAAAATAATCTGTTGTTTAAATTTATCTCTGTTTTTCTTTAAATTATGGTTCATACATCATCTATATAAATAAAGTAATAGAGGTCGCGTGTATCACGTGAACAAACGGTCAAGTACGAGTCGTACTCACACGCGTTTAGTTTCGTAGGCAGAGAATTTAATCACAGAATACTGGAGAGTGGAGACTAAAATAAGTCAATGTACATACAAGTAATATTCGAGCAACGCACACCTAGACACCTCTCATTGACGCAATTAATCGGGATGGCTCGGGACAGTTTGTACCGCACCAGTTCGAGATATCGCGTCCGTGAAAGGTGTCTATGTGTGCTATGCTCGAATATTACTTGTATGTAACATTGACTTCTGTTAGTCTCTAGTATTCTGTGGCTTAAACTTTAATGTACTACGTACTAGAGAAGCTATGCTAAGTAGAAGTCTGTATTTAACTTCGTAAACACTTGCTGCATCGTTGAAATCATAATAAATCGTCCTTCTTCCTTCTTCTTTGATTTAAGAGTCCTGCTCTTGTCAGTGTAGTAATCGCCATTTTTTTTATCCATAGACATAGTTTTGACCTCCTGATACGACACAACATTTACTTTGTCCTTAATTTGATCAAGGTAGGAGCGTCTAGGTCTTCATCTCCCTCTGTTTCCTGGTACATTACCTTCTATATCCTTATAAAAATATCGTGTCGTATCAGATTTTTTCTGTTACCAGCTCTAGGCTCTAGCACTCTTTCATTTGTTCTCTTTTCCGTCCAACTAATTTTCTCCATTCTCAAATCATCCATACAAAGTAAAAATAAAGTAGCGCTGCAACGCTACTTAACTCTTACTTCTTTCAGATCGGACAGGGATTTTTTACACACTGTATACGTATATATAAAAATACATTCTTAAATAATAAGAAGACACCGTAAAACGCTAATGTATTTAAAACTAATCCTCGTTATTGTAGGATGTATGTATATTTGTTCTTTGCCGCAATAACATCATTGTTTGTCACTGACGTGTGCTGGTTTGGAGTGAAATTACATCAACGTAATTCTAAATGACGATTACGATACAGCTGACAACTGAGACCTGAGCTGTACGATTCATCTGTAACGACAATTGCATGTAACTTCTGATAACTGGGACCTGCTTTACTTGCTCATCCGCATTATGGGCCATGGCCATGGACGCTCCACCACCGAACTCTAGACAGCCACTTAATTTTTCTGGATGGAAAAAGTATAACACTTAATCCGACCCGAGAATCGAAGTTCATAATCTGAGGTATTTACCTCGGAATTGGCTTGCTAATAGACCACGGAGCATTTGTAGACAGAAAGGTGATGACTGGTTGGTTAAATATGTAAAAATGGTAATTTGAAACACTACGCCGCATTAATGGTCTAGTCAAGGGCTGCCCTAGCCAGATACCATCCATCATAGGGCTAATATGAATTATCAAAAAGATTAGTTGGCCGCAAAGACAAATTACACATCTTCAAGTATAAATCAATTAAAAAAATATGTAAAAAGATTGGCCCTGAAGGCCGTATCTGAAATTTCCCGTTAAATTGAGGAATTCTAAGCTCAACGAAGCAAAAACTATACCAAAGCATGAATTTTTGAACTCAAACAGTTCAAAAAATCTAAGGTTTTTTCAAAATGATGATCAGTTTTGATCCTTTGAATGGCGTTCAAATCAATTTTTGAGCTCTAGTTGTAGAGCTGGTTTTTAGCAATAGACTGAGTGATTCAAGAAGAAGGTTTTTTATATGTATTATGTATACATAATACAAGCATATCATAATAGAGAAAAGCGGAGAATTTCAAAGGTTTGTCGTAAAAACATATTTTTGTGCACTAACCGTGCGAAGTCGGGGTGTAGTATAAAATGTTGTCTTTATTAAATTAGTATGGTTATCTCATATTTCAAAGATGCAAATAAAGCGCTGTTTGTTGGCGCATACCGTCTAATGTAAAAGTGTAGTTAAGCGCTATTTTTTCTACGTTAATTTTACCTTAAAACATGTGTCAGTATAAAATATTACCTGTAAGATTCAGTAATATAAAAGTGCTAGAACAAAATAGCAAGTGATAAAATTAATGCTACACAATTTGTCAGGAGTTAGGTCAGCGCAAGTCAAGTTATTACAATAAACTTAATACGAATAGGTCTTTAGAACTGTTTTCGTGCTCGCCGTACAAATAGCTGCCGTCCACGCAACTGGAGCATTTGTTTTGTTACCTTAACGCGAGGAAACTCAGTTTCCTCGAGAAGGATCCGTTAGAACTTTATGGGAGAATTTGTTACATGAATGTGCGTAATATTTCTAATGAGGTAATTGCAAAAAAGTGTATATATTTATCCGATGGCGCTAGAAGGTGGGTTATGTTTTTAAGTGTATATGTGTAGGTATATTTCTTTGGCATGCTCTGTAGCCTAAACGGCTTGAGCTGAGAGGGGTCATTAGATTATCTTATTTCATTCGGGTTCTATAATCAACTATCAATCATTCGTAGCAGTAACCATTAGCAACCAATTTAATAATAATGACTAACGAAGCGTTCCACAAGTTGATTGGACATTTGATTATTTGACATTTATAAAAACAGATGTAACTTACGCCTTGAGGAAATTACACTTCGTACCTAACTAAAACGAGACCTTTTATTGACGTAGGAACCGGGCATTGATAGTGAGAGTCTAACGGCTATACTTTATGCTAATATTATAAAGAGGCAAGATTTGTTGGTGTGTAATAGGACAGCCTTAAAAACTCTCATCCTTAGTTTTTCACTCTTGACAGAGTGGTCATGCTTGATGGCGATGCATTTCGCTATATATGATACATCAGCCCTTGCGATGCGCCTCCACTCTTTGTGGTCTTCTGCGTCTCGGGTGTTTTGGAATATGAAATTTTCTACAGCTTTTAAAAGGTTCGTCCAACGTGCAGGAGATAATAGGAACCCGCGTAACCGCTGGCCTTCTATTTGTCCCTGGGCAACGAGGCGCTCCATGGAGTGTTCATTTCGAAAAATATGTCCGAAATATTTTGGGATTCGTCTAAGCACAGACGTTGATAATTATTTGATGTTCAATTCCTCCAAGATCGAGCGAGCTATTGGTTCGAAACGCTATCCAAAATATCCGCAGCAGTCGCCACCAGCACCACATTTCCGTTGATTTTTCGTTGGTCTTTGAGACGAAACGTCCCTGTTTTGGTGCCATAGAAAAATATTGGGAACACCAAACATCTCATTAGGTGGACTTTCGTGGCTTTGGTGATATTGCAGTTGCACCAGATTTTTAAGCTTATTAACAGCAGATCTAGTGATAGCACATCTTGATCTTTGATTTTTTTATTTCTTTGATTTGATTAAAATCGTAATTGTGCAAAGGTTTACATGTTCTGTAAGTACATCCTCGACTGTTCTCCCAGAAACATCACTTGGATTGATTTACTAATTTAGTTTTTAATTTTAGGTTTAGGATTAGGGGATTTAGCGTAACATTTTCAGCTGAATGTTCTCACTGAAACGACACTTATGGTTCACTAATATAACTTTTAATTTCTCTGAAGGTTTCAATAATTTCTCAACTGAATAGGCTGAAATATCGTTTGAATGGGTTCGAACAGTACGAAGTTATTTCAATAGTAAGAATGGTGTACTTATTATCTTTACGAAGTCTTTGACAAATTGTCTCAAACTTACGTAACTTATAAAATACGATTCGCCTATACGCCAGACAAAAGGAATAAATAAATCTTGAGTGTTTATTTCCTAGCTGTCAACAATATCTTATTTCATACTTGGACAGTTATTGGCATAAAAAATCCGCAAGTGGTATATAATAAAATTGGTAAAGAGCGTGTTGGGCCACGCGCAATGTAGGGTTTCGAGGTTGCCTATCTCAATAATGCTGACTAGGAAGAGGGTTTTTATATTACATACTATACCATTTTAAGCTATTCAACGTCAGTGACATATATCCGCACCACAAGTTCACCGCCTATAAAAACTTCTCTAAGTACATTTTACAAGTTGGTTGACTATTATTCAAAGACTCGTAAAGCCTTCTAAGTCGTGATAGTTTTCCTTTTAACTTCATCATATTTACTACTATCATTATTTTTTCCCTTCCCAAAAACCAACCGTTTAGCCTGCAGAGGAGGGAGAACACTCGACTCTAAAAAAAATTAGCACTTAAAAGCTTAATATTTTACAGACAAGTCCCTTAATCGGAAACTTGTTTTCACAAACCTACAATATTTTTTTAAAGACCTATCCAACGATACCCCTCATGATGGGGTACGTGAGAAAAAAAAAATAACATCTCCACTTTTTCAATGGTTGCTCCGCCGTGATTCAGACAAAAATATCTTAAGCACGTTCTGAAGAAGAGCCAGGCCGAATTTCAAAGTAACTCCGAGCATGCTGGCGACTGTAAAAGCAAAAAAACTCCGAAAATTTTGATTTTTCAAGTTTCATACTTTGAAAAAAAAACTACAATGGTTGCTCCGCCGTGATTCAGGCCAGAATATCTTGAAGTCATTCTAGAGAAGGGCCGAAGCGAATTTCAAAGTACTCAGAGCATGCTGACGACTTTAAAAGCAAATGAACCACCGAAAAATTGAATTTTTCAAGTTTCATACATTGAAAAAAAAATTACAATGGTTGCTCCGCGGTGATTTTGGTCGGAATATCTCTAGGACATTATAGGGAAGAGCCAGGCCGAAACTCGAAAGATTCTGAGCATGCTAGCAGCTTTTAAAGTATAAAAACTCCGATTTTAATTTTTCAATTTTGCTATTTTTTTTGTAATTGCTGCCCCGCTACAATTTGTGTCAGGATATCTCAAGGCCATCCTACAGAAAAGCCAGGCTGAATTTCAAAGAATTCCGATCCCCCTGGTGGATGTAATTCGAAAAATTGTGGCGGAGAATTTCGCCCCTGACGATCTTAAAATAGTTGCTACTTTTAGCTGCTAATTTCAGTTTCCTTTACATGTAGGGGTTTACATGTAGCTACCCTGAAAAAAAATATTTTTCAAGATATTATGTCACCACTTTGTTGATGTGTCTAATATGTATATTCGTGCCAAATTACAGTTTTCTAGCAATAAGGATCTCTGAGCAATCGGGCAGACGGATGGACGGACGGACGGACATAGCGAATCTACAAGGGACATAGTTTACTTCGGAACCTTAAAAATATCGTAAGCTTTCATGCTTGCATCACTTGAGCCGAACTATGCATCAGTATCTACTTTTAATCATACTCGTATGAATAATAATACGAATAGATAGGGGCTTGTTCGATTTTCCTGAGGAACGAAGTAAAATATGCGTTTAATACGTGCCAAACTGGTTCAATATAGCACGTGTACATAAACAGTGGAAACCCTGGTGGTTATGGATGGAATATTGAGCAGTGGGGATTTTTTTCATATCATAGAATAGCTTTTTTTATATCATAAGATAGCAAACAAGCAGATGGGTCTCCTGATGAAAAGAGTCAACCATCGCCTATAGACACCAAAGATGTTAATGGTGCGTTGCTATCTTGTGGCGAGGTCTAATGCCACATGCATAAGTTTACCGGCTACCTTACCCTCCAAACTGGAATACGACAGCTACAAGCACTGACGCTATTGCGACAGGAATAGGTAAGTAAGGCGGTGGTACCAGACCCGGGCGAGACAACGCAGAACTCTACCACCTAGTAGCCACGATGGTAGTGACTCGATAGCCAAATGGTCGCCTTTTACGACCTACCTGGCAGAACGGCAGTTGGCCTATTCTTCAAAGGTGGCCGGGACCAACACGGCGAACAAGCAGATGGCTTTCCTGTCGGAAAGAGACACACCAAGGATGTCAATGGTTCGTTGTTGTCCTTGTGACAGGACGGGAGAGAATCCTGCTGCCTGCTTGAATCGCAATGGTCGTTCAAAGGGGTCAAGAATAACACATAAATGAACTCTTCTGAATTATTTAAAGCACGCGTAGTAGAACTGTGACGACCGGCCTCCAACCACTGTGTGTCACCTAATTGGATCTAATTACAATTTGCATAAGTTTGTATCAATCTTTTACTCTTGATAGGCTTCGTTTGTCCTCGTTGGTGGTTGGTTACCTGTTCTTAGGATTTCTGGTAAAAATCCCAGTTCAAGCAAAACATGTTAATGATTTTCTTTCACTCATGAAGATATGTTCCATTAATAGTACCGAAAGTCTTAATAAAGTAGAGCACCAAAAGTTGTTGATTCCAGTCAAGAATTGCGAATATGACGATGTCACGTTTATCAATCAAGCAGCCATTCGGCGTACTTATAATCAGTGATTAAATTATTTTATTTATTAACGATATCGTTAAGAGGCGCGACCGAACCTTGGCGGGATGAATATCTTTATCATACCTGACCCAAGCAGCTTCAGATCCAAATCAATGCAGGTCCTCTGTTTTGGCCCTTTAACACCGGAGGCTTCTATCTGGGAACAAAAACAAAGGGAATATTAACTATCTAAAGGAAACCACCATGCCACTTACTGTCCCGTCAATACTCAAGATACTGCCCTATTCTAAGTTCTTACAAGACCTGTGTTGGGTTTTATCTATGTTGATAAGTTTCCTTTTAAAGAATAGACAACCTGTTTTTTTCGAACTAGTTCGTAAAAGGTGATTAATTGGCCAACCACATCACTAACGCCTTGAATCTAGGTGCTAGAATTCTGAACGTCTTGTCCGTATTTGATGTAACAACACCTTAGTTAATCCTGTCGTATAGCGTCGCCGCTTGTCCAGCATGACTGGCAAGGCAGCCAGTGAATATATATATTATTTCGCTTCTTCCGAGTTCTTTCTGGTTAATCCTCGAAAAACCGAGAACTATAAGCTTTCCGGGCTTGTGCAATGGAATGATAATACCTTAGCACCAGACTCTAAGTGCAACTTTATTGCAACAAACCAGCTTAAGTCCAATCAAGTCGATAAAATGCAGCGATGGGTATGGTTTTCAACCATCTCGCCATTCCATACACCGGTGAATTGCGATGATCCAGAAATTACGTTAAGTTCACTCTGCCTGTCCTGCAAGAGAACTGTCGTAATGATATTTATTTATATTATAAAAGTAGTTCTCTGTACAAATAACATATAAAATTCTGGTAAAAAAGAACATTAAGGCAAACGTAAAAGCACAGTTATCAGAAAAAAACATCTTTGAGGCTTTAACACTCCAACGTTATCACGATAGCGATTACCGCTAAGTGATCAAGAGAATCGCTTCCCCGATCTTTTCATATCCGTTCCTTGCTTAGAATTCTGCCGAGGATTTCGCATTTCGGGATCGTGACAATATAATGAATATTTATTCCATTTCCATACAAAACGGTTACATTTTCCATTCATTTCACAGTTTATTTCCATACAAATGTTGGTTTTTCTTACCACACACGAGTAAGTGAATCAGTTTTTACGGGTCGCTAATATGCGTCGGTGAAGTGGTGAAACCAGGTGAACTTGCAAGAAGGTGTATTGATGTACAGTTCACTATAACTACCCTTCAAGGGAATTGCGTGATAATATTTAATTATCAATTTTATATCATAAGACAGCGTTTGCTTCTTTAAAAAGATGGTTAAAACGATGAAAAGAGACAACCATCCCCTATAGACATCAAAGATGTTAATATTGCGTTGCTATCTGTATAGCGGGATGGTAATGCCACGTGCATAAGTTTACAGGTTATCTTATCGTCCAAACCGAAACACGACGATAGCAAGCGTGACACTACTGCAGCAGGAATACGTAAGGCGGTGACGCCATATACCCGGGCGAGACGTTATAGCCAATCGGTCATCTCTTACGACCTGCCTGGCAGAACGACAGTTGGTCGTAAAAAAAAGTTGGTCTATTCTTCAATAGGGGCCGGACCAACACGGGGGACTTAAAGCTGAAGTTAATACCGGTTCTTTTTCTTTTTTATGAGTGGGGCTCCGCAACTCAACAATTTAGTGCCTTTTTGCGTTTAGTTAAGATGATCCTATTCTTGCTTTTACAACTCCTCTAGGTAGCCTAACAAACCTTTGATATGGGAGAAAAAAAAACATTTGATAAAATTTAAAATGGGTATTATTTACAGGCTGTATATACAAACGCGTTACCTATGTACATTTTTGTAAGTATCTATTTCTAAATGACCGATAAAGACGTCCGTTTGTCAACGACACGGTAGTGAAGACGATAGGACCGAAATAGCCGCCGCGTGTCTTACATCACATCCGAGGGTTGTCACTGCAAAGTGGATTGTTTGTTGATGTGCTTCCTGTTGGTTTAAAACTATGGTTGTTGTTGTTAATGTGTTCATCGCCGACTGAGATCAATTATCTAGCCGGCCCGCTTAGTATATTATGTAACGTAAGAAATTTTTTTGACCCATTTTTCGTTATATATTATAGAATAGCAAACGACCAGAAATTCTCCTGATGGAAACAGATAACCATCGCCTATACACACTAAGGACTAAGTATGCGACGTTGAATTGGTGAACCTGGTGAACTTACACGTAAGTGTAATGATGTACGCTATTTTTAACCTCCCACTACGTATGTATATAAGGAATTTACTGATTTTACTCGATTTTCGAAAATCGAGTTTTCACCAGATGACCACGTCTTGAGGTCCTATGAACCTTTGGAAAAAAATGTGTTAACGGTTGACCCTACGGGCCATCCTTCAGCGATGGCCCGTAGGGTCAACCGTTTACACATTTTTTTATATCATTAGATAGTAAACAAGCAGGAGCTCTCCTGATGGAAAGAGAAACCATCGTCTATTTACACCAAAGATGGTATGGTGCGTTGCCATCTTATGGCGAGGTCTAATGCCATATGCATAAGTATACTGGCTACCTTACCCTCCAAACCGGAACACGACAGTGACAAGCACTGACGCTATTGCGGCAGGAATAGGTAAGGCGTTGGTACAAGACCTGGGCGAGACAATGCAGAACTCTACCACCTATTAGCCACGATGGTAGTGACTCGCATAGTTAATTGTTCGCCTTTTACGAAATGCCTGACAGAACGGCAGATGGTCCATTCTACAAAAAGAGCCCCCCAGAGGGATTTACACAATCTTTTTATTTTTATAAATAGAATCATTTTTATAATTTTTTCTAATAATGTCATCGACAAACTTCTTATATATTATGCCTCTTTTATAAAAAAGGGTTTTCATGCACGCTATATAGATAAATAAATAAATGTTCACGGGACAAATTACACTTACTGATCTAACCCCAAAGTAAGCAAATCATTTGCTTGTGTTATGGGTGTTAGTCAACGATACTAATACATAAAAACACATGTAAATACTTACCAGAATATATTTAATAAACACCCAAATCTGGAAATACAAACATTTATGCTCATAACACAAATGCTTGTCCTCGTCGGGGATCGAACCCGAGCCCCTTCGATCGCGTCGTCAGGATCGCTAACCACTCGACCAACGGGGCGGGCGATATTTTATAATTACATGTATAGTTCAATTGGTAACCCTAATAATAGTAATTGCAGCGTCCCAATCATTTCTTGCTAAAATTACATAATTGTTATCACGTTAAGATATTTCGAGACATGAGACTCACAATAGTTGTTGACATTGAAGTGAGTCAAATGTAACTGTATTTTACGAGCGACTTCCAAGGGTAGTTGAGAGGGTGACGAGATAAAGAGCCCAGCACCCCTCACTTGTTTGTTCGCTTTAATGAAGTGGGTTGAGTTCCTTGCGTCTATTAATATACGGTCGCAATCAGCACTCCTCAGTGTTATTTTGTCAAAAGCTCACTGAATCTTCCATGTTTTTCGTTTCATAATTGGACATAGTTAAACGAAAAGGATCCAATCCGCAATATGGTCAAAAATAAGTTAAGCGCACCAAACTGATGGTAAACATCAATACTATCAGCCAGTAAAAACATTTAAGACAAACGGGAAAAAACTGGTTTGCTAAATCACGTTTTTTTGTATTGATTGTTAAATAACAATTTTACAAAAATTACACGATATACCTGAAGATATTATCTAAGGAATGTGCTAACTTATAACATGATATAAGTTAGATGAGTGTACTTTACTCGATCATATAAAATTCCGAAAATAGGCTAAAAAATCTCTAAAACAAATAATTTGTTAAAAATATTTCTAATCTTCCACGTGATTTTTATATGGTGATATTTAGTTGTAAATACAAAAAAGAATGTGCTAAATTTTAGTTTTCAGCTGATGTCCTATATTTATTTTTTTATTTATCCTAAAATTAACGTTTTCCAGCGGTTTCAGAACATACCGCGCCACCCACTTTCTAAAGAATTGACACGCGTCGAAATACCTCGCCTTAAGCAAGAATAGCTCTCTATTGTTTTATTCAACGTCAGAACTAATCCCCATGTATGGCACGTTAAAAATATCCAACTTCAAACTTCAATATTTCTAAAGTGATTTTGTGTGGATTGGATCCTTTTCGTATAACCACGTCCAATTGGATGTGTTGTCCAAACGAGAACTATATCTTTTTAACAAAAAATTACACCGACGAAAAGTTATGCGTCATACATTAAAATATGTGAGTGGACAATAATCATCCCTTATTTACGAACCCTAATGGTTGGAATTTAAAAAATGGGACCACTCTCGGAGTATACCCATTCCAATAAAAAATAATTATGAAACTACTTTGTAAAAAGTTATGCATGGTCCAACATTAAAAAATATACTCATCGAATTGAGAACCTCCTCTGTTTTTTCGTCCGTTTAAAAAGGCTTTATTTTATTTTAAGCATATATTTATGTCACCCTGCTGCAGTAGCGTAAAAAATACCAGGAAAAACAATTTATTGTGCTTTCTAAAGAAGTTTCGTTGCATCAACACAGGAGAGATACAAATTTAAATCTTGGAAGCTTTGACCATTCGGCCACCGTTGCGACGCGTCGCTTATTCAACGCGTCTTACTACCATAGGCTCAGTATTCAATCTACATACAGTGATATTCGAGCAACGCACACATAGACACTTTTCACGGACGCGATATCTCGGAATGGTTCGGTATAATTTGTACCGCACCAGTCGGAGATATCGCGTCCGTGAGAGGTATCTATGTGTGCTATGCTCGAATAATACTTGTATGCAACATTGACTTCTGGTAGTCTCTAAGTATTCTGTGGTAGAGGTGACACCATAATGGCCGCACCGGGTGACAACCATGCTAGATACGCCACTGCTTTACTGTAGTTTTACTGTAGTTTTTTCCCCGTGTTGGTTTCGGGCTCCTCCCCGTGTTGGTTCCGGGTTCCTTTGAAGAATAGACCAACTGCTGCTCTGCCAGGCATGTCGTAAAAGGCGACTGACTGGCTATGCAAATCACTAACATCGTGGCCACTAGGTGGTAGAGTTCTCCATTGTCTCGCCCGGGTTTAGTACCACCGCCTTACCTATTCCTGCCGCAATAGCGTCAGTGCTTGTCACTGTGGTGTTCCGGTTTGGAGGGTAAGGAAGCTACCGGCTACCTTACCCTCCAAACCGGAACACGACTTATGCATGTGGCATTAGACCTCGCCACAAGATAGCAATGCACCATTAACACCTTTGGTGTCTATAGGCGATGGTTGACTCTTTCCATCAGGAGACTCATCTGCTTGTTTGCTATCTTATGATATAAAAAAAAAGAAAAAAAACTCAATCAACGCTACAAATTTCCAGTGTTGATCAGAGCCTCTTTTGTTTTCCCCGCTTTGGTCCGGGCTCCTTTGAAGAATAGACCAATTGCCGTTCTGCCAGGCAGGTCGTAAAAGGCGACCGACTGGCTGTACGTGTCTTTATTATCGTGACTACTATGTGGTAGGGTATTTGGTACCTCCGCCTTAACATTTCTTGCCGCAATAGCGAAATGCTTGTCATTGCCGTGCTCCGGTTTGCAGGGTAAGGTAACCGGTTGGCCAGACGGATAGCATCGCACCATTAACATCTTTGGTGTCTATAGGCGATTTTTTCTCTTTCCGGTCTTTTCTACTGCTATTAACTAGGTAGTAGAATTCTGCTGCTATTTCTCTATCGGGATTAGGTACCACCGCTTCAGTTATTCGGTTTTGGTTTGAATAGACGGCAAAATTTTACTTGTGATATCGTCCTGCCACAATTATAGTTGTGGCAGAATGGTGATAAAAGCTTTGTGTGTCTATAATGGAAGACGTTTCGATTCGACAAAATGGAAGGGTTGGAAACACAAGCAGATGGCTCCCCTGATTGAAAGTAACCCATCGCCTATACACAAAGTAGGTTAGCGGCGTGTTGCTAATTATGTTGTTTAACGGTAATGTCACATATATAAATTTACCGACTACCTTATCCTGCAAACCGGAACACGATAACGAAACCCTGACCTCAGAATGCGGCAGGAAATCCCCATCGCCGCATTTTACCTAATTGATTACCGCAATCGCTTGTTTTTTGTTATAGTCGGTACCGGCAGCTTTGTATGCTCATCCAAAGCAGAGGATATTAATTACAAGATAACAAGCTGCTACCAGATTTTTATTTTCGGGAATAATCCAGAAATAATCTCATAACCTCAATAACACTTGCCCAATTCGGGACCTCAAGATCTTATTTCACTAAGATGTTCTTAAAAATAGCCAAATATCAATATTTCAAGCTGGCTTATGATAAATTTAACCGTTAACTCGCTGGCGAATCATTTAGATTGTAAAACAATGTCACACGGTCCCAATCAGTCCAAAACCACACAATGTATTGTAATTATTGCGGTAAACCACATTGATTTGCAAATGTCAATAAATTCTTTATACCGGCGCGAGCGTGTAAATTAATTTGTTATAATGATTCACTGCATTTACAAGATTTCCGAATTAATTATGTTCAGTTGTCACTTATTTATTATTTTTTATTAGTCTTATTGCTAAAGTTTTAATTAACTTTATTGATTTTAACAACATTAAGTTGTAGTCATTGGTTGTAGTATGTAAACTTAGATAAACGCTTGTCAAGCGCTGCGGGACCTTATTTATTTTAACTATAAATATTTACGGGACAAATTACACTTACTGATCTAACCCTAAAGTATGCTCATCACACAAATGTTTGTCCCCGTCGGGGATCGAACCCGAGCTCCGACAATTGCGTAGTCAGGGTCGCTAACCACTCGACCAACGGGGCGGTCAATCTAAGTATGTAAAGTAAGTCGTTGAAGCTCTATGTTTTATTGTATGTTTTTGTTTTATTTTTGTTAACTTTAGCCGAAGTCTATAATACAATAAGAAGCCTTATTCCACTTTCTAACTTCACTCGATTCGACTCGACAGCGAAAAAATAAACTTGCTACTGTATTAACTCTTTCAGAAAGTAACTGAGCGCTGAATCTTAATGTTAACAATCTATATTAATATTATAAATGCAAAAGTTTGAATGAATGGATGGATGTTTGTTACTCAATGACGCAAAAACTACTGAACGGATTTGAATGAAATTTCGCACCCAGATATATGATGACCTGGAATAACACAAAGGCTACTTTTAATCGTCGATGGATGAGGCGAATATCGAACACAAACGTGTAAATGCGGGGCCAGATGTATTTGAGTAATTCGGAAACATACATAAAACAGATTCCGACGAATGCAGAACCTCATTCTTTTTTGAAGTAGGTTATTAATCATCGTTTAAATTTCAGTTTTAAAACATGTTATTATGAAGTCTAATTAAAATCGATTTAATATCAAATTACTAATTAATAATATTAATATTCAAACGCGCATTTAATCGCGACTTCGTCCGCGTCATCAAAAATTATTACCTCCCTTTGCTCAGTTAAAAACAAAAGTCAACAAGTCAGGAAAAAAATTAGCCTATATTACTCCTGGATATATATAGCTTACCAAAAGTGAAAGTATTTATACAATCGGTTTTTGAGTTAAGTTGTAACAAACACACGAACAGAAAATCAAATTTTTCCTCTTATTATTAGATAGATGTTTACGATTATGAATAAAGTAATCTTAAGCTTTCTACAGATGGACAAAACCCAGTAACTTGTACTTTACTCGACTTGATAATCGAATCGACGATCTATTAGACTATCGCTAGCGACTAGATCAATATGACAACTAATAGATTCCGGATAATATAAAAAAAATATTAAACATTTGCCTCGTGGGTGAATGTAGTTTAGATCAAATTGTGATCTCACCAAAGCCACGATTCCGGTATAATGTGTATGTATATGTGTGTCGTTCAATGTGAGCGGTTACGACTATAGAGGAAAAATATAATTCTAATTAGCAATTTTCTCACTAAAAGAAAAGAACGAGCATAAATCTCTACATTACTGGGGCTTTTCTTTGAATTTTTATTACAGCTTTTCTTTGAACTGTAGATGATCTCTTTGTAATGTTTATTTTAGCTAATTCTTATTTATCGTCGCCCTCGTGGTGCAAAAAGCACATCGGGATTTTTAGACAGGACTCATCTTTTAGTAATCTGAGAGAGATTTGTTAATTTTCTTTCCATTGTATAAAATGTATCATTATTTACGATAAAAGGATATTCGAAATGTTTTTATTTGCTAATGCACTGAATGGAATAATTTTTATATGAAAATACATTTTCTGCTCGCTTCTCGAATATTCGTATAATACCAGAGTATTTTCTTTGTGTTTCTTCGCGTCCCATTTGAAGACTAAATCTAATACCTTTAAACGAGCAATGCTCTAAAATGCCTCCGACGATTTTCATGAAATTCATATGAAGGGGGTTTCGGGGGTGATAAATCGATCTAGATGGGTTTTATTTTTAGAAAATGTTGATTTAAAAAAAAACCAAGCAAAGCTCGGTCATCCAGGTACTTATTATTAATGCTTGGTAGCTCGTGAAATGGGAATGAAGGAAAAACGTGTGGCAACCACGTTGATGTGGCAGTTTTTTATATAGAAGAGGGGGCGAACGGACAGGAGACTCACCTAATGGTAAGTGATTACCGCCACCCATAGACTACTACACTACCAGAGTTTTTGTAGTTGCGCTGCCGGCCTTAAGTTAGCAATAAAGCCATAAATAAAATAAAGTACGCAATAAAACAAATCAGGTAGCAATATGCTGAAGGAAAAGTGCTCGTCAGCTGGTGCGTTTAAGTAGTCTAACGTGCGTTTAAGTAGTAGCAGCTCTTGTCTGGCTCCTGCATTACACCTTAAGGGCTCAGTTGACAATTATTAAACCGAGATACAGCCAGCTGACGTATTTATTTATTAACAAGATCATTATAACAGTTATCTGGCAAATTTTCAATTCAGACGATATGACTAAAAAAAGTTTTTTTTTGCATGTTCGTGTGACCAGCTGACTTTTTATTTTCTTTAAGATATTGGAAAAGCTATAATTTGTCAAATTTTCAGTCGAGAGGAAATGACTAAAATTCATTTTTTTTCGACGTGCCTGGGGGGCTTCTGTATCCTAACCCACCTACCTAGCCGTAGCTGACATTCATGAAGCTTTATGATAGGACTCTCTAAAGCATTGTACAAGTTATCTTCCGAAATGAAATGATCAACCAAATTTTCGTCTGGCTCGGGCACCATAAGCTCAAAGGAATAAAAACTATTAGCATAGATTTTTTCAGTTTAAACATATATTTTTACGAAAACATATTTATTTAAACATATTTAAAAATGGGACTATATTGATTTTTGAAAAGTTGTATATTTTAGAAACGATGATCGATTTTGAACTTTCGGATGGCATTCAACTCAATTTTTGAAATCTAATATACCTTTAGCTACCTATCGAGGTTGAAAATTTTCAAAGTTATGTCAAAAAAACATGTTTTCTAAATTTTTCGTCAATTACTCCCGAACGGATAATCCGATTTTGATAAAGTTTGTGCATTAGATGTAGTTTTTTGAGGAATAGAGCTGGTAAGTATTTGAACTCAATCGGTAAATTAATCTGGAAGTTATAATAAAAAAAATACTGTTTCGCCAAATTATTTTTGCGGTTTTCAAAATTTCTCTAAATCTCCTGGGCCGACTTGGTTCAAATTTTCAGAAAGTCTAAGTTGAGCGTTATTCATTCGAATGCTATCAACCGCGTTTCAGTCGGTTACACCGTTTAAAATTTATGAATGTTTACACACACATACATAAACACACTCACACATACATACCGACATACTGACGTCATTGTGGAAATAGTCGGAAAAGGTTCTTACGACCTCAAAACGTGGAGACCTGGGAAAAGCTCGATTTTCGAAAATCGGGGCAAAATCAGTAACTTCCTTATCTACATACGTAGAGAGAAGTTATTAAACTCATTGATAAATCTCGAACGACTCAACCGATATTAGCTAGATTTACGGTATTAGACGTTCGATCGGTATAATTAACCTGAAGGTTTTAAAAAATATGAAGTAAGTTTGCTGATTCGATTTTAATTTTTTAGACGGATTTGACGTAGTTTTTAGTACTATTTTTTTAAGCAATAGAGCTAATTATATTTTGAACTCAATCGGTGCATTAATCTGGAAGTTATATTTAAAAAATTCTATTTCGCCAAAACTTATTTTGAGGTTTTTTTAAAATTTCTCAATATTTCCTGAACCGAATTGGTTAATAACGTTTCGATCGGTGAAGCCGTTAAGTTATGAAATGTTAACATACACACATGCACACACACAGTACACACACACGCACCAACACACGTACAGACATACTGTCGTCATCGTGAAAATTGTCGGAAAAGGTTTCTAGGATCTCAAAAGGTAGAGATCTGGTAAAAATTCGATTTTCGAAAATCGGGGCAAAATCAGTTAATTCTTTATCTTCATACGTAGCGGGAAGTTGAAAAGGTTGAAAAGGGCTTGCAAATGTGGTATTTTTATTCGTTAATTTTTATATAAGTTAGTTTTTAGGGTTCCGAGGTAAACTGGATATCTTTATAGTTACGTTATTTTCGTCCCTTCGTCCACAGACTTGTCAGAGACCCTTAGTACTCCTTTACATGTAAAGTGGGGATGTCAATTTTTTTTCTCGTGGGATACACGAGAAAAAAATTGACATCCCCACTTGTGGGGTATCGTTGGATAAGTTTTCAAAAATATTATAGATTTGTGAAAACAATTTTTTGATTAAGGGTTTTGAAATATTTAGCTTAAAAGTGCTAACTTTTGTCGAGTCCAGTGTCCCCCCCCCACATTTGCCTGCTAAACGGTTGGTTTTGGCGGTAGGAAGAAATTTACGGTAACTAGTAGTAAATATAATGAAGTTAAAAGGAAAACTATCACGGCTTATAAGGCTTTACAAATTTTTAAGTAATAGTCGACCAACTTATAAAATGTACTTGGACAAGATTTATAGGCGGTGAACCTGGTGCGAATATGTATAATATCCGTAGTTGACGTTCAATGGGTTAAATATTCATAGTCATAGACCATTGATATATAAAAACCTAAGATTCACAATCAGTGTCTGAAAAACGTCCTCTAAGAATGAGTGCACAATTTAAAATTGTGCACTCACTTCAAATAGAAGCCCGTCGCTCACGTCCTGCCCGCGCGTCAAAAATACAGAATTGTTCTCTGATAAATTGTAAAATACAACATCATGAACGTTAAAAAAATATAAGATATTGTATTTTCGGTAAGTATAAGAGTTTATCGATTTATTTTTGTCGTTTATATTATTAAATATAGGGTGTAATGTATGATTTTCATTTTATTTGTCTTAAAAATGTACTCGACTCTCCAATTATAATACGACAAAATTTCAATGGTCACTTTTTCAGTAAATGGACAGTGCATTACAACCTCCTTTTAATTTAGTCGAATAATACAAATTGATCCTGTTATTATTAGTGGAGCCGATTTTTTTTCATTAATAAGTTAATTTTATTTAATAAGATTAATTTTTTTTCATTAAAAATTTTGAATACCTTTTATAGTTGTTAACCAACTGCCAAAAGAGAAGAGGACATCAATTTGACGATTTTAAAATGTTTGATTATATTGATACTTATTTTGAGGACCAAGTTAGGTGATTCTTTTTATTCTATTTGTACGAATATAAAATAACAATATATAATTGTGATTCTTACGATGAACTTTGGAGACATATTACGAAACTTTTAATATAACAATAGGAAATCATAAGTAGCATCGAATTTTATTCTGTTTACACGTGTTGTTGATAACGATTTCTTAAGTGGAAGGCACAGGTTGCATTAAGAATGTTTATCTTTTGATATAATAATTTATTTTTAATAAAATGTTGTTTTTGGTTGCGGATATCTCATACTATACATATTATAAATGTTAAAATTTTTATATGTTTGGATAATCAATGACGTAAAAAAATGGCTGTACCAATTTGGATTTAGACTCGAATATAAGATGACCTGGACTAGCACATAGAATACTTTTATCCTAATGCAGATATCTGCAGCTAGTCTCGTATAAATTTTAAGTGACTGTTTATATGTATGAGTAGTTTTTTATTTGCATACTAGCTGTTACCCGCGGCTTTGCTCGCGCATATTTACTTTAGAACTTATTTAACCTTTCTTTATTTTATTAAACATCTCTATATTGCCGGGTGGGCCACTAGTACGTTAAAAAATATTTACATATTCATCTTAATTATTTATATACGACATTTTTGTTATTAAAATGTAAGTAAAAAACGTAAGACGTGAACTACCTATAACTTCTAAATTTTCTATACCTAATATCATAACTAACTATACCTCAAACTAAAAATACCTATTAGTAACACATCTATCGAAAAAACTAACGTAATTATAAATGAAATTTATAATTAACAGGAAATATCTAATCTAAAATTACCTTTGGCAATAATATTATATGTGCTAAACTATATTCCAAACTAAATATACGTATCTATTAGGATTTCTGTGTATGTACCACACCTATGTAACCAACTAATGTAACTATATTAAAAAAAATCTGTGAGCTAGTTGACCCTACAGGCCACCTGAAACTTCCCGCTAAATTTAAGTATTTTAACCTCAAAGAAAAAACTATGCCTAAGCATAGACTATTGAATTTAAAAAGTTCAAAAATCCAAAGTTTTTTTTTAAATGATACTTAGTTATTCAGTATTTGAAAAGATGTATATTTTTTCAAAATCATCAACGAGTTTGATCTTCCGAATAACATTGGACACAATTTTTTAGCTCTAAATTGTTTTATTGGAATTTTTTATACGAGGGTCAATAAAATTTTCAGAAGCCGACATCGCATTAGCAACTAACCTATTGTGTTTCAAAAGTCTATGGACAGTATTCGCTCGTACGTCTGCAGATACTATAACTAAACAAATGTTCGTTTACATAATACTGCAAAAAAAAAACAAACAGAAAAACTGAAATCTAATTCAAAACGAGAATTCTACGAAAAGCTAAATTTATTTCTAGGAAATTAATGCGTTTTCTTACTATGTTGTCGATACATTACATAATAAGTCTGAAAAAAAATCGTGTCTGTTATCATGTAAGAATCTATGAACTGTATAACGTAGTCATAGTCACCATTGCAGTAAATTTCCTATTTCAGTATATTCTAAATCTATTAGACTATGCAAACTAAATGTATCAATATCAAGCGTCAAATACTACATGGCTATAAACCCACAGTTTGCCTATATGTGTAGATTCTGTGTAATAGAACCAATAACCTACCTATAACGTTTGAAATATAAATAAATTATTTTAATGGTCATTATTTGTTTTATTGATATATAAATGTTCTATGCAAAAACAGATTTTCGACAAGATTTTTTTTTAATGTAAATTTTACAAACCCTTAAAATACTACCTCAATGCATAAATATTAAAAATATTTATATTCGACTCCACATCTGCCTTGTCCTACCGGCTAACTTAAGTCAAAAATTTTATTGCTTTTTGTACATTGTTTTTTAAAAATGACTTTAAATCTTGCGTTTAAGGTTGAATATGCAAAAACACATTTGTGCCATAACTATGAACTTCTTAGACTGAATCAGCGACAGTTTTGAGTGTCAGTTTTGTTCGGAACTGTGTATCTTGGGTATTTTATATCAATGTCATAGACATTTTAAGTTCATAGTATGAAACAATAGAAGCCCTCTTCTTAATCTGCATATTGTGATGGGCACAGTCGGAACCCTACATTGTATGTGGCCTGACACATACTTTACCAATTTATTATATATGTAGGTATATCCTCTGTAAGAACCTGCTTCAAAAGGGGGTGATACAAGTAAGCTTAAATATCTGAGGAGAGACACTTCTAGCGTCGCGTCGTTTGCAGTATTGGGGGAGCTTAGAGTGGAATTTATTGAGAGCAATGTCGGAATCGATAACGCATACATAGACTTTAACTCACTTTAACTCACGGTTTGCTGGACTAACGATTTTAATGCTTATAATTGTTAGAGCTTTATCAATATAAATTTTATATTTTCCATAATTTTTTGACGTTTCGCTAATTTTTCATCGTTTCTCCGCTTGGTGAAACTGCACAATTAAAGTTATTTCATTAAAAAAATTCTACCGCCTCTCTGGTCTAGTGGTCTACTGTCGATGTAGATCAAATAAGGTCTTGTAATGTATCTTTTTTAATGTATCTTTTATCAGAGAACCCGGGTTTTCTGATAAAAGATACATTGCCCGGGATTGATTAAGTGCCTCTGCCTACCTCTTCGGAGACACGGGCGTGAAGATACTCTAATTAGAATCGTATATGACCTCCAGTTAAGCAGTTCGTAAGAGGCGTAAGATTTGGCAAACGTGTCACTACCATAGTGGCTACTTGGTGGTAGAGTTCTTCACCCGGGTTTGGAATTGCAAAACGGGACCTTTCCCTGCCGCGATAGCGTTAGTGCTTACTTTTGTCGTTTCTGGTTACCACTCGGCCGCACCTGCGTGTATCGTCAAGTATTAGCACGTTTAAATCCTTTGACGCACCCTTAACCACGCGACGAGACACACGCAGTCCGAATGTTTGCGATGATAGCCAATATTAGCCAGTCGCATCTGCATGTGTCGCGTCATTGCGCGAAGCTTTGTGAAGATAGAAGCAAGTGCGGCTGAGCCGTTAGAAGGGGGAACGTGTGCATGTTGCCTTACGCTTCGGCCGCACCAGCGTGATTCGTCCCGAATATATTAACGTGCTAAAACCCTTTGAGGTACTGCTGTACCGCGCGATGAAGCACAGGCAGTCCGAATGTTTGCAACGGTACCTGATAATAGCCGGTCACATCTGCATGTATCGCGTCATTGCGCGCAGCTTTGTGACGATAGACCCAAGTGCGGCTGCAGCATTACGGAAAATAACGCACCATAAAAATTTTCTGTTTCGTTGGTCGAGTGGTTAGCGACCTTGACTGTCAATGGGGCTAAGTTTCGATTCCTAACAGGGGGCTATCCATTAATTACGTCACACGAATTTCATGACTTTTTGACCCCTCCCCCGTCCTTGTCACAGCTGGTCACGTTTGTGAGACCCCCTTCCTAGTGTGATGTCACATATTTTACAATTTTATATTGGAATAATGATCTCTTTCGGTTATTTTTTATCTATAAGTACAGGTAGTTTTTTAAATTTGCTGTTGTAATACTTATTAATAAAATATTATATTTTGAAGAAAAATGTGATGTCACTAAATTTGGGACCCCGCCCTACCCCTTCTCACACAATGTCACACTTCGTTGACCCCCTTCCTCCCCCTTAACATGTGACGTGTTTCATTTATGGCCCCCAGGAACAAACATTTGCGGGATCTGGCCTGGATTCGTTTACTTGCATAACAGTTTTATGCCAAGAAATGTTTACCAGTTTCGGGTTTTAAGAACGAGATCTTAATGTTGGTTTGTGATGAAAACTGTATTGTGGCAAGAGAAAAATTAGGAAATAACATCTATAATAATTCACCAAGGTGAAGCAGTCGACAGTAGCTCATTTGGTGAGAGCGTGCCGATCAGAGGCAAGGTCGCCGGTTCAAATCCTGCCGTGTCGAAATTTTTCTTTGTTTTTAACATAGATAATACGTTAATGCCACATCAAGCCACCAACACGTACCTCAGCGGTAAGATTATTCCCTGGCTTTAGGCAACATGGTTGCTGGTTTAAATCCAGTCGTGTCAAAAATTTCTTTCTTTAAAAAGGTTTTTAAGGTTTCCCTAACACGTTATTAATGCTAAAATACATATAATTATAGATACATTGTTATTTTGGTAAATTGCTTTACATTGACATTATTGTTACAGGTGTGCGCCTTATCTCCGAGGGAGCGAGTATCAGAGTCCCTCGCCCTCACGTACGTGGAGGCTCTAGGGCGCCCCCTGCCCGACGTGATAGCACAGCCCGGCCTCTCATACGACGAGGTCTTACACGATGATTTCAGATTCGATCTTGACGCCCATGACGTTATGGTGTTCCTTCATATACAGAAAACTGGGGGCACGTCCTTTGGAAGACATCTTGTGATGGACCTGGATTTAAAGGTTAGTTTTGTTTAAAAACTTTATTCATTAATCTAATATCATAACATCTTTTACGTACCTAAGACTTAAGATAATGGCATCATTACCAGTAGGTTCAGTTACTCGAGAGAAACTTTTAGTTAGTTATTGTCACTGACTCCACAGGTAACTAGATCTTAATAAATAAGGCATAACATAAATTTGGATTTAAAGTAATATTTTTTTAAGAAATTATAGTTTGACTAGCGATCTACCCCGGCTTCGCACGGGTGCAATGTAAGCGCACAAAAATATTTTTGCGACAAATCTTTCAAATTCTCGGTTTTTCTCTTCTCTAATATGCACGTATTACACATATAAACTATTATAAAATATTGTTATGCTTATTCAGCGTGGGCTGATAAAGTTACGAGTGGTACGATCCGGCGCAAACTACTTCAAAATCAACGTCTAGCATTAATATTTCTATTCCTCTTATATACTTCTGATTAATTTCGTTGCGGGATCCAAGACAGCTTAGCTTTTCCCCAGGGCACTCTGAACTCGCAACACAGAGGTTATCAAGACGGTTGCTGCTGTTGATTCTGGTTTACAGAAGTTACAGTGGTGGGAACGAGAGGTGGGCCCGTTGCCCTTAAAAAAATATAAACCTTCATTCGGCATTAAAATCCGTTGCGTAATTTAAAAGATATAAGCGAACATACAGCGAAAGCGACTTTGTTTTATACTATGTAAAGAAAATATTACCTCAAAGTGGTAAAGCGGTCTAATTTTTATTATCATTGAATAAAACATAAGCAAACGGCTCTCCTGATGAAAAGAAAAACCATCGCCTATGATGTTAATGTTGCGTTGCTATTCATGTGGAGAGATGCCACATGCATAAGTCTACCGGCTACCTTACCCTCCAAAGCGGAACACGACAATGACAAGCGATGTCGCTATTGCGACAGGATAGGTAAGGCGGTGGTACAAAATACCCGGGCGAGACGTTGCAGAACTCTACCATCTAGTAGTCACGATGGTAGTGACACGTATGGCCAATCGGTCGCCTCTTACGATCTGTCTGGCAGAGCGGCAGTTGTTGGTCTGTTCTTCAAAAGGGGTTCGAACCAACACGAGGGATTCATTATTCATTGAGTTTTAAATCACAACGATTCTAAAGCTGTTTTGTTTCATTTAAAAACAATCGAATAGTCTAATACTCACATTTGCCTAGTTGATTAGTTGTTGAGTTTCCTACAAACAAATTTGTTCGAAGAAGGGTGAGGTTGTCGGAAGGGCAATGTACATTCGAGCTTCGATCTTTGAACTTCACTAGATAAAATAAAGTCGAGATTAAAAATTTGGAGCAATTAAGCGGCATTGCAAAATATATGTACATACGTGACTTCAAAAGCTTTTGTCACTCTCATACATTTTTGCTCCGTTCCATTAGTGTTTTACACGCTCGAGCTTGTAAAAAAGACATTTAGCTAAGACAACAGGTGTGAACTCGTATGATGTAAAACATGTTGACAGTTTTATAATCCTGATCAATTTATGACTAAAAAATGCCGGCAAATGAGTTTGGACCTTGATAAATGATATAATTTAGATTTTCCAATGTGTAATTTAGACGGATGTATGAATATATGTAAAAAAACAATATTTATATTATTTATAATTTATTTTGTTGCCTCTGTGGTCTAGTGGTCCGGTGTCGGTGTTGACCACTTGAGGTCCAGTGTTCGACTCCCGGGTCGGATGAACAAAAATGTATTTTTAGGGTTCCTTGTCTAAAAGTTAAAACGGAACCCTATTACTGAGGCCTCCGCTGTCTGTCACCAGGCTGTATCTCATAAACCGTGATAGCTAGAAAGCTGAAATTTTCACAAATTATATATGGTTGCCGCTATAACAACAAATATTAAAAATAAAAAAATGTAATATATTAAGGGGGTTCCCTACAATAAACGTTTTTTTTTCGCATTTTTTTGCTATGATGGCACGGAACCCTTCGTGCGTGAGTCAGACTCGCACTTGGTCGGTTTTTCAGTTTTCTGATAAAAATAAAGTTTTTTTATATACCATAAGATAGCAAACAAGCAGATGGGTCTCCTGATGGAAAGAGTCAACCATCGCCTATAGACACCAAAGATGTTAATGGTGCGTTGCTTTATTGTGGTGAGGTCTAATGCCACATGCATAAGTTTACCGGCTACCTTACCCTCCAAACCGGAACACGACAGCGACAAGCACTGACGCTATTGCGGCAGGAATAGGCAAGGCGGTGGTACCAGACCCGGGCGAGACAATGCAGAACTCTACCACCTAGTAGCCACGACGGTAGTGACTCGCATAGCCAATCGGTCGCCTTTTACGACCTGCCTGGCAGAACGGCAGTTGGTTTATTCTACAAAGGAGCCCGGAACCAACACGGGGAAAAATAAGTCCGGGATTGGATAAGTGCCCGGTTGGCGATAGTCTAGCCACCTATCACATTGTGGGACTGAGTATCTTAGGTGCACTTGTTCTTCTTCTGTTCTTGGGTGCACTTGTTGTATCTGCTTGCGTATCTCATACGGGCGTTCTGTGAAGATACTTTTTTAAATCAATATTTCCTTAAAACAATCGCTCAAGTATTTGGTAACTATTCATTATTATTATTCATGGGGAGTGTTCCGACGAGTTGTTCGGACTAATGCCTGCCGCTAAATTCCACCATCGGACATCGCGTCAAAATTTAAAGTTCCATCCTCACCACCTCGATGTCTGGAAATCCACAACCGTGCGCTTTTGTCGACACCTTTTGCCTCGCATTACTCCTTTGTGGAATCTTTTACCCTCGGGGGTGTTTCCGAATGGATACGACTTAGGGACCTTCAAGAAACGAGCTTATTCATTCTTAAAAGGCCGGCAACGCAGCTGCAATACCCCCGGTATTGCGGATGTCCATGGGCGGTGGTGATCACTTACCATCAGGTGCACCATCTGCTCGTTTGCCCCCTCTACTATAAAAAAAAAAAAATAATTTTAGTAAAGCACTAAGTTTTCAATCAATCGATCATTTATACAATGAATAAGACCGATTCACATAATTGCGATAGCTGTGGTACAATAGAAGATGAGCAACACTTGCTAATGGAATGTGTAAAGAATCACACGGCTTCTTCTTCCTTAATAACTATAATTTAAATATGACGTGGGTTTAATACAAACGATTTTAGCAAACCCAGCCAAGGGTTTGTACAACTTAATTCGAAATAACAGTAGTTAGTCATAACCTGTTTGTGTTTAGATAGATAAGCTACGATGGGATAGACATATCCGAAAGGATAAAATCCCGAAAAAAGATTTAAAAAAATCATTTGTGCACAACAGGCTCTTTTTACATGATTCCTTCTTTAAATCCTTTTTATTTGCCCTTGGAAATGAATGCATGAACTTATTATTTTTCGTGATGCAGGCTTAATTGACACGTACGTTATGACAATATAAAATGTTTTTCACTAACGTTTCATAAGAGCTGGAAGTAGAACACCCCCACTTTTTTAATCTTAAAAAGAATGAATCCAACTTTTTCATTTCTCTCCCAAAAGAATGAACTGATTTTGAGTTTGATTTTTTCCGTGTCAATGTCTTTTTTTCAACATTAAAAAAAAATTCAAAAATATTTATTTCATACAACAGCTTTTACAATAGTTTATAAATGCTTAATAGCTACATTTATAAATCATGCTTATTTATGAGAATTACCATATGTTCCCGAACTAAGCTGGCCTGTATCTCGGGAAACCAGTTTTATTTAAAAAAAAACCTATTATTTATATTTATTTTTAGGGAACTATTATATTATGATTTCGTTTTACAGAGCAATTCGTAATTCATTAATAGCATAAACTATTTATTTTATGTCATAAGATAGCAAACAAGCAGATGACTCTCCTGGTAGAAATAGACAACCATCGCCTATATACACCAAAGACGTTAATAGTGCGATGCGATCCTTGTGGCCGGGTCTTAGGGCCACATGCATAAGTTTATCGCCTACCTTATCCTCCAAACCGGAACACGACAGTGACAAGGACTGACGATACAGATAAGGCGATGGTACCAGACCCAGGCGAGACAAAGCAGAACTCTTCACATTATAGCTTCACCCTTCATAGAGTGAAGTGCTATTCGGCTCTCCTGAAGATGCTCGGTTACGAAGTGAAACGTGCGTTGAGTACATAATTTGTGTGTTGCTGCCTTTGCTATTGTGCCGCTGTTGTCTGCATTAATTTTCAGGCCTTGGATTCCCATATTCCTTACACTACTTTTCGTATGTTGTATATCGTAATAAAATGATCGGCCATAACATGAAGTTATCATTTCTAAGTAGATCTTAGAAATTATATACATATTTCAATATATGATACAAAATTTATGTATCGACGGACACTACAGAATCATATATGTATATAGATTAGTGGGATTACAAAAATACGTGACTTTTCCATAGCTAATAGCGTTCCTATCATTTTTATTTCAATGCCATTAGCGTAAAACACACAAAAACACACTTAGCTAAGACAGCGAGTGTCTTACCATATGGTATAAAACATGTCGTTCTTTACACAGGCCTAATCCTAATCGATATTCGACTTAAAAAATTACGTACTAATGAGATTGGACCTTGATAAATGACATGTCGCGCCATAATGCGATTGGCCTAAATATCAAAGTTAAAGGTTACATACTTATTTTACGTAACCGCGGCCAACTGCATCATTAGTTTTTGACACTGATATGCTGCAGTTTTTGTATGAAGTATGTATAGTTGTTTCAAACAAAACCCTTTAAGAACACCTTGGAAATATCTGCAGATTCCGCTGGTTTGCTTCACAGATGCCTGCTATAGTTTACTAATAGTTTTATTAACAACATTTTGTGAATCACGTGTTCCTCATGGGAACTCTACAGAGTCCATGTCTACGAAACGTCTCGTTATGCAGAACTAGCAGTCTCCTGCTGTATAACTCGTGTAGGTCTCAATGCTTATAAAATCGGGATAAATATCGTCTCAGGGATAATGTAGTTTTCTATATGTGAATTCGTTTCAGAGATTTATTCCTACATACAAAGTTACAAACTACCTCTATGATAAAACTAATCCTGTGCAAAATTCAAGTTGTACGAAAATGGAAATAGAAGTTACATCTAAAACTCCAGGAATGTAAATGTTTCTGTAATTATGTGGTTATGAAAATGGGATATATATTCATTCTATTGTCACAATCCTGAAGTGAGAAATCCTCTGCAGAATTCTGACCAACAAACGGATATGAAAAGATTGGGGGAGCAATTCTCTTGATCATTTAGCGGTAAAGTCTGAGTGTTAAAGCTTAAACATAAACTTACGGTGCGGTTGTCTTTACCGTGAAGTTATTTTATACACGACTGTATATTGGTAACATTTTATGTATTTTATATGCGTGTGTCTGTGCTGTTCACTACTTTTATAATATAAATAAATAAAAATCACAACGAAAACTCTCAGGGTGTTGATAGAGCGCTTCTTTTTTAGGATTCCGTACTTAAAAGGTAAAAACGGGGCCCTATTACTAACGTGACACATGTCCCGAACCATTCCGAGATATCTCATCCGTGAGAGGTATCTATGCTTTAAAATGCGAAACTGGTTGATAAAAATAAATAATTTAGTGTGTAATGATAGTGAAATAAAAGTGCCGAAATAGTGTCAGTGCATGTCATGCCGTTTATCCAGGGTAGATGGTAAGGTAAATTAATAAATAAATTTATCTTTTTATTTTTTCAAAATACTCGTGTATATTTTGGTGTTATTACATTAATATTAATTCACACATTTCACCAGACAACTGGTATTCCAATTTTTATCTTAGTTTTTATTTAACATGCATTAAAGTTAACCTGTATAGGCCATATTTTTTTATCGTCAATGAATTTACACCATCAAGCGAGCGGGTGTTAGCCAGTAATGCATATGATCAGCTGTCAATCCTTTTAACAATAAACAGGCGTGCTAGTCCGCGGCTTAGCGTCCGTTTTGTTAAATGATAAATATTTCGTGACTTCTTCTTTCCTTTAAGCGAATCTTCCAAACTTTACCCCTACGCCTTTTTCCGAAAGTGCTACGTTTTTGCAAAATATGAGTTAGATCGAAATATGGCGAATACATCAGTTTTTGTTTCTTGACATTACTAAGTTTTAATGCATTAGCTAGATAATTTAATAAGTAGCGCGAAATATATTATATTTAACAAAAATTCTCCACCGGGGAGCTTATCTACCATCTTAAATATGCCGTATTTAAGTATTTTTATCTAAAACAGAAATCACTACCTACACACAACGTTCGTATTTCCTGAATTGTTTAATTAAATTAATGTTATCAAATGGTCATATTGTCCAACCAGTGCCCTATTACATTGTTTCATAATGATTAATATACGTTATCACGAGATTATGTTTCGCAGCACTTTTGATATCTTTTTTAAAAATAAATTATTAGAATAGGTGTTTGTCTATTTAAGTATTTTTATCTAAAACAGAAATCACTACCTACACACAACGTTCGTTTTTCCTGAATTGTTTAATTAAATTAATGTTATCAAATGGTCATATTGTCCAACCAGTGCCCTATTACATTGTTTCATAATGATTATATACGTTATCACGAGATTATGTTTCGCAGCACTTTTGATATCTTTTTTTAAAATAAATTATTAGAATAGGTGTTTGTCTTCCATCTCACCTGGTGGAAAGTGTCGATGAAGATGAAGGTGGTACACGCCCATCCAAAAGAAACCTATTCACTCTACGCTTAAAGGTTCCAGGACTATATTTGTCAGGAAAAATAGGTGCAGGCATTTCGTTCCAAACCTTGGCGGCTCGAACCAAAAAAGAGTTGTTAAACAGTTTTTTTTTTTCATTTTTTGGTATATCAACAACGTACGGAATAAGGATTGAACTTCTGCCAGCGTCTAGTAGTCCAATAAAGGAATGGTGAGAGATCTTTTGCACTCACCAAAGTTCATCCTATAAAAACTGATAGGCTAGCGATCTTACGACGATGCTCAAGTGGTTGTAATTTTCTATTTATGAGCTTGTCGTCATTTATTAGCCTCCGGGCTCTTCGGTATACAGAAATGATAAAAGTCGTAAAGAAAAAGTTTTGTAAACTCGCCAAAAGGATACCACCCAGGAAGTTTCAAGTATGCATTGATAATTTAACAAAAAACGTGCTATCCCGCGGACTAGTAATAAAACTGTGCGACGTTATTGTAACTGTCAGTCAATTTTATTAAGTTGATTAGTAGAGAGACGCTAACTAGCTGATAGCTTTGTGAGCCATATGCGTAGTCGTGTGAACCGTGCCAGTGTGACAATGATATATTCTTCCGGTTTTTAATAGTTCTGTACTGCAAACAAAAAATACTCATTCAGAATATTAATATTTTATATGTAACTAACTGTTACTAGCGACTTCGTTCTGATAGGTTGTACCATTTAGCACTTATAAAAAAGAATCACTTTGTTAGACACAACTGTTTATTATTATTTTCTACACGATTTTATATAGCTAATTAAACTTAGAACACACTATTTCTTTAAACTTGGATCACACTTCGGGATGCCCTGATGAAGGGAGGTTTCGACCCGGAGTATATTAAGCTAGTTTCTTGCTGAAGGCCAGTCGGTGGCGGGCCGAAACCAGGTCCGTAGCTGGGCAGCAATTAGACTAGTTAATAACTAACTGAACCAAATGAGGGGAACGGTGAGTATTTATACAGTAATAGGGCCGACTTACAAGCTTAGATGCAGCTCAGCATTATAGTATGGAAATTAGGGATGTAACAGTTCGCATGACCCACACAATCTTTTATTCATTCGGATTTCGGATAAAAAAAGCCTGTGATCAGTCATAATGTAGCTTTATATTGGCGAATCAGTGATAATGTAGCTTTATATTGGTGAAAAACGAAAACTTCTATGTGCTAACATACTAGACATGGCATGTGCCACGTCACTTGTAATGCATTAAAGTAGTCCTGCACTTACGCCAGAGCTCGTTGAATTAAACGCGTAAGCGCCATGAAATACAAGGTGATTACGACCTATCAACGATACTAATACATAGAAATACATAAGTTCTGTTACATACGTAATAAACACCACAAATGTTTGTCCCTGTCAGGAATCGAACCCGAACCCCACGTAGGCTACGAATCGTAACTAGGTTCGCTAACCACTCGACCGACCGTGATTTCTTTTCTAAATAAAAATACTTAATACGGCATGTTCGCGGTTTTAGATTACCTCATCGATGCAGTATTTTTGTCGGTTACAAAACTTTTTCGATACTTATTAAAGGCATTAAAACTAAATATGTATTATCCACCATATCTTCACGCCAGGTCCCTTACAGGGTAGGCAGAGAAAGTTGTGTGCCGACCGGCTTGCCTTGTTCTTTCACATTAATAACTCTTCTCGTGCAATCGCGCCGGTTTAAATTGACAAAAAAGAACCAGTCTCGCGGATTATTAATTTTGAGGATAAATTGTTTGATTTCCCGTATGTGTTATGAATAAGATTTAACAAGTGACGATAAAAAGTATAAAATATTGTTTGAGTAGAATCGTTTCCCTGGAGCTTTGCGTGTTAATACAGCGAGCGTGCGTGTGATGACGTGGCTCAAAGAAAAATTGCAGATTCTCAAACAAACCCCGCGTCACGTTGCCTTGACGTGACCTCGCCCACTCGCGACCTAATACTATTCTAATAAGGAAACGAATTGAGAGTGAAAATGGGTTTTTTAAAAAATGGAGCAACGTTTTATGGACCTAAGGAAGAAATAATTTAAAAAATGCTCTTATAAACCGTATTTTTGGTCGAGTAGTTAGCTCATACAACTTATTATAGAAAATTATGACTGATTGTTCACTCATTTATTTTAATATATAACCACGCATAACTTTTTAATAGAGTGTTTCGATTTTAATAATTCTTTTTTTATTGGATTATGGATAAAACATACAGAACTCTTATGGAATGGGTCTGTCCCATATAAGTTTTGAAAAAAAATACGTCCAAAAGGGTACGAAAACAGAGGATGTATAATTATTCCTACGCTGATTTTAATGTATGACCACGCATAAATTTTCGTTGGTTTAACTTTTAATTAAAAATATATTATGTGTTTTGTTGACGTACATTTAATTTAGACTGATAAAAATATACAATCAACGTTATTTATCATTTAATTATTCTAATTAATATTTGTGAACATAAATTTTAATTAACTAGTGATGTTTATACTATATTAGGTTATTGAAAGTAATAATTATTAACTGATGCTCGTGGCTTCTATTTCAACCAAACCGATAAAAAGGTCATTGGTTCGATTTTCAAGTCAGGTTGATAAATCTCAATAATAGCTCGGAGTGGTGGTGGTGAAATTTATGGTGATGATTATCCTTCGCCTATAGACACCAAAGATGTTAATGGTGCGTTGCTATCTTGTGGCGAGGTCTAATGCCATATGCATAAGTTTACCGACTACTTTACCCTTCAAACCGGAACACAGTAATAAGCACTGACGCTATTGCGGTAGGAAGATGAAGGCGGTGGTACTAGACCTGAGCGAGACAATGCAGAACTCTACCACCTAGTAGCCACGATAGTAGTGACTCGCATAGTCAATCGGTCCCTTTTTACGACTTTTAGTAACTCGAGTTGACCTATCACTAAACATCAAATACATAGTGTTGGTCGACATACTTCAATAATTACCACGAAGTGTTAAAAATTAAGAGGTGTCTTATAGACAACCGGTTGAAACGGAGTTCTTTTCGCCATATCTGAGGCTGTGACGCCACGTAAACTAAAATAATTATTTATTTTAGTTTATCTCTATATCAATATATTAAGACTGAAGAAAAAACGTACCTCTTTTTAAGACAATTACGCGAACGGTGAAGTTGAAATTTGGCACACTTAAAGTTTACATTGCGGAGAACTATGGTAATCTAATATTTTTAAATTATATGCATTTAAAATACATTAAATTAATTAAAATAAACATTACACACACATGTATGTATGTGATATTGTAAAATACATGATAATGTACACACGTGTATACTATTTTCTTAAAATCTGTTATCAAATTTAAAAGAGATTTAAATTACGACCATAGGGTGATAGCTAGTTAATATTAAACGTCAAAATAATAAATTTTTGCATGCTTCAAAATTGACGGCAAACTGAACGGATTAAAAATGTTTCCTAGGTGGTCGGGAAGTGCCACAAAAATTACTGCAAAAATATGTCGGTTTTTTGTGTCTTTTTCATCGTTACATTTTTAGATTTTTCGATTAGCCCCTTAGCCTGTAAACAAATGGGAACTTTTACAATCACGGTATACGTGTTTTGTGAATGTAAATATGATTACAGTACACAGAACAACAGTGTAAGTCCAATCAATCAGAAGTTTCGTCCGGTTGAACGGTTAGATAATCAATTACTTACTTGATTGATTGTACCTAATTAGATTAGGTTAATCGATATTTTTACTATCTATACATGACAACAAATATAGATCCTATCGTGTCTAAACATTAAAGGTTTTTTTAATAAGATATTAAACAAGCAGATGGGTCTCCTCATGGAAAGAGTCAACCATCGTCTGTAGACCAAAGATGTTAATGATGCGTTGCTATCTTGTGGCGAGGTCTAATGCCAGAAGCATAAGTTTACCGACTACCTTACCCTCCAAAGCGGAATACGACAAGTATTGACGCTATTGCGGCAGGAATAGGTAAGGCGGTGGTAACAGACCCAGGCGACACAATGCAGAACTCTAGCACCTAGTTAAAAAGTTTGTATCGTCTCCTCTCCATATAAGTCGAGAAGTTAAAAAACCTGACGAAATTGTTCCAAGTTTCGTAAAAATATGAGCGATAAGTCATTCGATCCGGAATATTGTTTCGAGAAGGATGTTTTTTGTTTAGACCGCACGTTGTAAGTTGTAACAAATAACAAGAAAAATGTTTTTTTTTTTGGTTTGTAAGTTTTTTTTTATATTATAAGATAGCAAACTAGCAGATGGGTCTCCTGATGGAAAGAGTCAACCATCGCCTATAGACACCAAAGATGTTAATGGTGCGTTGCTATCTTGTGGCGAGGTCTAATGCCATATGCATAAGTTTACCGGCTACCTTACCCTCCAAACCGGAACACGACAACAACAAGCACTGACGCTATTGCGGCAGGAATAGATAAGGCGGTGGTACCAGACCCAGGCGAGACAATGCAGAACTCTACCACCTAGTAGCCACGATGTTAGTGACTCGTTAGCCAATCGGTCGCCTTTTACGACCTGCCTGGCAGAACGACAGTTAGCCTATTCTTCAAAGGAGGCCGGGACCAACACGGCGAAAGTTGTAACAAATAACAAGAAAAATGTTTTTTTTTGGTATAACAGTAATACAATAAAAGATAATTACGATCTGAAACTCTGTGTGATCCAAATAGAGTAGTAAATTTCCGATAAAATTTCGACTCCCATAGTTATATCTCCATTATTAATTATTTTAATTTTACGCTGAAAAAAGGCTTCCGCCCGGCCGTAACAACAGTATTCTGTGGTAACACGATACGCGCGGTGCCCCAAATGTAATTAAAGTACTTACATAAAATATTGTTAAGGTTATTAAATGTTTAAAAAATATAATAAATAATGGTATATTCTTAATACTTTGAAAAAAAGTCCCGTTGGATAAAATATAAAAAAGTTAATTTTTTAAAATGTTAAACAATTAATTTTTAATTTTAAGTTAATTAACTAAATTTTCTGGGACTTCGGTTGGCATTTGAGACCATAAAAAATGTTTAAATAGTTGCTCTATTTAATTTTTATTTCTTTAAGCTCTTTTTGCTGAACTTTTTTTGTTTATACTGAAAAGATCCAGCGGAATAAACTTTTTGTTATTCCGTCGGATCTTTTCAGTGTATGACCGACTGCCGTGTTTCCGATTTGGTAGGAGCTATTAAGTTTTTGAACCATCAAAAGTGTCTATTAAGATTTTTAATTTCCCGCTACATATGTAGGCTAAGAGGTTACTGATTTTGACCCGGTTTTCGAAAATCGAGTTTCTCTTGATCTTCACGTTTTGACGTCCTAGGAACCTTCTCCGAATATTTACACGATGATGTCAGTATGTTTGTATGTATGTGTGTATATAAACATCACATAAAACTTTTGAACAGCTTAACTGCTCGAAACAGGGTTGATGGCATTTGATTGGATTCCGCTTTACTTGGACTTTTTGAAAATCTGAACTATTTCGTGCCAGGAGATTTTGAGAAAATTTGGTTTTTAACCTCAATTTTTTTTAATATAACAACTTTCAGATTAATGTTCCGATTGAGAACAAAATCAAATCAGCTCTTTTCCTCAGAAGAAAATGCGTCCAATGATCATCATCAGATCATAAATTGCAATAAAATCAGTTAATATGTTCGGGATTATCGTTGACGAAAAAATTTGAAAATGTTTTTTCCACATAACTTCTAGATTTTTTTACTAATCGTTTATCGACCTCGTACAATATTTTAGTACTTAGAAAACTACGTCAAACTCAGATTAAAAAATCAAACTCGAATCAAGTTTAAATTCGATATTAAATCCAATTAATGTAACAGATAGCTGACCTATTGTTTGTTAGTTTTTCATTGCTTAATAAAAAACGTTTTACTATAAAACATGACTTTTTTATCCTGACGATCTCTAGATGAAATGAAAATGCAGAGCAATTTCGCATCCTACTGAAAAAGTCGCAAATGAAAAAGTTCGTTGTCTGTGTATGTGCGAAATATACCAATTCGAGAGTTAGGCCATTCGCAATAGCGGCATGTTCTCAGCAGAATTGTAAATATTTAAACATGGCTAGTTTCGGAGGCTGGGCATATTGAATCGGGGAGTGTAGCGTAAATCCATAATTTGAATGCGGTAACATTACTGTACTGTATTCAACATTACTGTATTATTTGTCTTTTATAAAAGGTTTGTTTTTCAACCGAATTTCCAAAAGAAGGTACTCGATTCGATTTCGGTTTTTATGTTTGTGACCTCAGAACTCGGTCGTTTGTAAACCAGTTTAGAAAGTTAGAGTATTAATTGTTGACTCACTGATTTTAATGTATGACCACGCATAATTTTTTACAGAGTGATCCGATTTTGATCATTCTTCTTTTATTGGATAGAAAGTTGTACAACCGAGTTCTGAGGTCGTTTATGAACCGATTTAGAAAATTAGAGGATTGATTGTTCACATACTGATTTTAATGTATGACCACGCATAACTATTTACAGAGCGATCCGATTTTGATTATTTTTCTTTTATTGGATAGAAGGGTATACAACCAAGTTCTGAGGTCGTTAATGAACCAATCTTAAACGTTAGGGGATCGATTGTTCACATACTGATTTTAATATGTGACCACACATAAATGTTTACAGAGTGATCCGATTTTGATCATTCTTCTTTTATTGGATAGAAAGTTGTATAACCGAGTTCTGAGGTCGTTTATGAACCGATTTAGAAAATTAGAGGATTGATTGTTCACATACTGATTTTAATGTATGACCACGCATAACTATTTACAGAGCGATCCGATTTTGATTATTTTTCTTTTATTGGATAGAAGGGTATACAACCACGTTCTGAGGTCGTTAATGAACCAATCTTAAAAGTTAGGGGATCGATTGTTCACATACTGATTTTAATATGTGACCACACATAAATGTTTACAGAGTGATCCGATTTTGATCATTCTTCTTTTATTGGATAGAAGGTTGTGCCATATAATTTAACATGCAAAAAGGTATGAAAACAGACGATGATTGACCATTCACTCACTGATTTTAATGTACATATGAGCACGCTTAACTTTTCGTAGATTTAATTTTTGTTAAAAAGACATTGTTATGTATGTTCGTCCATTACCCGAAGACGCTTGAATTGAGACCTCTCACTCGAACATCTCACGAATTAAACTGGATACGCTTTTCAATGCAATTTCTTAGGATGTCAACGTCGCTTGCATTTACACAGAAAAATACAGTGTTATAATATTTACCGATGAAATAAAATCACTCCAGAGATATTCCTTATTATTCGACTGGGTAAAATAGCACAACATCGTATATTTTTATATTTTTACGATATATCTACAAGCGTTTGACATTAACATACTCGTACATTTGCTCATATGAGCGGTCACGCATTTTGCGCCCAACACCGTATCTATTAGTATTTATGTGGTCTGTGGTTATATTCTTTGTGTAGTCCTATTTTAATTTGGTGGAGATCTGATACTGATTCCGTAGATATGGGAAGTAGGAAGTCGGTTGCTGCAGTTTTACTATATTAAAAATTATACTACCAACAAGTTATTACCGCTTAATGCGTTTTGCTTTCAAAAATGATTTTCATTATATCGGGTAGGTTGATTGACATGAATGTGAAAAGACGCTCCTGGACAACGACGATTTACGAGTCTGCTTTCCAATTTTATGGCATGATTTATGGATTATTATCTGAATTAAAGAATTATTATTATTATGACAATTACACGAATGGAAGAGTATTAAATTTAGCACGGTTAATGGTTGAATTAGCACAGAAAGCTAATATTTTTATATAATATTACACACACTACATTGATGTGACATACATGATAATATACACACATGTATATTATTTTGTTTACAGCTAAAGTCTGTTGTTAATCTTATAGGTGACTAGTTGACCCGCGCAGCTTCGCCCGCGAGTTGATTAACATGTCGTCGATATTTTCATATAAATTTCATTCCTTATTTCAGCCCTTTAGGGTTTGATTTTTGAAATGTTTGACTCCGGATATTTAACTGTTTCAACATATTCAACATGCCAAGTTGCATGAAATCGGTCCAGCGGTTTTAGCCGCGAAAGCGTAACAGACAGACAGACAGACAGACTTACGCATTTATAACATTAGTATAGATTTTATTATTTATTGGTTGAATTTCGAACACAGTGCGATCGCTAGTCCACATATTAATAAATTAAGCAAAAATTTTGTATCCCTTTTTAAACATCTACGCGAATGGAGTGGAGTATGAAATTTAGCCCAGTTAAAGTGCGAAGGACTGCAGAAACCTAATATTTTATATTAATATAAAATAATATCCATTAGAAATACACATATTACATTCATTATACATATATAAAATTGGATTCCATACACGGTTTGTAAATGTTGCTAGTATCCCTCAGCGGTAATGTCACAGGCATATTAACTGAAAAGCATACTTTTAATGCAAATATCGGATGCGGCATTCATCGACTATGTTTCAGATCCTAGAAAAACAAAGATTTGAATTTTAATATGTCGGTTAAACACGTTTTTATTGTGTAAAAAATAGACAATGCCTACTTTACATAACTGCGGACGTTAGTTTTTGTATTAGGATTTTTTCTTTGTTGTCTCATTTCATGGTAGCGTATGCATTTTTAACTAGATGTGACCTTTGTTTCGCATTATGACATAAATATTAATCTATACTGCGATAGAAATGTGTAGCGTTTGGCTGTACATAGATTTTTTTGAGAAATTTCGTGATAAAAATTCAATTTATCATGCACCTGAATTTATAAACATTTTGACGTGACAACGTCTTATAATTCGATAGAGCTGGCTGCACGCACGAAAAAACATGACTCATGCGGCGTTACCTCGCTCTGAGGCGTTCCGTTTAAGGCTTGGAGTACAAGCGAGAGCTTAAGACGTTGTCACGTTCAACTATCGTCTGTAAACCAACTTTACAGACAACCGATTTTTTTTTTTTTGCAAAAATGTTAAAAAATAATTTCTGTTTAAAAAAAATAGCCTAAATCTGTAATCATTTTAAATTGTGAAGTCCAGTAAACGTGTAAAAAATTAAAGCCCTCCTATGGACTAGAAACTACCAATTCCCTAAACTAAAATACGTATTTTTTATTTTCGTTGCAAAAAACACGTTTACAACTTCAATTTTATAGTAAACTAGCTGAACCCGCGACTTCGTCGCCGTGGAAAATTTCGAAATTAAAGGTAGCCTAAGTTACTCCTTATCACATCAGCTATCTGCCAGTGAAAGTCCCGTCAAAATCAGTTCAGTCGTTCCAGAGATTAGCCGGAACAAATAGACAGACAGACAGACCGACAGACAAACGGACAAAAATTGAAAAAAATGTTTTTTTTGGTATATTTACCGTGTATACATCAACAATAACACATTTAGTAAAAAACGGTTATTTTAATATCACAGACACTAATTTTATTTATTTGTATAGACTGTGTCCTGTGTGTTCCATTACAACTCGAAAACGGTTTGACCGATCTTGATGAAAATTGGTATACAATTAGAAAACGTGATTGCGAAAATGATAGACTATATAATTTTTGCCTGCCTGCCTGGATATATAGACATGTCCCGTTAATATTCAAGAACGGCTTGATCTTTCCTGATGAAAATTGATATACACTTTTCGTATGCTTATGGTTGCTGTTTGTCTGTCTGTAGGTATGTCCCTATACATATAACTCATGACCGGCCTGACTGATCTTGATGAAAAATGGTGTACACTGAGCCACTAGCCAACAGTATGAATATTACATGAAGGTATATTATAAATAACGTTACGGATAAAGGTCACTTTAGATTTAATGTTTACATTTTAAAATTACTAAATTTATATTCATATAAGTGGACTCTGATGGATTGATTTTTAGCGCAGTTTTGGCATTTTTATATATCCTCGAGATTTGGTGAATTCTATTGATTTATCATAACGCCGGTCTTCTAGCGGGATTGTCGGACTGAACGGGACGACAACAAATTTTCCAGGTAACTACGTTTCACTGGTTTGTCGGTTGGCGAGATGAGTAGTCACAGTAGTGATCCCTATCGTCGTAGTTTACCGACCTGAGCAAGATTTTTAGCGATACCGGGACAGACTTTACGTGCTCATCCAAGACACGGGATAGTTATACCACTCACCAGCCTCCAAGTTGCTACTGAGATTTTAGATTTTCGAAAAAAACCTCAAAAAAACCTCTTCGAGGTAAGGCAAATCGATATCTATCTTATTTGTTCTGCTATAATAACGTTCCTACTTACATGGTACTAATACATAGGCCTTAACATCAAAAATTTGAATAGAGTAGAGAATGAATATCTTTTACGACGTTGGATAAATTCTTTGTTACTATGAAAAACTGTATGGTTACTTAAAGCTTTTAAAAGACTATAACCAGGTTTTACTCACGAATAAGGTGTTTGTGGCAGCGTTCTATTTACACCTATTTAAAAGTGCGATGCCATTTTCTTTTGTAAAAGTCCGTTTCAAGTTTGTGAATTTCACTTGTATGCCCGTAGCATATTGAACCGAGAAGCATACTTTTTATGCAAATTTTGGATGCGGCATTCACCAACTTTGTTTCTGTTCCTAAACAAACAAAGATTCGAATTTAAATGTGTCAAATACTTGCTTTATACGTTTTGTATTATAAAAAATAGACAATGCCTGTTTTACATATTCACAACCACTAGTTTTTGTACTTTTTTATTGTTGTCATATTTCACAGTAGCAACATGCATATTTTATTAGATCCAACGTGTATTGTAGCGTGCATCTATATATTATTAATATTATAAATGAGAAAGATTGGATGTTTGGATGGATGGATGGATGTTTGTTACTTTATCACGCAAAAACTACTGAACGGATTTGAATGTAATTTGATACGCAGATAGACGATGACCTGAAATAGTAAATAGGCTACATTTTATCCCGGAAAAATTAAGTGATCCCGCGGGATTTGTCAAAAAAATTATAATGCAGCGGACTGCACGCTGCAGCTAGTTGTTTAATAAAAGGTTGATGAGATTGTTGATAATTTCTGACATTTTTGATTCACATTTCAAATTTTGGACTAGCCGAAGTTATTTTTATCACTTGATCTCCCTCTCTCTCGTAGAGGCCTCATCTTCTTTTTTGCTTTCGAGTTTCCTGATCCCTTGAAATATTTTCACGTAATATGTTAATCGCTTCATAAGCTGGGTTGGCTAGAAGAAATATACATAGAGTCAAGTCCTTTTGTACGTTTTTCATATTATATTTTTCTGTGTTAAATCACTTGTTGTATATATATATATATATATATATATATATATATATATATATATATATATATATAGTAAAATGAATAACCACTCAGCCACTGATTTTCTGGGCTAACTGTCACTTGAAACGGTTATGCAAATATGGAAAAACAAGGTAGTAAAAGAAAGAATATATGTATGACAATGACAAGACAATGCAGAACTCTACCTAGTATTACGGCGAGAATGACCAATCAATAAATGATATTAAATGGCAATTACTTCGTATATAACTACGTTGTAGAACTGGTGGTGTAACACTCTACAGAGAGTTACATTTACCTCGATTATGTGACGCGAATTAAAGTTTCATTAGTCAGTGTCATTACAGCGCAGATACTTCAAAGGCTTATTTGAGGTTTAACAAAGATTTTAAAATTTCCTTCTTTTGGCAGCTGGCCAGATGGGTGGTTCATCTTATCACCGTATTTCCCAAACTGATTGACTTTTTGTGTTACGGGGGTATTGTACTAGCAGCAGAATCTGGGTTGCAACAGAAATATTTAAACCGATTATAAAAAAGGGAGTTTCTCAATTGGTTGGAATCATTTTTATGTATGTTCCCCGATTACTCAAAGATACCTGGATCGAATTGGAAAATTCATCTTTTGTTCAAGAGGGAATACTTACCATTTGGCTTCATATTTTGGTAATATCTGATGCAGGCTTCTAGAGATACAGGATATTGGATGTCTGTTATTGCAGTCCACCGGCGTTTAAATTATTAGCATAATAATATTATACTCGACCCGGAAATGTCTAAAATTTGTATTGAACCGGTGTAACTGTCAACAATTTATTTAAGAGTTCTTATTTAGACGTTAAATAGCCTATAACATTACTTGCAAATTGCATCTCTTCATTAGAGACGAAATATTCTTTTTTATTCTTAATAGTATTAGAAGTTTTGTGCTTGATAACCTGCGGCCTCTGTAAAATCTGGTCTATTGTTTAGTGAGTTCCTAAAAGGAGTTGCTAGTTGTATATGTCATTACGTGTATACACTGGTTGCATAACGTATTTTGATTAATGCTGGAAGTATTCGTAGTTAGAAAAGAAAGAAAATAAACGGAATAAAGTTTTGTATTCCGTTTAACGCCTGACTTAAGATCATATTAATGAACAAATTTCATCACGAGCGTAAGGGAGTCTCGTCAGCGATTATTCTGTCTCATTCTTTATCACGTTTTGATAAATTGTAGTCGATGCATTAAATTGAGCGCTTATCTATATGCTCGAATAGGTTTTAATAACCTAATCTATTGAATATAAAATCCCGATGTGCATTTGTTCGTAGTTGGACTCAGCAGGTGAGGCCACTTTTGAGATCAAAACAGTCAGACGGAACAACATCTGCTACTAAGTTCGGTCAATCTCTTGTATGCCCAGTCAAACATTTAGGGATGAGTAAACTTTTTCTTATAAGGTCACTAAGTCCTTTAAAAAATATCCACATACATTCTTTTTCATAGGATAGCAAACAAGTAAATCTCAAGTCAAGAGCCAACCATTATCTACCAATACCAAATATGCTAAAATATTTAACGTTGCTATCCGTAAGCAGGAATGAAGTTTCACGTGCGTTAGTTTTTCGGCTACCTGTTCGTCCAAAACGGAACGTGACAGTGACAGCACTGGCGCCATTGCGGCAGGAATACGTTAGGCGGTGGTAGTTAACCCGGGCGAGACGTTGGAGAACTCTACCATCTATTAAGTTTTTAAACCGCAAAAAATATATCGTCTTAGTTGTCTACTAGGTACCAACTTTGATACAGACGTACGAAGTCCTAGATTTGATTCCTGGATCGTGTAATTCACTCTGAATCTGATTTTGATCTGCTTCTACGTCTAAATGCGCAAGCGTTTTAAATATAACAGTGATCTTTGGAACGCTGTTTGTACACGAGACGTGTTATTACTCGAAATTCATTTTCTAGTCATAAATGTTAATCGTTGAGGTCAACATATTCTGACAAAGGTTTCCTCCATGTGCTCCGAACTTTGTTGCCAACTAGAACTGCCATATCCAAAAACTTTTTGTTGCTTACGAAGCACATGTTATTTGTCTGTGTTAGTTTTTGTGGTTCGGAGGGAAACGTGAGAAATACCAACTTGATGTATTCTGTTCATATTAGGGTTGGCAATACTGTTATAATGAAATGGGCCATAAATAAGATGACGATACGACTACTGCTTTACATCTCTTAAACATGGTTAATGTTTTCCCCGTGTTGATCAAAGCTCCCTTTGAAGAATATACCATCTGCCGTTCTACTAGGCATTTCGTAAGAGAGGAACGACTGCCACTGCCATCGTGGCTACTAGATTGGCAGATTTCTGCATTGTCTCGCCTGGGTTTAGTATCACCGCCTTACCTATTCCTGCCGAAATAGCGTCAATGCTTGTTACTGTCGTATTCCAATTTAGAAAGTAAGGTAGCCGGTAAACTTATACATGTGACATTAAGACTCCGCTTCAAGGATAGCACGTACCATTAACATTTTTTTTGTCTATAGGCGATAATTATCTTTTTCCATCAGGAGAGCCACCTGGTTATTTGCTATCTTCTAATATAAAAAAATCAATAACATCATTATTGTTTGTGATAATGGTTGGGTCGCTTAGGATGAACAGTGTGATAAGTTGCGCGGGAATAGAATTGTGATTAATACGAAGAACTTATCTCTTAATACTACGAGAAACGTTTCCTCGTTATGTCGCGTCGAATAAACAAGATATGAGTTCTTCTCATCGTTGAACTATTTCTTTTATCGCGCGATGTCTCGCGCGATAAAAGAAATAGTTCAACGATAGTGATATGTCTATCAAACGCTGTTTATCCCTAGCGGGCAAGAAAACAATGAGAATCGTTTACTCTTGCACATCTACCACTGACAAGTAATTTTTTTAACCATTTTTTATACACAAACAGAAAAATTACAGAATTAGTACAAAAGGCAAGTTTATCTCTTAAGACATTTCTTCCAGCAAGCCCCAAAACTGATGGGACTGACATGTTCCGAGGGAATAAAAGTCCCTTAAAACAAAATAGATTAAAAAAAAGCCCCAATACAAGAGAAAAAAAATAAAGTAGAAAAAATACGTGCACAAAAGACAATAAAACAAGAGGAACTTACTACTATAATCATACAACATATTGTAACTACTTACTAATACTACACACATAGCAAACTATGTTACTAGTATCTCCACTTTTGATGTACCTACTAAGTCAACATTTTGGTGCATTTGAAAAAACTAGATCAAAGTAGACAAATTATTGTTATTTAATATCTTTTAATCGCAGTGAAACTTAGTAACCATACATATCTGTGCCTGGCAAAAATTCCAACTGGCACCAGCAGCGACAACTATTTTGCATAAGCCCGCTGTCCGGTGATAACCGTGAGTGCCACATCGTTTGCTACGCAGTCATTTATAGCGCCATAGCGCTTCGTTCCACAAAAAAGCCAAATGTATTCAGTTTTTTTCCTTTTCTAGATTAAGTCGTGTTATAGTTATAGCACTCACACACATACATCAACTTTGAAAAAATCGCCGGTTATCGTTTCAACTTGAGCATCAACTCAAATTTTAGTTTTTTTTTATATTGTTTAATAAATTTTATTTTGACATTAATAATTTTTATAATAATTTTATACTTATAATTAATTGCGTAAATTTTTTAATTTTGGATATTTGAGGCAGATTTATTATGATTACTTACTATAATTTTGTGTTTTTATTCTAACTTCCACATGACAGATTATTTAATTTGATTTAATTTTTAGTGACATGTTACTGACACGTAATTTTCACAAACACCTAAGATTTTCCCTACTTGTGGGGAAGTTCACCCATAGTGCGCGCAACCCGTTGAGCAATGAATATTTATTGAAGGTAGGATGTACATCTGCCTTCAAATTTGTCATTTTGTGATATTTCGATTTTGTTTTTAGTTAATAGCTGTAAATACCCTGATGATGCTTATGTAAGCGAAACCGGTTAGAAATAAATTATACTTACCCTATTGTGAAACAGTACAAGTGTATTAATTTATAAATATTGTATTCACATTGATAACCCAGGTTTTTTCGTCGGTTAAAAAACCTTCTACTATTTGAACTCTTTCACATCACTTCTATCACTTTGGCAATAGCCATGCGGAACCAGGCTTTACTTATAAAACCGTTGGCGGTTGTATAAATACAACGCAAAACGAAGACATCTATACAAATAAATAAAAATGGAGTGTCTGCTTGATATATTAAAATAACTGATTGTTACTAAATACGCATGGATGTATACATGGTACATATACAAAAATAACATTCTTCACAATTTTAGTCTGTATGTCTATTTGTTCCGGCTAATATTTGAAACGGTTGGACTGGTTTTGACAGGACTTTCACTGACAGAATACTAATGTAATAAAGAGTAACTCAGGCTAATTTTATTTTAGAAAATTTTCCACGTGGATGAATTACACGTATACATTGTGTATAAGAGTGTATTTATGTTTATAAATCAATAGAATCAAATGAACTCAGCTTCGCCTTAACTGTTTACCGTTTTGTTCCCTAACATCCAGAATCCGTTCCAACATTCGTTTAATGGCCATTGTTGGTTTAAAAACAAGATGAATATTTTACAATACATTCTGAAATAGCTACATTTGTATGGTAATTTTATTCGAGAGAACTTAGCCAGTGATGGGAGCTTTGAGCAGACACATTTCATATCAGTCGGTGATCAAATAACTTAAATTTTTATGTGTCGTCATCCATAAAAGGTATTTTTAACTACCGGTTAAACAAGATTGGCTTCTCAGGGAGTTATATTTGTTTATTCCTTATTATTGGAAAGCTGTAATTTGGCATGAATATACATATTAGCAACAAAGTGCTAACATAAAATCTTGAAAAATATTTTTTTAGGGTAGGTCCCTTACATGTAAAGTGAGGATGTTAATTTTTTTCTAACGTACCCCATTATGTGGGACATCTTTGGATACATTTTTAAAAAATATTGTATGTTTGTGAAAACAAGTTTTAGATTAAGGGACTTGTTTGTAAAATATTAAGATTTTAAGTGCTAAAATTTATTTTACTTTCAACCATAAGGGTACGTAATCAATGATTTTTAACTCACTGACTTTAATGTATGACCACCATTGACCACGCATAACTTTTTACTAAGTGGTCCGATTTTGATAATTCTTCTTTTATTGGATAGAAGATTGTACTATATAATTTAAAAAAACAGTCAAAAGAGTACGGAAATAGAGGTGATTAATTATTCACTCACTGATTTTAATGTACATATTACCACGTATAATTAATAATAAATAAAATAAATAATATCACTGGACAAATTACACGAATTAATATAATCCCAAAGTAAGCAATTTATTTGCTTGTAGGGGAGTCAGTCAACGATACTTATACATAGAGATACATATATAAATACTCAAACAGATTTAATAAACACGCAAACCCTGAAATCAAACAGCTTATCATATAAATCTTTGTCCGTGCCGGGAATTGAACCCGAGCCTCATTGATGCGTTCGCTTCGCTCGATCAACGGGGTGGTCAGAAATATATTATTATGTGTGTTCAGCGATTACTCAAAGAAGAAGGTATTTTTTTGTACTTTTTCCATAATAAATATTCATAGTTGGCTGACACAGTGTTTTTTTTTTTGGAAGATCTAGTGATACTATTAACAGTTATTACACAACTTTACAATAACTTATTACTTAAATTATTGTAAAGTTGTAATCTACAGTAATGGAGTATATAGCTTTACAATTCATATGATGAATTTTACACTTAAGAGTTGATTATTGTTTGCAAATGAAGCGAAAGTGGTCACCACTCATTATGCCGATCGTGAAACTGGTTAATCTTAGTGAATCTTAGAGTCCCACTAGGTATGTTCGGGGATTTCAGTCATCCAGGCAAGGAAACTTGCGTTATTATTCTAACTTTACCAAACAAAGGACAATAATTCGTTCGAAATGAAAGTCGTTTTAAAATACATAATTCCTTGTGTAACCGTGTATTTCAGCATCTCTACTCCATTGTCCGACCGGACGTTCTTTTACTCAACGAACCCCTCTGGTAATTTCCGTTACCCGTGCGAGCTAACCTGAAAGAACCAGTGGGGAGAAATGAATATAATTTGCATTTTAAATCGCTCGCATGTTAATACTCTTTTGATTTAAATTCACAAATATTTCATACATTTCAAATATTTTAGCAAAGGGACCCAGACAAATACGTATTCGTCTTTATTAAAATGTTTTACTTCTTCAATATTATGACTGTAAAAGCTATGATAAAATCTAAAATAATCAAAAGATCGCGGCGACATCACGGCGAATTTTTTACGGGGTCGGCAGACTAAACAGAACTTTAGAATAATATTCCTTAAAATAACTGGAAACTATATGCTAGGTGGTAGAGTTCAGCATTGTCTTGCCTGGGTCTGGTACCACCGACGTATTCCTGCCGCAATAGCGTCAGTGCTAGTCATTGTCGTATTCCGGTTTGGAGCGTAAGGTAGCTGGTAAATTTATGCCTGTGGCATTAGATCTCGCCACAAGATAGCAACGCACCATTAACATCTTTGGTTATACGGTCTATAGGCGATGATTGACTCTTTCCATTAGGCCATCCATCTGCTTGTTTGCTATCTTATGATATAAAAAAACCGGACAAGTGCGAGACGGACTCGCACGCGAAGGGTTCCGCGCCATCATCTATAAAAGAAAATCCGTTTATTGTATGTATACTATTTATTTTATGTATTAGATATTTATTTTAATAGTGAATATGTTGTCGAATACTTACTTCTTTTGAGAATATCCAAGTTTCTACTTGTTTATTAAGATCGAGTAAAAATTATTTAAAAATTACGTTTGTTGTATGGGAGCCCCCCTTTAATATTTACTTTATTTTTATTTAATTATTTATTTTGAAAGTTAATATACAGCTAAATATTTGGTGAAAATTTTAAGCGTCTACCTGTTACCGTTATGAATATTGAGCACAAAAATACGAAAAAAACACGTTTATTGTATGGGAACTCCTCTTAATATTTTCATTTTTTTATTTTTAGTATATGTTGTTATAACGTCAACGGGAATACATAATTTTTGAAAATTTCAGCTTTCTAGCTATCACAGTAGTTGAGATACAGCCTGGTGACAGACAGACAGTCGGACAGACAAACAGGGGAGGCTCATTAATAAGGTCCCGTCTTACCTTTTAGGTACGGAACCCTAAAAAAAGATGCAGACAATAGTTCATTTGGGATAAAAGTAATTATGCAACATTTTTTCCGTGATCTTTGATTTCACAGCTTCTCTGTTCCATTGTCCGGCCGGATGTTCCCTTAAATGATTTCTCTGGTAATTTCCGCTTCGATGCGAGCTAGCCTGAAAGAACCACCCCGTGGGGGAAACGGAATTGCTTTACATTTTAAATCGCGTGTATGTTATTGGCTTCCCTGATTTAAAGTTCTAGGAGAAATATTTTATGCATTCGTATTTTGAGCGTTTCTGTTGCAATATTGTTTTATTTTTCATTGCATTTTTCTTTTCAGAGGCCGTGCAACTGTCAACGGGCGCGTAAGCGGTGCCATTGCTTCCGTCCGCATAGCAACGAAATATGGCTGTTTTCGAGATATTCTACAGGCTGGAAGTGAGTACTTTCATGTTACTGTACATCACATACGTAGGTTAAAAAATACAAATAAAAAATAAATTATTTAGCTATCTAGAAGTCTCAAGATTATGTAGAAAGGAAGATCCTTATCTTTATACGTTTATTCCCTCGCGTGGATTGTTTTTGTTTACAGACACACAGTAATCACTAATCACACTGTTCGAGATTGTTATTGGGTGATGCCTGCTAGATGTCAAGTAAAACTCTAGCTTCCGTCGACATTGCAATGTCTTTTGACAGGTACGAGCACAGCCATGGGCGTACCGAGGGGTGGGGGGCATGGAGGGGCAGCTGCCCCCCCTGGAATTTGTTTACGTTCCTATTAACTGTCTACTATTGTAGATAAAAATATAATAAGATAGAAATATAGTCTTTTCCGCCATGTTGGTCTCGGCCTCCTTTGAAGATTAGGCCAGTTTTTTTTAGTAATTAGTATCCTACGTTACTTCTAATATCTTCAAAAATATGTGTATAAAGTTTTATCATGATCGGTTTAGTTGTTTTCGCATGAAAGCGTAACAAACAAACATACATTCGTATTTATAATACTATGTAGCGAAGTATGAATAAGATATATTGTAGTTTTTAGTGATTAATAATGATATGTAGACAACAAAAAACTAAAATATTTGTTATAAAAAATAAGGATTAATAATATTTTTATGATATAAATTCGGCAAAAATAGACATTGTCATGTGCCGTGAATGCAAATCTGGATGCGTTACGTTACGCCGTGGTAAAACGTCATCTTGATGTCATTTTCATAAAAACTTCACTTTCATTTTCCCCGTGTCCCGGGCTCCTTTGAAGAACAAGCCAACTGCCGTTCTGCCAGGCAAGTCGTAAAAGGCGACCGATTGGCTATACGAGTCACTACCATCGTGGCTACTAGGTGGTAGAATTCTGCATTTTATCGCCCGGGTCTGGTACCACCTCCTTACCTGTTCCTGTCGCAATAGCGTCAGGGCTTGTCACTGTCGTGTTCCGGTTCCGGGTAAGGCAGCCGGTAAACTTATGCATGTGGCATTAGACCTTGCCACAAGATAGCAACGCACCATTAACCTTTGGTGTCTATAGGCGATGATTGAATCTTTCCATCAGGAGACCTATCTGTCTGTTTGCTATTTTATGATATAAAAAAAATAAACTACAGAATAATGTGAATATTTACACGGCGGCGTGATGTTATTAGGACGCCATGACAGTCAAGAGCGTTTTCACGGTAAATTTTAATGACAATTAGTCAAGTAGCCAATGTTCTTTTTTGCTGAATCACTGAAAACAATCTAAACGTGTAAACTACAGTCGATCTTTTTATTTTTGTCGGACTTTTTCATGCGAAACGTCTGCACGAAGGCCGATAAATCAGCGGCCGATTCAAACCAACCCTTCGCACGTAATATTGCCTCGTATTCTCCATCGACTAGTACGGTTTGTTCGTTGCTTATTACCAAAAAGAGTATGTGGGTGCAAACGTTGGATGAGCTTTTTATTTCCAACCGCCTTGAATCTATATTAATATTGTAAAGAGAAAACATTCGTATGTTTGTAACGAAATAATTCGAAAATGGGAAGACCGATCTTAAAAAATCTTTTATGATTAGAATACTACAAAATACAAGAAAGAAATTGGCTACTTTTTACCTAATTGAGCTGAAAGAAAGTAAAGATTTTGGGTCATGCGAACAAAGTCGCGAGTAACAGCTAGTATAGAATATTCTCAATTTGACAATGTTTCTTTTACGCTATGGTCATTAATTTTAGACCGATTTTGATAACATCTTTTGATCGAAAAGTTGTTCTTTTCAGGGATCTTTATTGAGTTTTTATAAAAAAATCATCTAGTCCGAAGATGGTTCTATCTAAGGAATTTAAAATGGAATTTCTAAAATTATAACTACGTTCAGTGTGCGGATTTAACCGGATACGCCTTTTAAGGCAATTTCTTAGTTTGTCAGTGTCTCTTGCATTTACTCCCAGAAATACAGAGTAAATACTTATCGATGAAATAAAATCGCTCAAGAGGTATGCTTTAAGCCTTAACATCTCATTCGGCATGATAGAATAGAAATATACCATATACCACATAGTGCTATTTACTATATGGTATATTTCTATTTTTTCACTATATAATAACAAGCGTTTGACATTTACAAGTATTTGCTCATATGAGCGGCTTAACTTTTTCCGCTCAACATCGTGTCTATTAGTATTCTTTGGTCTGTGGTTCAGTTTATTTTAATTTACTTAATTAAGTTATGGAGGCATTGATATAAAAAAACCCAAGATACACAATCAGTGTCTCAAAAACGTCCTCCAAAAATGAGCGCACAATTTAAAATTATGCGCTCATTTCAAACAGAATCACGTCGATCGCGACACTGTCAATTTTTTTGTACATTGCTTTGTAAAAACAGCTATAAATCTTGCGGTTAAGGTTGGATATGCAAAGACATCTACTGTGCTTTTGAGTGTCAGTTTTGTTCGGAACTATTCATCTTGGGTTTTTTATATCAATGTATGTAGGTAACGAAGTAATCACCTAATATATATTGTAGTATAGTAGTACGAAAGTTTGATGCAGAAGATATTCCGGATAAACCATATTTTTTGCCTCTCACTACTCCCTTGTGAAATTAATAATAACCAGCGGGCTTGTCTTCCAACGGATGCGAACTTAGGGACCTTCAAAAAAGAGCATACTCATTAAACAAAAGCTGACGAAGCAACTTTTCTATTGATCGTCGAGGCACACAGATATTAAAAGTATCTTTACGCCCGTATCCCCAAAGGGGTAGGCACAGGTACAACAAGTGCACCCACGATTAGCCGAAGATACTTGGTCCCACAATGTAATAGGTGGCAAGCCTATCGCCAACCGGGCACTTTCCAATCCCGGGCAACGTTGTTTTTATCAGAAAACTGAAAAAAACACATTTTTTGAATTGCCCGACCCAGGAATCGAACCCAGGACCTCGTGTGGTCAACTCCGACACCGGACCACTACACCACAGAGGCGACATTAGACACAGATATTAGACATTGCTATATGGTAGACGTTCGACTGTTCGACTCGACATTCTTACTGGAATATGCTTCCTGAGTTTGTGTTCCCCGACGGGTACGACCAGGGATCTTCAAGAGAAGAGTGAACAGGTACCTTCTAGGGAAGCGCGTTCCATCTTAGGCCGCATCTTAGCTTACTATCAGGCGAATACGTGGTCAAGCGCTTCCCTATCGATAATTACTACAAGATCTATGGTTGTGCGAATGTTTTCGTGCGGTGGTGGTCGCTTACCTTTATATGAATAACCTGCTCATTTGCCTCCTCTTTCATTTAAAAAAAGACTTGTTGATTCCCTTGTGACGAGAAAACTTTAAGTTAGGTTATCTCACCAAACAGACAATGATAGTATTCATAATAATTAACTTCTCAACATTTTGATTATTAATGGTTTGAAAACAATTGGTAAATTGCCTGTGTCAATTTTATGCATAACTCATCCATAACAAAGGCGTCAATGCGTTGTTTAGCATACTAAGGACCATTAATAAATTCCATAACAATTTAACCGTCTGAAATTTTAATTCATAATATTGTCTTTACGTCCGTTAGATTACATCACCGTGGCGCCGCCTTGTCCTCGGATCTGTCGGCGGTTCGTCCCGTTTCGACATGCAAATGTCCCGAATATTTGTACTTGGAGTGGGGCTAAACAAATCACTTCTCTTAACAATTGTCTACCGTCCTTGGAGATTATACGACCATTGGGGCATGACTTGAATTGTTGATGGTATTGATATTTCGTTTTGAATTGATAATGGGACTGTTTAAATTTAATGTTTGCCTTCGCTTTGATTTATATCAGCTTAGACGTTTCTTGTGACTTTGTTCGCATTAAGTTTTCTATAGAATCTATATATATATAAAAATCAATTGCTGTTCGTTAGTCTCGCTAAAACTCGAGAACGGCTGAACCGATTTGGCTAATTTTGGTTTTGAAATAATTGTTGAAGTTATGGGAAGGTTTAAAAGGTGAGAAAATATAGAAACATATAAGAGTAGTTAAAAAGGCAGAACAATGTTTGCCGGGTCAGCTAGTCTGTATATATAAAAATCAATTGCTGTTCGTTAGTCTCGCTAAAACTCGAGAACGGTTGAACCGATTTGGCTAATTTTGCTTATGAATTAATTGTTAAAGTCCAGGGAAGGTTTTAAAAGTGAGAAAATCTTATATATAAAAATCAATTGCTGTTCGTTAGTCTCGCTAAAACTCGAGACCGGCTGAACCGATTTGTCTAATTTTGGTTATGAATTAATTGTTGAAGGGAATGGCCAGGGAAGGTTTAAAAGGTGAGAAAATATAGAAAAAAATAAGAGTAGTTAAAAAGGCAGGCATAATTGGCTCTCTTATTGAAAATTAAACATTTAAGCACGTTTTTCATGTTCGGTTTATGTCTGAGTGAATATTTGTCGAGTTAGATGGGACTAACGATAAATTGGTATCCAATTTTAAACTCTGAGCCTTCACTCTTAGATATACTTTGGGACACCAGGATAGAGCAGTTGGAAACGGGGTGATCCCGTACAAAACAGGACGTATGGTCATCTCAATTGTGACACCAATTATTTGCTTATTTAACGTTAATATCAATTCATAAAGTATTGTGATACAGGCGTTAGCCCACAAAATCAATAGATAGGAATAAAAAAATAGTAAAACATATTTAATAAACATGCAGACCTAGATAGATATACAAACATCTGTGCTCATCACACAAATGCCTCAACCAGTCAGAGATCGTATCCGAGCCTATGAATCCCATATCATGAAACGTTAGACTAACCAATAAAATTACGAAATGGTTTTTTAACAATAATAATTCAAAATACAAAAATTTTGTGTCGTGGTGTTTTTGGTCGCACCCCTTCGAATTGGCTCGACTATTTTTCATGTTTTTATTTTATTTTTATTCAGTTGGCATGAGGGTAATTCGTAAAATATATTTCATACCGCTAGGTAAATAGCCTTAGAAAAAAAACAGAAAAACTATTTTTGACATATTTTTTTTACATAAAAGTACCCATAACTCCATTTTTTACCATCCTAAACTCGCCCACAATTATCCCCCACCTACCCTACAAAATATTCTCTACAAATAATTTATATGACAGAACACCGTTTGCCGGGATAAGTAGTATTTATTTATTACTAGCTGACCCGGCAAACGTTGTTTTGCCATATAAATTATTGAATTAAAAAATATTTTTAATGCTACATTTAAAAAAAAAAAAAAAAAAATGTTGTCCCAAAAATATAAATAAATGTTAGTGGTGGACAACCTTTATTACTTAGTGGTACGAAAAATAGATAGTAGCCGATTCTCAGACCTACTAATTATGCATATAAAATTTCATAAAAATCGATCAAGCCGTTTCGGAGGAGTATGGTAACTAACATTAGAGAATTTTAATATAAGATATAGCAAATTAGCAGATGGCTTTCCTGATGGAAATGAGTAACCATCGCCTATAGAATATACCGTGCGTGTGTGTGCGCGCCTATAGATATTTTGCGTGATTGAGCAACATGCATCCAAACATACAAACTTTCACATTTTTAATATGTATGGGATTTCAGTATTTATCTATGTATTTCTAATATCGAAGTCTATTAACTATATCAAAATGCTTTTTTTTAATTTTGATCTGGATCAATTCGTGTAATTTGTCCAGCTATTATTTTTGTGTTATAGCACTCACTAGGAAAACTTGAAAAACTTTAAAAACAACAAACAAAAAATTCGACACGCAGGAATTGAACCTGTGATGTTTCCTCAAGCCAGGCCGTTCTACCACTGAGCTAATGTCTACAGTTTCAAAGTGGCGAAATTCTTCTTTGCTATATGATCGATTCCGTTGATTGTATTGATCGCTAGGTGATCGGCTTGTCCAGCTATATTTCTTTATATTATAAAACTAGCTGTTGCCAGCGACTTCGTCCGCGCGGACTTCGTTTACTCCGCACAGCACCTCCCCCGTAGGTGATAGCGTGATAATATGTAGCCTATATGTTGACCCGACCTATTAGTAATATTCATGCAAAATTTGAAGTAAATCCGTGCAGTACTTTTTAAGTTTACCCCGGACATACATACAGACAAACAGACAAAAATTCTAAAAACTATATTTTTGGCTTCGATATCGATTGTAGATCACGCCCCAAGTATTATATTCAATGTACAGTTTTGACTTTCCTACGATTTTATTATATGTATAAATGTAGCCAATATCAATTAGGAATAATGTACATTTCTACTGGTGAAAGAATTTTTAAAATTGGGTCAGAACCTAGTTACAGAGATAATTTCCTACAAATAAACATACAAATTTTATATCTTTATAATATTAATTAGCATAGCTATATACGTAGCTTAACTCAAGAGATGTAATCCGAAGTAAGCTAATTATTCCGAATGGGAAGCACAATGCGATTGGTGCATCGACCAATTTGCGTCGACGTGTTAACCTTTAATTGGCTCAATTTAACTATTACTTATAATTGCCCATTTATATTTTACTTTTGTGCCTTGTACATTTAAATGTCAAACTGTTCAAACTTTTTCCCGTGTTGGTCCGGGCTTCTTAGACCAACTGCCTTTCGGTCAAGCAGGTCGTAAAAGACGACTGATTGGCTATACGTGTCACTACCGGTGTGACTATTAGTTGGTAGAATTCCGCAACTTCTCGTCCGGGTATATGGTACTACCATCTTACCTATATCTGCCGCAATAGTGTCAATGCTTGTCATTGTCGTGTTCCGGTTTGGAGGGTAAAGTAGCCGATAGGCATGTGGCATTGCCATCCCGCTACACGAATAGCAAAGCACCATTAACATTTTAGTGTTTGTATGGTTTCTATTTCTATCAGGAGAGAGCCATCTGCTTGTTTGTTATCTAATGATATTAAAATAAAACTGCGGAGCAATTCTTTTTAGCTTTAAAATTTTATTGCGTGCGTAATAGGTGGCTAGCCTATCGCCAATCGGGCACTCAATCGGGCAACGTTGTTATTTATTTATATTTTTTTATTTTATATTGTAAGATAGTAAATAATCAGATGGGTCTCCTGATGGAAAGAGTCAACTATCGCCTATAGACACCAAAGGTGTTAATGGCGCGTTGCTATCTTGTGGCGAGGTGTAATGTCACATGCATTAATTTACCGGCTACCTTACTTTCCAAACCGGAGCACGACAGCGACAAGCACTGACGCTATTGTGGCAGGAATAGCTAAGGCGGTGGTACCAGACCCGGGCGAGATAATGCAGAACTCTACCACCTAGTAGTCACGATGTTAGTGACTCGTATAGTCAATCGGTCGCCTTTTACGAACAGCCTGACAAAACGACAGTTGGCCTATTCTTCAAAGGAGCCCGGGACCAACACGGGGAGAGTTTTTATTAGAAAACTGAAAAAATACATTTTTGAATTGCTCAATCCAGGGTAACGAAACCCGTGACCTCATGTGGTCAACACCGACACCAAACCACTAGAGCCTGCAGCAGTTAGAGAAGAAATAACTTATCATCACGCGCATCTTTATCTTGGAGCGCGTGTAAAATCTGTCAGTCCCAGATATCGCCACTTCACAGCAATAGCCGTTTAGTTTGACAAATGTGGCGCTGTCAATTGCTAACCGTCTCAACAGCCGTCAAACCCTTATGTCAATAGTTGATTGGATCAATTTCTCCGCCTTACTGTTCCTCATTACTATGCTAGACTTGCGCGTTGTAAATTGAAGTGTCATAACGCGGAACAATCCTTCTCAACATTGGAGGTTTATTGGGTGCGTGATTTGTTTTAATAATAATTGTATTAGCATAACTTTGTTTCTATGATAAGATCTATTAATGCGAATCATGCTGTTTCATTTCAGTAGGAACGATTGTGCGTGTGGCAGTATATTATAAGCAATATACATATTAAATACATACCTTCACGCCGGATCCTTTCGGAATAGATAGTGAGAACCGAGTACCATAAATTACGAACCAGACTGACTAGATTTGCTTATTTAAACTTTCAACACTAAATACCGTCGGCACTTAATCAAACTCCATCTTAATGTGTATATACGTATACTAGTGCCTGCTCCCTAAGTGCCACGCCCTGTGGTCGAAATTCGACTGTAGACAAAACAATAAAGTCTCTTCTAAGTTTGACAAAAGACATTAGACATATGTGTATATTATCAGGCATGTCGAATTAATGTAGAGTGTGTAATGTAACATTACACACTTAAAAACAAATAAACATTACCATAGTTTATTTTTATTAATTAACTAGCTGTTGCCCACGACTTCGTCCGCGCGGACTTCGATTCGTTCATGCAAAATTTGAAGTAAATCCATGCAGTACTTTTTGAGTTTACCCCGGACATACATACAGACAAACAGACAATCCGACAAAAATTCTAAAAACTATTTTTGGTTTCGATATCGATTGTAGATCACGCCCCAAGTATTCTTTTAAAAAAATATTCAATGTACAGTTTTGACTTTCCTACGATTTTATTATATGTAAGTATAGATTATATTACTAACCTCGCGGGGCTACGTTTATCGGCCTACTGGGAAGATTCGCGCTTTCACGATGCGTGTCGCGAACTACATCACGACATCTGCTTGCGTTCGCAACTGCGGGCCGCAGTTTGATGACCACTGATTTTAAATAGTGGTCATCAAACTACGGCCCGAAGGTGATATTTGTGTAGCCTCCGACAAAGCAAAAAAGAATATTGTAATATTCCTTAAATTCTTAATTCCCCCATGTTGGTCTGGGCTCCTTTGAAGACCAACTACCGTTCTACCAGGTATATCGTAAAAGGTGTCTGATTGGCTATCCGTGTCGTTACCATCGGTATGATTGGATATTTAATAAAAACGAAAATCTAGAAATACAAACATTAATTGAGTCACTTAGTGGAAAATTGGCCCAATCCGCAAATTTACAGCACTTAAGAGTCGTTATTATATAGGCCACTTTTTTTAAATTAACAATAAAATGGAATAAGGACTTTGATTGATTGATTGAAGAATCTATCTACCATATTTTAATTATAATCAAAATTTGATTAAGGCAACCATGAGTTCAAGTTTTACCCCAAGCAGCAATCAAGCATGTTTAATACCCATAAAGCTACTCATATAGAACTTAAAGTTCTATTGCAGCCGTACAATGGTGTAAAAAGATGCTTTTATCGGTATAAGAGACCTTTATGAGTTTTTGTACAGCCTAATGCTGTACAAGGCCTTTCTTAGAGTTTCGCGTAAGCTTTAGGCGTTATATCTGAATATTAATACACAATTGTACAGCTATAAGTGTTTTGTAACTCATTAGGCTGATTTTAATCCTTAAAGCTGTACATTAGCTGTATTTTGTTTAGCACGGGAATTTATTACAGCTTTAAGTGTTATTATAGTATCACTCAACGCTTGTTTCTGTAAAATGGGACATGCAATCATCATTCTACAGCTAATATTTATGGCGTAATTGTAGACTGTTATGCAGCCAATGGTGTTGCAAAATCTGCATATACAGCTATAGTACAGCTCAAGGCTGTATTAATGAGAAAATTGTTATTTGCTGTTTTTATATCTGCATAGTTGATATCATGTGGAAAAAATCAAGAGGAAGATTGAAAAGGAATATTTAAATATTATAAATTACCAACCCAGTAATCGTGATGAAGATAAAACTGAAAAATTACTAATTCAGGTAAACCTACAATCGTCATTTTTATTAATGTTCAAGGAAAAGGGTTCCGTAACAAAAACATTAAAAAGTGATTGTAGGTTATCTGATTTATTATTTTTTAGGCTTATCTTCTTCATTAAGGTTACTTGGTTAGTAATTTATAATAACTGATTTTTTTTTAATGTCATAAGATAGCAAACAAGCAGATGGGTCTCCCGATGAAAAGAGTCAACCATCGCCTACAGACAGCAAAAATGTTAATGGTGCGTTGCTATCTTGTGGCGAGGTCTAATGCCCCATGCATAAGTTTACCGGCCACCTTACCCTCTAAACCGGAACATGACAGTGAAATAGCACTGACGCTTTGCAGCAGGAATAGATAAGGTAGTGGTACCACACCCGGTCGAGCCAATGCAGAACTCTATCACCTAGTAACCACGATGGAAGTGACTCTCATAACCCATCGGTAGTCTTTTACGACCAGCCTGGCAGAAAGGTAATTGATCTATTCTTCAAAGAATATATAAAAAAAGAGTTAACAAGAGAAATAAAAATCATTACACTGAGAAAATATGTATTTTTTTTATTTTTAACTTGCTGCTTTAAGGAGTTTTACAAAAGCGGTATAGTAAGTCGAAAGGGGTGACTCAGAGGGTCATTTTGAACAACTTTTGTTCAACAATTTGTGAAAATTCCCGAAAAACAATTTTGTTTTTCCATTGTGAAAAGTCACGTGACCAACAAAGTTTTATGGAGAATCAATATTTTTTTCGCGAATTTCCAAAAGTCGTTAAACAAAAGTTGTTAAGAATGACCCCCTGAGCCACCCCTTTCGGCTTACTGTACCACTTTTGCAACAACCTGTATATATGTATACTTACAATCGTTTTAAAAATATTATATACTTAGATACAATTACAGGCAAGAGAGTATGTGTTTCTCTTTGAAGAACTAATAATATTAAATCACAAGCACGAAATAACATATTCTTCTTAAAAATATTTTTGTGATAGACCAATCTTTAAAGGGCTTGATTTTCCGTTCTTGACCAACTTAGTTATATTAAGATGTTTTCTTGGCCATTATAATTCACCTTTATCCTCCCGCAAACTGGGTACGATACAAATACAGTTTTGGCTTCTCTCAATTGTTTTTACTATTTTATAAGGTATATTTCCCTGCAAAATAAAGTAAAACATGATTGAAAAACATATCCCATAAGTTATAGTTAACAATAAGTTGGTTTAGTTGTAAAGTCAAACGACCGACATCAATACATCACAATAGCGAAATCAAGTGACAAACATATGTTTTGTATTTAGGGTTCTTCATTTTTTGTACGCATCTCTAAACATAAGTTAAGTGATTAAAAGCCAATTACTGTATAATAGATTTATATAGGGACTTAGTACAGCCTAAAGTGTATTTGGACGGTAAATAACAGCCAATAGCCGTACAATAGAACAAAAAAGAGCTATTTGCAGTATATGACCCTCCAAATACACTTTAGGCTGTATAACAAAACGTCGCCATTATTGTGTATTAAAAACAACATTAAGGAAATATATTGTTAAATAAAAGATATATTTAGCAATAGCTAAAGCTATATCTTAACAAGCAACTTATATTATGATCATTATGCCTTTATATACAATATTGTACCATAAATACTTGTATATTCTAACTTTAAACACAAACACTTACCGTATTTCGCAATGATTTTATTTGTGTTATCTTGATTATTTCGTTGGCGCGTGAATATTTTGAGGAAAAACATACACGACTTCACAGTCATTTAGAATTTGCACTTTGAATACACCGTTCAATACTGCTCCAAGTCCAAGAATTTATCGTTTATTAATATATTTTTAATTATGGCGTTTGCAGATATAATGTTATACAATATCGAAAACAGATTCGTTACTTTTTATTATTTTCAAACACCTATTAAGAACATTTAGCTGCACAAGAGAGTATCTTTAGTGTTATAGTTTCTTTATACACCGAATAACAGCCCTTGTACAGCATATAACAGCTTGTACAGCTATTGTGCAGCCTATTTAACTCTTACCTGTACAAGACAGTTACAAGAGAGTATCCTTAGTGTTATAGTTTCTTTATACACCAAATACCAGCCCTTGTACAGCCTATAACAGCTTGAACAGCTATTGTGCAGCCTACATAACGCAATAAGTTGTATAATTTGGGGCCCTTTTTGGTGTTACATCGGCTGTAGAAGCGCTTCTACAGCCTTTGTACGGCTTCGTATACAGCTTTAAGTTTAAAAATGAACCTAAATGCAGCCTATATACAGCTTAACGTGCTACTTGGGACACACGCAAAAAAATTACCTACTTAACTCTTTTATTGTAAACTAGCTGTTGCCCCGACTTCGTTCGCGCGGACTTCGTTTACTCCGCACAGCACCTCCCCCGTAGGCGATAGCGTGATAATATGTAGCCTATACGTTGACCCGACCTATTAGTAATATTCATGCAAAATTTGAAGTAAATCCATGCAGTACTTTTTGAGTTTACCCCGGACATACATACAGACAAATAGAGAAACAGACAAAAATTCTAAAAACTATATTTTTGGCTTCGATATCGATTGTAGATCACCCCCCAAGTATTCTTTTAAAAAAATATTCAATGTACAGTTTTGACTTTCCTACGGTTTTATTATATGTATATAGATTTGACTCAATTATCATCACACAAAGTTTTGTTACTGTCCGGAGTCTAACCTAACCCGAGCCCCATCGATCGTGTAAATAGCTAACCACTGAACCAACGGAGCGGTCAAATTTAAATGTACGCATTTTCTTCTATCACACGTGTAAGATAGCAAACAAGCATTTGGCTCTCTTTATGAAAAGAGTCAACCAAGAGATGTTAATTATGCATTGCTATCCTTTGGGTGACGTGTTACTGCTTCATGAATAAGTTTAACGGCTAACTTTCCAAACCGGAACACGACAATGACGCTATTACGGCAGGAAAAGGTAATGCGGTGGTACCAGACGACCCGTTCGAGATGTTGCTGAACTTTACCACCTTGTGACTAACAGTGGTAGTGATTCGTACAACACTGTGACGAACAGTGGTAGTGATTCGTGTAATCAATTCTCTTTTCAGAATGTCAGATGGTCTATTCTTTAAAGGAGACTCGGACTGATATGGGTGAAATCCAATATTTTTTAACGCGGTAAAACTGCAGCAACCGCCTTCCCGTTTCCTATATCTCCGGAACCATGCATCAAAACTTCACCAGATTAAAATGGGACCACACGAGAAGTATACTCTCTCAAATATAAAAAGAATTTTCAAAATCGGTTCATAAGTGGCTGAGTTCTGAGGTAACAAACATAAAAAATATAGTTGAATTGATAACCTCCTTTTGCGAAGTCGGTTGAGAATTATTCGATCTGCAAAGAGAAACGTGATATTTTATTTGCAACGTGTAATTAAATCTCAAACTTAAACATTTATTTTAATAATATCATACAAATAAAATGGGATGAAATTATTGTTCTGTCATCGACACTTGATACGTACGCAGCGATTTAAATGAAGGGTTTAAATTGAGTGTATGTTGATTGCAAGATCTGATTACACTTATTCTTAAGAATTTCGTCATGTATGTAATTAATATCTATAAAAATCTATATGTTTATAGGCATGTTGACCGTCCCGTTGGTCGAGTGCTTAGTAACCCTGACTACGCAATCTACGGGGCTCAGGTTCGATTCCCGACAAGGACAAACATTTGTGTGATGAGCATAGATGTTTGTATTTCTGGGTTTGGGTGTTCATTATATATATTTCGGTATTTATATATGTATTTCTATGTATTTATATCGTTGGCTAACACCCATATTACAAACTAATAATTTGCTTACATGGGGTTAGATCAATTCGTGTAATTTGTCAAGGAATTATTTTTGTGTTATAGCACTCACCCCGTGCTTGGGAATCTGGAAAAACCTTAAAAACAACAAAGAAAAATATCGACACGCGGGATTTGAACCTGCGACCATTTCCCTAAAGCCGGGACGCTCTTCCGCTGAGCTAGTGTCGACAGGCTCGAGGCGGCGAAATTCTTCTTTGCTATATGATCGATTACGTCGATTGTACTGATCGCTAGCTATACAAGTTAAGGAATATTTATTTATTTATTTATGTTAACACATCTTGTTTTTTAATTTCCATGATGATTTAGGTCCCTTTTTTAATCTTACCTTTTTTAACCAATTGCTCGGATAAATTCCTGACGCTGAATTCCATCATCGAACATCGCGTCGAAAATTCAAAGTTCTATCCTCACTACCTCGATGTCTGCAAATCACAGCCCTGCGTTTTTTGGACACAGTCTGCCTTGCACTATTCCTTGTGGAATCAGTTACCGGCGGGGTGCTACCGAACGGATACGACTTGGGGATCTTCAAGAAAAAAGCTTACTAATTCTTAAAAGGCCGGCAATGCAACTGCAAGACTTCTGGTATTGCCGATGTTCATGGGTTGCTGTGATCACTTACCATCAGGGCGCATCATGCGCCTCCTGCGCCTCCTGCTCGTTTGCCCCGTCTTCTATAAAAAAGCAGATGACTCTCCTAATGGGAAGAGAGACCATCGCTATGCAAAAGTCTTCAGGTTACACCAGTGACAAGACCCGATTTGTTGTGGTAGGTATCAAATAGGCGATGATAATGAAATTTTGCGTTAGATGCATAACTATCACCTAAGTATATAGGTACGATGCCAGTGGCGCGCTTAATACTTTGCATTTTCCGAGATAGCCAACAGTAAGGCAGTTGGTCTATTCTTCGAATGAGTTTGGTCTTGTCTAGAATCGAACGCTCAGATTCGGGCTCACATGAATTACTATTTTCATCTCTGGGCGGAGTTCCCCAGTAGCAACTTTTTCCTTTTGATCGCATTCAGCGTAGAGCGGTTCGAATCGTTGACGACCAGGCTTCGAAACAGCTTGACTCTTTGGTATTCTGCAGAGATGTAGGTTCACTCTGCGTCTTCTACCGTATTTATCATGGGGAGCGTTCCGGCGAGTTATTTGGATAAATTACTGCTGCCGAATTCCATCGTCGGAGTTCGCGTCAAAATTTGAAATTCCATCCTCGCCTTCTCGATGTCTGGAAATCCACAACTGTGCGCTTCTCCCGACACTTTTTGCCTCGCATGATTCTGTTGTAGAATCAATTACCGGCAGGGGTGTTTCCGAACGGATACGACTTAGAGACCTTAAAGAAAGGAGCTTACTCATTCTTAAATCGGTACCGGTAACGCAACTGCAAGACCTCTGGTATTGCGGATGTCCATGGGCGGCGGTGATCTCACTTATCATCAGAGTGTGCTGAGTTTTTCTTTTCGCATTCGATCGTGCGCGCGTTTCGAGTTTACTAAGAATTTGTATGTGATTTGTGCAGTGCCACCTAGTGGTAAACTGGTTTCTCACGTTTACCACTAGGTGGCGCTGTACAAATCACATACACATTCCTAGTAAACTCCAAACGCGCTCAAGATCGAATGCGAAAAGAAAAATTCACACTTAGCACTCAGGTGCACCTCATGCTCGTTTGCCTCCGCTTCTTTATAAAAAAATCGAGCCCTTCCGATTATGTTATTAGGTCGATAACCGCTAAACTAACGAGGCAGTTAAATTGTTAGAAAATTGTATCAAGAATGTAATATGCAAATGCATATCAAATAGTGTTGTGTATGAATGGATCGTTGACTCCCATCCCTTCTGTCTGGCGTTTAAATGATGACCCTTTGTACACTGCTGACAGCTATATAGAAGAAACGCTTTAATGCAGGAAATGATACATTATGGTAGTCTCGGGCTAACAAAGGAGTCTTTGAAATAATCTCGTAATATCTAAGTTTGTTCACATTTCAAACCCCTTTACACGATAGAGTAAACAAAGTGAACTAGTTCAGCAGACAGATAAGGAAATGAGCGCTATAGTGGGATCGCTATAGAAAGAGCTCTAACAGGTGTCTTTTGTACTACCAAAAGAAATAAAGACGATCCAATAAAATAATCACTACATAGTATAAAACAAAGTCGCTTTCTCTGTCTGTCCATATGTATGCTTAAATCTTTTAAATTACACTACGGATTTTGATGCGTTTTTTTAATAAATAGATTGATTCTTGAGGAAGGTTTTAGTATATAAACCTTTCCGATATTCCCACGGGAACAAAAGCTACGCGGGTGAAACCGCGGGCAGGTCGCTAGTAAGAAATATTACCGGAACACCTCGTACATTTTTATTATTTTAGTTAGTATAAGTATCAGTTTTGGCTATCTTAGTACCGTTTTTGGCCATTTGAAACTTAAATCAATAAATACAATTTTTGTTAAATTTTCAAATTTTTGCTCTTAAATGAATCAAAGGAGACTGATACCGTTGCATACAAACTTGGGCCCCCTTGTAATAAGATGAATATTATGTTAATTAATAGCTAGTTTAACGTTATATAAATACTGAAAATTTTACAGATTTTAGCAATCTGAGAACAGAGATATAAGATATTCACTAGAAGTTATGGTACTATGGTATAGTTTAACTCACTGTAACCGTTATACTATTATATAAACAACTGATACTTGTAATACAGGCATCTATGCTTCATGTTTATAAATTGACACAATACTAAAACACAGATTTTTGGAAAACACAAATTAAAGAATGCCTCTCTGTAGGTAGTACGTAAAATAGCGAAGAGTGAATTCCGCGACTTGCGAGCAAAAATACTATCACAGATTAGGGAGAGATACTACGTATAATACTACGTTTGCGAGTGCGACTCTTGCGAGCCGTCAGTGATGTCAGTTGTAATTGTCAATTTTAGCTGTATTAAATCCACAGACACTAAATCGTATTAAGTTTGAAGTGTCGTAATCAATCGATTATATAAATTGTATCGATTATATTTTTTCTTTTTATATTATAAATGGTTTGTAAAATAATGATAGTACTTACTGTTGATTATACTAAATATTAATCAAAAATATACTTTTACATATATTTACGAGCTTATATTTCGATTAAAATTATTTACACAAATCGATTATAATTTTATCGATTATACAATTATAGTACCACGAACGTATTTTCGTGATTTCTTTTTTCTCAGAAAGCGGATTAAGCTCATATTTTGAACTTTGAAACAGAAAAATAGTATCATTTTTTTTAACCATACTTCAACCCTTTACATTTGGGCCCAAAAATCCCCCTCTCCTTTATAATGGTATTAAGTTTATAATGATTTGTTTGTATCAATTTATAATGACTAGCGATTGCCTGTGGGCGAAATTCGGACATAGAATAAATTATAAAATCTGTTTTAAGTTGGACAACTGACTTTAGCCGTAAGTATGTCTCATGAATGTAGTGTGTGTGATGTTCATTTTTATTAATATTGTGTATTTCTAGTGCATATTATTTAAAAAATATTAGGTTTCTGCAGTCCTCCACAATGTAAACTTTAACTGTGCCAAATTTCATACTCTACCGTTTGCGCAGTTGTTTTAAAAAGGGGTCCAAACTTTGTCCTTCACGTATTTAATATACAGATGTTGAGATAGTTTAGCATATAGATTTATTTTTACAAAAAAAAACATTAAATTGCCAAAAATGGTTAACAATTTTTGGCCATTTAATGTGAATTTTATTTATTGTAGTCACAACCGGTATTTCATCCGCTGAGCTACGTTTTTTATATAAATGAATAAGCAGATGGCTCTCCTGATGGAAAAAGACACCCATCGCCATAGATACCAAAGATGTTAATGATGTTTTGCTAGCCGTGTAGTAGTGCCTCATGCATAAGTTTACCGGCAGCCTTGCCCTCCAAATCGGAACTCTAGCACTTAGTAGTCACGATGATAATGTCACGTGTAGCCAATCGTTCGTTTTTTACGAACTGTCTGACAGAATAGTAATTGGTCTATTTTTCAAAGGGGGCCCGGACCAACACGTACTTCGCACTTCACCCGTAGTTTTTTATTTTCTTTGTTTTAAAGAAAAAGTTTTAAAGCTTTTCTAACACTGGATCAATGCCAAAACACATGAACAGTTAAAAGTATTAATTTTATATGTACTTATATGTATTATACATATTTTCATCAGTTGAGAATGATACAGCGGAATTATTATGAAATATTGCGACCCGAACATGTGGGATGATTTACTATGACATATTTTTTCTACTCAGCATGAAGTTGTTGGGATTAATAGGATGGTATGATCGTTAACATATTCTCACGGCACGACGGTGACACAGACATCACCAGTTTGCTTGTAAGCTATTAATGTGACTATTTCTACACCGGACCCCCCAACGCGCTACTAGGAGGCGGGCGGTCTTGTAATCTTAGGGTAACCATGTTACTGTAATGACCTATTAGGACTGTTTATGAGATGCGCTTGTTTAAGTCTAATATACATTTGTTTTTTTCATTAGTTGAATGTAGAGCAGCCTACGGTATTTATCTTTTTAATAACATTGCATGTAAGACTTTAAAGGAATCATAAATATTTCACTCAAAATTTTACATAGATATTGTTGAAATGTTAACAGTTTATTAGTTATTGCTGAATTGGATATATATATTGTATATTTTTTAAGTAAAAACAATTAAATAAATAGTGAATGTTTAGGTTTTCATAACGCCATATGTATTACAAAACAAAGCATTATTTCCTGTATATTTTCTAAATATATAATATAGTTTTAGATGTCTCACATCTTACAGGCATCCCCACACGGCTCGGTTTTATAAAATTTCCTTGGCAAAATAAGACGTTCCAGTTCCAAGACTGATACCCTTAATAAACTCCTAAAATACTGTAGTTCCAGAAACATAAGTTTGATATCGAAGTAGCTAAAATATCTTGCAATAACTTATGGACACTCTATCAGCCGCCATTGTGACAGTAAATCCTCCCATTATCTAACACATTATGTCTCCTTGCAATAAACGATCTTAATTATGGCGTTATTAATATTGAAATAGCATGCACTTTCCTGAAGATTATTTTAGGTTATTTGCTGTAACAAAATATGTTGTCTGTTTATTTGTTCTAAAGGCCATTCCGTGATAGCTCGTGATAAAATATTATGTTATACAAATGACATTTAAAATAACGCCGGAAGATAATGTCTTAAGATTATGGCGGTTTGTTTTAATAGGTGTTTAATATTTTCTATTTGTTTGTTTTCCTCAGAAGTGAAAGCTCTAAGTAACTACATAATTTATGAAAATCTACATGCCTGATAACTGTCAGAAGATTTAATGTGTTCTTGTCTTTTTGTTAATGTCTTTTAGTGCTATTAATAAATGTATCTGAGCATGCATGCAGTATGCGTGTAGTGTTGAATATTTTGAAATAATATTTGTACTTATTTGTGGATTTCATCTTTACCTATATTTGTAATTTTTTTTTTCAATTTATTTATTTAGCTTTATTATTCACCTTTGTACATAAGGCAAACCAAATGCCTATCGGTGGTATTCACCAGTTAACGTTTAGATTAGAACCAACAAACACATAGTAGGGATTCCGTTCCTCTGAAACGATATGTTATGTAAGGACATTGATCTAAGAAACTTTAAATATGCTATGTACACTCAGCACCGGCCGTAGACATTGATCAGTGTGGAGAGAGATAGTCGTTCAGCTTATTTTGGTCGACACTTTCACCATTTGCAAACCACACTAGTATACAAAAATAATAAGAAACACGAAAGTATTGATCAAAATTATAAATGTGAATTTCATCTGTGACGATGAACTCATTTAACTAGTTATACGTACATATACCTAGCGATCAGTACAATTGACGGAATCGATCATCTAGCAAAGAATTTCGCCACGTCGAACCTGTCGACACTAGCTCAGCGGTAGAGCGTCCGGACTTTAGGGAGACGGTCACAGTTTCAAATCCTGCGTGTCGATATTTTTCTTTTAAAGTTTTTCAAGTTTTCCCACGCACGGAGTAAGTGCTATAACACAAAAAAAAATTACACACTAGTATACTCCGCTGCGCTACCCACCATGAAGACTATCGCTTTTCTGAATGTACTAGGTATCACCCGTTATTACTTATTTTTCTAATTTGTCACTTAGCGCCCCTTGATACATGGTGCCTATAGCAACCGCTCTCCTTACTCTAATCTAGGACTTGCATAATATTATACTACTTACGATTAAATGTAGTATTAAAAATTATATTTAATCGTACACATAATGTGAGAGTTACTTGCAAACACATATTTTGTATTTGTGAATATTGTAATACTAAAAATAAATTATTTCACGGAAACTTGTTTATTTTCCACAGAATCCTTTTCGCGAAACGACCCGCTGATCTAGTAATATTGTTTTGGTACTTGGTACTGGCTTATGAAGCCCCGAGATTCTAATCTCAACTCACCATCGTGTTAGATAAGTATCACAAAAGGATTTTGTCAACCCGTTCTGGCATATAATATTTAAAGTTATTTTATATCTTAACTAACATTGGAGCATACATTTATCAACTCGTTATGATAATAAGAGAGATAATAGGAATAATAAACGGAGTTTCTTCCGTGTTGGTCCAGGACTCCTCTGAAAGAAAAACTTCTACCATTCTGTCAGGCAGTTTGTAGAAGGCGAACAATGAACTAGGTGGTAGAGTTTTGCATTGTTTCGTCCGTGTCTGTTACCACCGCCATACCTAATCCTACCGCAATAGCTTCAGTTATTGCCACAGTTGTGTTCCGGTTGGTGGGTAAGTTAGCTGGTAAACTTATACATGTGACATTACCACCCCGCAACGCGGATAGCAACGCATCATTTACATCTTTGGTGTCTAGAGGCGATGGTTTCTCTTTCCATCAAGAGAACCATCTGCTTGTTTGCTATTTTATGATATTAAAACAAACATGAATTTATTCAACTTTAGTCATCATTTTTGCTTTCGAGTTTTAGGTTTCATTTATATTTCTTTACTTTTCAAAAGTTCAATACACTTCAAAGACTAGACACTTCAACAAAGCCACAACCGATCTCATTAACGTAAAGAAAATAGTTTCATCGCAAGAAAATATTAATTTAACTTGGTCATAGTTCTCAAATCGATTGCACTCAGTTAGATACTTTTAACGAGTTGAGTGTTGACTATCTAGGACTCAATATATCACGTCTTTACGGGCAGTAGCCATTGGTTAATCTTGAAATAATTCATGAGGGTACTGGTAACCAAATCAGATCATATTTTTAAAAAATATCAAAGTTTAAATCTATTATCAATTTTGCCATTTTCTTTATAATACTCCGATTAAGATACTCCGATATTAAGAGTACGGCTAATTTGATAATAAATTTACATTACCTCGAATAACTTTGAATGAGTTGATTCTTCGAAAAATGGTATTAGTACTTTTTTGCAGAGCGTTCAATTTTCTACAAAAAATATTTGATGAAAATTGCAGAGCGATTCATGGTTCATTCAAAAAAATTTGTTTCAGAGTTATTACTATGGGAAATCCTTGACAACCCTATTTTGGCATCTGTATACGGAATATACGGAAACTATCTTTTATATGTTTATATGCTATTATATTATTTATTATTTATATGTATAAATATATTAACCATTTCTTCTATAAAGGTTAATTTAAAAACTCTCTTATCACCAGATATTTTGCTCCCTTAATTTAGATCTGAAGTTAATTTTAAACTTTAATTTCATGTATTTTGTACTACGTGAAGTACTTTAGAGATTAGTAATGAGAGTAATTAGCTTATGATAATGAAGGTTTAGAAGCAGAAGTAGCTTTCCGAATAGTTGGTAGAGTTATCTCTATTGCGTTTTCGGATACAGGGATAGATGATTCTTTACAAAGTTATAGCCAGTCTCGATAATGTAAAGAAGATAGTTTGAACGGAAGAAATACTAATTTAACTTAGTCATACATTTCAGTTCAATTATACCCTGTTTTAACGAGTTGAGTGTTGACTATCTGTGACCCGATCTATCACGTTTCTACGGCCTGCGGTTATCGGTTAATCGTAAATTAACTCATTAAAAGGGTTGTGTTTAAAGTGGATATTTTTTTAAATATCGATATCAAAATGTTTATATCGTTAAATACTATCTTAGTAAGTGGGAAGTAATTATTTCCGTTATGTTTTAAATGTATTTAATGTATTATTTAATCCGAAATAAGAAATATTTCAGCTTTAAAAAAAATTTGGAAAACTTTCTTTGAATTCATTCTAAAAATTTTAGGTTATTTACGTGCTGAATATTATTTTTGGAGTTATATATCCATATTACACCATATATTCAGAGACAATAATCGTCCATAATTTTGTTGTCTTATATATGAGTTATGAAGTAAAATTATTGCTATAATACGACTATACGGTATACATATTATAAATAATATTAATTACATATAATATGTAATACCGTAAAGTCGTATTATAGCAATAATGTTACTTTTGTAGCATATGGATGCGTTTGTTTTTATTAAAACCCGAAACCATCGATGGGAACTCCACGACATGAATGATTGACAGTCTTATCAATAAAAGTTGATTAAAATAAATAAAATAAAGTTGAATGTCTAGTAACGTTATTCCTGATTTAAACTAGTTTAAATTAAATCTATTTTTACATGACTGCATTTTGTTTAAGTTTGTTTTGATATGTTTGAAAACATGAATAGTGTTGAAAACTCCGCAAAACTTACCTTATATACTTAATAGAAAAATCGATTCCTATAAATATCGATTCTGGATAACCAATCTCATAAAAAATATAAATCGCTGTCATGTCGTTATTTCATATTTCAAAATGTACGCTTGACGTTCTTTAAAAAAATGAGTATAAAAAAAGGAATTAGGGTAAAAATACTTTGTCACGCGCATATATACCCAAAAGGGCAAGCCAGAACAACAAATCGACAATTCAAATTTTACCCCGTTTGGTCTGGGCTCCTTTTGAAGAATAGACGATCTGCCATTATTCGCAGGCAGGTTAGGCAGTTCGTGAAAGGCGAACGATTGGCTAATTTTAAATTTATAATTGATGTTAGGGGTCGAATTAGAGGACCTGTATTGATTCGGACCCCTTGTTGAAGAATAGATCAACTGCCTTACTGCGAGGCATCTTGTAAGAGGTGGGAGAAGGCTGACACGTCTCACTAACATCGTGGCTACTAACTAGTTGGTAGAGTTCTGCAGCGTTTCGTCGGTACCACCGCCTAACTAATTCCTACCACAATAGCGTCTGTGCCCGTCGTTAGAGGTTTCGCTTTGGAAGTTAAGGCAGCCGAGAAACTTACGCATGTGGTATTCCAACCCCGCATACAGACAACAACGCGTCAAAAACATCTTTGGTGTCTATAGGCGATGGTTTATCTTTCCATCTGGAGAGCCATCTGCTTGTTTGCTATCTAATGATTTAAAAAAATTTAATCGGTGACTCAGAAATCATATAAGACTCCAGCATTGCAATGTATGGTTAGGAGTGGAGTCCTCCGGAATCTTGCGCAACTGATGGAGGCGCAGACTATATTAAAACTAATTCTGATACTACAATTTCTTCAAATCTTATAACAATAACAATACATCGTTGAGCTTTTAGTGTCTTTTATAAAACTAGGTGAACCGGTGAACTTTGTACTGCATTAGAAAAAATTTAAAATCGTTAAATGTTTGAAATTTAGGAACTATTTTTCTAGGGAAAAAAGTGTTGTTTTTATTATTCTCTACGCAATTTTTCCATTTTTTCTTTCCATAAAAACCTTCCCGGTGTTCGACGAATATTTGAAAAAAATACCAAATTGGTCTAGCCGCTCTCGAGTGTTGAGCTTGAAAAACATTTTTATTATTAAAGGAAAATTGAAGTAAAAAAAAAGAAAATATAAGTATTGTTTTTTTATTTTGTTTTCAATTTTTCCATTTTGTCTCTCAATAAAAACCTTACTTATATTCAACGAATATTTAAAAAGAAATTGCGTATGGCTCCAAAAGTGTCCAGTCCTTTCCGAGTTTTGCGCTTAGCAAGACACACGTATTCTATGCGGATATCAAGTGTCTACCTATTCCCTGTTCAAGAGATAAAGATAGAGCTTTATCAACAATCAACAGACAGATTGCGGAGAAATAAATTTAGTCTCGTTTGTCTTCTTTGAAAAAAAAAAACGATGTTAAACGTCTCATCATATTCGTCATCTATGGTATACTTAAAAAAAAAAAACAAGTGTACAGTAGTTGCCCGTCACAATAATGCGGACTAAGAAAAGGTTTTTTTTAATGTTTCATACTATGAATGTTTAACCTATTCAACGACAATGACAGATAATCTGCGTAACAGTTCTTCGTCTATAAAAAGTTTCTCCAAGCACATTTTATAAGATGGTCGACTATTATTCTTAAACTTGTAAAGGCCTACTTAGATCTGATTTAGAATTTTCTTTTTAATTTCATTATGTATACACTACACTGTGAATTTTTTCACACGCCGAAAACCAATCGTTTAGCTAGCATTAAAAGCTTAATATTTCACAAAAGAATGCCTTAATCGAAAAATTGTCCGCATCAACCCGCAATTTTTTAAAGACCTATCCATCGACCTATATGACGTAAGAAAAAAATAAACATCTCCACTTTACGTGTACACGAGGTACCCAAAAAAATTGTTTTTAAAATTTTATTTTACCATTTTGTCGGCTTGACTAGTGCTAAGAATCTCTAAGCTAAGCTGCGGACAGACTGACGGACACGTCGAAACTATAAAGCTTCCTAGTTGACTTCGAAACCTAAAAACCTTTTGTTTAATTTATGTTATATTTTAGTAAAAAGGAAAATGCTATACAGGCAAGAAATGTCGATACTAAATGTCTAATCGTTATCGATACTAAATGTCGACACATATTAAGCATTGATAGCAAAATAATGTCTTATTATCAGCGTATCCTTTGGCATATTGAAGCGATCACTTGTATTCAAAACACGAACCCGTTGATGGGAACCGCTCGATACGGAAAATTAATTTGCTTTTAACTTAACGTCCCTTGTAGACGTACATCAGAGAAAGATGACAGTATTCATTAGTTAATAGAAAATTATACGCTGATTGTTAATCTACAGGTTGATGAATATTGTAAATGGGTGATTCTTCTTTCTAACTTACGAAAAGGTGTCTCCAACAGTCAATGAAAAGAAAAAAATCAAGGAAATTTCTTTTATTTTTTTCTTAATTGTATTTCAACATGCACTGTACTGTACACATAATGGCTATGCATGATTAAATAATATATGTATTGAATAATTTCATTGTAAAAAGTACGTGACAGAGTTGTAAATCCGCGTGAAATAAGTGTATTTCATACAAATTACTATTGTCTTCCACTACCTCAGCTTCCGTATAATCCATGACATTACAAAAAAATTATATGTTAAAACAAAACACAAAAATATCTTATAACTCCTAAATATAATATAATCTATCATGTAATAGGCTATCCAATCATGTATAGGCATCTAACCATATTTTTTTATCGATTTTAATAAAATATGTAGGATAAATCTCAAATACTTGTATTTTACTACCTGATGTTTTATTTTGTAAATTCTGTCACGTGGGGTTTCCTTTGAAATACACGTTTATGCCGCTCGTTTTTGTGACCTGCTATTGGAGGTTTGGTTGGACCATCTTCCCCCTTGATACGATTTTTAAATTGAACACTAATTTTAAATATCAAAAACATACTTTATACTGTCAGAAAGTGTAAAAGAGTGGTAAAAGATTATGAATAAAATATTATTTTATAAATACTATTTTATTATTAGTATTTTTATGTGTTTTTTAAAAGTTCCTTTAGTTAATTAATGAATTACAAAAGTACAAGTTATTTGACGAAAAGTATTATTCGATAAAATAAAAGATTTGGTGAGGTGTAATTTTTTTTTGCAGATAAAATCTTTCAAGTCCTGAAAATCGTACAAAATTCTGTAAAAAACGTTGTGTCGCGCCGCATTTTTAGACATCCTCACCATAAATCAAAGCGAATAAGTATAACAAGGCAAAATTGTGAATAAATTATATTTAATGTAATCAAAACCGCGTCAAAAATTAACGTGTACAAAATAACTCATTTGCATTTAAATCGTGAGCAGGAATTAGTCACTGTCTGTCAACATCATTTTAATCTCATGTACGTTAAGTGACTTACAAAGCATGCACATTTTCGCGCTTTCATTTTTTATATCTTTTGGTAGCGTTGATTAATTGAAAGTTGTTTGCTTTTAATGTATTCCGTTGGGCGTGTTTTGGACATGTTTGTATAAATATGTCACTGTATTTATATGGGACAAATGAAGATTAAAGATAGCGCGACGCGCATTCAACATGTACAGATTTCAATTTCACTCAGCGGTTCGAATTTATTAACACTAGCCATCATTTGTTCAGTTTATGGTATTAATATAGTCGTTTGATGTATTTTATCAGATATATGAACATAAAAAACCAGGTAACTTAAAATTTTAGAACATATGTTTTTTATATCATAAGATAAACAACAAGATAAACAAGCAGACGGGTCTCCTGATGGAAAGAGTCAACCATCGCCTATAGATACCAAAGATGTTAATGGTGCGTTGCTATCTTGTGGCTAAGTCTAATGCCACATGCATAAGTTTACCGGCTAATTTACCCTCGAAACTGAAACACGACAGTGACAAGCACTGACGCTATTGCGGCAGAAATAGGTAAGGCGGTGGTGTCAGACCCGGGCGAGACAATGCAGAACTCTACCACCTAGTAGCCACGATGGTAGTGACTCGCATAGCCAATCGTTCGCCTTTTACGACCTGCCTGGCAGTTGGTCTTTTCTTTAAAGGAGCTCGGGACTACCACGGAGGATGTTGATAAAACTCACCATGGGCACCCTTAATAGTAGTGTGACTAATTATTTTCGGTGTCGGAGCTAAAGTCAATTTACTGCATAGTTGTATAACAAGTTATGTAAGTAAACAACTACCCATTTATGTAACAAGTCTGGTAAGGTCCCAGTAGGCGGATGACTTCTTTTAGGGTTCCTTACGTACCCTTATAGGATTCTTATATTACCCTTATAGCATCACTGCGTTGTCCGTCTGTCCGTCACTCAGACCTTATTTTTTCAGCAACGCGTTGAGGTATCAAGTTAAATTTTGTATCAAACTCTCTCTTCAACTATCTCCACTTAAAAAATCACGTCAATTCGTCGCTCCATTTTGCCGTGAAAGATGGACAAACAAACACACACATACATTCCCTAAATACAATATTAGTATGGATACTCGGGTCTACGGTCCTTCTTAGCTATGAAAAAATCAAACGTGTGATTCAAAGCGATCAAAAGATATGACCATTTATGTTGCATATATTTTGCGATTTTAAAGGGGAATCAAAACCTATAGGGTACTTCCCGTTGACCTAGAATTATGAAATTTGACAATAAGCAATGTCTTATAGCATATTTTTTATGTTAGTTGGATAGGCAAATCGGCAGACGTGCCACCTGATGGTAAGTGGTCGACGTCGCTAATGAACATAAGCTAGTTTTTTTTTATTATCGATGGGTAAGCGCTTGACCTCGATCTTGCCTGATGGTAAGCTAAGATGAGGCCTAAGACGGAACGCGCTTCCCTAGAAGGTACCTGTTCACTCTTCTTTTGAAGATCACCAGATTGTATTCGTCGGGGAACACAGACTCAGGAAGTATGTTCCAGTCCTTTGCGGTTCGAATGAAGAATGTTGAGTCGAACCGCTTTGTCCGGGTACGTAGAACGTCCACCATATGGCAATGCCTAGAATCTGTGCGCCTCGACGGTCGATAAAAAAACGGGAATGGCGGAATTAAACCGATAAACTAGCCACTCTGTCTGGAGTTTTTGCCTACCAGATCATCGTCGTTTATGAGCCTCTTGGCACGCCTTACTATCGCCTCAAGTGTCTCCAGCTGGTATTTGGCGGATCCATCCCAGGTGAGAGCAGTATTCCATGCACGAACGGTCTTGTGCTTTATAAGGGTTGAGCAACTGTCTCGGGCTGAAATACTGTCTCACCTTCGTCAGAATACCAAGCTTTTTTGAGGCAACTTGGGCTTTAGATTGGATGTACGAACCAAAGTTGAGAGTAGGTGTTAAGGTAATACCAAGGAGCTCGAGGTGTTTAGTTATCGGCACTGACACACCCTGGAAAGACGGAGATAGGTGAAATGGACTGGAACTAGCTCAGGTAACTCTTTTATGTGTTGCCTATCCTGAGACAAGATGTTAAGTTTCGGTGCCAGTAATTACACTGCGTGTCTTGCCCTTCTCTCCGAAACACAGCTAAGCTGCTTCACGGAAGAAACAAGCAAGATGGTGGTACCCATGCAGGAGCGTGGCACAGCGCATCCTTCCCACCGGTTGAAACCTGTAACTAAAACCGCATTCGTTCCAAAACTTTTACATCCTAAATATTAAGTTACATCATAAAAAACGCGATGAAAAGAAATGACCGCTTATGGTCGCATAAATTGCAATTTCACAAAGGAATCAAAACTGTAAGGGTACTTCTATGTGTAATTAAGGTTATCTACAAGTTTATACGGAACCCTCGGTATGCGAGTCCAACTCGTACTTGACCGGTTTTTTTCTATGTGTAGAACCTGAACGAACCTAAAAAACCTACTTCATATTTAAGTGACAAGTCAGACAGCGACTACCTTGTCTTTGTTGTGCTTGTATTTCGAGTCATGGAGGCAATATTCGCAATTTACGGCACTGTAACTGATAGTGATATAGTGCCGCTACAAGTACCCTATACATTTCTTTTTTTTGATTAAATACTGAATATCTGATAAAGGCATTTTAATTTAAAACCGATTAATAAAATAAAAATCATCACGTAGTTTTTTGCAATGGAGGCAGAATGAACGGAATCTCCAAAGATGCTCCTGGTTTACAATTAAACAATTTACTGGTTTATTGGTTTGTAAGATAGGCGATGATTCTGATGGCTTGGATAGATGATATTGATGTTTTTAAAAATATTTTTGTGTTATGGGTCATTGTGGAAACAAGTCGGATCCCAATATGGAAAATTTGTAGAGTTGATTTCTAACAAGTTCTGCATATATATTCGACTAAAACACATGTATGTGGCTTTACATTAGGGCAAGTGCATGCCAAGTTAATTTGCAATAATCTGCAAATAACTTAAGAGCAAAGCTCAATGGAGCTCGATTCCAGCTAAATTCACTTATGTAAGGTTCGATCCAATCAACAGCTCAAATAGCTTGAATATGTAAAGGTACATGTGATACATTGGCCTATTGATGTTTAGCTATCATGTGTAACGATATTGCGTTTTGAAAGATTAATGTAGTGTGCACAATGCACATGCCACGTATATACACAGGTTGATATTTTGTGCATAAAAATATAAAGCCAATTCCATTTTTAAGATAAATATACGTTTAATTCATTTAAATATTAATTTTTCAAAGTAACAATTTATAGGATAGTTTATCTGTGGACAAATGGGCTAGTGTTTTTTTTTTGTTTTTGGTAGTAATACATTTTGATTTTATTTTACAGCGTAAGGAACGGTCTAATGAAAGATTTATGTTCTAGTATTGATGGCAATTCCTTTTGTTTCGTGGGAGATGCAAAGTTTGCGTTTTATGTTTTTTTCTTATTTTCAAGACACGCAATGTAAAGCGTACGTTGATTGGCCTCGTTGCGCCTGCGGAATTATCGAACCAGCCGTATATTTGGCTCGGTATGAGGCGCATAATACATTGCTTAGTTTGTGTATTTCCTTAATTTTTTGTATTTTTTGAATAAGCACAGTAGATTATTAAAATAAATCATTTTATACAAAGTAAGGTAAAAAAAGGCAAAAAATCACGAATTTCCCACACAAACTTCCTTTGTATTTCATTTCAAATTTATGGTCCAAATGCATGGTTTCGTTTTTTGGTAGACCGTCCCGTAAATGCTGTATATATGCATCCGAGCGCTACTCGTCACTCGCGTGGTTACCCACACTTTTTCAAAAATATAATTTTAACTTTGCGCAATTTTGTAATAGAACTATTAAGTAGATAGTTCGATCCCCCCACCCCCTTGTAAGAAAAATGATAGTTGACCCCCTCCCGCCACCCCTAAATAGTATTACGTTAGTAAAAAATGACTGTCCCCTTTGAAGTTTCTAAAACAACGTCTTTAATAAAAGTTAAAAAATTGTGATTATTTTTATATGCAGTGGTTGATAGTTGTCGTATTATATTTGTGTCAATGCGTTTAAGAACTTTGAAGTTCTTCAATCGCATTGAATTTTGTAATTAGTTATTATAATATCTTCTTAGTCCCACAGATTGTAGGAAAGCGACAGGAATACACATAAGAAAATATGTAATTTAAAAGTTAACATGCATGCATTATACATTATATTATGCAGTATTTAATAACCCCATACATAATCGTGAACTATAGATTGATAAAGATCATTTTGTAAATTTAAATCAACGTTTATATTCGATTCATCCAATATCCGCACAGATAGAGCATTAAAGCATACCAAAGTGAATGAATAACCAGAATACATCAAAAGCAGTCATGTGTAACAACGAATTGTTTCCGATAGTTCAGTCACTACAAATTGCGAAATTATGGTATGTTTTGACAATGTAATGAGAATTCATATAAAAATCTAACGACAGATATGCAAAATTTTATAGTGAAAAGTATAGACTATCTACCATTCTGCCAGGAAGTTCGTAAGAGGCGAACGATTGGCTATACATACGTGCCACTGCCATCGTAGGTGGTAGAGTTCCGAACGGGTAATTGGTACCACCGCCTTACCTATTCTTGCCGCAATAGCGTCAATGCTTGTCATTGTCGTAACGTAGCCGATAAACTTTGCAAGTGGCACTAACACCGCACCTTACTGATAGCAATGCACCATTAACAGCTTTGATGTCAATAGCGATGGTTGTCTCTTTCCATCAGGTTAGCCATCTGCTTGTTTGCTGTCTTATGATACTCATATAAACAAAAACTTAGAGTGGAAGTGAGCGTGATCAAAAATATAAATAACTAGCTGTTGCCCGTAACTTCGTCCGCGCGGACTTCGTTTACTCCGCACAGCTCCTCCCCCGTAGATGATAGCGTGATAATATGTAGTCTATATGTTGACCCGACCTGTTAGTAATATTCATACAATATTTGAAGTCAATCCATGCAGTACTTTTTGAGTTTACCCCGGACATACATTGACTTTCCTACGATTTTATTATATGTATATAGATTAATATAATCTTTTTATGTAAATATTTGACTTCTGTATGTTTGTGTCTACAAAACTCAAAAACGAGCCGATGGATTGACTTGATATTTCTTTAAAACTTAGTTGTTCCATACCGACTGTTTTCTGACGAGTCCTCCACCGTAAAGATTCAGAGTTATTAGATTTTTAAATTGATAGTAATCACTTTTCAAACCTAATTTTCTCGCAACAGCTTGTTCATCTATACATATAATAAAATCGTAGGAAAGTCAAAACTGTACATTAAATATTTTTTTTGGGCGTGATCTACAATCGATATCGAAGCAAAAAATATAGTTTTTAGAATTTTTGTCTGTTTGTCTGTTTATCTGTTTGTCTGCCTGTCTGTATGTATGTCCGGGGTAAACTCAAAAAGTACTGCATGGATTTACTTCAAATTTTGCATCAATATTACTAATAGGTCGGGTCAACATATAGGCTACATATTATCACGCTATCACCTACGGGGGAGGGGCTGTGCGGAGTAAACGTAGTCCGGGTGGACGAAGTCGCAGGCAGCAGCTAGTTATTATTATAATTTAAGGGTTATTTTGTCTTACACCTAAAGTGGAACATTTTTTAGTTCGACACTCGAAAGTTTTCTTTTTTATCTATCTTTATTTTTTACCCGATTCGAGATTTTTCGAAGATAGAAAAGATTTGCATCTCGTCAAAACAAAACTGTTCGCAAAAAATTAGCTTGTTATGAATAAAAAAAAGTTTGTTCTTGGGACCCATTGTTGGGACCACTGTCTTATACTTACTGTTTATTCCGAAGACGGAAAACTCGAAGTATTGTTAAATGATTTTTAACTTATAACTGAGTCAGCGTGGCTAGATTCAGCTAGCCAATAAATATGAAAGTTAATAATAGGCTCTCCAGCTCACTAAGCGGCTTCTCGATTAGCGAAATACGTGGTGATCTACATCGCCGCAATTTCTGACGTGTAATAACTATCATGTTTTATGATAACTGGTACCGACTGTTTTACATGGATCTAATACCAGACGGGGGTGTTAAGCACGCAAGCCTAAGACTGCTATTGATTGTTTTATTCCGGGGATCGAACCTGGGACCTTATGATCTGAGTCATATAGATCCACTAGACCACAAGGCAGTAGTAAATTAAGAAATTAAGTTTATTATTAATAAACAAGCAACAAAAAATAATTAGAGCTATGGTCCAATGAATGTTAACAGTCCGGGTATCACGAACCGACCGAAATCGATATAATGGTTATTATTCTGTGAGTGTATCGATGTCGTAGCTCGTAAAGTTGCTTTTTGATAAATGAGCGATTACTGGTTATTGGTTTTGAGTTTGACAACATTCAGTCGATTCATAATGATAAAAGTTCATATAGGTGAACAAAAATGTTAAAACGTATGTATCTGCATCCACTGTAAATACTATTTGACTTTGGACCCTGCCACGCGCGAAATAATATTTGCGCTGCTCCTGTTAGAAACCCAAGGTCGTTCGCAGCTGTAATCGCCTTAAATGCTTTCATTGAAATTTTCATCAAAGTTAATAGCGATTGGATCAGATTATTTTGTCTTACCGATCAAATTTCATGATTGAAATTCACGAACACACACGAGTTAAATGGTTTTGATAATGCAAACGAGCTTACGAATCAATTTTACCGTAGCAATCGGATATCGTTGCAGTCCAAGTGGCGCCAACAAAAGAAATGAGATTAGTCTAAGATACGAAATTAGAAAAATATACCCTCAACTCTTAATTGAATAAAATAATGTTTTATAGGCTAATTACAATGTAATGAATTTATGTGTACAACCTCTGCCAGGTTAGGTTAGGTTAGGTTTGCTGCAATTAATAATAAATAATTATTAAAAAGTTAATTTATTTATAATTGTTAACTTCACATGTTAATTACATGAACCAAGCGGAAAATTTATATATTTTATATTGAAAACTTTATTGTAGTAGGCACCCATATCTACGACTGCTACATTTACCTGTAGTCAGGTCAGATAAGCACAGTACTCTTTACGTTCACTCTATACTACTTTAAAACGTTACAACAATAGTTAATCTTGTAACTTAATTAGTTTTCTACGTGTATAATATCCCTGCACCACACTACGTTATAAAAGAAACCTTTTATAATGTAGCGGGCTGCAGGATGAATTCCACGGGAATAACTTATTTTTCCGAAATGAAAAGTATCCTATGTGCTATTTCAAGTCATCGCCTGCATGTTTGTTTATTATTAATCGAAATCGGTTCAGCTCTTTTTGCTTAATGTAGTAACAAACATCTATCCATACATCCAAATTTTCGTATCATTACATAGTATAAAACAAAGTCGCTTTCTCTGTCTGTCCCTATGTCCCTATGTATGCTTAAATCTTTAAAACTACGCAACGGATTTTGATGCGTTTTTTTTTAGTAGACAAATTGATTCTTGAGGAAGGTTTAAGTGTATAAACCTTTCCGATATTCTTACGGGAACAAAAGCTGCGCGGGTGAAACCGCGGGCAGGTCGCTAGTTTATAATAATAACTAGCTGAGCCTTGCGGGATTGCAGTTTTTGGTAAATCCCCCGGAAAAACTTACTTTTTCGGGATAAAAAGTATCTCTGGAACCCTGAATAAGATCTTAACCAAATTTAATTAAAAATAGATCCAAGCGTCTTTGAGCGGGGAAAGTACAGAAAAAGATTGAGAAACTCTTCTTTTTCCACTCTGTTAAAAAAGCTAGGAAATTACAGTCCTCATTTCAAAACATCAAACGAATACAACCGCACCGTTAATGGTTCCATATCGTTCTGTGAGATGCAGCCATCCGTCTTGAAAAAAGAAAGCTTTATGGACTCAAGACGCTAAAATGGACAGCGCTTAAAAAATGACAACAAAAAATTGGAGATATGCGGGATGTACAGCAAAAAAGCCATTTCCTACTTCGTTTCCGAGTCTAATACACTCCGCGTTAACGAATTTAAAAAGTACAATATTCATAAATTGAAATTGATGGAGCAGAAAGGTAAATTTTTTGCCGATATCAAAAAGTTACAGCAATCCATTTAGAAATTGATGTAGCGTTCGCATAAAAGGTGAGTACGGTGCAATACAAGCTTAGGACATGAAATTGGATGAAACTTTTGAACATAAATACTTGATATTATAAATGCGAAAGTCTGTCTGCCTGCCTGACTGTCGGACTGTCTATCTGTCTGTTACTATTTCACGGTTAAACCGCTGAATCGATTTTGATGAAATTTTGCATGAAGATAATTTCCGGGCTTTTTTATATCATAAGATAGCAAACAAGCAGATGGGTCTCCTGATGAAAAGAGTCAACCATCGCCTATAGACACTAAAGGTGCGTTGCTATCTTGCGACGAGATCTAATGCCACATGCATAAATTTACCGGCTACCTTACCCTCCAAACCGGAACACGACAGTGACAAGCACTGTCGCTATTGCAACAGGAATAGGTAAGGCGGTGGTACCAGGCCCGGCCGAGAAAATGCAGAACTCTACCACCTAGTAGCTACGATGGTAGTGACTCGTATAGCCAATCGGTCGCCTTTTACGACCTGCCTGGCAGAACGGCAGTTGGCCTATTCTTGAAAGGAGCCCGGGACCAACACGGGGAAAAATCTCAAGCTCAAGCAAGCTCCATCATAGGTTAACTTAAAAAAATATCATCACGCCCGGTTACTTCCGTGGTAGGTAGAGTAAAATGAACGTCTATAGACTTTCCAGTTCAGCTCGATTCACCAGTTTGTCGGTTGACGAGATGAGTGGTGACTCATATCGCCACATTTTAAGGACCACATAATGGTTATCGATTGTTTCTATCGATAACCGGGACAGACGGCTTTGCGTGCACATCCGAGGCATGGAAGTGGTAACACTTTACCCGCAAGACTCCAATCTCCTACTGAGATTTCGGATTTTCGAGAAAAACCTCGAGAAAATCTCAAAAACACTTTTGGCCGGCTCGGGGATTAAACCCGGGACCTCATGATTTGAGCCAAATAGGCTATCATCTGATCACGAGGAACTTTTATATCAAAAATCAATCTTAAGGGGCTGAAATAAGGGATGCAAGTTTGTATGGAAGTCGCTATCGACGATATGTTAATCTCGTCATACATCTATAGTTCTATACATATAATAAAATCGTAGGAAAATCAAAACTGTACATTGAATATTTTTTAACATAATACTTGGGGGGTGATCTATAATCGATATCGAAGCTAAAAATATTTTTTAGATTTTTTGTTCTGTTTGTCTGTAGGTATGTCCGGGGTAAACTCAAAAAGTACTGCGTGGATTTACTTCAAATTTTGCATGAATATTACTAACAGGTCGGGTCAACATATAGGCTATCACATACATTTTATCGCGCTATCACCTAAGGTGGAAGAGCTGTGCGGAGTAAACGAAGTCTGCGCGGACGAAGTCGTGGGCAACAACTAGTATATAATAATATAGAGAATATTGTAGATTAGAATCGTTACCCATATCATAAGTAATTAAAATTGCTTACTTGGTTATTTATTACTAGCTGCAGCGTGCAGCCCGCTGCATTATAAAAGTTTTTGGCAAATTCCATGGCATCATCTATTTTTTCCGGGATAAAAAGCATTTTATAAACATAAAAGTACTCAAAACAAAATTATTTATAAGCAGTACTCGAAAATTCTTAGTCGTAGTATTAACCTATCACATAAAATATACAATGATAACTATTTAAAAATGTCAAAAAACCCATGCAAAGCGGCCTGGAATCTTATAAAAAAGGAATCACACAATATTGAATATGATAGGATACGCGGAATACAATTGGGTAGTAAAATCATTAAAGATCCAATTAAAATTGCAAATGAATTTAATAATTACCTTATTAACTTAACAAATGTGCCAAAACAAACAAAATTAACAAACACAAATAAAAAACGGCTAAATAATAGTATATTTTTGACACCTTGTACGGAAATAGAAATTAGTAATATCATAAAAAACTTAAAAAATACCAACTCAGAAGGATATGATGAAATCTCTACAAAGGTTATTAAATATTGCAACAAAGAACTCACGCCTTTAATTACATATTTAATTAATTTATCCTTTGAAAAAGGATGTTTCCCAGATCTGTTCAAGGTGTCCGTTGTAAGGCCACTTTTTAAAAAAGGAGACAGGTTAGACTTAAGCAACTATAGACCTATCACTCTTATCCCAGTCATATCAAAGATATTTGAAAAGGCAATGTACAAGCGAATAGCAGATTTTGTTACTAAATTTAATATAATCAAACCAGAACAATTTGGGTTTCAAAAGAACAAATGTACCACACAGGCTGCTACAGCTTTGATACAAAATATATTAAAAAATTTAAATAACAAAAAACCAACAGCAGGAATATTCTTTGATATGACAAAAGCCTTTGACTTAGTTTCCCATAACATTTTGCTAACCAAACTGGAACAGTTGGGAATAAGAGGCCCGACACATGCGTGGTTAAAATCTTACTTGTATAATAGAGCACAATATGTCGAAATTATGTCAGTTAATAAATATGGTTATATAAAATTTCATAAATCGAAACGTAAAATAAATAATTCGGGTGTCCCCCAAGGCAGTATACTTGGACCGCTTCTATTCCTCCTTTACATTAATGATTTCCCAGACATTACTAATAATACATGCACACTGTTTGCCGATGACATTTCAATAATAATCACCAATAATAATTATAATATAAATGACGAAATTAATATTACAATTCAAAAAGCAATAGAATGGCTCACCTATAATAATTTAAAAGTAAATTTGGAAAAAACGAATGTTATATTTTATAGCAATCAAAATAAATTGAACATTTTACATGACAATAAAAAAATACAGAGAGTGCATCAAACTAAATTTTTAGGTATCCACATTGACGATAAATTAAACTGGAAAGCACAAGTCGAAAGTGTTTGTACAAAATTAAATAGATTTGTGTATGTGTTAAGGCGGCTGAGACAAACAACAGGTCTTACTACTGTGCTAAAAGCATATCATGGATACGTGGCCTCAGTGCTTAGATATGGCCTGTTATTATGGGGAAACTCAACAGACATTAACAAGGCGTTTGTTGCACAGAAAAGGTGTATTAGAGCTATATGTGCAAATCCACCGTTCGTTTCATGCAAACCACTTTTTAAGAAATTAGGTATTCTACCACTTCCATGTATGTACATATATGAATTGGCCTGTTTTGTTAAAACAAATTATAAGCTATTTTCTGAGGCACGTGATGTGTATCCTCGGAATACACGAAATTCAAACAGGCTGGTTTTTAACCTGGCACCAAGGATAGCATTGTATCACAAACAATATTATTCCATGTGTATACAGGTTTACAATGCCGTGCCAGATACTTTTAAGTCACTACCCCTTAAGAAATTTAAAAAAGGTTTACTGAAGTGGCTAAAGGATAAAAATTTTTATAGTGTTAAAGAACTGTTGCTGATGCCAAAATTGGGTCATAGAAGAAGAATATGATGCACGTTTACATGTTTATTTTATATTTTTATTCCATTATTCTTTATAATCTTTTTAATTATAAGCATTTTACAAATTGATATTCCTTTAAGACATAATAATTTTTTCTCTCAAGATTACTAATACTTACTTACTTTTTTTTTCTACTTAATTCTTCTGACTAATACAATTTGACATTACAATGATATTATTAATCTATTAATTTTGTTGATAATAATTATTTTTTATAATATACTAATTTTATATTTTAATTTTGTTAACAATAATTAATTATTATTCTATAATATCTTAGTAATATTAAAAATGTTAATTTTGCCACAAATAAAAAATTTCATTGCATGCTGTTCATACGGCAAAGTAGGAGGAACTAATAACATAATATAAGAGCACATGTAACTAACCCTATTTTCTGCAATAAACATTTGATTGATTTGATTTGATTTTATAGCCTATGTGCTATTCCAGGTTGTCATTTGTGTGTGCGAAATTTCATTCAAATCCGTTAAATAATTTTTTGCGTCATTGAGTAACAAACATCCATCCATCCAAACAATCAACCTTTCGCGTTTATAATATTAATATAGATTTATTAGGTATTATTAGCTTATGAGTAAATAAATACAACCTGACCGCGGCTCGTAAAAATATCAACAAAAAATGTTGTTAAAGGTGAGATAAAAATTACAGCAAAAAATATAATTTCCGTCTTTCTTTCAAAGCCCATTAAACTCCAAGCTAACGACATTAAACAAGTCTGCAATATTAAGAAACTTATACAATATCAACTACCTTACTGGTAGGAATGTTTGTAAAAGGCAAGAGAAGGTTAACGTCGTGACAAATAACTTTTTTGTATCATAAGATAGCAAAGAAGCATAATATATGATTTTTCTGAGAAAAAGAGGCAACCACCGGCTACAGACACCAAAGATGTTAATGGTGTATTCATATTTTTGAGGCAGGGTCTTAATGCCATCATATTAGGTCATATTAGTTTACCGGTTACCTTACTGAAATACAACAGTGACAAGCACTGACGCTATTCCGGCAGGAATAGGTAAGGCAGTAGTACTACACCCGGGCGAGACAATGCAGAACTCTACTACCCGTAACCACGATGGTGGTGACTCGCATTGACAATCGTTCGCCTCTTACGAACTGCCTGGCAAAACGGCTGATGGTCTTTACTTTAAAAGAGCTTAGACCAAATTTTTTAAATTAATTTGGGCTATTTCAGGGAGAAGTTATTAAAAAAAACACGTTTGCCTGGTTAGTCAAAAACAGAAAAAACAGAAAAAACTACTAAAAAACTAATTAAAAAAGTAAAAAAAAGAAAAAGTAAACTAGTAAAAAAAAGAAAAAACTAAGCATTTATAAAATTCTTTTCAAAAGGTTCTCACTAGTAAAGCATACATAAAGAACGTAATATCTCCGTAGAATAAGGAGCTCTAAGCCGATTGAGGGATTTGGGTCGTTGACAATGTGGACAGCTGCTTTTGGATTTAGACAGATTACAGGCATTGATACTGGGAATTTTAAATACTTGTAAATAAAATAAAACGATTTAAGTCAAGGTAATAAAATAAATACTAATAAAAAAGGAATTTAAAAAAGTAAACCGAATTCTAATATCTGTCATAACTTCAACAGCTATACCCATATCTCAAAAATTACTGAACCGATATGGATGGAACTTAAACTAGGAACAATAAGATGAAATATACCTGATTAACTACGCAATTGACGGGGCTACGGGTTCGATCCCCGACGGGGACAAGCATTTGTGTGATGAGCATAAATGTTTGTATTTCCGGGTTTGGGTGTTTGTTAAATATATTCTAGTATTTATGTATGTATTTCTATGTATTTTTCCCCGTGTTGGTCCCGGGCTCCTTTGAAGAATAGGCCAAATGTTGTTCTGCCAGGCAGGTCGTAAAAGGCGACTGAGTGGCTATGCGCGTCATTACCATCGTGACTACTAGTTGGTACAGTTCTGCATCGGCTCGACCGGGTCTGGTACCACCGCCTTACCTATTCCCACCGCAATAGCGTCAGTGCTTTCCAGTTTGGAGGGTAAGGTAGCCGGTAAACTTATGCATGTGGCATTAGACCTCGCCACAAGATAGCAAAGCACCATTAACATCTTTGGTGTCTTTGGGTGATGGTTGACTCTTTCCATCAGGAGACCCATCTGCTTGTTTGCTATCTTACGATATAAAAAAAATAGTGTCGTTGACTAACACCGTTGACTAACACGGTTAGATCAGTAAGTGTAATTTGTCCCGTGAATATTATTATTTAATCAGGTAAATTTTATTTAATTAATTACCTCGATATTCTTTTAGTTCTCGAGAAATGCGTAGACAAACATACAAACATATTACATGTATATATGTGCTGGGACGCCTAAATAGATCAACATACTCAAGTTTAATAATGGGATCCCTTTTCAATTGTAGTTGAATATTCTATTTATCAGGGCCTAAGTAATCAGAACAACACGACAGTTTAGAAGTTTTTTAAATTAATTAAAGTAACGCCGTAATCCTCAGTTCTATCACCCCACCCGTACTTGGCAGTCATTTTTACTTTTCGCTTTTTGGTGCTAACTTTTAGGAGCAGTTCGCGTCACCGCTCGTTTCCGTCCCCTAATTAATTAAAGCGAAATGAGAAACTGAACTTATCTCCTTAAGCTATCTTGTTCTATTTACAGATTTTTGTTTACAATTTAAAAAACTTTGTATTTCGCACTGAGGTTTTCTGCTTTGAGTTTAATTTTAAAAGAGGACGAATTACTTCACTGAATGGATTTTAAAATGCCGTGTTGAGGTCTGTGCCAATGTTCTTTTATTATCCTAAATTAAACCAAGAATCCTTTTCTAGGTTTATCTTTTTCGAATGAAATATGTGTCCTTAAACTAGAAGGCACTGACGATAATGATAACATATTATTATGATTATGTATTTTCTATATACGTTGTTGAATTAAATCTTGTACGCATGTTAAAATTCTAGCTGCTGCAAGATATGTTTTAAGAAATACAAAAAATTTTATAAATATTCGGATTTGTATCTAAATATAGTGTTAGAACCGGAGATTTATTCAGAAGAGATTTTCAAGAATATTTTTAATTCCTTTCTTCCATTAAATTGTGTGCAGTCTAAATAATCTATATATATTTTTTATATGTTTTTTTATCAGTATTAATATTTTAAATGCGAAATGTTTGAATGTTTGGAAGGATGGATATTTGGATGGATGTTTGTTATTCAGTCACGCAAAACCTACCAAACAGATTTGAATGAAATTTCGCAAACAGGTAGACGATAACCTGGAAAAACATATAAGCTATACTTTTTATCTCGGAATAAATAGGTTATCCCGCGGGATTTGCCAAAAATTTAATAATGCGACGGGCTGCACGCTGCAAGCTAGTATTATAAATGCGGAGGTTAGGATGTTTGGATGGATGGATAGATGTTCGTTACTCAATCACGCAAAAAAATACTGAACGGATTTGGATGTAATTTGGCACACAGGTAGATGATTAATAAGACACATGCTACTTTTTATTCCGGAAAATTAGATGATCCCACGGGATTTGCCAAAAACACTTACAATGCAGCAGGCTGCACGCTGTAGCTAGTAAATATTAATTCCGCCTCTGTTCTGAAACGATGAACTGTCTGGCAGATGGGCAAGTCCAAAAAAGGTTCGGACCGAAACGGGAAAATATTCTGATGTGAATAAAGACAATGTATAGGCTTGTTTATCTTAGGAATAATTAGCACTCTCTTGTAATTACATCATCGTACATCGTCCCAACACTAAATATAATATCTTTATTAGTATTGATAAAGAAGCTAGAACTATAAAACCAATTAATCGGTCGTTGAACTCAGCTGCACACTAAGAAAGCTACACGTTGCAATCAGTAGGTCAATTCCACTATAATGCATATAAATCGAATATTACCCTGTGTTGGGCGTGACCATAGAAAAAATATATGTATGTAACTAGCGACCTGCCGGCTTCGCACGGATGCAATAGAAGCGCACAAAAATATGTTTTTACACATATTTTTCAACAAATCTATGAAATTCTTGGCTTTTTTTTACTATAATATGCATGTATTATAAATGCAAACCTTTCCTCTTGAATCTTGAAAATTTATCTATCAATGAAAACCGCATCTTTATCTATCAATGAAATCCGTTGTGTAATTTTTAAAAGTATAGAAGTAGAAGAAGTATCACCTCACGAAGAGTTTACGGACCACCTAGCCTTCAAAACCGGAATACGACAGGAACAAACAATGATGATTTTATTGCCCCATTATTGCAGGATTGCCCCATTATGGTGTGACGCCGCAAACAATAGTCTACTACTACTTGTGTTTCGCCAATCGTTCGCCTTTTTAAGAACTGGCTGGTAAAAGGTCTATTCGTCAAATTATGCGCCTCGGATCAATATGCGCAAAAATACTGTAAATCTTTTTTAAACTTTAAACATGCTGACCATCTTATCTTTCAAACCAGATTTCACAAAGACTTGCCTCAGAGTTCCAGAGAGTTAGGAGAGAAGAAAAAAGAGAGAGCGTTCACTACCCGTTTGGTCCTAAACAAATTTTACAATAATCCGATTTTCTGTGAGTTGGACTTCCGTTGTTTTTAGTACGTATAAATTACTGATAACGTAGCTGTGCTACAGAATTGCCGCTGCGTTGGTAACCTATTGGTAATTAATGAAGTTGTTTGTATTGGTTGCCACGCGGTCCCGCGTGCCGGAACAAATTCAACGACTCACTTCCTGCTTACTTGTTTACAAGACAATTTAAAGTTGCCGCGTAGTTTTTTGATACTTTTTACCTTTATTTAAACGAATAAACATCATCACTTGGCATAGCAAAGTTGAGTTAAACGTCAAGAAATGTTAGTTCACAACGATTCATTGCAACTGCACATTTGCGATGAAAAATATTACGTTAATTTTCCTGGGGTTTAGGTACAGCAAGCTAAAAATTTGCTTTATTTTATTTAAGGCATCAATTTGAATTCAAATCCTAGGTGGATTTGAAATCAAATTAATGCCCTTACACCGAGATTGCCACAGTTAAACAAATAAATAAATGATTTACTGTCTAGTATTAAAATAATAAACCTGTTTGGCTTATTATATAATGTCCTTCCAAAATAGGCGATGATATTTCAATATAGAGCGTTCAGTACGACAAACCAAAGATATCCACCCAAAAAGAACATCATTCAGGGGACTAAAACTTTTTGATTTTTCCGAACAAAATATTTTTTTCTTATAACGATTTACGCCTTTCTGCGTTAAATAATCCACTTTTAACGTAAGATACTACTTTTCTACTACTATAACTATTCCTAGTAAGGTAAACAACCTCGCGCCATACTACTCACTCTTACGTTAAAAGTAGATTATTTTATGCAGAAAGGTGTAAACCGTTATGAGACAAAATTATTTTATTCGTAAAAATCAAAATGATATAGTCTCTTGAATCACATTATTTTTTTGGTAAGACATACTGAACGCTGTGTTGAAATATGATCACTTATTTTGAAATAACCTTTTATAAAGTATATATAACATCATGTAATGGAGAATATGTAGTAAAAAAAACTTTCTTTATGCCAGTGAATCTGAAACGGTAGGTACCTCTGACAACCAGAGCATCCATGATTAGCGAATATACTGCCCAACAATTATTAGATGATAAGCCTATTGCTAACCGGGCACTTATCCAATCCCGGCTAACGTTGTTTTTATCAGAAAAACTGAAAAACAACTTTTTTAATTGCATGACTCGAGAATATCATATATATCATTATTATATATATTTTTATACGATAGATTATACCGTTGTATAAATGTAAAAAATATCCAACGACGAAAAATAAAACTTTATTGACAAAAAATAATTAATGTTAACTAACAGCTACGGTTACTTTAAGCACCCGCCATTGTGGCGCGCTTGTGACATCACACCCCACGTAATAAATTTATTATCTTTGCATACTATAAAACAAAGTACTTCCGTTATATGTGCGCTTAGATCTTTTAAACCAATCCTTCCTTCTTATGATACAAGTAATATCACTTCTAAATAAGTGAAAAAATTACAATAAAATTTTCGTCGCATTTTAAGTATTTAGGGTGATGTCACGTTCGATTCGAACACTAGCGTTGCGTTTCAAGATTAATGAATATCCTATTTTTGCACATTAATTATTGGAATTGGAGGAATATTATTAAAAAAATATTTACAATTACATACTTCTAAAGCAGTAATGTTCATAATTTTTTTATATCACAAGATAGCTAACAAGCAGATGGATCTCGTGATGGAAAGAGTCAACCATCACCTATAGACACCATAGATGTTAATGGAGCATTGCTATCTTGTGGCAAGGTTTATGCTACATGCATAAGTTTACCGGCTATCTTACCCTCAAAACCGGAACACGACAGTGACAAGCACTAACGCAATTGCGGCAGGAATAGATAAGACGGTAGTATCAGACCCGGGCGAGACAATGCAGAATTCTACCACCTAGTAGCCGCAACGGTAGTGACTCGCATACCCAATCAGTCGCCTTTTACGACCTACCAGACAGAACGGCATTTGGCCTATTCTTCAAAGGAGCCCGGGACCAAAACGTGGATATTTAATTATTTTTTTAATCAAACATATATTCCCAATTATTATATCGCTCGATAAACAATACCCTCTTGGCGCAGTTGGATAAAAAAGTTATGACTTGTTATTTTGTTTCCCATTTACAAACTTAACCCAAAGGTTAGCTGATAAAGAATGCATATGTTATTAAGTCCGCCTTTTGTACGTTTTATTTAGATGTACTACAGTATAAATAACTGCGCTAGCTCGATCGAAATGCTTGTTGATTTTAAATTAATTTAAATAAATAACTTATTAATTGAAATTTATTGAAGTTCTTCAGCGTTACATTTAAATACCATCAGTTTAATCTATTAGGTTTTAGATTTCGTTTGCTAATATTATAAAAAGTTGAGTTTGTTAAAGATTGTGAGTGTGTAAGAATGTTTGTAGGAATCTCTGGAACTAGTAAACAGATTTTAGAAATTCTTGTAAGCTTACAATATTCCTGAGTAACATAGGCTATATTGCAGTAGGATTGGTATCTATGCGGGATATACCTTGTGTTGGTCCAGGCCCTCATTGAAGAATATACTATCTGCTATTCTGCCAGGCAGATCATAAAAGACGAACGGTTATCTGTACGTGTCACTACCATAGGGGCAAGCAAGCAATTCAAAATTTCATCCTCACCATCTGCATCTCGATATCTGAAAATCCATAACTGTGCGATTCTCGAGGCACTTTTTCCCCGCACTATTCCTCTGTGGAACCAATTACCGGCAGGGGTTTTTCCAAGCGGATACGACTTAGGGACCTTCAAGAAAAGAGCCTACTCTTTCTTAAAAGGCCGTCAAAGCAACTCCAAATCTTTTGATAGTGTGGTTGGTTGTCCATGGGCAGCGGTGATCACTTACCTCAGGTGAGCCTCCTGTCCGTTTGCCCCCTTTTCTATAAAAAAGCAGGAATAACCTCAATAGCGTTTCTGCTTCTCGCTGTCGAGTTCCGGTTTGAACTTCCGGTTTGGTTACGGTAAACTAATGCATTTGCCACACGAATAGAAATGCACCATTAACATCTCTGAAGTCTGTAGATAATATTTTTTTATATCATAAGAATAAGATAGCAAGAAGTTTTCCTAATGGAAAGAGTCAAAAATCTATACCAAAGATGCTACTGATGCGTTGCTATCGATGGTTTTTTTCTTTCCATCAAGAGAAACATCAGCTTGTTTGCTATCTTTGGAACAAATATATTTAGTGGTAATAAAATAAAAGTATTTTATTGTTGAAACATTTTTTTTAAATCGGACCCGTTTTTGGATCATACATTAAACGTAATTTTAACGCAGTAAAACTGCAGCAACCGACTTCCGGTTACCTGTATCTCCGAAACCCTGCAATCTTTACTAAATTAAATTGGAACCACAAGGGGAGTAAACCCTCCTTTAACAAAGAAAGCATTTTCAAAATCGGTTCATAAGTGATCGAGTTCTGATGTAACAAACATAAAAAAGCATCAGCCGAATTCAAAACCTCCTTCTCCTTTTGGTAAGATGTTTTTTTTTATATCATAAGATAGCAAACAATCAGATGAGTCTCCTGATCGAAAGGGTCAACCATCGCCTATAGATACCAAAGGTGTTAATGGTGCGTTGCTATGTTGTGGCGAGGTTTAAATTCACATGCATAACTTTACCGGCTACCTCATTCTTCAAACCGGAACACTACAGTTACAAGCATTGACGCTATTGCGGCAGGAATAGGTAAGGCGGTGGTACCAGACTCGGGCGAGACAATGCAGAACTCTACCACCAAGTAGCCACGACGGTAGTGACTCGTATAGCCAATTAGTCGCCTTTTACGACCTGTCTTGCAGAACGTCAATTAGCCTATTCTTCAAAGGAGCCCGGGACCAATAAGGGGAAAACTACAAATCTTTTCTCGTTTTTCATTTTAGTTTTTTCAGTATAGGTTAGTTGAAAACAAAATACATATACTCTTACAAATGTTTTTAACAATACTTTTTAACGCAGTAAAATTACACGAACTGATTTCCCATTTCCTATATCTCCATATATACATAATATTATAATCACCAAATTAAAATGGTACTTTGGTGAAGCTACTACATAAAGAGTATACTCTCTTAAATAATAATAAAATGGATACTTTCCATCATCGGCACTTTGTGAAACTGCATTTTGAAATAGATATTACAAATAAACTCACTTGAACTGGAAGTACAAGTGTGTGTAGTGTGTAAGTGTGTGTAAGTACAAGTACTTGTTATATATATTTCAATTTAAAAAAAAAAATCAAAATCAGTTCATGATTAACCGAGTTCTGAGGTTACATAAGTCCTTTTGGAAAGACGATTGAAAAACTCTCATTACAGGGGAATATACTTTAACATTATCTGCAAATCCTTATCTAATTCTACTTTACCTTATGTAAATAACGCCAAAACATATAGGGATTTCCACTATCAGTAATGAGGTTAAATTTTATTGATGATTCTGATTATCACCTAATCTTATCTTACAAAATATACAACTTAAAAAGTGGGTGAACGCATCGAAATTTACCCTCCAGCTAATTATTGTAATAAACTTTAATGTTTCATTGCTGAAGAAGCGACCAATAATCAAGATAAGAACGCTGTGAGATCGAAGTTGTTACATCGATATCGAGTTTCCTTCACATGTTTGAGATTAAAGATAGCTATGATGGGAGATTTGTATGTTAAAGTTATTATAGCAAAAGTAAAATCATTACTGAAGAAGATCACGATCTTTGTTTCGAAGTCCAATGTCTTGTTTTCTTTATAAGTACATGTATGTATGTAGTCAATGTGTAAAGATTTAATTCGAGGATAATTATTTATGAGCAGATTATAATTCGCCCACTATTCGAAATTCGACCATAAATCTACTAAACAAAAGCAAATTAGAAAAATTATAGGATAATAAAACTATGACCCAGTTTGAACATTGACTCTATTAAAATATAAAATCTCTACCAAGTTTGACAACAGACTTTAATCAGAAAAAAAAATGTGTGTGTGTGTGTGTGTTAAACGCCGTGACAAATATATGGTAGTGTACATAATGGTGTTTTTATTGATTTATTTCTAATGCTATACTACAAATATAAGGGTTCTGCACTTATTCTCCATATAAACTTTAAATGTATCAAATTTCATACTACAAAGGTGTACAATATTTTCGCTTCACGTATTAATATATAAATACTAGCTAACCCGGCAAACGTTGTTCTGCCTTTTTAACTACTCTTATTTTTTTTTTCTACATTTTCTCACCTTTTAAACCTTCCCTGGAGTTCAACAATTAAAACGAAACCAAAATTAGCCAAATCGGTTCAGACGTTCTCGAGTTTTAGCGAGACTAACGAATGACAATTGGTTTTTATATATATATATATAGATGGACATTAAACAGGTTACTTAAACTTTTGTATCGCAGTAATAATAGTTGAAAGTACTGAAATTATGTACTATATGATAGAATATCAAACATCAAAATTTCCTATAGACACCAAAGATGTCACTGTCCACTGATGCCAGAAATCTAATGCTTTGCACATTAGTTTACCATCTATTTTACCTTTAAACCAGCGACAAGCACCGGAGAAATAGAGATCGCTTTGCGCACAGCAAAATAAACCGTATTACTGACGATATACGTTATACTATTCACTATTGCGCATGTCAAGGTCAGCGTTCAAAAAACATGTCGATAACTATATGAAGTGTCAAGTGCTGAGTAGTGAAAGTGTACTATATAAATACAAATTATTTTGTTTTTAAATCCAATAACTTTAATCACTGTAACGTGTCTGTGCATACATGTCGATCGTACAACCGTCGCGTCGGTAATAAGTCTGTCTTTGTCGATTTACGATGCCACATCGCGCGACAATCTCCAGGGATCCAGTTAATTTTGTTTTTAATTCGTATCGCCTGTCATCCTTCAACCATTTTATCTTGTTATCAAACACAATCCGTACAATTAGGGCTCGTTAGCGCTGCACCAGCAGTAATACAAGCGTGTCAGCTGTCACGCGATCCACAACAAAATATAGATCAAGTGTGAAATCTTATCTATTTATACGTGTCTATCTTATCTGTAGTCAATATGTACTTCAATTTATTTGTGTTTAACGAACAGGTACTTAACTGAATCGTAATAATTAAGATAAGCGTAGGCGTGGAGTGTGGCAATGTGATAAATTAATGGGATGTAAGTTCGATGAGGAGAAAATGATGCGAACTGCTTTGATCGTTGTATGAAAGATTACACTTAAAGTAGGGTAGCCAACAAAGATGCCATTAATAATGATTTTGCCGAATAAAGAATGTCAGTCCAGGCCCTGGGCCGGAGCGCCAATTATTCGGTGCCGATTTATCTAGTCACCGTCGACCTACCACACGTGACGGTAAGTTGATGCCAGGGCTTGAAAACGGTTAAGAAAATACCGGTTATTAGAAGTATTCAGCGGTTTTTATAAAAGGTTTCACTCAGAGCGTATAGGAGAGATTTTAAAAATTGATTCATTCTCGTGTAGGTCCCGGGGTCCCTTGAAAAATATGCTAACTGTCGTTCTGCCAGGCAGGTCGTAAAAGGCGAACGATTGACTATACAAATTACAACTGTTGTGGCTACTAGGTGGTAGAGTTCTGCATTGTCTCACCCGGGTATGGTACCACAGCCTTACCTATTCTTGCCGTAATAGCGTCAGTGCTTGTCACTATCTTGTTCCGGTTTGGAGGTAGCCGGCAAACTTATGCATGTGGCATTAGACCTCGCCATAAGATAGCAACGCACCATTAACACCTTAGGTGTCTATAGGCGATGGTTGACCCTTTTCATCAGGAGACCCATCTGCTTATTTATTATCTCATGGTATATAAAAAAGAATGAGAGCGCTACATAAACCTATATAAACCGGTTTAAGCTTAAACCGTGTACGTCACGCACAGTGCGGACAAAAATTAGGAGCGGCATATGAATGAAGTAATGAATGAATGAAATTTATTTGCTAAGAATACGGTACAATTTTATAGGTTTTCATAAGTTGTAATACATCTACGTATTCTACTAAATTGACATGCAAATTTTTTAAACAAATATAACTATTAATTAAAACTACTTATTTAGTATTACTTCGGCAACAAAAATTGAAATATTTGAACCAACAATTAACAACAAAGAATTGTTTCTAAAAACCTCCATAAACTGGTTTATCGATTCAAAACCCTTATTATTTTGTTCCATAAAGAAATTGGTATTTTTGAGGTAAAGGTAGAGTCAAACCTTTACAAAACACTCATGTATTTGTGCTGATTTAGGTTTGAAAATTTACCGGCTGACAAGCCTTGTTTGATGCTAGTCACATAGTGTTTACATATTTCGCAGCTTACAAATTACGACCTGTCTCATTGCAAAGCGATGTGCAGAGGGATGGATGTTTTCGTTTCATTAGCGAGATGGTGGTGTCATAATCACAAACACCACCATCTCGCTAATGGTTCAAGATGGTGGTGTTTGTGACACCACCATCTTGAATGAAAAATTGTTTTCATTCATAACAAATTAACACTGACATAATTTTAAGTATTAATTACAATGCTTTATGTTTAAATATATGTTTATTTTGTGATATGTGTGACTTTTGAGTATTCAGGCGAATACTGAATACCAAAGAAGTGGCCGGATAAGTCGAATATCTAATAGTAACCGGTTAGTGGCATCTCTAGTCGCCAACCCTATATTTCAAAAACTAGGTGTTTGTTGTTGAAAAACCTGGACATTTTATCTTAAAATCAGGAAGTAGTAACAACCTACAGTAGCAGTGCTCAAATTTTTAATTTAGCATTAGATTACTTATTTAAGTTGAGAAAATCAAATTAATCTAACAATGATAACTAGGGCGATCGCCAAGGCTGTCTAAGCTAGATACCATCCTAGGCTTAATATGAATTACCAAAAAGACTGGAGAGCTGCAAAGCCAAATCACTTTCCAATTAAAAAATAAATATAAATTTTTAAAAAAGTAATTTCAAGGAAAATTGATAAATAAGTATACAGGCGAGGAAAACACATAAACCCGCACAAAAACACAAAATTATTATAGAGCTTATTTCGTAGTGAGATTTCTTACAGCTTACGCGTATGAAGAAGACAGTAAATTTTTGTGTATGTTGCGTTAGATTTAAAATATTTCTCGGGCCGATTTTATTAATTCTCTTGATATCTCAAAGATATTTCAAATACTTTTGATAGAGTTACTTTCCTCGTGTTGGTCCCGGGCTGCTTTGAAGAATAGGCCAACTGCCGTTCTGCTAGGCAGGTCGTAAAAGACGACCGATTGGCTATGCGGGTCACTACCAACATGGCTACTAGGTGGTAGGGTTCAACAATGTTTCGCTTGAGTCTCGTATCACCGCCTTATCTACTCCTGCCACAATAGTCGTTAGTGCTTGTCACTAACGTGTTCCAGTTTGGAGGATAAGGTAGCCGGTAAACTTATGCATGTACCATAAACCTTGCCACAAGATAGCAACGCATCATTAACATCTATGTTGTCTATAGGTTGACTGATTCCATCAGGAGACCCATCTGCTTGTTTGCTATCTTATGATATAAAAAAGTACTAACATTGGTTATTTTGTTTAATTAACAAGCCACAATGTGCGGGTCCTTAATTAATGAAAATCAAAACATCTAAACAACTGACTGAAATATTGGTTTTCGTTGCGGCCCAGCAAGGATTTATTCCCCTGTACGCTAATAATGTTTTAGTTGACTTGATGAATTATTTTCACATTTCTCTCCGGTGACTATAGTCTCTAGCGGATTGTTTAAATTCTTGCGACCGACGCGACATTAATGATTGCGCTATTAAACACATATAACAGAACTTTAAGGGGGCGCTCACTTTATGTAGAGTAATGCGTTTGGGATCGTCATGTCTAAATTGGTTAACTGGTTTTAAGTTGTGCATAAACTTAAAATGTATGAAGATTTCGCGACACTAAATATGTCATACTTTAAAGGGTATATATACCGTATCGTGCTGGGGCATAATTCACGTAATAAAACGGCGATCGAGTCGGATTTAAGACTTACGAATTTTCTTACGTATTATGTGTGGTAGGGATTTTATGCTGTGAGTTTTTATTAACTAGAGGATACCTTTTACAGAGTATAATGGGGCTGACGTGACATAGTGAACAAAACTCCCGAAAAAAATAAATGTTAAAAAAGAGCTCGCTTGCGTCGAAAGAGACCCTTTTTTCCATGTTACCAAGAGCCTTGTATTTTATGGTTTCTTTTTGGTATCTAGATATTATTAAACTCAGTTTTTTAAATTAACCCATTATAAAAATCTTTTTTCTTGAACATTTTTTCGAAATAAAAATCTATTCAGAAACTAAATTTTCTCTGTTCAGTATTTTGAATTATTCTAAAATCTTTCTTCTAAACTAACACCAAAGTTGAAATTTCGACTCAATACACTAACTTTATACTATAACATCATACCTGACTAGCTGTTACGCGCGAGCCTGCTTGCTTTACCCAAAAACATAACTTTCTTTTGCTTTATCGGGTAAAGAAGTAGCCTATGTACCTCCTGAATGATGAAGCTTTCGAATGGTAATGTATTTTTAAATCGGACTAGTTTTTTATGATTATTTATTTATACACAAAAATAAATTTTATCTGTCTTAACAATACAAGCATTTTAGTGTTGATGTATTGAATCTTGACCCTGACTCTCCGATCAATTGACTAGCTTACTTGGTCTTGGGATAAATTACCAAGTTTGACAAAAATGATATGGATAACCTCCAAAAAAAATACAGTAGGTATTTGGAGTCTGATGCCTCGTGCATCAAATGTGCACGTAAAGCTGTCAGTCTCGTTTTTTGGCAGGAACAATCGACAGACATTACTGGATGGTAAAAAGATGGAGATTACCACTAATCTCGCCAAAGGTGAACAGTGGCGGTAATTGCTCTGCTTGTCACAAAATGGATCCAGCGTGATAATATTTGTTTAAATTTCGACGTCTTTACTATGCGTAGGTATATATTTGACAGATATTAATATCCTGTTACCATAGACCGTCACACCGGTAGCAACAATTGAGAAATTGGAATAGTGTTCATTGATCCAGTCGAAATCATGCGAAGATAGGTTGTGATTGAATCGAATAGGGGGAAACTTTAATAATTTAGTTAACTGTAGCATTTCCCTTGGTGTTACGCGGTTTTGCAAAGAGTTATTTTACTTTTAGACATTCCTTACCTTACTATACAATGTTTTAAAAACTCACTGATTGATCTCCTTATACTACGTGAAACGTATACAATAGTGGGTTAACTGACTGAAAAAATAAAGCCTTAAATTAAAACGCATTGGTACTCTGGTGAAGAGATGTGAGTTTGCGAGTTTGTGAGTGTACCAAAAATAGCAACTCTGAGCTAAATCAATGCGATTTGTTGACACATTCAAATGCAGCGAGCATTCCATGTCTACCTCAGCTTGAATAAAAACGTGTGTCCAACAATAAATTAACGACAGTTGCATCTTTTTATACAGAGTAGCATTTAATTATTAAGGCAATAGTAATGCAGTTACATGTCAATGATATGTAAGTCACATATACTAGAAACTACAATTGTAAATGTTGCTAACTCAATGCGATTTGTTAACACATTGAAACACAGCGAGCGCTTCATGTCTACCTCGGCTTGAATAGAAACGTGGATCCAACAATAAATTAACGACAATTGCACTAATTGCGTGGCTAATGGTTACATTCGCTGACGCATTGTCTAGCATCGCTATCTGACCATTAATTACCAACGGTCGGGTAGTTTTAGACGCATGGGAATGACATTTGCGCTATGAGAGAAATTTTCTTGGATTTTTTTTAGGTCTTTACCTATTAATTGGCTGTTGCCCACTTTTATGCTCGTATGAACTTCTATCCTCTCGTCCTGTGATAAATTTTCAAAAACTTTTTAATAGCAGGCATTATTATCTCAAGTAAATCACTAGTCTACACTTATAAATTTGATATAAGTTTGTTTGTTACGATTTTATTCAAAAAGTACATGACCGATTTTGAAAATTAGGCCTAAATTCCACCTTTAGAAAGCTACATTATCCAGGAGTGTTATTTTATACCCGATTGCGCAAAGGGATGTAATGATTTTTGGTCACGCGAATGAAGTCGTGAGTAACTGCAAGTAATTGATATAATAGCTACATTTGTGACTAATATTAATCTAATGTTAATTGCGATCCACTAGATGTCACCCCTGGTCTAGTGTTGTGACCTGTATTATAAGATCAGTTTCTCTATTTTAGACTAGAGATTGCCCTCTGGTCGAAATTAGACCACAATTCTATGACTCCGTTTGACCACAGGCTAAACGATAATCTCTTCGAAGTTTGACTACTGACTTCCACCATAAACAAAATAATACTTTTATATATTATATTATATAAATATTATTTAAAGTAAACAAACATTACACACACAACCATGCATTTGACATACATCTATTCACACATAAAAGTATTACTTTCCACTATTATTTTCCGTGACAACCAGCACAAATATCTTAGATCGGCTGATAATTGTTCCCTGTTAGTGCCAACGCAGAACACTATTTATTACAGTCGTTCCTTTACCTCACAAGATGTTACGCATTGGAACTCTCTTCCAGTAGATATCAGAAAGGCACCAAGTTTAAACTCTTTCAAAAGTATGGTCAAACGTCACTTTCTATGTACCCAGTAACTTTGTTTAATTTTTCTTATTTAGGTTTATGTATTACCACTGTTTTATTTGTTTTATTTTGTTTTGCTTTTCTGTGTAACTGTAACCGGATGCTACTTTTATTATTATTATTATTTAAGAGCAGATCTTGTGGTTAGCACCACTTTTTCTAGTATATTGTTATCCTTATTATAAAGGTTGTCTGGAAGAGATCACTTTATTAGTGATAAGACCGCCTTTGTGTATCTTACTTGTATTATTATTATGTTGTAACTTATAATGTTGTCATATATTTTGGTGCACAATAAAGAGTTATTGTATTGTATAATTTATACTTGTACACTATTTTGTTTATAGTTAAAATCTGTTACCAAACTTAAAAAATATATTTTGCAGTCTAAGGTTAAACAGAGTCGAATTCTGATCGAGAAGGCAATCGCTTGTAGCTAGTAAAATGATAACTCACTTGACAAGTTTACAGTCCCACGAGTATAACATAGTGTCCGTTATATAACGAGGTAGCTCGGGATCGCTTTGGGAGTTTCAAAGCTTAGATGTTGAAAGGACGATACTGAAATTGCTTTCTGTCCATAGCTCGCGCGAGCGGCGTTCTACCGCAGATACGAATATAAATCCCGAACAGGGCTTCCGAACTTAATACCCATAAATTCTTTTTCATAGATCACACGCCCAATATATGTGTTTTTACATGACTGCGAAGATATTTAATGCTTATTTTTTTTATTTTACACTTTATTGTACATAAATGACATGATCTGGTAGGCGAGACGCTCCAGAGTCTCGAATATTGCCGCAGAGTGGCTAGTTTATCGGTCTTTTATCGCATACATTTTGGAGAGTACGCTGCGGAATCGCATGACTTAATTCCACTATCCCCGTTTTTCTATCGATCGTCGAGGCGCACAGATTCTAGGCATCGCCATATAGTAGACGTTTTGTAATCCGGGACGTAGTGGTTCGACTCGACGTTCTTCATTCGAACCGCAAGGGACTGGAACATGCTTCCTGAGTCTGTGTTCCTCGACGAGTACAATCTGGGGATCTTCAAGAGAAGAGTGAACAGGTACCTGCTAGGAAAGCGCGTTCCATCTTAGACCACATCTTAGTTTACCATCAGGCAAAATTTTGTTCAAGCGCTTTCCCTATCGATATTAAAAAAAATTGATTTCTTTAGAAAATTAATATAAAACATGTACAAAGGGCGAGCTTATCTTTGAAAGAGAGGTTTACCAGCAGACTCGAGAAGCTGCAATGCACAAATATAAGCATAACGCAGTACAAGTCCGTAATATCTTACAACCATGATTAGTTATGTAATATAAATAAAACTTATTACTTAATTAATACAAAGAATACTTATACTATCATATTATTTTAAATAGTTTGCCTATAAATACTGTTATAAATATTACAAAATATTACATTTCAATTTGGATATCTGTCTTTTTTATATAATAATAATAGTAAATATCACTGGACAAATTACACAAATCGATCTAACCCCGAAGTAAGCAAATTATTTGCTTATGTTATGGGTGTTAGTCAACGATACTAATACATAGAAATACATAATATATAAATACTGTTACATACATAATAAACACCCAAACCCAAAAATATAAACATCTATGCTCATCACACAAATGTTTGCCCCTGTCGGGAATCGAACCCGAATTTGAATTCGCCGTGTTGGTTCCGGCCTCCTTTGAAGAATAGGCCAACTGCCGTTCTGCCAGGCAGGTCGTAAAAGGCCACCGATTGGCTATCGAGTCACTAACATCGTGGTGTCACTAACAAGGTGGTAGAGTTCTGCATTGTCTCGCCCGGGTCTGGTACCACCGCCTTACCTATTCCTGTCGCAATAGCGTCAGTGCTGGTCGCTGTCGTGTTCCGGTTTGGAGGGTAAGAAAGCCGGTAAACTTATGCATGTGGCATTAGACTTCGCCACAAGATAGCAACGCACCATTAACATCTTTTGCGTCTATAGGCGATGGTTGACTCTTTCCATCAGGAGACCCATCTGCTTGTTTGCTAACATATGGCGATTACAGCTGCGAACGACCTTGAGTTTCTAACAGGAGGAGCGCAAATATTATTTAGCGCGTGGCATGGTCCAAAGTCAAAGAATATTTACAGTGGATGCAGATACATACGTTTTAACATTTTTGTTCACCTATATGAACTTTTATCATCATGAATCGACTGAATGTTGTCAAACTCAAAACGAATAACCAGTAATCGCTCATTTATCGATTACATATACATTCATTTTAGAAAAACGATAAATATCTAAAGACAAAAAAATATACCGAAAATCGACAAAAAATTATATAACAATTTACACAATAATAACAGTTACGTATCCTATTTCTTTGAAAGTGTTGTAATATACAATACATCCCGTGTAGCACTTTATTTTAATACATACAATCAACAATTAATATTTAACAAAACCTTTCAAAATTTGATTTTCTAAAACGTAATCTCTTGAATAATATTTTAAAACTAACTAGCTTCTTAGTTTTTGTTTCAAAATCTCGTAATATAAAAGAAGATATATAAATTGATTTAATGTTTATAGAGGAAACTTCTAAATAAGTTGGTTTATTTAGACTATTTGTGTGTATAAAATATTTAATATATTTAATTTATTTTTTTTTTGTTGCGAAGTCCTTACTACCTTCAAATAGTACCAGTTTTTATTTTTTTTTCTTTGGAGTTCTGCTTTTTATTCGCTTGCTTGAATTATCTTCGTAGTTTATATATTTTATTTTTTTATTTTTGTACATTTATACAAAATATTGACAAAATACTTATCTATCTATAGTTATAATAAAAAATTCAAGCGTAAACGTAAGTAAGTACATGAATAGTCTCAAAATATTATTCAGCGTCTACTCGCAAACAAAACTATTTATAAAGTACTAGCTTTCAGCCCCTTTAATACCCTCTTTTACCTCTTTAAGAGATAAAACTCACAGCATCCTTACATGCACGTTTATTTAACTGAATTAAAGAACATGGCTAATAAATTTGAAGAGATTTTGATTAAACATATTTTTTTTTTTTTACAAACTTTACCACTTTTTTATCGTTTGAAGAGATGACATTTGAAAACCTTAAACTCGTATTCATTTAATTGTATTAAAAATCATAAATACTAAGTTTTAAATAATTTCTACAATATTCTACAACAAAACAATCTATTTTTTATACAAACATCAATGCTTTTTTTACCCTTTAAGGAATGAAATTTAAAAAAATCCCCAAATGTATGATTCTTAAATTGTGTTGAAGAACGTAAGTGCCGAATTTCAAGTTATTTTGACCATAAACGTTTGATTTTTCATATAAATTGTAATACACACTTTTACTCCTTTAATGGATGAAACTTCTAACATTACATGCATGTTTCCTCAATTTCGATTGAAGAGCATAAGTACTAAAAAATCCGAAAATTCGTACATCTTAATTGTATTAAAAATCATAAATACTAAATTAAAATAATTTAGATTTTATAGTAATGCAATAAATAAACAATTTATTTTTGATACAAACTTTAAAGCCTCTTTTTACCTCTCTATGGGCTAGAATTCAAAAAAATATTAAATTTGTATTTAATTATTTTTTTCAGTTAAAGGATAATTTAATTACAGCATATCATTCATTTCAACTCAAAAATGACAGAGTTTCATACAAACTTTCACCCCATATTTCACCATCTTAGGGGATGAATTAAAAAAAAATCCTTTCTTATTCCTTGTCTATATCATAAGAACAACATCTGTAAAAAAACAGTCTTCTCGGTCCAAACTCATTATCTACTATAAAAAAACATCCAAGCGTAAACGAAATGTTCAATTTCCAAACGGCACAACCTTACTATTGTGCCAAACGTTCTATCTGTACTATTACTCTTTGACTCGAATATGGAGAACGGAGCTCGCTAACATGCGACACAGCCTCCCCGTATGAACGCTACCGGGAGACTGACATTTGACGCGAGCGCTGTCCGCGAATTAAATAATAAGGTTTTTATTGATTTAATAGCACACTATAATGATTTTGTAAAATGTTGAACTTAAATTTTATAAAACAATAAATTGTCTGTAATAAAAAGAAAAAATCATCAAAATCGTTACAGTAGTTTGGAAGTTATAGGCAATTTTTTGCGTAAAATTAAGAAAGATATTCGATTTTTTTCCCTCAAAAATAACAATAAAATTTAAAAAAACTAACTTAAAATTTAAACTTAATTATATTATACGCATAATGCATATTTTTTTTAAATTATTGGACCAACCGGTTAGCAGTAGTAGGCTTTCAAAGAGGTGTCTATTTCGTAGTTTGGCATTACCTATCGCCTTATGATATAAAAAAAAACCCCATCGATTCGTAATTAGGTTCGCTAACCATTCGGCCAACGAGGCGGTCTAGTGGTTAGCGTTATTATGATTATATGACTGCTCTAGCACCTTTGCGATTTGCATAACCTGACTATCATCTGTTTTTCGACAAAAGTTTTCAGCTCATGATTCATTCTCGTACGGAATATAGGCGATCTCTTGTATATATTAATAAAAATCTTAATGTCAAATAAAAGTTCTATTGTGCCTGGTCATGATTTAGAATATCTAAAGAATCGTAATCCTCGTCTACGTTTCTCCTGGGGCTTCGACCATTGAAAAACAGTTGGATAGTTTGTCGGTTGTAAAATAAATTGCCAGCTGTGGGAATACTATCTGGACCATTCAATACACCCACACGCCTGTACATTCTCGGTCATAAGATATTTTCCATTTATCACGTCTTCTTATATTGGTGCCACTCGCCTGAGAGGCGTCTGATAAGATAGATGTTGCAATTTAAGGGTTGAACTTTTAGAAACTCGCATCTTAGTGGCTATTAAGTAACAATAGTTAAATTTTAAACATCTAGCATAATAAGAAAACGTTTGTATTTTCAGATGTTTGTAATGTATGAAACCAAAAATACAAGGCCGATTTAATTTTTTTTTTGTTTTTTTTATATTATAAGATAGCAAACAAGCATGGGTCTCCTGTTGGAAAGAGTCAACTATCGCCTATGGACACCAAAGATGTTAATGGTGAGTTGCTATCTTGTGGCGAGGTCTATTGACACATGAATAAGTTTACCGGCTACCTTTACCCTCCAAACCGAAACACGACAGTGACAAGCACTGACGCTATTGGCGCAGGAATAGGTAAGGTGGTGGTACCAGACCCAGGCGAAACAATGCAGAACTTTACCATATAGCAGCCACGATGGTAGTGACTCGTATAGCCAATCAGTCGCCTTTCACAACCTGCCTGCCCGGGACCAGCACGAGGAAATTTCTTTTGCAGTAAAGAAAACTTGTAAGAGTTCTAAGTAATCGTTATGATTTGAAAACTCGATGAAACGAAATTGCGACACCGAAAAACTAGAAATGTGATATAAATAAAAGATATCCACTGCTTACATATGTACCTACTATCTATATCTATACATATAATAAAATCTTAGGAAAGTGAAAACTGTACATTGAATATTTTTTAAAAGAACACTTGGGGCGTGATCTACAATCGATATCGAAGCCAAAAATATAGTTTTTAGAATTTTTGTCTGTATGTCTGTTTGTCTGTGTGTATGTACGGGATAAACTCGAAAAGTACTGCATGGATTTACTTCAAATTTTGCATGAGTATTACTAACAGGTCGGGTCAGCCTATATGTTATAGGTTACATATGATCATGCTATCACCTACGGGAGAGGTGCTGTGTGAGTCCGTGCGGACGAAGTCGCGGGCAACAGCTACTAGCTAATAAAATAATGGTATAGAATTAAGCTGGCCGAAATAAGGATAAGAATAAGGATGTGGATGAGGATAAGGATGTGGATTTAGCTTATCTTTATAGACATAAGGACAGGGTTGGTATGATTAAAACCAGTTGCTTAGAAATAGTGCAAACAAAGAGATTTTACTTCAACATAAGTGACACTACTGCCCTGTGTGAGCTCATACTTGACCGCCCCGTGAACCTTACTACGCATTAATGGGGCTCGGGTTCGATTCCCGACAGGGACATATATTTATGTGATAAGCATATATGTTTGTTTTTCTGAGTTTGGGTGTTTATTAAATCTATTTGAGTATTTATATATGATCTATGTATTATTATTTATCTAACCCCTTTTCGGTTAGATATAGCAAATATATTGCTATATCTAACCGAAAAAGGGTTAGATAAATTCGCGTAATTTGTACAGTGATATTATTTATTATACTTGATGTATTTTTTAAATTAGAATGCTACACTATCCAGGTGTAAAAAGGCCAATTTTCGTTTTTTCATAAAACTAAGAAGATTCCATCAATTTCTGAGTGTTTGACTTGAGGTTTGAACCCTGGATTATGTTGTCTGTGTTACGGTGATGTAAGTGTTGTCCCCTATGTTGATCTGGGCTCCTATGAAGAATAGGCCAACTGCCGTTCTGCCAGGCAGGTCGTAAAAGGCGACTGATTGGCTGTGCGAGTCACTGCCATCGTGGCTAATAGATGGTAGAGTTTTGCATTGTCTCGCGCGGGTCTGGTACCACCGCCTTACCTATTCCTGCCGCGATAGCGTTAGTGCTTGTAACTGTCGTGTTTCGGTTTTGAGAGTAAGGTAGCCGGTTAACTTATGAATGTGGCATTAGACCTTTCCACAACATAGCAACGCACCAATAACATCTTTGGTTTTTATAGGCGATGGTTGACTTTTTCCACCAGGAGATCCATCTGTTTGTTACGATATAAAAAATCTCGAATCTTGAACCCTATAGCGTCTTGAATGGACTTTATGACGGTAACGGATTGTGTCGTCACAGAGCTCTACTAAGTAATCGTAGAGACAGCAGATATCTGATATATCTGATATTTCATCTGCCATTCTGCCAAGCAGTTCGTGAAAGGCAAAGAATTGGCTATAGTCATCGTGACTACGAGGTGGTAGAGTCACAATATACTGGAGACTAAAGGTAGTCAATCTACATACATGTGGTATTCTAACAACCCACACATAGACACCTCTCACGGACGCGATATCTCGGAATGGTACGGTACAGTTTGTTCCGCATCAGTTCGAGATATCGCGTCCTTGAGAGGTGTCTATGTGTGCTATTCTCGAATATTACTTGTATGTAACATTGACTTCTGTTAGTCTCTAAGTATTCTGTGTAGGTAGAGTTCTGCAACGTTTTGCTCGTGTGTATACTTACATATTCCTGCTGCAAGACCATCAGTGCTTGTCATTGCTGTGTTCCTATTTTGAGGGTAGGGTAGCTGGTAACCTAATGCATGTGGCTTTGCCATCCCGCCATATGCATAGCAATGTATCATTAATATCTATGGTGTATATAGGTGATAGTTGTCTCTCCATCAGGAGAGTCTTCTGCTTATTTACTATCTTATGATATAGAAAAAAACCTTCACTTGATTCTTACGAGCTGCTTAGTTAAATAGCAGATATTTTTTTTTATCTTAAAGGGGTCTGGATTAAAACGGGGAAAGTGTAACATTGTTACGTTTAATACATCTATACAAATAAATAAAATTGGAGTGTCTGTTTGTAATATTAAAATAAGCGCTTTTTACCAAATGCATATATATGTATACACGGTACATATACCAAAGTAACATTTTTTACAATTTTTGTCTGTCTGTCTGTCTGTTTGTTCCGGCTAATCTCGGAAACGGCTGGACCGATTTTAACGGGGCTTTTGGTTTGGACATATTTTGAAAAATAGACCCTGGGAACGAACTAATGGCTCTTTCGATGGTAAGAGATCCTCTTACCATCTTAAGAGTCATCTGTTTGTTTACATTATTGTATACATTTCAATCTGAAAAGGAGGAAAAGTGAAATAAATAAGATGAACTGATTGCGAGCTTTAGCTTTCAGGATTATTGTCAGAATGATAAAGATTCCGTGCATTGAACGAATTCATTTTTGTCCTTACGGCTGTCAGAGTAAATAAAGCTTTATTCAAACTCAGTGAACAAAATCCAACCATTATTTTAATGCAGTTAGGACACGTTTCTATAAATTTCAGCTTTCTATGTTTTAGATTCAAATTTAAACTTAAGTCTTCCACATCGCATTGTGCGCTAACATCTTGTAATCGTATCCAAAGTTGTATCGACAAAGACAATAGAACTTCTATTTGACATTAAGATTTTTATTAATATTATAGGGATCGGAATATACTCGTAAGTCGATAACGTGTATTTCGACGAGACATAAATCTACTAGGTAGGCATGATGGAAATTAAACTATAGTTGAGTTACTCAAATAAAAAGAGTTCCTTAAAGCATTTTCTTAATTTTAGCTTAAATAAATGATTATATCTAAATGCTGGCATTTGTAGCATCGTTTACCCTCCATAATATAGTTACGAAGAACACGAGAAACATTAAATAAAACGTTCTTACCGGTACTTAAACATTTAGCCTTCAATGCTGTGAATTCTTCGAAGCGTATTAGAAGTTCTCAACTTTGGTCCAAATAGATTGTTACACCCATCTGTTGCAATTTAAAATATTGTTTATTTATATTATATTGCAATTTAAAATATTATATTTTTTTTCGAATTAAAATTTTAAGCAGTATTTACGTTGAGTCTGAACTGCTAAAATTGCATGATTAAATGAACTGCTAAAATCAAATGAGCGAAATATGACAAGTCGGTTGAAAATTCTATCATTTAAAATATTTACGTTAAGGGTTTAAGGTTTCAGTGCACTAAATTATTATTTTTTTTAAATGAATTTAAGCATAGTGATTCTAAGTAATAAAGTTAAGGTAAAAGTATATTCACGCCTGTATCTCTGAAAAGGTAGGTAGAGGTATTGTAAGTGCACCCACGATTAGCCGAAGATACTTATTCACATAATGTGATAGGTGGCAAGCCTATCGCCAATCTGACACTAATTCATTCCTGGGCAACGTTGTTTTTATCAGAAAACTGAAAAAACCCTGTGAATTGCCCGACCCGGGAATTAAACCCGTGACCTCATACGGTCAACACTGATACCGGACCACTAGACCACCAAGGCGGTGCGTTATAAAGTTTATAGAGTAATTTATAAAATGTGTAAATATTTTGGAGCAAGTGGAACTCAGTGAATATAAGGCTGAATAAGACGTTAGCCTTAAAAATGCAAAGAATTCCTCGAAGCGTTATCTTTAGTTCAAATAAACGTTTGTGTCTAAGCGCTGAAGTTATTGGTGTCGGTCTCTCTACATAATTTAGTTCTGATGAATGACAGTGCGGTCATGAACTTGTCTCGTGCGGTTCATTCCGACGTCCAATTATATCACTACTTACTTGTTTTATTTATCCTCCGGGTTCATGCCTATTGGTGTTGTTTTAGATTTAATTCAACTTGAAACTGTCTTTAGGATTGTCTTGTTGGTCCAGGGGTTAGTTTGTTCGGTTGAAGTTATAAAGGATCGATTTCGAGGTTGATTAGTAGGAGAATAATATGGGGGTTAAGCTAGGAAAAATCTGAATACAAGGATTTATTGGTAAGTATTGTTGTAATGACATCTAAGTTCGAAGCGGAAGTAATGCTTAATAACATCCTAAAAAGAAGAGCTCATAAACACCTTTGAGGTTTCTTTAAGTGGCGTTCGTCTCATCATGGAGGTCACCCGGTTTTTATTTGAATTTGTTGTATTTGTACCATATTGATGTATGGTAAAATTTGTACCATACGTCGTGAAACTTCAACATATTTTTTTATGTCGTTGTATAGCAAACAAGCAAGTAGCCCTCCTGATGGAAAGAGAAATTGTCGCCTATAGACACCAGAGATTCCCGTGTTGATCCAGGGCTCCTTTGTAGAATAGGCCAACTGCCGTTCTGCCAGGCAGGTCGTAAAAGGCGAGCGATTGGCTATACGAGTCACTATTGTCGTGGCTACTAGGTGGTAGAGTTCTGCATTGTCTCGCCCGGGTCTGGTACCACCGCCTTATCTATGCCTGTTGCAATAACGCCAATGCTTGTCACTGTTGTGTTCCGGTTCGAAGGGTAATGTAGCCGGTAAACTTATGCATGTGGCATTAGACCTCGCCACAAGATAGCAACGAACCATTAACATCTTTGGTGTCTATAGACGATGGTTGACTCTTTCCATCAGGGGACCTATCCGCTTGTTTGCTATCTTATGATATAAAAAAATAGATGTTAATGATGCGTTGATATCCGTGCGATGGAATAGCAGTGCCACATGTATAAATCTACCGGCTACCTTATCCTCTTATCTGGAGCATGACAACGACAAGCGTTGAAGCTAAGCAGGAATAGGTAAGGCCGTTGTAAATAATATAGCCTATCGAGCTTAACTAGCACTCCCATACTGGATGCAATTTTTTCTACAACTAGTGAATCTTAGTAAACCAGAGAGTCTATTGACCAGAGATATTTGGTTCGCTCTATCTATCACGCAAGGGAATCGGCATGATGATATTTATCTTCTATACTTCTATACATAAGTACATACAAATAAATAAAATTGGAGTGTTTGTTTGTAATAATAAAATATCCGCTTTTTACTAAATGCATATATATGGACGTACGAGTATACATATACGGTACATGTACCGAAATACATTTTTTTTTATTTTTGTCTGTCTGTTTGCTCTGGCTAATCTGAAACGGCTGGAATGATATAGACGGGACTTTCACTGTCAAATAGCTGATGTAATAAGGCGGGCACAGTTAGTTTTTTTAGTATACTAGCTGTGGCGGCGACGTAGTCCACGTGGAAAATTTTCGAAAATAAAAGTAGCCTAAGTTATTCCTTACTACATTAGCTATCTGCCAGTGAAAGTCCCGTCAAAATCGGTTCAGCCGTTCCCGACATTAGCCAGTACAAACAGGCATACAGACAGACAACAATTGTAAAAAATGTTATTTTGGTGTATGTACCGTGTTTACATCCATATGCATTTAGTAAAAAGCAGTTATTTTAATATTACAAACAGACGCTCCAATTTTATTTATTTGTATATTTGTATAGATTTATGAAACAGAATTGTTGTTCCTTGATATTCCAAACCCTTATCCCTTTTCCCTTAATAATGTTAATATTTTTGAGTGTTATTCAGATCCCAAATATACTTTGAATGTATTTCCTGTTTGGACCACTCAACCGTACTGCGACGTCGGTACTCCGTAGGTATGAAAAGGAAACTCCAAATTTCTTCTGCTTCAAAATCTTATTCGTCGTATCAACTATTATAATAAACATGCCTTTTCTACCTTTCGGTGACTTTTGTTATGCGATCATGAGTAAATTAAATACAGTTTAAACGCAATCAAACAACAATAACCGTTTTCCATACTTCCTGTATCTCTGAAACCCTGAATGAGATCTATGACAAATTTATATGGGACCAAATGGAAAGGGCCTTTTCTCGTGGCGAAAAACGAATTTCGTGGAGGGCGACCTTCAACTACGGTCAACGAAAATAATGTGGCAACTGTTAAGCGGTTAACTGAAGAAAACCTCCGGATTACCTATGAGACAATTCGAGGACTATTGGGGATTGGTATGAGCCAAATTCAGAAAATTTGACACGAAGAATCGAAAGTTCATAAACTTTGTTGTCGTTTGATCCCTCATGAACTGACAGCGGAGCAGAAGCGGGCTCGCGTGGAATGGTGCTCACAGATGCTACTGAAGTACGACCACGGACATTCTAATGCTGTTTATGACATTGCCACAGGAGACGAAACGTGGATTTACTGTTTTGAACCCGAAAAAACAGTAATCTTGTGAATGGGTGTTTGAAAATGAGAACAGGCCAACAAAAGTGAGACAGGCGAGAAACGTTGGTAAAAAAATGATCGCGTTTTTTTTCTCAGCTACGGGTCACATCTGTACAATTTCACTTGAAGATCAAAAGAGTGTTAATGCCGAGTGGTATTCTACCATTTGTTTACCCAGGGTGTTAGAAAAAGTTCGAAAGACGACCCAAAAGTCTCATTCTCCTACACCATGATAACGCTTCTTCACACACGGCCAACAAAACAAAGTCATTTTTAGCTTCCGAAAAAGTACATCTCGTCACTCATCCTGCGCATAGCACCGACCTAGCACCCTGTGATTTCTGTATTTTCCTCAAAATCAAAGATTTGATGAGAGTTTTACTCCGACGGTTTTACGAACTCCGAAGAGGCAATGTTAGCGTTCAATCAGCACGTAGAAAACATGCCTTCAGATCTGTGGTCCTCCTGTTTTAAAAAATAGTTCGATCACATGGAAAAATGTTTAAAATGTAAAGGAGATTATTTTGAAAAGCAATATACATAATATTTTGGTTATAACATGTTTTTTAAGTTACGCAAAACTTATAGTGTGACCTACGTATACAGTCTCGGACAGGTTTTGTTATGCCTCATTTACACACTTGGCAAGCGTCCACAACCATTCACAAGCACAAGTGTCGCTGTTACAGTTTCTATGGATTTTAGCATCCACCTTGTTCTCTACCGAACTTTCGCTCACTGTGTTTTAGTTATAACATTTTTTTTTTAATTTTGTTGTTTTGTGTTGTTTTGAATAAAAATATGTCAAGCCAAATGCAATAGCCAACATAACTTCAACGTCCACTATGCCTGCATGTCCGAAACACACTAACGCACTCGCGAGCGTGTAAATGGCATCCAAGCGTTTGTAAAGGCTTGTAGCTTGTGGGCGTTTACCAAGCCTCTGCAAGTGTTAAATGTATCATTAGGGATCTGGCATGAAATATGCAGGTATATAGATAGAGAACTAGTATATGACTCTCCTGATGGAAAGAGACAATCATCGTCTATGGACACCAAAGATGTTAATGATGCGCTGCTATCCGTGCGATAGGATGATAGTGCTACTTACATTAGTTTACTGCTACCTCACCATCCAACCCAGAATATGTTAGTGACAAGCACCGACGATATCACGGCTGGAATAGGTAAGTCGATAGTACCGGACCCGGGCGAAACGTTGTAAAACTCTACTACCTAATAGTCATGATGGTAGTGACTGGTATAGCCAATATTTCGCCTTTTATGAATTGCCTGGTAATGTGTCAGAGGGTACATTCCTTAAAGGGGCCTGGAACGAGATGCCACTCGTATACAGAAGCACATAAAGGGTGATGTAAAATTTCCATTACGCCTTTCGGCTCAGTAAAAATATAATATTGAGTTGATTTTTTCCGCGTTAAATTTTTACATATTTCCAAATTATTCTCCTAAAAGTCTGTTCCTAAATGTTACTTCTTTTGTTTAAAATTAGCACACAGTTGAACAAAATTATCACAGAGTTAGGTTTTTTTTTGTACAAAACTGTTTTCATTTCAAAGACCTAGAAAAGCCAAAGACCCGTTCAATTCGCTTAATTAAAGACGAGGCTAATGATTAATTCGCTCAATTTCCAATATCGACATCTCGTTTTGATCGTCGGTCTCGATTAATTATGAGCTTTGTTGAGTAATGTAAACTAGGATTTTCCCCGTGTTCGTCCCGGGCTCCTTTGAAGAATAGACCAACTGCCGTTCTGCCAGGCAGTTCATAAAAGGCGAGCGGTTGGCTATGCGAGTCACTACCATCGTGGCTACTAGATGGTAGAGTTCTGCATTTTCTCGCCCGAGTCTGGTACCATTGCAATACCTATTCCTGACGTAATAGCATCAGTGCTTGTCGCTGTCGTGTTTAGGTTTGGGGGGTAAGGTAACCGTTAAACTTATGCGTGTGGCCATTAGACCTCGCCACAATATAGCAACGTACTGTTAACATCTTTGTTGTCTATAGGCGATGGTTGACTCTTTCCATCGGGAGACCCATCTACTTGTTTGCTATCTTATGATATAAAAAAGAGAACATCATACATATATTGTGTCGTCTCGATAAAAAATTGAAGACAAAGACGTGATAAATGAGAAAAGGCTCAATTCATACCAAAGGCGCGTGAAGGGTAAAGTGCTGCTAGTGTTTTTGTTTATATCATAGGACAGTAAACAAAGTGATGGTTCTTGTGACTGAAAGAGAGACACCTATAGACACCAGAGATAATAATGGTACAGTGCTATACAATGGGTTCTTGGTATTTAGCCTTACGCCGTGTTTACACTTTAATTAGCGCGTGTGCGAGTGTTGATTGATGCGAGTGATTAGTAATCAGCGGACTACACTGACCGCCCCGTTGGTCGAGTGGTTAGCCACCCTGACTACCCAATCGATGGGGCTCGGGTTCGATCCCTGACGGGGACAAGCATTTATGTGATGAGCATATATGTTTGTATTACCGGGTTTGGGTGTTTATTAAATATATTCTAGTATTTATATATGTATTTCTATGTGTAGATATCGTTGACTAACACCCATAACACAAGCAAATAATTTGTTTACTTTGGGGTTAGATCAGTAAGTGTAATTTGTCCCGTGAATATTTATTTATTTATTTACTAACTAATCACTCGCACCAATTAACGGCTGTCTACACGTGTTTTTAGTTAATACTATGTACCTGCATTAAACACTCGCACTTGCTCTAATCAAAGTGTGATCGGGGCCTTATTCCTGAGGAAATAGCGTCGGTGCTTGTCCCTGCCGTGTTTTGGTTTGGTAAGGTGGTAGGTAAACTTATGCATTTGGAATTTCATCTCTGTCACACGGATAGCAATACACCATTAACATCTTTGGTTTCTATAGGTTATAGTTGTCTCTTTCCATCAGGAGAACCATCAGCTGGTTTGCTATCCTATGATACAAAAAATTTAAACAAAATTCACTTGTACGTTTATTTCTCAACACTGTTCTTCATATATGTACATGCATGCTCAAAAAAGAATATTTTTAGTTAATTTTTTAGCACTTTTTTAATATTAAATTTCTTCGTTAATCGGTCGTCAATTCGTCATTGTTAATCTGTTTCACTATTTTAAAACATTTTCAGGGCCTAATAAAGTTGACTATGCATACGGTTATATTTTTTTTATATCATAAGATAGCAAACAAGCTGATTTGTCTCCTGATGGAAAGAGTCAACCATCGCCTATAGACACCAGAGGTGTTAATGGTGCGTTGCTATCTTGTGGCGAGCTCTAATGCCACATGCATAAGTTAACCGGCTACCTTACCCTCCAAACCGGAACACGACAGCGACAAGCACTGACGCTATTGCGGCAGGAATAGGTAAGGCGGTGGTACCAGACCCGGGCGAGACAATGCAGAACTCTACCACCTAGTAGCCACGGTGGTAGTGACTCGCATAACCAATCGGTCGCCTTTTACGACATGCCTGGCAGAACAGCAGTTGGTCTATTCTACAAAGGAGCCCGGAACCAACACGGGGATATAGTTTGTGTGTACTTTATTTTTATACACTGGTTTTACTAGTCCAAAATAAATACTTCGTAATAGTAAAATAATTGTTATTACTTAAAATAATAAAAAATAAATCAAACAAACTAATTCGTTATTATATCATTCAAAACTTGAAACACTTTTTACTATATTTGTTTACAAACATAAGTGCAGGTGTCGTTACGCATGATTTGCTATCGTTTACGATAGTATTCTCTCTACAGCGTATTACTAGATTGTTAAATGTAAGTCGTTGGATAACAATTTCATTGACCGGTCTGGCACAGTACTAATTTGTTTATTGTTACTGTGAATTAATGATATAATTATACTAAGAAAATTAATTATACTATGAATTACTACGCATTTCATTGTAACGTAAGACAGAATTTAAAGCGTGTTTAAAAATTATATAATTAAAAAACTGTTCTCTGTCTAACCTATTGAGTTTTTTAGGCCGTTTGGTTTTTCGCCGTGTTGGTCCCGGCCTCCTTTGAAGAATAGGCCAACTGCCGTTCTGCCAGGCAGGTCGTAAAAGGCGACCGATTGGCTATCGAGTCACTAACATCGTGGCTACTAGGTGGTAGAGTTCTGCATTGTCTCGCCCGGGTCTGGTACCACCGCCTTACCTATTCCTGCCGCAATAACGTCAGTGCTTGTTGCTGTCGTGTTCCGGTTTGGAGGGTAAGGTAGCCGGTAAACTTATGCATGTGGCATTAGACCTCGCCACAAGATAGCAACGCACCATTAACACCTTTGGTGTCTATAGGCGATGGGTGACTCTTTCCATCAGGAGACCCATCTGCTTGTTTGCTATCTTATGATATAAAAAAAAAGGTTATTTTTTTTGTATACAGACAAAAAATATTTCCAAGACAATGTTCATTCAAATGGATTCCCTTTCCTGGCATCCTGTATAGTTGTAGGTATAAGAAGCGGTATAGTAAAGAAGACATAAGTATGCATTTTATTGTATTTGTCTAATAATGAATGAATCAATTGTCTTAGTTGGCTTCATCGCAGATGAGGCTAATTAATTCACCCACTTCCCAGCATCGACATTTCGGTTCGACCATCTGTCTCGATCAATGATACGCTCCGTTGATTCATTTGCATTGCTCTTCATTTAGCACAATCGGTATTTACCCGAAATCGATTCGAGAGCAAAAACATATTTGATCAGCTCAGATTTCAAATATTTGATTTGGACTTTAGTGATGTACGTGTTTGTATGAATTAAAATATTAATAATCGCACTTTGGAATCAGAATAACTGTTCAGGGGATATAACTATTAACTGTTCATACCAGTATTATCCTTATTAATGTGAAAGTCAGTGGGTCTGTTACAATTTTATTAACCGATTTTGATGAAACTTGGCAAGGAGATAGTTAAAACCGGGTTTAAACATTAGCTACTCTTTTAAAAAGAAATCAACCCCTAAGGTTAATTAAAAAATAGTAGTATAGAATGAAAAATTGTATGAATGTTCTTATATTGATGTCATGTCTCATTTTTTCTTCGATTCTTCGTGAGAAGATAGCTTTCTTGGAACGTTTAACAATTTTCTTTTTACGACGTTTTTAGAAAGTGCTGCGTTTTGTAAATAAGCATATTTTTATAAGATAGCAAACAAGCAAATGAATCTGCTGATAGAAAGAGAAGACATCGCCTAGAAACACCAATAATATTAATGGTGCGTTGTTATCCGTATGGCGGGTTGGCAGTGCCACATGCGTAAGTCTACCGGCTACTTTACCCTCCAAACTGACACTATTGCAGCAGGAATAGGTAAGGCGGTAGCACCAAATACACCGGCGAGACGTTACGGAACTCTACTACCTAGTAGTCACGACGGTAGTGAGACGTATAGCTAATCGGTCACCTCTTACGACCTGCCTAGTAGAACGACAGTTAGTCTGTTCTACAATAGGCCAGAATTAACACGGGAAAATAATAATCTAGTCAAATTTTTAAGATTTTCTCGATCTATTTTTGAACGGAGGCCCGGACTAACATAGGGAAATTTTGGGATGACACATTGTATTCCGTATCCGTTTGGCATATATAACAATACTAGCTGCAGCGTGCAGTCTACTGCATCATAAAAGTTTTTGATGAATCCCGCGGGAACAACTCATTTTTCCGGGATAAAAAGTAGTCTATGTGCTATTCCAGGTCATAATCTATATGTGTACCAAATTTGATCCGAACCCGTTTAGTAGGTGTGGCGTGATTGAATAACAAATATCCATCCATCCATCCAAACTTTCGCATTTATAATATTACTAGCTGCAGCGTGCAGCCCGTTGTATTATAACATTTTTTGGTGAATTCCGCGGGATCACCTAATTCTTCCGGGATAAAAAGTAGCCTATGTGCTATTCCAGGTAATCATCTACCTGTGTGCTAAATTTCATTCAAATCCGTTCAGTAGTTTTAGCGTAATTGAGTAACAAACATCCATCCATCCATCCATCCAAACATCCAAACTTTCGCATTTATAATATTATATAAATATTAATATAAATAATATCTATAAGTACATCTATACATATAATAAAATCGTAGGAAAGTCAAAACTGTACACTGAATGTTTTTTTAAAAGAATACTTGGGGCGGAAAATTGGAAAACTACAATCGATATCGAAGCCAAAAATATAATTTTTAGAATTTTTGTCTGTTTGTCTGTATGGGTGTCCGGGTTAAATTCAAAAAGTACTGCATGGGTTTACTTCAAATTTTGCATGAATATTACTAACAGGTCGGGTCAACATATAGGCTACATATTATCACGCTATCACCAACGGGGAGGAGCAGTGTGGAGTAAACGAAGTCCGCCCGGACGAAGTCGCGAGCAACAGCTAGTATAATATAGAAATATAGATTAGCAGGGCTTGTTAACCGGTTAATTTAAAAACCTAAATCAACGCAAGTACATAAAGAGCGTTTTATAAAGGTTTGGCTCTAACCTCAAAAAACCAGTTTCCTTAGGGAGCAAAATTATAAAGGTTTTTAAGCAATAATTCGGTTTATAGAGGATTTTTGAAATTTCTTTGAATCTCGCCGCTTTCATTTTTTAAGTGCGAATAACGTAAATGTGTAGTGATTTAATGTTAGCGAAGGCTTAATTGATCAATAGCCAAGTTTTTGTAGCACATAAAGTGATAGAAAATGGTGACGTAATTAATGTCGTCAAATTAGTCTGCATGTTACATTTCTAGACATTTAGCCTATTTCAGTCTACATAATATGTCAGACTATAACTTAAGGCGAGGTATTTCGACGCGCGTCAATTCTATTGAAAATGTGTGGCGCGGTATGTTCTGAAACCGCTGGGAAACGTGTTAGTTTTCGGATAAATAAATATAGGACATCAGCTGAAAACTAAAATTTAGCACATTCTTTTTTGTATTTACAACTAAATATCACCATATAAAAATCATGTGGAAGATTAGAAATAATATTAACAAATTATTTGTTTTAGAGATTTTTTAGCCTGTTTTCGGAATTTTATATGTCGAGTAAAGAGAGTCGAGTAAACATTCTATCATGTAATAAGTTCGCACATTCTTTAGATAATATCTTCAGGTATATCGTGTAATTTTTGTAAAATTGGTATTTAACAATCAATACAAAAAAACGCGATTAAGCAAACCAGTTTTTTCTCGTTTGTCGCAATGCCTCGCCTTAAATCTCAGCGTTACAATCTTACGATATACTTTGAAATGTTTGAAATTGACAATTTTTAATGTTTTCACGACGCAATAGACGCCATTATCTTTAATACATAACTTTAATGGACTGAAAGGTTGGGATATCATGTATCCCAGTCCTTCGGATAACTCTAAATTTTACTCTTTATATTTTATATATATTTTTCTAACATCAATTATCTTAAGAATACAAGTGATAGAATGTTTGTAGCACGTTACTTGTTTTATCAAGTATGTGTAATCAAGAAGTTGTGTAGTTGTTTTAGTTTTATTAGTTTACATTCAAGACTATTTACGTACGCTACGTTAGTTTCGAACCGAGTTTAGAAATACGTTGTATTGGTACATAATTGTTTTCGTTCGGAATTTGGAGCGAAGCACATGGCATTGACAGCCCAGGATATGTAGGGTTGTGTACAACTTAAATTTAAACTCGTCTTCGTTTGTTTATTTATTTCACACTATATTGTACATAAAATAGCAGAAATAAGAAAATGAAGCGAAACATAACTACAGTGGGTGTGCTTATGTGTTTGTTGGCTGGAATTTATCTCTAAGTAAAATGATATTTTCAGCTAATCCCTAAATGAACAAATTTATTTATTTATTTTATTTCGTATAATCGCAAACTAACAAATGGTTCGTGTAATGAAAGAGATAACTATTGCCTATAGAGATGTGTACCATAATGGTACGTAGTTAAGGCATGGTAGAAGTACCGCATGCACAAACTTACAGGCAACGTTACTCCTTAAACCGGAACGCGACAGCGACAAGTACCGTTTCTATTGCGGTAAGAATAAGTAAGGCGGTGGTACCAAACATTGTCAAGACGGTGCAGAACTCTACCACCTAATTAGCAGTCACAATGTTACTGACAAGTATTAGCTTTCTCTCGCCTTTTTGTTGGGCAGTTACCAACCCACATAAACCAACAGACCACAGAAAATAGGCTGCACAATGCACGTATAACAACAGTTTATTATTAATGAATTTTTAAACTTTATATATATATATATATATATATATATATATATATATATATATAGTGTATATATATATATATATATATATATATATATATATATATATATATATATATATATATATATATATATATATATATATATATATATATATATATATATATATATATATATATATATATATATATAAAGGTCATCTAATATAATAGGTGAAAATATTTTTACCCAGCATTTGGTACGTCTAATCAAAGATATCCAGCTAAAACAGATTTCAGTGTAAAACTTTTTGATTTGTACGAATATAATTTCGTATACGAATAAAATTTCATACAACCAAAAAGGTTTAAACCCTTGAATGACGTTTGTTTTTAGCTAAATATCTTTGGTTAGACGTACCGAATGCTGCGTAAATAGAAGTACCGAATGTTGGGTTAAAATATATTCACCTATTATAGAATGACCTTATATTTTTTACCTTAATTTGCTAACTTTTGGGCCATAGTAAAAGCCCCAGAGTACGATCAATTGATCCTCGTTTAAAAAATATGACATGTTTAGCCCAATTGATAGCCTTCATTATGGTTGTTAAAAGTTGTTACGCAAATTTTCGCCGTCACCTTAAAAATGCATGCAATTTTTTCAATCCGTTTAAAACCAACAAATGTCATAAAAGATTTCACAGTCGCGTGTAAAATTTATTTCATTCCAGTATAAAAGCTTTCACCGCGTAATACTAAAAGGTTTTACTGGTAGACGCGCAGTTTTATTTAGTCGTACGCTGTGAAATCACTGGCAACCCTAAAAGATTTAACGTTCTGTATATTTTTGTAGTGAAACAATTTTGTCCGGTTGTTGGCTTAGACACGCGCAAGCTCCACGAGTGCTTGTTTTTCTACGAGCTTGCTTAGTGTAAAAAAATGCATTGTACGTTTCTATTTTCAAACTGCCTGTCCTATATTGATGTGCAACATCTTTCCGTTTGCTTTCCTGCAATCTGTAGGAGTGACAGGAAGTCGGGGTAGTGCGTGCTACATGAGTTGACCAAAAAGCGTGTCCTAATTGATTGATCAATAGCGCATGCTGTTTGAATTGACCAATGAGCGCGCACTATTTTAACAGACATATAAGCGTGCGCTGTTATAATTTACCATTGAGCGCGTGCTATTTTAATTGACAACTGAACGTGCGCTATTCGAGATGATCAATGAACACACGCGGTGGTAGAGTTGGCTATCAGATTGTACCAACTTAAAAACTTAGATATTACACACCATATGCGACTATTTTAAGACTCACTCGTTTTTTTGACTGCCCTGTTGGTCCCATGGCAGGTCAGAAAGTAAGAAAAAGATTTTGAAGTTTTTGGAACGATGTTCCTTATGGGGCCTTTCGAAGGGGTACCTACTCTAGCCGGGAAAAAATATCCGTAACGTGAAAAAAAAAAACGACTAAGTGCGAGTCGGACTCGCGCACGAATGGTTCCGTACCATCATAGCAAAAAAGAAAAAATAACACGTTTATTCTTTAATATTTATATATTTTTTTATTTTTAGTATGTGTTGTTATAGCAGCAACGAATTAGATAATTTGTGAAAATTTCACCTTTCTAGCTATCACGGCTTATGAGACATAGCCTGGTGACAGATAGACAGACGGACAGACAGACAGCGGAGGCTTAGTAATAGGGTTCCGTTTTACCTTTTAGGTTTGGAACCCTTAAATATGCGTAACATTTTTTATAATAAGGAACTTCGTTGCTATCTAATGTCCCACGACACCACACGTTTTTTATCTATGTAGAAACATCGGTGGGAAGCCCGAAGTTAATAAGGTGGTATTAGTGTTCTCGTGCCTTGCAGAGTTCGCATAACTGTTGGTTTAGCGCCAAAATTCTAAAGACCGAATCATTCTGGCTAGACTGCCAAGAGTGCTTAGTCTTAAAAAATATTTACGAAAAAGCTTGAATATTTTAAAAATTGAGTCCCGTCAATAAAATACGTTTTTGACATTATGTATAAAGAAATCCACAAAATAATATTGCCAAATAGTCTAACATGATGATTGTGTCACGTTGAACCTTCATCAGCCTTTTACGGGCTTCCGGGCAGAAAGGCAGATCTATTCTTCAAAGAACGCCCGGACCAAAACGGGGTGAAGGTATTTCGAATAACGATAAATCACTGCATAGGCTTGGCTCTACGAACATAATATGAAATATTAATCTTTGGATAAATTCCCACGGCAAAAACGCTGACTCGATCAAAGCCGAAGACGCTATTTTCCGTCACACATCTCAGAATCTCGTTACCAGGGCTTATCTCCAAGGGACCTTACGCCTCTCTATTTTCGCTGGGGTTTTAAGTTGAATTATATTTCGTCTTACAACGACTCTACAATTGTTATATTTTTCATACAAAAATGATGATTAAAAACTTTGGTAACGTTAAGCTTTGGTTAAAAGATTAGGGATCGTCTAATTAAATTGAAGTAAAAATATTAATAATTAAAATATTATATAATTATAAATATTTTTATCATTATATAATATCAATTAAAATTGAAGTAAAAATATTAATAATTAGAATATTATATCTTAAAAACAGCAAAGAAAAACATCGACACGCGGGATTTGAACCTGCGACCATTTCCCTAAAGCCGGGAAAGATTCCCAAGCACGGGGTGAGTGCTATAACACAAAAATAATTAGAATATTATATAATTATAAATATTTTAATAATTATATAATATCACTTCTTTAGATGAACGGATAAAAAACAAATTGATGTTATAGTTCATTATTTACTTTTATTTAAATTTCAAGTTCCATCCTCACCAACTCGATGTCTGGAAATCCACAACCGTGCGTATATAGATGAACGGCTAGACTGATATATTTTACTGTTTTTTTATTGATAAATATTATATTTTAATAATTTTAGCCTATTCTGGACAAAGACAACCCAAACCCATCGTTCTTGACTTATAAATTATGTAGCTGTTGTCTTATACGTAACTGTTGACCTATAAGTGGTGTAAATATTTTTTACTAATTTCTTTTATTGATGAAAATAATATTACTAAAACGTTATTTTTTAATAAACCAGCAATATTTATGAACAAATATTTTTTTCTGACATTACTAATTTTACACTTGTGATATGAAGTTGGTAACAAGCGTGATCCTATTCTCAGTTGGAACGCATAAGTACTTCGTATAATAACCTGCTATCATTGTCTTGGATGTTATCTCAAACTTATACACATCTGATACTTCACCCTCCTTACTAGAACATGACGGGCCATCTGCTTGTTTGCTATCTTATCTATACATATAATAAAATCGTAGGAAAGTCAAAACTGTACATTAAATATTTTTTTAAAAGAATACTTGGGGCGTGATCTACAATCGATATCAAAGCCAAAAATAAAGTTTTTAGAATTTTTGTCTGTTTGTCTGTATGAATGTCCGGGGTAAACTCAAAAAGTACTGCATGGATTTACTTCAAATGTTGCATGAATCGGGTCAACATATAGGCTACATATTATCACGCTATCACCTACGGGGGAGAAGCTGTGCGGAGTAAACGGAGTCCGCGCGGACGAAGTCGCAGGCAACAGCTAGTAATAAATTAAAAAAAACGTAATAAACTCTGCAGTAACCCACTTTCTTACCCTTGTATCCCTAGAACTCTGACTCATCAATCTTTACCAATATATGGTTCCAGGCTAGAAGTATACTCTCCCAAACAAAAAATCTGTTAAGAAATCACCAAGGCAGGTCGTAAGAGGCGACCGATTGGTTATAAGTGTCACTACCATCGTGACTACTGGGTGGTAGAGTTCACAACGTCTCGCCCGGATATTTGGTACCATCGTCTTACATATACTTGTCGCATTAGCGCCAATGCTTGTTATTTTTTTTCCAGTTTGGAGGGTAAGGTAACCGATAAACTTATGCTTGTGGCACTAAGACCCCGCCACAAGGATAGCAACGCATCATTAATATCTTTGGTATCTGTAGGCGTTGGGTGTTTTTTTTCATCAGGAAAGCCATCTACTTGTGTGCTATCTTATGATGTAAAAAAACGCAGTAAACCCTGCAAGAAACTAACTTCCGATCTCGTCAACCCTGAAATTCTGAACCCAACCAACTTATAGGGACCAAACGTGAAGTTATACCCTCCGAAACAAAAAATAATTTGCGGTCAGTTAATAAATTACCGAGTTGTAAAATAATAAACACAAAATATAAAACTTTTCAAAAAGGAGGAAATTTTCAATTCGGTTTAATTGAAAACTTCCTCCTTTTTGAAAAGTCGGTTGAAAACGCTGACTCGATAACACCATATACGTTATTTTCCATCTCACATTTCAGAATAGCCTCCCTATTTTTTATATGGTTGTAAAGTTATATTTTTAGTTTTACAACAGCTCTACGATTGTTTTATTCTTCATACAAAAAATGATGATAGAAGTATGTAGTTATTTGCGTTAAGACTTGGAGACGTATACGAAGTAAGATGAAAAAAAAAGCAAGACTACAATCAAAATCATGTTTCAGTTTTTAGTACCAGCCTGATTTGGCGCTACCGCTGTACTCTTTTCTGCTGCAATAACGTTAGTGCTTGTCACTGATATGTTCTAGTTTGGAGGGTAAAGTATTAGATGGTGTGGGATAACATCTATAATGCGGGTGACAACGCATCATTAATATTTTTGGTTTTCATAGGCGTCAGATGGTAAATCAAGTTCTATACAGAATGATGATAGTGATCTTCGTGTTTGTGGTACCATCCGGGTTTAGTACTATTGTCTAATTTTACCCGCTGCAATATCGTCAGAGCTTGTCCCTAACGATGGTAAATATAACGCATAGCGTTATATTATAGCGCGCTACTCTCAACGTAAAGCGTGCGATATTTAGATTTGCATTCGGCGCTATGACATAACGCCACGCTATATACCTAGCGGCTAGCGTCGGCCATAGTTATAATTTTATAACATATGAAGTTATCTAATGAGTAACGTGCTAGACTGTAGAACCTAGATGTTATAAGTTATAACATAGTTTATAGTTTATTCGCTCAGTCGACACTCGACAGTCACCGCGTGCTAGCACTCGCCGTATGACCACAGAATAACTAGTTATTCTGTGGTATGACGTTGTGATGAGACACACGCTATCTTAGCCAGGGCTCACGCGATCAGTGTTCCGTTATAATGTAATCTATAACGTAGCGCGCTAAAAATATAATTTATAGTCTATAACGCGCCGTGGCTTTCGTAGCAAGGCGGGTTGCCAGTTAAAAAATGTCAGTTCTTAATCCCCAAAAATTTAAATCTTATCTGAATAGTAAAAATAATGCAAAACATTGGCGGTAATAAACTCCCAGACGTAGCTTGTACAGCAATGAAATATCCCCATAAATTTAAAATTTGTGGCAATTTCTTCAATAATAGTAAGTTTAAGTTTGAGATGTCGTAATTTGCTCTACATGACTTTCCTTTTGAATGTTCCTAAGATAAAACTCGAACGCAAACTTTTATCGCCCTCTCGAGGTATAAAGTTCATACTTCTTCAGCAATTTTATTCAGGTTTCAAATATCTTTAAAGTCTTTTGTGATGTGGGCACTTTTTCCTTTTATATGCACCATTTGTGAGTAACGCTTATACAAAGTCTCGACGGAAAATGTCATTGTTTGAATACGACCGCTTATTACGGCAAGTCCGGAAAATTCTCTTCAAACCAAAGAGCCGGACCGCACTTAGTGGTCTCCCATTGTTCGAACCCATAGTGTCGCTTTATGGGGTATATTATGTCGTTATCGCCGCTCGTTTGTTTAATGACGATTTTTACAATGTTGCTGGAAATAATTATCGTTTTTGTTGTGTAATTGTATGGGGTGAGTTAATTATACGATTTCGGGGAAAGTAATGAAGTGATATTACTTCATTGGGGAAAACAAAATGCACGGAGTTTGTGATAACTTTGTTTCTGGAAATTCCCAATATTCCACGTACCAACTATTGTTTTTTAAAATCCCCGCGTGGTTTTTTTATATTATGAGATAGCAAACAAGCAGATGGATCTCCTGATGGAAAGAGTCAACCATCGCCTATAGACACCAAAGGTGTTAATGGTGCGTTGCTATCTTGTGGCGAGGTCTGATGCCACACGCATAAGTTTACCGACTACCTTACCCTCCAAACCGGAACACGACAGCAAGAAGCCCTGACGCTATTGTGGCAGGAATAGGTAAGACGGTGGTACCAGACCCGGGCGAGACAATGCACACCTCTACCACCTAGTAGCCACGATGTTAGTGACTCGTATAGTCAATCGGTCGCCTTTTACGACCTGCGTGGCAGAACGGCAGTCGGCCTTTTCTTTAAAGAAGCCCGGGACCAACACGGGGAGAACACCTTTTTGATACACCTTGATTATGTTTTCGGGGTAACATCTATTTTTTCGCCAAATAATGCCTAAATAATGGCCACTCTAATGTTCATTTACATCATAAAAAAATTGGGAGCAGGCAATAAGTTTGCTCTTCAAAGTTGACTGCTCCTTTCTTATCAAAGCCCTTGCCTTACGATAGCTATGTTACCGACTAGGCTTAGTGAACCAGTTGGATATGAATAGGTTAATTTAATCGTAAAACAAAATAAAGAAGGTTTTGTATGAAATAGAGCTATATAGTGCTGATGATGAAGGGTGTAAAATATACAAACGGTGTTTCTACCAGTTGTCGTCACACATTGTTGTGGATAGTGCTAATGATATATGGAAGAGAGGTCGTGTGTCCTTGACAACGGTGACGCTTGGAACGTAAACATATCGGGTTAAATTAATTTACTCGGCGGGAGCAAACTATTATCATTAATCCTCCCGATGACAACTACGAAACAGTAAATTAACATTCTCAAATGGCTGTGCGGTTTCTTTCACGAGATTAATTAACATTTTATCACATAATAAGTTACTGCTGGTTTAATCGACTGTGATCGTTTAGAAATTATGTTGACATTAGTGATCGTTGACAGCATAATAGATTGTAACGTAATAATTTTGTTATTTTCTCTTATATTTCACTAAAGGTACACACGTTTCCCCGTGTTAGTCCCGGGCTCCTTTGAAGAATAAGCCAACTGCAGTTCTGCCAGGCAGGTCGTGAAATGCGACCGATTGGCTATGTGAGTCTCTACCATCGTGGCTACTAGGTGGTAGAGTTCTGCGTTGTCTCGCCCGGGCCTGGTACCGCCTTAACTATTTCTGCCACAATAGCCTCAGTGCTAGTCACTGTCGTGTTCCGGTTTGAAAGGTATTGAAGCCGGTAAACTTATGCATGTAGCATTAGACCTCGCTGCAAGTTAGCAACGCACCATTAACATCTTTGGTATCTATAGGCGATGTTTGACTCTTCCAATAAGGAGACCCATAGCCCCCGGAGAGATGTTGCAGTTTAGAAACTATAGAAATCTGTCTTCTTCTTATATAATATCTATAGTATATATAAATCAATTGCTGTTCGTTAGTCTCGCTTAAACTCGAGAATGGCTGAACCGATTTGGCTAATTTTGGTTATGAATTAATTGTTCAATTCCAGGGAAGGTTTAAAAAGTGCGAAAATATAGAAAAAAAATAAGAGTAGTTAAAAAGGCAGAACAACGTTTGCCAACGTTTGTATATATATACATACATATATATATATATATATATATATATATATATATATATATATATATATATATATATATATATATATATATATATATATATTTATATATATTGTAGCTGATTCGCTTAGCGTTAGTCATGCTAAAACTCGAGAACGGCTGAACCGATTTGGCTTGGTTTAATTTTGGTTTTGAATTAATTTTTGAAGTCCAGGGAAGGTTTAAAAGGTGAGAAAATTTAGAAAAAAAGAGTAGTTAAAAAGGCAAAACAGCGTTTGCCGGGTCAGCTAGTTATTAGATAAAATATTTTAAACGCAATAAAGTAAACAACCGACTACTTATCTTCTGTATCTCTCAAACTCCGGATGAGATCTTTACCTTCATAAAAAAGAGAAAACAAGAATTTTCCAAACGTCTTAAAAACTAAAAAAAATCTTATGTAATAAACATAAAAAAACAATCAAATTTAGGATCTCCTTTAAGCTTTTTGGAACGTCAGTCGAAAATGTATACTCCGTGTTTAATAATAAAGAAGTAAGGTTTGTTTGTTTGTAATAGATAAACACAAAAACTATTTAATAAAATTCTTCCAACTAAGGAAATTTACATTACTCCGGAGTAACATAGGCTAGTTTTTACCCGACTAAGCAAAATGAAGTAATTTTTTAGATCACGCTAACGCAGTTGTGGGCAACAGCTACTTATGTACATGTTATGATGGCAAAGGATTAGATTAACATTTCAAATGGATTATAACTATGAATTATGTAACCTAAGAGTCGGGGCGTAGGTCAGCGCCGCCGGCGAATTCGTACCTCACGACCGTTATTGCGGGAAGATTGTATCTAGACGTGCATTGAGTTTCAATTGAATTAATCTTGTAGCGAAACAACACCCACTCAGCACTAAGCGAAAAATTCTCATAAATTACAAACACTTCCGCTTGTTGGAATTCAGAAAATTTTACACGAAGAATTGAAAGTTCGAAAACTTTGTTGTCGTTGGATCCCTCAGGAACTGACAGCGGAGCGGAAGCGGGCTCGCGTGGAATGGTGGTTACAGATGCTACTGAAGTACGACCACGGACATTCTAGTGCTGTTTATGACATCGCCACAGGAGATGAAAGTGGATTTATTGTTTTGAACCCGAAAAAAAAACAGCAATCTTGTGAATGGGTGTTTGAAAATGAGAACAGGCCAACAAAAGTGAGACAGGCGTGAAATGTTGGTAAAAAAATTATCGCGTTTTTTTCTCAGCTACGGGTCCCATCTGTACAATTCCACTTGAAGATACAAAGAGTGTTAATGCCGAGTGGTATTCTACCATTTGTTTACCCAGGGTGTTAGAAAAAGTTCGCGAAAGACGAACCCAAAAGCCACATTCTCCTACACCATGATAACGCTTCTTCATACACGGTCGACAAAACAAAGTCATTTTTAGCTTCCGAAAAAGTGCATCTCGTCACTCATCCTGCGCATAGCCCCGACTTAGCACCCTGTGATTTCTGCATTTTCCCCAAAATCAAAGATTTGATGAGAGGTTTTACTTTTACCAACTCCGAAGAGGCAGTGATAGCGTTCAATCAGCACGTAGAAAACATGCCTTCAGATCTGTGGTCCTCCTGTTTTAAAAAATAGTTCGATCGCATGAAAAAATGTTTAAAATGTAAAGGAGATTATTTTGAAAAGCAATAAACATAATATTTTGGTTATAACATATTGTTTTTTTAAGTTACGCAAAACTTATAGTGTGACCTACGTATTAAGGTCGTAATATAATTTTATTTTTTTATTTAGCTTTATTGAATCACATACAAGACGTACAGGGTACGAAAAGCGAGCTTAATGTATAAATCATTCTCTACAGCTAACCATAGGGCTAACCAGAAAGGACAAATAATATATGGTACTGACGGAAGACTGACTGCCTGAAGAGTAGGGAACGATTTAACCCCTAAAAGGTAAAATCGATATCCTAGCATACAAATCAGTCAATAGCAAGTAAAACAAATGGTTAACAAATCAATATTTAACTAATCTTAATTTGAACGAAAAAGTTCTTGTCCCTAACTAACGACAGGGGACTTATTGTAGGGGATATTGAATCGCTGCCAATATAAAGTAAGGAGGTCACGGCTCCGTGAGGGTCACGGAATTATTCCATCCCCTCTAGCGCCTGGAGACAAATCGAAACGTTCCACTTGATTAATTTGACCGGTCCGCAGAGATAAAACGTCTGAAGGAGCCGCTTTACGTTCATGTATGCTTAGAGGGACCATTTTGTATTTACCGTTAAACGGGACTTTATTGTGAAGTTAACCTGGTAATTTAGTACAACAATGAATAAAATTATTAAATTTTCGTGTTACATTGTTAACTAAATAGTTAAAACGACTAAACTCGCATTTAACCGGTGTGGGTTCCGACTAGTTTTGGACTTATACGTGGGTGAGTTGAGTTTGATTGAGTAGAGTTGGGTGATGAGAGTGATTGATTTCGCGGTCGCGTCTCATCTCGTACCCAAGTGCGATTTTGACGAATCGTTTTGCAATACAAATAATTGTATATGGCTATGTAACATCTACTTAACAGCCTAGAAAATTTTGAACTTATCACGTTTCCATTAAGAATTGAATATTTTTAGTACCGAAAATAACTTTTTGTACGTTACCAGAAATTAAGGAATATTCCTCTAGTAAAGTAAAATTATGGCGAAAATTTGTATTTAATTTGTAATTATTTGTTTCGTTCAGTTCTACTGCTAATATTTTTCTGAAAATATGACATATGTTCCTGAAAGATTGTTGTGGAAACCGGCATAAATTACCTGAGACCGGACAGTCCTGTTAAAATGAGACGTGTGGTCACATATGTGTGCTTATGGGTATAACTGTCAAGTCCAGGGAGATACACAAAGTGTCTTATTATTCATGTTTTCATAAAATTTAATATTTAAATGCATTTTGCTTAGTTTTCTAGTATATCCTGGGAGTATGCATGAAGTTGATGTTTAAAATGAAACATTTTTCATTTTAATCATCAACTTCATGCATTTTTGTAGCCTTGCAAATAAGGTAAAGGCAAATAGTGCTTTGTCAACTAGTTTCAAATGAAAAGTTTAGATTTTCAACCGACTTTCCAAAAGGAGGAGGTTATTTATTCGATAGTATTTTTATATTTATTACCTCAGAATGTGGTCACTTATACTGATATTTGATATTTTTTCTGTTAGGGAGGTTATAATTGAGTGAAGATTTGGTGCGGGATTCTAGAAATACAAGAAATATGAAGTCAGCTGTTGCAGTTTTACTGTTATTAAATTAACATTCAAAATATTCTTTATATCGTATACAAACATTTTGTACTGTCTTCTCATGAAAGAGCAGGTTCTCAATTTGTGTTTTTTTATTAGGTCATAATTTTCTTTTGCCTTGCCGACATGCATATTTTTTAGATATACAGAAGGTTTATAATCGGTTGTTACATTTTTATTAAGTTTAAATATCGTCATAGTTAAATGCACTTCATTTATTCCGATTATTTCACATATTTTTTTAAGAACACATTTATTGTAAGACGCAATGCGAAGCAGAGCGTGAACGTTTTTCTCGTCTCCTTTTAAGCTAAGAAATCAATCTTTATCCTTAATTTCTGCAGTATTTCTTTACGCTTATTTCTTTTAATGATTTCTCTCTTATATGTATCTTTTTCACGATCAAATGAGCGTTATAAATAGTGAATTTTAAATTTTCCAAAATATTTTCAATGTGTTCTCTTAAATTTTCTATCATTTTGCCAACCTAATTATTTTTAGACAAATTTGTTTCGAAAAACTCGAAATAAAAATAAATGTCACACAATTGTAGGTTTATAAATAGGATGAAAGATTTAAAATATCCTGTTATATTTAGTCTGAGATCTTAAGAAAGATCGACCTTCACCGATTTGCTTACCGAATAGAAATTATATTTTATCAAATAAAATGTGTTTCTGTACACACTCCGGAAAGGTTGCTGTAGAAAATTGTTCATGGCTATATTTAGTTAGCTGATTTGCCTACGACATATGTATTTATATAAATATTTACATAAATATGAAACATTACTCTATATTAAAATTTAAAACCCCTGACACATTTCGCTATCATAAGACCACCTACCCTTAGTTGATCCAGGTTCCTTTTTAAAGAATAAATCAACTGCTTCACTGCTAGGCATGTTGTAAAAAGAGAAAGAAGGTGAATACGTATCATCAAAATCGTCAATACTAATTGGGTGGGAGAGTTCAGCAACGTTTTGACTGGATTTTGGTGCCATTACCTTATCTATTCCAGTCGTTCCCCCGACTTGGTTCCGGACTCCTTTGGAGAATAGGCCAACTGCCGTTCTGCCAGGCAGGTCGTAAAAGGCAACCGATTGATTATGCAAGTCACTACCATCGTGGCTATTAGGTGGTAGAGTTCTGTATTGTCTCGCCCGGGTCTGGTAGCACCGCCTTATCTATTCCTACCGCAATTGCGTCAGTGCTTGTCATTGGTCTGTTCCAGTTTGGAGGGTAAGGTAGTCGGTAAACTTATGCATGTGGCATTAGACCTCGTCACAAGATAGCAACGCACCATTAACACCTTTGGTGTCTATAGGCGATGGTTGACTCTTTCCAACAGGAGACCCATCTGCTTGTTTGCTATCTTATAGAAAAAAGCCGCAACAATATCGGTGCTTTTCGCTATCGTGTTCTGGTTTGGAGGTTAAGTATCCTTGTGGCACTTATGCTTGTGGCATTCCATCCCCGCTACACGTATAGCAAGAAACCATTTATTTCTTTCAAACTTATAATACTCCTTCAAATATATTTTGTGTCGTAGCCAAATCAGCTAATTTATTATAGCCATGAACATATACAGCAACCTTTTTGGAGTATGTTCAGAAACACATTTTATTTAACAAAATGTAATTTTTATTCGCTAAGCAGATCGGTGAGGGTCAACCTTACGTCAGACACTATACTAATAGATACAGAAGTCTGTCTACATACAATGGGTGCTCGAGTTATCGAAATTCACGAACGCGATATCGAAATGTATGGGAATAGAGCGAACGCGAGTACCAACCGCTTCGTCATTGGTCAGTAAAATTTTTTTGTACAGAAAATTTGTATTAGGTATAACAATAACATTAAAATATTTTAGTTATTAATTGTTGACATTTCCGTTCTTCCTATTTCATTCTCAACAATAAATCAAAACACCTAGATACGTACCAGTTTTTGTGCATAAGCCAAAGTAAATAACCCTAGCGCAACCGCTGAGCGTAGGTATGAAACGTTAAGTACATTTGACCGCCCCGTTGGTCGAGTGGTTAGCGGCCCTGACGGGACTCGGGTTCGATCCCCGACGGGGACAAGCATTTGCGTGATGAGCATAAATGTTTGTATTTCCGAGTTTGGGTTTTTATTAAATATATTTCAGTATTTATATATGTATTTCTATGTATTAGTATCGTTGACTAACACCCATTACACAAGCAAATAATTTGCTTACTTTGGGGTTAGATCAGTAAGTGTAATTTGTCCCGTGAATATTATATTATATTATATTATGGTTTGAATTGATTTTCTCTCGACTTTTGTCGGTTTAATAAATACCTCGTCCTGTGACCCACAGGAAAGAAGGAATTTATATTTTCCCCCTTGAAACTATTGTTCTGTGTTAATGTATTTTTAATGTAAGATTTTTGGTACCTAAATTCTATTTACTATATTTAAATTATGTATATATATATATATATTATGTGTTAATAATATTTTTCTTTCGTCTCCTCGTTCGTGTGTTGGATGATATGTGCATGCCGGATGTAATTTGTGAATGATTTGATGTAGTTTGTGTGTCAAATGTTTGCTGTGTGATTTGGGCGTCTTCTGTATATTGTATGATTTGAGTGTCACCTATTTGTTGTATGGTTTGTGTGACAGATGATTGTTGTGTTCTTTGTATGTCATGTGTTTGTTGCGTGACTTGTGTTTGTTGTGTGTCGTGAATGTCTGTGTTGTGCACGAAAACAGTTTCTCCCAGTACCTTACTTAGTATAATTGATGTGTGTATGGCTGCTTGTTTCTGAAGTATGCTAATGTCAATAGGTGTCTCTAATTTTTCTATAAATCTGGAAATACTTTTAGCTACTATTCCTGTTGCTCCAATTACAATTGGTATCACAGAAGATTGTGTATTCCACAATCGACTGATTTCGGTTCTCAATAGGTGATATTTGCTAAGCTTTTCAATTTCTTTAGCTCCTATGTTGTAATCGGACGGTACGGTTATGTCAATCAAATATGTCTTATTGTTAGCTTTGTCAACGTAAATTAGATCTGGTCTATTGTGTGCTACTGTCACATCAGTTTGAATGGGAATTTCCCAAAGGATTTTAGCAGAATCGTTTTCTTTTACCTGAGGCTGTACTAAAGTTTCTTGCCACCAGAGATCAGATGCATTAATATTATGTTTTTTAGCCAGGCACCAATATACATATTTGACCAGGTCATTATGACGTTTGACGTAGTATGTTCCTGCCAGTTTTTCACATCCCGATATTATGTGTTGCGTAGTTTCGTCTTTAGTGGCACAAAGGCGACACTTTCCATCTACTGGCTCCTTTAAAATGTCACGTTGGTGTTGTCGCGTCATAACAGCTTGGTCTTGTATAGCAAATATTGATGACTCTAATGATGAAGATATTCTTTGCTTCTTAATCCACTTAAATGAAAGCTCCTTATCTACGTTGGCTTGGTCTAAAACTGTTTTTGGAAACTGTCCATGTAACTGTTTATTTCTCCATCTGTAATTTTGAATTTTAATAATCGCCTCCTTAATATCTTTATTGAAGTGAGTGTTTCCCTGTGGCAAACTCAATTCCCTCTCTATTTCTTCAAAATCTTTTAAAATGGAATACTTATTTCTATTTTCATCATGTTGTACTATTGCTTGTATAAGATGATCGCTCTGTGTTTGTAAGTATTGTTTATATTTTATGATTTGTGTTTTATACATATTTTCTACATTAATTAATCCTCTTCCCCCTTGTGTAATCGGTAAATATAATCGTTCTACGTCTGCTTTTTGTTGGTGTGCCTTTTTGATGTTCAGTAGTTTTCTTGTTTTTACATCTATTTTTCTTAAATCACTAATTTTGTAATTTATTATACCAAATGAATACAACAAAACTGGGATAGCGTATGTATTAACACCCTTGATAAAGTTACGTGAATTTAAATGTGTGTTTAACAACAATTTTACCCTTTTAAAATATTTCTTAGTAATCTGTTCTCTTACTACACTATGTTCTATTTTTCCCGATTCATGAACTCCTAAATATTTATATGTATTTCCTATAGCTAACTGACTAAATATTTCTCCACTTAAAAGTACGTGCCCTTCTCCTATTGTACTGCTTCTAAATCCTGACTTCAGATGTATAACATTACATTTATTCAATCCAAAGTTCATACCTATATCGTTCGTAAATATTTCTACACTGTCTAATAAAACTTTTAAGTTATTACTGTGGTTCGCATAAATTTTCAAATCATCCATATACAAGAGGTGATTAATATATACGCTATCTTTGAGTTTATATCCCTTCAGTTCATATTTGTTGAGAATGTAAGAGAGAGGATTTATTGCTAAACAGAATAACAATGGTGATAACGAGTCGCCCTGAAATATCCCACGTTTAATATAAATCGGTTCAGTAGTTACTGTATTATGAGTGCCACGGGCAGTCATTATAACCCGCCATTGCGGCATTACAATTTGAAGGAAACTTTTAATCATGGGTGGGCATTTGTAGACATCCAGAATCTTAAGAAGCCATTTGTGGGAAATGCTGTCGAAAGCTTTCTGGTAGTCTATCCATGCCATGCTTAAGTTTTTCTGTGATAAGTGTGCATCTTCTAAAATAGCTTTGTTTACCATAAGGTGGTCTTTGCATCCCCTAGCACCTCGTCGGCATCCCCTCTGTTCCACTGCCATAATGTTGTTCTCGTGGCAGTGGCAGTACAATTGATTTGCTAGTACTGATGTTAGTAGTTTGTAGATGCTGGGTAAACAGGCTATCGGTCTCCAGTTCTTTGGGTCTTCGGTGTGCTCATTTTTAGGAATTAGTATTACCTGACCTGTAGTGAACCATTCTTCAACCAGTTCATTGCCTTTGACTATATTAGTGAATAATGAGGCAAGATATTTGTGAATACTTGTTAGATATTTTAAATAATAGTTATGTATTTTGTCTATCCCCGGTGTTTTCCAATTATGTAATCTTCTTATTGCCGTCTCTACTTGTTCTACTGTAATTCCTTCTGCATCATTCCTGTGTATCTCATCTGTTAAATTTTCTACTTCTTTTATCCACTTAGCTTCCTTGTTATAGTGTATGGGGTTTGACAAAATTGACTTCCAAAATTGTTCTATGTCATCTTTACTAGGTAATATTACGTGGTCCATGTTATCACTATTATTATTTCCTAAACTTCTATAAAATCTATGTTCATTTTCACTAAATAGTTTATTCTGCTCTTTTCTACTATTGATATCATCATACCTTTTTATTCTAGCTGCTAATGCTTTGATTCGTTGAGTCAAAATTTCAATCTGGTTTCTAAGATCATTCTCATTTTCTATTTTATATTTCGAGTACAGTTTATCTTTTATTTTCTGCATTCTACGTGAATTGATTCCTCTACTTATTTCTATTAGCTGTCCGACTTCTTTCCGACACTTTCCTAATTTAGTTGCTATCCTTTTTTTCCAACTTGGTTCAGTTTTCACTTTAATTACAGGTCTAGGCAAAAATGGTGTTTGTTTGTTGTTTAATATTAATGTTTTCGCTGTGGCGTATATAATATCATTAATTTCTCTAAGTGAGTTATTTATTATTAGTAGGTTAGGTAAATATTCATTAAGTTTATGTAAATTTTGCAAAAACTGACTATTTATTTTAGCTTTCGGTAAAAGATAACGATCTGCTATTGCTTGTTCCTTAGTTTCAGCTAGTGTTCGGAGAAAATATAGAATTAATGGATCTTGATCTTCATCTACGTTAATATTTTGGGTTAGTTGGTTTATGTTTTCCGATTGTGTCGTTGTGTATTCTTGTGGAGTGTTGTGTTCTGTGTTTTGCGTAATGTTATTGTGTAAGTTGTCATGTGTGATTTGTATGTCTCTTTGCGTGTGTGTGTTGCAGTTTGTTCACAAATTTGTGTGTAAATTTCGGTTGACTCTAATTCTAATGACTCGGCTCTCCTCTTGATTCGGTTGAGTACTTCTTGAGAAATTATGTTCTGTTTTAGTATTCTACGGGCTTGATTAGATAGTGTGTTGCCATTAAATTTATGAATTTTGGGATTGTTTAAATTTCTGTCAGTGAATAATCTTTCTAATCTGGCTATGTAACCTGGTCCTTGGGACTGTGCTTTAAAATAACAATACATTAACTCCTCCATCTCCTCGTTTGACCACTTTCTTCGTCTATCATCACTTACGTTATTAATCGTGGTCGCTGCAGATGAGCCGGCAGAGCATTCGAAAGGCGAAGTCTCACCCTGCAAAGCATCACCTGTTACCTCCCCACCCCGTTGATCGGCTGTAATATTTTCGGGTCCCCCGGCTCTTGCCCGCCTGCTCAGCAGAGAGCCGCTGACGGTTTGCATGCTGTCACGACCAGCGTCAGCTCCAGACGTGCCCCGGCGCTCACCCCCGGGAAGCGGCCCTTTACTTGAACTATTATATCGACTCTTCATTTTGGAAGGTAGTGCTAGTGCTTCGTTTGCCATCAGTGAGTTATTTTCGCCACAAAGCGCTGATGTCCGCCCCCCACGTGGCCTAGGTGTTATAGCCGGACGTGAAGTTAGACTTGTAGGGGACTTGTATTATATTATATTATATTATATTATATTATATTATATTATTATATATTATATTATATTATATTATATTATATTATATTATATTATATTATATTATATTATATTATATTATATTATATTATATTATATTATATTATATTATATTATATTATATTATATTATATTATATTATATTATATTATATTTCGCCGTGTTGGTCCCGGCCTCCTTTGTAGAATAGGCCAACTGCCGTTCTGCCAGGCAGGTCGTAAAAGGCGACCGATTGGCTATCGTGTCACTACCATCGTGGCTACTAGGTGGTAGAGTTCTGCATTGTCTCGCCCGGGTCTGGTACCACCACCTTACCTATTCCTGCCGCAATAGCGTCAGTGCTTGTTGCTGTCGTGTTCCGATTTGGAGGGTAATGTAGCCGGTAAACTTATGCATGTGGCATTATACCTCGCCACAAGATAGCAACGCACCATTAACATCTTTGGTGTCTATAGGCGATGGTTGACTCTTTCCATCAGGAGACCCATCTGCTTGTTTGCTATCTTATGACTTAAAAAATATATTATATTATATTATATTATATTATATTATATTATATTATATTATATTATATTATATTATATTATATTATATTATATTATATTATATTATATTATATTATATTATATTATATTATATTATATTATATTATATTATATTATATTATATTATATTATATTATGGTTTGAATTGATTTTTTCTCGACTTTTGTCGGTTTAATAAATACCTCGTCCTGTGACTCACAGGAAAAAAGGAATTTATATTTTCCCCCTTAAAACTATTGTTCTGTGTTAATGTATTTTTAATGTAAGATTTTTGGTACCTAAATTCTATTTACTATATTTAAATTATGTATATATATATTATGTGTTAATAATATTTTTCTTTCGTGTCCTCGTTCGTGTGTTGGATGATATGTGCATGCCGGATGTAATTTGTGAATGATTTGATGTAGTTTGTGTGTCAAATGTTTGCTGTGTGATTTGGGCGTCTTCTGTATATTGTATGATTTGAGTGTCACCTGTTTGTTGTATGGTTTGTGTGACAGATGATTGTTGTGTTCTTTGTGTTTCATGTGTTTGTTGCGTGACTTGTGGTTGTTGTGTGTCGTGAATGTCTGTGTTGTGCACGAAAACAGTTTCTCCCAGTACCTTACTTAGTATAATTGATGTGTGTATGGCTGCTTGTTTCTGAAGTATGCTAATGTCAATAGGTGTCTCTAATTTTTCTATAAATCTGGAAATACTTTTAGCTACTATTCCTGTTGCTCCAATTACAATTGGTATCACAGAAGATTGTGTATTCCACAATCGACTGATTTCGGTTCTCAATAGGTGATATTTGCTAAGCTTTTCAATTTCTTTAGCTCCTATGTTGTAATCGGACGGTACGGTTATGTCAATCAAATATGTCTTATTGTTAGCTTTGTCAACGTAAATTAGATCTGGTCTATTGTGTGCTACTGTCACATCAGTTTGAATGGGAATTTCCCAAAGGATTTTAGCAGAATCGTTTTCTTTTACCTGAGGCTGTACTAAAGTTTCTTGCCACCAGAGATCAGATGCATTAATATTATGTTTTTTAGCCAGGCACCAATATACATATTTGACCAGGTCATTATGACGTTTGACGTAGTATGTTCCTGCCAGTTTTTCACATCCCGATATTATGTGTTGCGTAGTTTCGTCTTTAGTGGCACAAAGGCGACACTTTCCATCTACTGGCTCCTTTAAAATGTCACGTTGGTGTTGTCGCGTCATAACAGCTTGGTCTTGTATAGCAAATATTGATGACTCTAATGATGAAGATATTCTTTGCTTCTTAATCCACTTAAATGAAAGCTCCTTATCTACGTTGGCTTGGTCTAAAACTGTTTTTGGAAACTGTCCATGTAACTGTTTATTTCTCCATCTGTAATTTTGAATTTTAATAATCGCCTCCTTAATATCTTTATTGAAGTGAGTGTTTCCCTGTGGCAAACTCAATTCCCTCTCTATTTCTTCAAAATCTTTTAAAATGGAATACTTATTTCTATTTTCATCATGTTGTACTATTGCTTGTATAAGATGATCGCTCTGTGTTTGTAAGTATTGTTTATATTTTATGATTTGTGTTTTATACATATTTTCTACATTAATTAATCCTCTTCCCCCTTGTGTAATCGGTAAATATAATCGTTCTACGTCTGCTTTTTGTTGGTGTGCCTTTTTGATGTTCAGTAGTTTTCTTGTTTTTACATCTATTTTTCTTAAATCACTAATTTTGTAATTTATTATACCAAATGAATACAACAAAACTGGGATAGCGTATGTATTAACACCCTTGATAAAGTTACGTGAATTTAAATGTGTGTTTAACAACAATTTTACCCTTTTAAAATATTTCTTAGTAATCTGTTCTCTTACTACACTATGTTCTATTTTTCCCGATTCATGGACTCCTAAATATTTATATGTATTTCCTATAGCTAACTGACTAAATATTTCTCCACTTAAAAGTACGTGCCCTTCTCCTATTGTACTGCTTCTAAATCCTGACTTCAGATGTATAACATTACATTTATTCAATCCAAAGTTCATACCTATATCGTTCGTAAATATTTCTACACTGTCTAATAAAACTTTTAAGTTATCACTGTGGTTCGCATAAATTTTCAAATCATCCATATACAAGAGGTGATTAATATATACGCTATCTTTGAGTTTATATCCCTTCAGTTCATATTTGTTGAGAATGTAAGAGAGAGGATTTATTGCCAAACAGAATAACAATGGTGATAACGAGTCGCCCTGAAATATCCCATGTTTAATATAAATCGGTTCAGTAGTTACTGTATTATGAGAGCCACGAGCAGTCATTATAACCCGCCATTGCGGCATTACAATTTGAAGGAAACTTTTAATCATGGGTGGGCATTTGTAGACATCCAGAATCTTAAGAAGCCATTTGTGGGAAATGCTGTCGAAAGCTTTCTGGTAGTCTATCCATGCCATGCTTAAGTTTTTCTGTGATAAGTGTGCATCTTCTAAAATAGCTTTGTTTACCATAAGGTGGTCTTTGCATCCCCTAGCACCTCGTCGACATCCCCTCTGTTCCACTGCCATAATGTTGTTCTCGTGGCAGTGGCAGTACAATTGATTTGCTAGTACTGATGTTAGTAGTTTGTAGATGCTGGGTAAACAGGCTATCGGCCTCCAGTTCTTTGGGTCTTCGGTGTGCTCGTTTTTAGGAATTAGTATTACCTGACCTGTAGTGAACCATTCTTCAACCAGTTCATTGCCTTTGACTATATTAGTGAATAATGAAGCGAGATATTTGTGAGTACTTGTTAGATATTTTAAATAATAGTTATGTATTTTGTCTATCCCCGGTGTTTTCCAATTATGTAATCTTCTTATTGCCGTCTCTACTTGTTCTACTGTAATTCCTTCTGCATCATTCCTGTGTATCTCATCTGTTAAATTTTCTACTTCTTTTATCCACTTAGCTTCCTTGTTATAGTGTATGGGGTTTGACAAAATTGACTTCCAAAATTGTTCTATGTCATCTTTACTAGGTAATATTACGTGGTCTATGTTATCACTATTATTATTTCCTAAACTTCTATAAAATCTGTGTTCATTTTCACTAAATAGTTTATTCTGTTCTTTTCTACTATTGATATCATCATACCTTTTTATTCTAGCTGCTAATGCTTTGATTCGTTGAGTCAAAATTTCAATCTGGTTTCTAAGATCATTCTCATTTTCTATTTTATATTTCGAGTACAGTTTATCTTTTATTTTCTGCATTCTACGTGAATTGATTCCTCTACTTATTTCTATTAGCTGTCCGACTTCTTTCCGACACTTTGCTAATTTAGTTGCTATCCTTTTTTTCCAACTTGGTTCCGTTTTCACTTTAATTACAGGTCTAGGCAAAAATGGTGTTTGTTTGTTGTTTAATATTAATGTTTTCGCTGTGGCGTATATAATATCATTAATTTCTCTAAGTGAGTTATTTATTATTAGTAGGTTAGGTAAATATTCATTAAGTTTATGTAAATTTTGCAAAAACTGACTATTTATTTTAGCTTTCGGTAAAAGATAACGATCTGCTATTGCTTGTTCCTTAGTTTCAGCTAGTGTTCGGAGTAAATATAGAATTAATGGATCTTGATCTTCATCTACGTTAATATTTTGGGTTAGTTGGTTTATGTTTTCTGCTTGTGTCGTTGTGTATTCTTGTAGAGTGTTGTGTTCTGTGTTTTGCGTAATGTTATTGTGTAAGTTGTCATGTGTGATTTGTATGTCTCTTTGCGCGTGTGTTGCAGTTTTTTCACAAATTTGTGTGTGAATTTCGGTTGACTCTAATTCTAATGACTCGGCTCTCCTCTTGATTCGGTTGAGTACTTCTTGAGAAATTATGTTCTGTTTTAGTATTCTACGGGCTTGATTAGATAGTGTGTTGCCATTAAATTTATGAATTTTGGGATTGTTTAAATTTCTGTCAGTGAATAATCTTTCTAATCTGGCTATGTAACCTGGTCCTTGGGACTGTGCTTTAAAATAACAATACATTAACTCCTCCATCTCCTCGTTTGACCACTTTCTTCGTCTATCGTCACTTACGTTATTAATCGTGGTCGCTGCAGATGAGCCGGCAGAGCATTCAAAAGGCGGAGTCTCACCCTGCAAAGCATCACCTGTTACCCCCCCACCCCGTTGATCGGCTGTAATATTTTCGGGTCCCCCGGCTCTTGCCCGCCTGCTCAGCAGAGAGCCGCTGACGGTTTGCATGCTGTCACGACCAGCGTCAGCTCCAGGCGTGCCCCGGCGCTCACCCCCGGGAAGCGGCCCTTTACTTGAACTATTATATCGACTCTTCATTTTGGAAGGTAGTGCTAGTGCTTCGTTTGCCATCAGTGAGTTATTTTCGCCACAAAGCTCTGATGTCCGCGCCCCACGTGGCCTAGGTGTTATAGCCGGACGTGAAGTTAGACTTGTAGGGGACTTGTATTATATTATATTATATTATATTATATTATATTATATTATATTATATTATATTATATTATATTATATTATATTATATTATATTATATTATATTATATTATATTATATTATATTATATTATATTATATTATATTATATTATATTATATTATATTATATTATATTATATTATATTATATTATATTATATTATATTATATTATATTATATTATATTATATTATATTATATTATATTATATTATATTATATTGTATTATATTATACATGAGTTTAATTTCTGTACATATTTATTTTATGCTTCAGATCCTGTATTATATCTTGAAATATTGACAAAGTTGATGTGTTTTTCTCAAAGTCCCAGCTGTATCTATTTATTACTATTTAATTATACGTGAAGAGAAAAGTTTCTACTCCTTTTTAAGACAATTGCGCGGACGGTGGAGTATGAAATTTAGCATAGATAAAATTTACATTACAAAAGACTGCAGAAACGTAATATCTATACAAATAAATAAAATTGGAGTGTGTTGGTAATATTAAAATAACCGGTTTTAACTAAACGCATATGGATGTATACACGATTCACATACCAAAATAACACTAATCTCAGGAACGGTTGGACCGATTTTGACAGAACTTTCCCTGATAGAGAGCTGATATAATGAGTGAGTAGCTTAGGCTACTTTTTAAAAAAAAATCCACACGGACGAAATAAAATGCATTAAGAATATATTAAATCAATAAAAATAAACATAGTATGTAGCATGTAGTGTGTGTACACTACATTCATGTGACATACATGACATTATACACATGGAGACTAAACTTATTATATTATATTTTCTTTACGGCTCAAGTCAGTTGTTAAATTTAAAAAAACATTTTAATATCTAGTCTATGGTCGAATTTCGGCCACAGGCGAGATCTAGTAAGACATAATTAGCTCAAAAGCATACATGGACGATAAATAACTTTAAAACTACATTTTTTTTAAACTATTCACGGGACAAATTACACTGACTGATCTAACCCCAAAGTAAGCAAATTATTTTGCTTGTGCGATGGGTGTTAGTCAACGATACTAATACATAGAAATAATATTATGATAAACAACAATAATGGTTAGTGTAAATGATTTTTCTTAAAGATTCGATTCATTTTCACGGTCTAACGGAGTGTTGTTTTTTGTATCAGTTCTTGTGTTGATCGAGAACATTGACATTTTTGCACTGATGCATTTGTTATGCGGAAAAACGATTTCGTCGACACGCGAAGCGTCTCTCTCGGAATATATTGTAGTATTAACAGGCTATCGTTTCATTAACAGCAATTTACTGCAACTGATTTCAATGTTGGCGTCGAGATTGTTTAAAATCGTGTACGGAATTTTTATATAAGAGATTGTTTTAAACCTCATCCGCCCGTTTATTTGTTTTGAATGTTTTAAACCTCATTCGCCTGTTTATTTGTTTTGAATTGTTCTCTATTTTTAATTATTTTTTATTTTTAATGAATTTAATTTGATATTCTACGGGAAATAAATGTTCATTCATTTATTATGAAGGAGATCCTAATGTCATTCATGTTGGTTTCGGGCTCCTTTGAAGAATAGGCCAACTGCCTTTCTGCCAGGCAGGTCGTAAAGGCGACCGGTTAGCTATACGTGTCACTATCTTCGAAACGACTAGGTGGTAGAGTTCCGCAACGTCTCGCCACGGGTATTTGATACTACCGCCTAACCTATTTCTGCCGCAATAACGTCAGTGCTTGTCACAGTTTTGTTCCGGTTTGGATAGAAAAGAAACCGGAAAATTTTTACATGTGGCGTTGCCATCCCGCCACACGAATAGCAACACACCATTAACATCTTTGGTGTGTATAGGCGATGGTTTCTCTTTCCATCACGAGAGCCATCTGCTTATTTGTTATCCTATGTTATAAAAAAGTACAAAAAATACCCTACTACTAACTACGCGACATTCATTCGAAATTTATATTAAACATTAAAATTCTACAAATCCGGCAGATTTAAACAATTTGGCATTACAAGTCAGCGCTCTGGCCACTGGCTAATTACTTCCCTACTATTGCATACAATAGAACATTACGACCTAATCATATAGTCGTCACATAGGAGCGCTATGGCTTAGTAGCGCGTGTAATTAGTACTTGCCACAGCTGCACTGATTTATAATGAGTTTTATTGTAATAGATATAATTTTAGCTTTATAATCAAATACTATCCTTCAATCCATTCTATCCTTATTAATATTATAAAATAAAGTATCTTCACGCCCGTATCCCCGAAGAGGTAGGCAGAGATACAACCAGTGCACCTACGACTAGTCGAAGATGTGATATTTGTGATAGGCGGCTAGCCTATCGCCAACCGGGCACGTATCCAATCCTAGTCAACGTTGTTTTTATCAGAAAACTGACAAAACACCTTTTTGAATTGTTGGGAACTTGAGACCTCGTGTAGTCAACACCGACACCGGACCAACTAGACCACAGATCCAATTTCTTAATTGACGGATTCATAAAGCACTATTTGTAAAAAAGTCCTTGCTTTGTGGGAAACGTTTTAGTCGGATGATTCAGTATCTATCTCTCCTACTAGATCGTAAGCAAGTTTTGTGAATCTTTCGTCTGCCATTGTTCGAGAAAACGTCACATACATTTTTTCACTTTTAAGATCACCTCAACCTCGTATCTCTTTTAATGCCAATCTCCCTTTGATATTACACCAGCTAGTAGTAGCTAATTAGAGCAAATTAGTATTAAAAAAGATCTGAGGTTAAGATAATCTTAAAAGTAAGAAAAAGTATATGACGTTTTCTCGAACAACAATGACAGACGAAAGATTCGCAACTTTCATACAATTGTAGGATTCAGAAAATAGAGGATATGAAATCGGTCCAAGGCCTAAAGAATCTTAGATACTGACGTGTTTCTTTATAAAAAGTTGTAAACGATGAGAAGTTATGAAATTAATTATGCGTGAAATTATGAATGGCAAACGATTATCTCTACTCACTTCATAATGTCCTTCTACATTTGAATTTTGGAGCACTTACATTCTTCAAGAGCTTATATTCTTCTGAAGTGTTATTATGTAATATTACGCTAATTATCTCTGTTGGTATAAGAGCTTATATTGTTCTGTGTTTCACTTATCTCTGTTGGTAGACATTATCGAGGACTTGATTGATTAGTACAAATATAACATCATTTCAGTAATTAAAATCGGATTTAAATTTCAAATGTTTCATCCAGTTGATGAAAATCGTTTGCAAATTTCAAATGTGCCATTCAACATTGAAAATTGTATTTAGATTTTGAGTGTGCCATTTACCAAAGAAGAGTGTGCTTGAATTCAAAGTGTGCAATTCAGTTAAGAAGATAGTGCTTGAATTTTACATGTGCCATTGTGCAAAGCAGATTGTGCTTGAATTTCATGTGTGCCATTCAGCAGAAAAGATGGTGCTTGAATTTCAGGATTGCCATTCGGCAAAAAGATTGTGATTTTTAATTTCAAGTGTGCCGTTCAGTATTATGAAATTGTATATTAATTTAAATGTGGTGTATTTCTTCCTTCCAAATGCAAACGTTTAAAATAAATAAGGTTAAAATTCTGATGTTTCGCCGCTGTCGTCTGAGCTCTTTTGAAGAATAGAACAACTGGCGTTCTGCCAGACAGATCGTAAAAGGTGGCTGATTAGCTATACGTGTAGTGACACGTGACTATTAGGTGGTAGAATTCCGCAATGTCTCGCGCGGATATTTGGTACTACAGCCTTACCTATTTCTGTCGCGTCGCATTCGTTGCAATGCATGTCATTGTCGTGTTCCGGTTTGGAGTGTAAGACTTTACCATGTAGCATTTCTATCCCGCTACATGGATAGCAACGCGCCGTTCACATCTTTGGTGTGTATAGGCGATGGTTTCTCTTTTCAACAGGAGAAATATTTGTTTGTTTGCAATCTATTGTTAATCTGTCGTTATGATATAAAATAGTGGAAGACTTGGACGAAATAAGGTATTTTTCAATACGTGTCGCAAGTTTTACTACTTTTTTGTTGTTTTCTTTTCCGCGTAGGGATCTGGACTCCTTTTGAAAAATCGATCGACTGACTTACTGCTAAGCATTTCATAGAAGGCTGAAGATGTCGCTTCTATCTTGACTGCTATGTTGATGATAGAGTTCTGCAAAATCTCGCCCAGGTGTGGTACCTGCCACCTTAACTTTTCCTAACGCAATGGCATTGGTACCTACCTACTTGTAGATGTTGTGCTACGTTGGGAGGACAAGTTAGCCGGTAATTCGTCCAGTAAAACTTATGCGTGTGGCACTACATTCTTGTTATGTGAATAACAATACCCCATTAACCCGCCTCATTGGTCGAGTGGCTAGCAAACCTAACTACGAATCGATGGGGCTTGGGTTCGATTCCCATTGGGGATTTTTATATGATGAGCATAGATGTTTGTATTTCTGGGTCTAGTAATGTGAAAACTATGTAACAGTATGACTGACATACATAACTAACTTGACTCACCTCCATAACACAAACAAACAATTTGCTTACTTTAGGGTTAGATTAATTTGTGTAATTTATTCAGCGATATTATTATTATTAACATATTATTTAGTGATTATAGGCGATGGTTATCTCATTCCATCAGAAGGACCATCCACTTTTTTGTTATCCTATGGTATATTAAAATAATGTTGATTCACGACTTGGTTTATTTCTGTGTTTTTCATGCAAGTACGTCGAACCGTTACGGTGTCATCAAACATCAAAACATTAAACTTTTTGAGAACGTCATTTAAACAATGCATTTACTTTTATATATACCCTGTTTAGCTTTCAAAACATACATACAGGCTAAATAAACGGCCATCTACACAACAATTGGTCGAGTAGGCCCAATTGGGGCGCCGCGTGAAATAAACGAGCAAGGGGACATCCAATAACTTGTAGGTGCTTTTATTTATTGGCCTCAGTAATGGTCAAGATCCCCTCATAAATAAAATTTATTATTGTTAGTCGTTTAAGGCGATAGATCGTTAAAGTAATTAGTTGTTCACATCCTACACATTAGAAAAGATTTTAATTCTTTTATTTAAAACGCAAACTCCTATACTATACCGTTCCTATTTACCATTTTGAGACATGACACCATCAGTACGGTGGACAATGATAGGTCACAATCAGATTCATTGTATTTTATTTTAACTTATTTATTTACCCAAAATATTGCTTTTTTTGCTTAATTTTTACAGTGTAATGGTATCTATTACTGGCGCTTTTAATGTATTCTTTTTTATTTCTAAATTTTATTTTTAAGTATTGTTACGTATCTATACACTTTTTTGCTTTATGGTCCTGTAACTCTTTAGTGTAGTTTTTTGTTTTGTTTTATGTCCTTATTGTTGTTTTTTTACTAATTTTGACCTTCGCCTCTGTGGTCTAGTGGTCCAGCTTTGGTGTTGATTACATTAGGTCCCAGGTTCGATTCCTGGGTCAGGCACTAAAAAAAAAGTGTTTTCTCAGTTTTCTGATAAACACAAAGTTGCCCGGGATTGGAAAGTGTACGGATGGCGACAGGCTTGCCACCTATCACATTTGTGGGGCCAAGTATCTTCGGCTAATCGTGGGTGCACTTGTTGTACCTCTGCCTACCCCTTCGGGGATACGGGCGTGAAGATACTAATTTTGATGATGTATTTAATTTTTGTAGCGTTGGAATGGTCTTAAATAAACAAATTCTATTCTATTTAGTGAGATGGATAGTGATCCCCTCCACACTTTTCAACTGACTTCCGATTATTTCCGAAACTTTCCCGAACCCGAAAAGAAGGAGGGTATGTTTTTTATATTTGTTACCTCAGAACTCGGTCATTTATGAACCTATTTTAAAAATTCTTTATTAGTTTTAGAGGGTATTATACTCCCAGTGTCGTCCTGTTTTAATTTGGTGAAAACATGATACAGGGTTCCGGAGATGTAGGAAATGACAAGTAGGTTGCTGCAGTTTTGCTGCGTTAAAAAATTATTGACAACTTGATATCGAATACATTTTATTTCTTGTAATAATCAGGATCCCGATCCCGATCAGGATCCCGGCCTCCTTTGTAGAATAGGCCAACTGCCGTTCTGCCAGGCAGGTCGTAAAAGGCGACCGATTGGCTATCGAGTCACTACCATCGTGGCTACTAGATGGTAGAGTTCTGCATTGTCTCGCCCGGGTCTGGTACCACCGCCTTACCTATTCCTGCCGCAATAGCGTGAGTGCTTGTCGCTGTCGTGTTCCGGTTTGGAGGGTAAGGTAGCCGGTAAACTTATGCATGTGGCATTAGAACTCGCCACAAGATAGCAACGCACCATTAACATCTTTGGTGTCTATAGGCGATGGTTGACTTTTCCATCAGGAGACCCATTTGCTTGTTTGCTATTTTATGATATAAAAAAAAAGATCTACAGTTTTACGTGCTCTTCTGAGTCTCGGGGTATTAACCATACAAACACCCGAGTCTGTGTTGCTTCTGAAACTTCGATTATTGAAAAAAACCATTATAAATCTATACATATAATAAAATCGTAGGAAAGTCAAAACTGTACATTAAATATTTTTTTAAAAGAATACTTGGGGCGTGATCTACAATCGATATCGAAGCCAGAAATATAGTTTTTAGAATTTTTGTCTGTTTGTCTGTATGTATGTCCGGGGTAAACTCAAAAAGTACTGCATGAATTTACTTCAAATTTTGCATGAATATTACTAATAGGTCGAGTCAACATATCGGCTACATATTATCACGCTATCACCTACGGTGGAGGTGCTGTGCGGAGTAAACGATGTCCGCACGGACGAAGTCGTGGGCAACAACTAGTATAATAATAATATCGCTGAGCAAATTATACGAATTGATCTAACCCCAAAGTAGGCCAATTATTTGCTTGTGTTATGATTATTAGTCAACGATACTAATACATAGAAATACATATATAAATACTGTTATAAATAATAACATGCATAATAATAAATATACATTATCTAGGAAAACGATACTGTTAGTATGTTACAGAAATTTAACTTGAGGTAGGTAATTATTATATTTTTTATGTCCTGTGATGCCTTTGGTTCTTTAGTATGCTTTATCAATACGGATTTCAAATTCTTATTCTCGAAAATGTTTCTGAATGAAAAATCAGTTAACTTAAAAAAGTGATTATTTTTGTGTTATCACTCACCCCGTGCTTGGGAAAACCGGAAAAACTTTAAAAACAACAAAGAAAAATATCCACACGCAGGGATTGAACATGCGACCGTCTCTCCTCTCTCTCGCCGGTCGAGCCTGTCGACACTAGCTCAGTGGTAGAGCGTCCCAGCTTTAGGGATACGGTCGCAGATTCAATCCCTGCGTGTTGATATTTTTCTTGTTGTTTTTAAAGTTTTGTAAAAAAGTGATTTGTGAAACAGTAAAAATGGATTTTATTCTACTTCACTTTTATTTGAAATCGATTGATAAAGTCATACAATGCAGTTATTGGCCAACATTCAGTTTATCGCTTTCTCTCGTGAGTGTATTTATGAATTTCTGCTTTTGATGTAGCAATCAATCAGACAGGCTATTATCTGCAGTATCGTGCATTTGGAAACACTCGAAAATTGTTCTCTTTGCTATGTATGGAATGCATTCTGTACAGTCATGTATATGAAATTAATGCGAATGCTCATTTTGTTCAATAAACAATGTAGATTGTTTTACGAAAATAAAAGTAAAGATTGCCGAATCGTAGTAAACATTTACATGTTTTTTGGTCTGCGACTAAAATAAATTTAGAAAAGCTCTCGAGATATGACTAACAGAAATATCCTTTAACAAAGATGACAATTTTAAACATAAAAAATGTAATTGTGAACTAAATTATTTTATTTTAATTTAATTAATTTATTTTATATCTGTCACTATGTAAAACCTACGCATGTACAATATGTGTTGCAATAAACGATTGATTGATTGATAAGTGGACCAGAAACTTATTTAATGAATACTATCAAGCTTACGTCACCTGTGAGTGAGTACAACTTCTGCATCCACAAAACCCCATGAGTCAGATAATGTTAGAAATGGTCAATATATAGAAAAATCGCAAAAACATCTAGTCTTGTCCAAGTACTTTTTCAGGGAAACTAGAAAATACATTCAGAACGAGTTGGTTGACTCGTGATTAAAAAAAGACAAGCCCGCTGAGTTTCTTCCGCCGGATTTTCTCAGTGTGTGGCCGCGTTTCCGATCCGGTAGTAGTTTTTAAAAAAATATGTTGACGTGTCAAAATAACTTGTAAAAAGTTTTATTGAATAAAGTATTTCTGATTTCTGATATCCACTATATTATGCGTCTATAACGAAGTTAGTACGTCTACGATGGGTATATTAAAAATAATAGTAATGTTACGAATAATCTAGAAACGTGTAGAGTTGGAGCGCTGGAGAGATCTAGAAATAAAAGAAAGACATAGCTACTCCTATTGACAAACAAATAGTTGACCTGGGCTATGCCAGAATGAACTTTGTGGCACAAGGTTGAAAGTAGCGTGTACTGGTATTTATGACTCATAACATGTTTACGATAAGAAGTGATTCATTGTTTCCCGATACGTTTAGATTTTTCTGGATCCAGCTAGGACTTTACCCTGGCGATAAATAGAGAGGTGTTGACAAACACACGGCAGTTTTTATCAAGCGATCGAGAGCGATACTTAAAGTGAACAGTGCGAAGCGAGAGGTGTTTTATTGTGTAGTTCAGTGATAGTATAGTGAGTGACTATTGTATAAAGTGTATTTTAGTATTACATTGTGTTGTCTTGTGTATTTGTAGACTAAATACACGGATTTAATATAAGTGGTGTTTTCTTACAATTACGAGCCCGAATACGTAACAGTAATTTAAAATACCGGCCAAGTGCGAGCGGAATCGCGCACGACGTTTTCCGTACCATCATCTTTAAAAAATACGAAAAAAACACTTTTATTGTATGGGGACCACCCTTAGTATTTTCATTTTTTTTATTTTTCGTATTTGTTGTTATAGCGGCGACGGAAATACATAATTTGTGAAAATTTCAGTTTTCTAGCTATCACGGTTTATGAAATACATCCTGGTGATAGACAGATAAACGGACAGACAGACAGCGGAGGCTTAGTAATAGGTTTCATTTTACCTTTTAGGTACGGAACCCTAAAAATTAAATCGCCTTCAAATATTAGTTAGTTGGTCGGCACCTACGCCGATTAAAAGTGAGTGTAGCCGATGTTAATTAATAGTGAACTGATTTTGATGAAACTTGGACTGTTTCCTAAGTTGAATCATGCCTAATATAAATAAAAAAGAATTATCTTGATATGATTTTTAGTCCCCGAGAAATTCGTGGACAAGCATATAAACATATAAACATAGAAACATAAACATAATATATACACTTACGAACTTAGTACAAGTTGATACAAGTGCTTGGACGTCTAAATAGATCGAATCACACTCAAATATCCATTTCCAACAATATTGCATACATTACCTATTTGGCCGCCCCGTTGGTCTAGTGGTTAGCGAGTTTGACTACGCAATCGACGGGTTCAATCCCCGACGGGGACAAGCATTTGTGTAATGAGCATAAATATTTGTATTTACGGGTTTTTGTTTAATATATTTATGTATGTATTATATGTATAGAGTGTTTATTTAATATATTTATGTATGTATTTCTATGTATTAGTATCGTTGACTAACACCCATGACACAAGCAAATAATTTGCTTACTTTGGGGTTAGATCAGTAAGTGTAATTTGTCTCGTGAATATTTATTTATTTATTTACTAGCTGTTGCCAGCGACTTCGTCCGCGCGGACTTCGTTTACTCCGCACTGCTCCTCCCCCGTAGGTGATAGCGTGATAATATGTAGGTATTATGTTGACCCGACCTGTTAGTAATATTCATGCAAAATTTGAAGTAAATCCATGCAGCACTTTTTGAGTTTACCTCGGACATACATACAGACAAAAATTCTAAAAACTATATTTTTGGCTTTGATATCGATTGTAGATCACGCCCCAAGTATTCTTTTATAAAAATAATCAATGTACAGTTTTGACTTTCCTACGATTTTATTATATGTATAGATACACATATATACATTTCCAATTGATAACCTCCGTTTGTTCGTCGGTTAAAAAGGGAAAAGAAAACGTTACGTTTTCATTTACTGTTCTGTGTATTTAAACGTTAAAAGGGAAGGTCCCTTTCAACGCCGTATTAGTATTCAGGAACGGAAATAACCGTCGAATTGGTTGCTAGTTAAAAATTAAAGTTCCTTGTATCGGAACTAGGGTTGCCAGCTGTCTATTTAAACGGGATGTACCAATTTGGTAATTTCGTACGAGTTGTACGTGGGTCAACGATTTACGACTTTTTGTGTTGAAAGTGTCGAACCTTACATCAAGTATAGATGGATTTCTTTTGTAGATACGTATTACGTTTATATAGCGCTTAAACTTACGAGGAGGCGATTCTCATAATGTTATGGAAACTAACTACAGATAATATATTATTTATATAAAATAATACAAGATAAGATAGGATAAGGTTTATTATTATTACTCAGTTTAAATATACAATTACATAGCTGTATTATAGCTGTTAGACTTCACACTAGGTAAAACACGTAACTTGAATACTATGCAGTTTTTTCCATAGACTATAAAGTAATAAGTTATTAAACAATTTTTGATTAGGTACGATTCCCGGGTCAGGCAATTCAAAACATGTGTTTTTTCAGTTTTATGATAAAAGCAACTTTGCCCGGGATTGAAAAATTGCCGGTTGGCGATAGGCTTATCACCTATCACGTTGTGGGATTACTGGCCTTTGCACTAACATTGCCTTAGCTTAGGACAATCTTGAATAGTATGCTGTTACAGCCTTTTCATTTAAGATAGTGACAAGACATTTAAGACAAACTTCCATATTCGCATTGTATATCAGATCTGTTTTGTTAACCTTTCATCTGCCGTCTGAAAAAGGAACTAATTATTAATTTTAATATTTTTGGGAAACTCTATATGAAAATAAATCGAATTATAATATGAAGCCCAGCAAAAGAAACAAGTTTAGTTTTAATATTTTCGGTAAACAATATTCCTAAAAGAATATTTCCACCGTTGGCAAGCCTCTGGGACGCATCTGGATGCCTACACGTATCAACATTGTTTTCCCACGACTGATTGAAAAAGTGACGATTCCGATACAAGGCTTATTATCATAACAAGCAGTATTATGTTCGAGGAGGCGTAGTAATTGGGTATTAAACATATAAAATAAATTATGACAACATTTTTCGTATACTGCCTACGCAGTAATTCAACAAAATAATTTTTTTATATCATAAGATAGCAAACAAGCAGATGGGTCTCCTGATGGAAAGAGTCAACCATCGCCTATAGACACCAAAGGTGTTAATGGTGCGTTGCTATCTTGTGGCGAGGTCTAATGCCACGTGGATGAGTACCGGCTACCTTACCCTCCAAACCGGAACACGACAGCGACAAGCACTGACGCTATTGCGGCGCGAATAGGTAAGGCGGTGGTACCAGACCCAGGCGAGACAATGCAGAACTCTACCACCTACAGGGGTCTTTCCGAATGGATACGACATAGGGACCTTCAAGAAAAGAGCTTACTGATTCTTAAAAGGCCGGCAACGCAACTGCAAGACCTCTGGTATTGCAGATGTCCATGGGCGGCGGTGATCACTACTTCTTGCTCGTTTGCCCCCTCTTCTAAAAAAAAATCTAGTAGCCACGATGGTAGTGACCGATAGCCAACCGGTCGCCTTTTCCGACCTGCCTGGCAGGACGGCAGTTGGCCTATTTTTCAAAGGGTCCAAATCGGGGAAGAAATTATCGTTTCAATTAATCAGCGGTTCGACACAACATTCTTCATTCGAACCGCAAAGGGCTGGAACATGCTTCCTGAGTCTGTGTTCCCGGGCGAGTACAATCTGGGATCTTCAAGAGAAGAGTGAACAGGTACCTCCTAGGGAAGCGCGTTCCATCTTAGGCTTCATCTTAGCTTACCTCAAGAGATCAAGCGCTTACCAATCGATAATATAAAAAAAATAGTTCTGGACCGACCTGAAAGAAAGAAGTACTGTATGTTCTCCGATTATTTAAGACGTATGTACCAATTTGGAATTCTTATAATACAAAACTCCCTTTTGGTCTTATATTTTGGCGAAGATCTGATCTGATACCATATATTCAATAACGTTGTCGGTTCTTGCAGCTTTACTTCGTTTAAATCATATTAACATAGGTAATTTTTTGTACGTTATAGCTCGGTGCAATGAAACCCTCGATGTGCCAATTTGACCCTCATTTAGATTTATATTTGCATTTTAGGTTAATATCGAAATAATTCTATTTATTTGAGATCGTAAAAGGTATCATCACGGCCGTTTAGCTTGCGGGGTTGACAGAGTAAAGCGAACGTCTGTAGACTTTCCGGTTTGCCACGATTCACCGGTTTGTTGGTTGGCGAGATTATCGTAACTTAAAAAATGCGATTTTTGTTTTGTTTATGAAAATGACTTTAATTTTATAGATATTTTAATATCACAAAGAATAAAAATGAAATTTCTATCAAAAGTTGGTTTTATCTAACAGAAATTTTAATTTTTATTATTTGTGTCATTAATATGATTATAAAATGGAGTCATTTTTTATAAATAAAACAAATATAGCATTTCTTAAGTAACGCCAACTTACGTAGGACCCGTCGAAAAGATTGATGACACGTGCTAATCTACTAACGGGTAAAGCCGCGCGGTTCAGCTAGTATGACTTTATAGTACACTAGCTGACCAGCGCAGCTTCGCCCGCGAGTAGATTAACATGGCGTCAAGATAGCTTTTCATACAAATTTCAACCCTTTACAGGTTGATTTTTGAAACAAATTAGCCTATATTTGACTCTGGCTCTTCAACTACTTCCATGCCAAATTACATGAAAATCGGTCCAGCGGTTTAGCCGTGAAAGCGTAACAGACAGACAGACTTTCGCATTTATAATATTAGTATGGATTTATATATATAAGAACAAATTCACTGCTACTATTTAAATGTTAGAGAAACTTTCAATTATCTTACTCTGTTTCTCGTCTTATTAACTAGCTTAGAATTTGGTCCGACTACCCTTCAATTAAATATTCTTCATAATTGATTAAGCCACCATTTGTGGAGCTCGTTTTCAATCAAAGGGCGTTCAATTTGCCTTCCAAATCGTTTACCCTTGTTAAGGAAAGTTATCAAAGAAAATAGAAGTTATAATCACGTAAAATACAAAGGCATTTGGAGAGCTGTTGTAGTTCGTATTCGTCTGTGTATGTTTGAAGTGCAAAATTGTGTTTATTCTTGAGAGTACTATTGAAAACAGTCGTATAATTTTAATTGTCAATATAATGTAATGTTTTTTATATTATATGATAATAAACAAGCAGACGCGTCTCCTGGTGGAAGAGACAACCTTCGCCTATAGACACCAAATATGTTAAGGGTGCGTTGCTATCTTGTGGCGAGGTCTTATGCTACATGCATAAGTTTACCGATCACTTTACCCTACAAATCTGAACACGACTGTGCTAGTCGCACTGACGCTATTGCGGCAGGAATAGTTAAGGCGGTGGTAACAGACCTTGGTGAGACAATGCAGAAATCTACCACCTCGTAGCCACGATGATAGTGACTCGCATAGCCAATCGGACGCTTTTTACGACTCGCCTGGCAGAACGGCAGTCGGCCTTTTATTCAAAAGAGCCCGAACCAACACGAGGGAAAATTAAAACTAGCTGACCCGCGGAGCTTCGCCCGCGAGTAATTATCAATGGAATCTTTCTATGTTTTACTACGACTACTTCTTCTCTTCTTGCCAAAATTAAAAATCGGTTTAGCGGTTTAACCATGAAAGTGTAACAGACAGGCAGACAAATAGTCTTTCGTTTTTATAATATTAGTGTGAATTTTAACGACCGAGCTTCGCTCGAATGATGTTTTTTTTATGTGAAGACGGAGAATCATGGAAATATAGTTTCGCAATGTCTCGTCCGGGTATTTGGTACCATCGCCTTACCTATTTCTGCCGCAATAGCGTCAATGCTTGTCATTGTCGTGTTCCAGTTTGGAGGGTAAGATAGCCGGTAGACTAATGCATTTGGCATTGTCATCCCGCCATACGGATAGCAACGCACCATTAACATCTTTGGTGTCTATAGGCAATGGTTTCTCTTATCATCAGTAGAGCTGTCTGCTTGTTTGCTATCTAATGATTTATAAATGACACCTTAAAAATTCTATTTCCTCTTAGTGGATGATAATTTTTGTTATCACGTAACTCCATTTAATTTAAGCGACCCGTTTACAATCAAAGAGTTTAGAATTTGCCTTTCAAATCGTTTGTTTCGCCCCCATTTAAGAAGTTTTCAAAGAAAATGACAATTTTAATTACGTAAAACAAAACGGTTGTCTAAAGGATAGTATAGTTCGTATTTTTACTCGTTTAAATGTGAACTCGTTAAAAAATACTGCATGTTTTATATCATTCATTCCTTTGCTAGATGATGTTTAAATGGAAATGAAAAATATAGATCTAAAATCAGTTGTGGAGTAGATGTCTTATATTTGATACACAACTTTTTGTTTATTTTTACGATTAATAGGCACAGAAACAGACATCCGAAAATCAATACCGCATCACGCAATTGGGTCAGCAAAAATGAAATAAAAAAACTATAGTTGTATGGTCGGCGCTGGCAGATACTTATGGATATTAATGGAAAAGGGAACGATTTTTAAATATAATTATTACTTTAACTAAAATTTCCATTTTATTTTATGTCAATCAATTATTAATTAAAACAAATACAAGTTAAAATCGCGTAAAATATAAAAGGTTCTAAAATATATAAATATCTTTTCAATTCTTAATTTTATAGTAAACTATTTTAAATAAATGAATATTTATCGTATTACATCAATCTTGAACCCAAGATTGATTTTACACTAAATATTGGTTTTGTTAGGGGCTGTACTCCTATAAATATTAAGAAATGCTTGAGCGCATATTGAATAACAACTTCCCAAACTAAATTGTCAAAATGTTGTAAGATTAATCTGTCTTGCCTTAAATATTAAATGCAAATATATATTAAAGAAAGAAAAGTGACGATAACAACGTATTTTCTTAAAACGTTTTTATATAAAATATGTTTCCGAAATATTTCACGTAAAATACAAATAGGTCTTAAATTGTAATATTCACTTTATCAATCCTGATTTTATCGGTTAATCTATACAAACAGTTATTTACTTATCCTTGCTTAATAACTAGTTCTTCTTAATTTTTGTCAAGAACTTGGGTGGCGTAAGAACTTAAAGGTGATTTATTGTTTTTCGTAAATATAACTACATTCCCGAATTTTTTAAATTTATATTGCAAGATAGCAAACAAGCAGATGTCTCTGCTGATGGAAAGCGACAAATAAGTTTATCGGCTACCTTACCCTCCAAACCGGAACACGATAGTGACAAGCACTGACGCTATTGCGGCAGGAATAGGTAAGGCGGTGGTACCAGACCCGGGCGAGACAATGTAGAACTCTACCACCTATGAGAACCACGATGGTAGTGACTCTCCAATCCGGCCAATAGTTTGCCTTTTACGAACTGTCTGGCATATAGGCAGATGGTCTATTCTTCAAAGGAACCGGGACCAGCACGGGGAAAATATTTATTTCAATATATGTATACAAAAAATATACATAAAAAGAAAAGCAGCGGCAATAACAATATATGTCCTTAAAATTTATGTACTGTTGCTATACATATAATACCCACAAGTAGACCTTTTTTATGTCACTTGGATAGGCAAACTGGCAGACGTGCCACCTGATGGTAAGTGGTCGACGTCGCCCATAAACATAAACTAGTTTACCTGGAACTGACCCAGATAACCCGTTTATGTGTTGCCTATCCTGAGACATAAGATGTTAAGTCTCGGTGCCTGTAATTACACTGCTTGTCTTTCCCTTCTCTCCGAAACACAACAAAGCTGTTTCACGGGAGAAACCAGCAAGATAGTGGTACCCGTGCAGCTGGGAGCGCGGCTCAGCGCATTCCTCCCACCGGTAAAAGCTTATCAAAATAATTAAGAATTAGTTAGTTTGTATATATGTAATTGTTATTACATAAATACAAACGACCCTCAAAATATAATATTCTTTTGATGTTTCTCTAATGTTTTGTTAAGTACTCTGTAGAAACGCTTATTAATTTCCCCTTGCCATACAGTTAAGGAAAATGTTTGATTGAAGCCATGTAAGAGATTGCTCATTTGGTAAATACTTTTGAGTTTTATTATTGGTAGGTAGTATTAAAATTTGAACATGTTTAAGTATGTTTCGTAAATGTAATGTCTGTTGGCATTCTAAATAAAAGTTCGGAATTTAAAATTCGGAATTTTCGAATTTTGTCATCCCTCACTTGTAGAAATTATAAGAAATAGTTTAGAAAATCCAAGGGTGCACGACTTATAATGCTCATTCGATAGTGAAAAAAATATATATGTGAGAAATAATGATTAAAAAGTGAGTTTCAAGAATTATTACAGGAATAATAATAATAATAATGAGAAATATAAGTTGTATCGATTGTCTTGGTAACGAATATTGTTCAATAAAATTCATTTTTCTATCATAGCGCTATTTAAGAAAAATAACACAAAAGTATGTGCAAGAAAGAGACAGAAGTACATACACGTGTAAGAGGCTAGAAAGAGATGAACATATGCACATACTGCACATGCGCATTTGGTTGGACGAATGTCCCTTTATTATTTATGCTAACAATTAAAAAGACTACTTTAAATCTTTTATGATTACAATTACATAACACAGAGTTAGACAGCCATTTGAAATAGGGAATCTTTTAAGGACAATACGAGGCTACTAAAAAAATAAGATTAATTTTTTTTCAACATATCGTGTTTTCTAGCTACAATTTTTTTTGTACTGTTTGATGGGATTTTTTTTTTGGATTTTTCGTTCCTGTTGCATTATTGTTTTTGCTATTGCATAAAATTGCAAAATTAACTCTCATTATCTCGAAAGTTTTTAGCGCCGAACGGATACATTATTTTTTATTTTTTCGCCTAGCAAAAGTCGTGCAAAGCAGTGACGATAACAAAACATTTTCTTAAAATTTATTTGGTTTTACCTAAAATACTTTGGAATAGCATGTAGCAAAAGAAATAAAAATGACAATCACGTAAAATGCAAACGACTCTCAAAATATAATATTCTCTTGGCAACTCCCATTCTTTTGAAAGGTACTCTGTACAAACGATTATTTGCTTCCCCTTGCCTAACAAACAGTTCCTTGACGGAAGTCGTGTAAAAGATTGCTTATTTGGTAAACACTTAGGAGTATCGTCACGTAATTCCCACTCCCGAATAAATATTTGTATACAATGTGTTGTACATGCTCAATACTTAGAATGATACAATTTTTGTTTTATTTATGACATCTTCATATCAATTTTCTATGAAAGGTAGATAGAGGTGCAAAGATTTTATCTCAAAAAAAATACTTTCACACCAACATTCCGAATAATCAGGCAATTAGTACATGCACGATTAGCTATTTGAATTGCAATTTATTAGTCCCATTATAAGATAGTGGCCAACCTGTTAATCTGGAGGCCCTTTTGAAGAATAGATCAAATGTCTTATTGCTAGGCTTATAATATATAATATAAAAAACAGAATTTTTAGGCATTATATCTACTTGTCGACTGCCTTTACACACGAGTCAATTTAATACGGCAAAAGTCGAGATATTAATAAAGTTTACATGTCCGTCATGTATATTATTAACAGGATAAAGGAGGAATATTCAACATCGATAAATATCTCTTCTCTCGTGAACTTTATATATCTCACGCGCACATTATAAGGGAACAGGTAACGTCTCACAATATTTATATATTAATACATGAAGCAAAAACTGTGTGTCCCTTTTTACGAAAATTGACTGTTGGGGCCAGTGCCCTTGCTACTAGCTCGGGAATTCTGGCTTGAAATAATTGTGGACTGTATTTTAAAAGAGTATATTAATTGCACAATGTAAAGATAGCCCGACAGTTCTTGCTTCGTTGCGAATGATGATTTGCAATATTTAAATTTGCCCGTTGTGACGTTGCGACGTCACTGCCGCTAGTGTTGTGTATCGATATTATTCGTATGTCAACTTATCGTATGGCAGTGACTTGACCATAGACTCCCGCCGTTGAAGTGTCTTCAATAACTGGTAGGTAGGGGGCGTATTGTAACACCCAAAGAATGACACCTTGCTTAATCTTGATCAAAAGCCACTCTTGCAATGTCATCCCTTCCAGAAATGATGTCTTGATGACAACGAGCGTACCCCCTTTATAAATATCTTGTGACTGAAATCATTTGGATTTATGTTGAAGTGAGATAACATATTCGTCACAAAATCTTTTCCAAATTTGTTGCTTCAATTTGTCAATGTAGTGAAATATTCAAATTAAAGAAATTCTACTATTGGTGATTTTAGAGTGAAACCCAAAAAATAAAGATCGCTCAATAAGGAAAAGGGATGGAATCAAAGGGCAGGGATGTGTATAAAAATACTGCAATAAGCAAATGAATTGATTTGTTATATTATAATATTAGGCGTTATAATATATTTTTGTCCAAATACCGACCTAAAAAATAAAAATTATTATCATTCTGTATTATTTAATTTTAGTTGATGTAAGTTTAATACAAAGATTAATTCAATAATTATATAAGACTGACGAATGAATATTAAGTATTTTTAACCAATAAGTTATTAAATTTGTGATTGAAAATGTGAAATTTTGAAATTATAATATAGGTAGATATGCAATGAATGTTGTAAATTGTAGAAAATAGTTTCGTTTTTATTTAAGTATATTATTGAACGTTTATGTTGAATTATGTGTAGTTTAAACTTGATATAGGTAGGTATTGTGTGATTAAATCGTTGAAAGATCGTGCAATATAAAGGATTTTTAGATATATTAAGTCTATCACGACGATTCGCTTGCGGAATAGACAGAGTGAACTGAATGTCGTCGTTAATATAATATGTTCATTGTTCAGTGTAAAGTAGATATAACGTATAGTACCACAGTATTATTTATCGATTTCACAATTTAATTATGTTTTTTGTACAAAATGATTTTGATGATTATGATTGAAGTATGAAAATGATTATGAAAGGATATTGAAACGATCTCACGGTTTTTATGCACTCTCCTCTTGATGGTGAAGTTGATTTATGACGTGATGACCGCTATCTGATATGAATGTGCCGTCGGCAGTCTGAAGACCGAACTTGCAATGCGAATTCTTCTAACGTTTCCGATGTTCTTGACCTTGAGTGTCAGCTATAGTTGCGAACGCTAAGACTCAGCATTGTTCACTCATGGTGATCATCGTACATAAGGCGTTGAAGCTTCTTGAAGTTCAGCGGTGACCGTGTAACGACCTTAAGATTGTGCAATTTCTTAGTCGATTTTTCCCATTAATCCGGCTCGTGGACCATATGTTGGGGCCAGTGCCCTTGCTACTAGCTCGGGAATTCTGGCTTGAAATAATTGTGGACTGAATTTTAAAAGAGTATATTAATTGCACAATGTAAAGATAGCCCGACAGTTCTTGCTTCGTTGCGAATGATGATTTGCAATATTTAAATTTGCCCGTTGTGACGTTGCGACGTCACTGCCGCTAGTGTTGTGTATCGATATTATTCGTATGTCAACTTATCGTATGGCAGTGACTTGACCAGCGACCGAAGAGTAATGAAATTTGTTACGGTGAAAGTTTACATGGTAAAGGAGTGCAGAAAACTAATAATTTTTATAATATGCATTACACACACATTGAACTAATTAAAACAATCTTTACGCACACTACCATTGATTCGACATACATAAAATACACATAATATGTGTATCGTCGTATATATTCGTTTATATTATATTATATAATCGTATATATTTATACGACAACAACATATTTTGTTTATAGGTAAAGTCTGGTGTCAAACTTAACAGAGAGTATATTGTTTTGTCTATGGTCAAACTTTGAATTTTGATCAGTGAGCGATCACTACTATAACTAGCAGTTACTCGCGACTTTGTCCGCGTGAACAAAAATCATTTATTCCCTTTATTCAGTCGGGTAAGAAGTAGGTTATGTCACCCCTGGATAATTTAGCTCTCTAAAGGTGAAATATTTTTTAAATAGGTCTAGTAGTTTAGAATATCGTAACAAACAAACAAAAAATTAAACCTTTTGTATTTATGATACCTATTAGATTAGGAATCTCACGTAATAATATTTATTAATAAAATTAACATAATTAACACTATTTATAACCACGCAGGTATTTGCTTGCACTTGACGACCATTTTAAAATTCCTAGTCCCGGCTCCCACCGATATATCATTACGAGACAGCGGCCGGAAGAGAAACGCGTGATCTCCCGTATGAATGTACCCTAAGACGTGATCCGACCCTCTAATGCATTAAAAGACCTAAGTTATATATTTATTTAAATAAAATTGTCGCTTATTGGTCTAGCAGTAGGTACTAGCTACTGTATAACTGCATAACTAGAAAACAAAACACTTTTTATTAATCCCGGTCCGTAAGTTCACATTTTGACCGCGCTTTTAGCGACGAAAGTCCCACATTGTTTTCCCTCTAAACTGAGTTTTTGAATTTCTTGCATATGTGTAAATACTAACTACCCAAAGCTAAAACTAGATATAGGCAAAATTCCTTTTTGATAAGGGGGTGCCATACACATAACGTGGAGTGTCAAAAGGTTGACCTTGATTTGTTCAATATTACGACTCATATGCTGAAAAAAATGTTTAATGCAAATTTCTTCATATGATTGCTTACATCATCGTAATGTCGCTGTCTGTTTTTATGTAGTTAAGTTATATTAGCGAAAAGTTTTATTAGTGAAAACTTATAATTGGCATTTTTTCTTTATATATTCTTATTTATCGATCTGTATAGCTGATAGTTTTCCATTGATATTAAAATAAAATAAAATAAAATAAAATATATACAAGACTGACATACCATGATCAGATTGATCGAATACTGTCCGAAGGTGGTGTCAAGAGCCTTCGCAACCGGCGTGTGTGTATGAAGAGAGCGATGAATGTGGATTAAGCAAGACAAGCCTGCAAGGATTGTGATGTATGGCACTTGGTTCTCTCCGCCTACCCCGTAAGGGATCCGTGATAGTGAAGATATGTATGTATGTATAAATGTATGATTTTGCAATAAAATGTCAAAAGTTCTTTGAAATGTTAATTATCAATAGTTTTAAAATTTCTTTTAGTTCAATAATCTATATCTATATATCTTCTTCTTCTTATATATAAAAATCAATTGCTATTCGTTAGTTTCGCTAAAACTCGAGAGCGGCTTAACCGATTTGGCTACTTTTGGTTTTGAATTAATTGTTGAAGTCCAGGGAAGGTTTAAAAGGTGAGAAAATATAGAAAACAATAAGAGTAGTTAAAAAGGCAGAACTACGTTTGGCGAGTCAGCTAGTATATAATAAAATCGTAGGAAAGTCAAAACTGTACATTGAATATTTTTTAAAAAGATTACTTGGGGCGTGATCTACAATCGACATCGAAGCCAAAAATATAGTTTTTATATATAGTATGTCCGGGGTAAATTCAAAAAGTGCGTGCATGCATGCATGCATGGATTTACTTCAAATTTTTAATTTAATATTACTAACAGGTCGGGTCAATATATAGGCTACATATTATCTCGATATCACCTACGGGGAAGGTGCTGTGAGGAGTAAACTAAGTCCGCGCGGACGAAGTCGCTGGCAACAGCTAGTTTTAAATATTTATAGAACTGTGTAATTAGAACTTTCAATCCAGCTTCGATAAAAAATAGTGCACGTAACCCCCGGAGAAAGGTATGTCATTTCAACCCGCATTCTCATCACCCTCGTTAATCCCTAGGTGCGCAATGTACTATAAATGTAGAACAAGTTATAGAATATAAAAATGTACTATAAGTTAAATAAAGTTGTCGCTTAAGGTGGACTTTCGAGCCAAGCGTCAGTAGCGTCAGTAACATTGCGCTGGTGGCGCCGCGACAGAGCATCAGATGAATGTACTATGTAAATGTAGGAAATGGCATTCTAGCGTCAGTGCCGTTGAAACTTTGGCGCCAAAGTCGAAATATATCATTATACTCAAATATTATCCAATTCCAACAATCCTTATTACTTAATAATATAAATACAAAAGTTTGGATAAATCTTTATCTTTTTGAAAAAGATATACATATAGATGATGACAAAAATTTTGACACACATATAGCTGATGGCACATATACTACTTTTCATCCCGGAAAAATTAGGTGTTCCCTAGAAATTCACGAAAAACTTTTATGATGCGGCGGGGTGTACGGTGCAGCTATTATAACATACATACTCGTACATGTCAAAAAACTATTTAACGTAGTCAAATGGTAAAATTGTCGTATTTCAATTTACAAACCTACGATATATGAAATAGACAAAGTTCCGTTCATCGTAAAAGTTCACAAAGACAATTGCACCCGAGTGCATTCTCGACATGCAACTACGTGCATATCGTGTTAACATTTTGATGTCACGAGCTCCCGACAGAGAAAACTTTGTAAATTATTACATAGCTTTTACACCTTTCGGGACAATGACAGTTTAAAATGAATCGTTCTGTGTTTCGTAAACTAGTATTGCCTTGCCGTTTTATCTTGATTGATATAAAATCGGTCATTGATATAAAAATCCAAGATGCACAGTTTCGAACAAAACTGACACTCAAAACTGTCCTTAATTTCACACAAGTAGGTATAGATTTGGCAAAAATATATGTTTTTGCATATAAAACCTCAAGTACAAGAGTTATAGTTTGTTTTTTACTTTTATTATGTACGAAAAATAATAAAATTGACAGTACCTATCGCGTCTGACGCGATTCTATTTGAAATGAACGCACAATTTAAAATATTGTGCTCATTTTTAGAGGAGTTTTTGAGACACTGATTGTGTATATTGGGTTTTTTTTATATCAATGTTTTCGTTCAAATAACACAAATTAATGTAACTTTACGATTCACATGATAAAAGCAATTTATTTGAATCTAGCTGACCCGCGCAGCTTCGCCCGCGAGTAGATTAACATGTCATCAAGATAGCTTTTCATACAAATTTCAACCCTTTAAGGATTGATTTTTGAAAAAAATTGAGCCTATGTTTGACCACAGTTCTTCAACCAATTTTCATGAAAATCGGTCCAGTGGCTTAGCCATGAAAGCGTAACAGACAGAGAGACAGACAGACATACAGACTTTCGCATTTATAATATTAGTATGGAAATAGTATGGAATATGGAATATTAGTATGGAATAAGTATGGAAATAGTATGGATTGATGCGGGTGTTCGTTGAAAATGATTTTGTGTGTACACTCCCCGTGTTGGTTCCGGGCTCCTTTGTAGAATAGACCAAATGCCATTCTGCCAGGCAGGTCGTAAAAGGCGACCGATTGGCTCTGCGAGTCACTACCATCGTGGCTACTAGGTGGTAGAGTTCTGCATTGTCTCGCCGGGGTCTGGTACTACCGCCTTACCTATTCCTGCCGCAATAGCGTTAGTGCTTGTCGCTGTCGTGTTTCGGTTTGGAGGGTAAGGTAGCCGGTAAACTTATGCATGTGGCATTAGACCTCGCCACAAGATAGCAACGCACCATTAACACCTTTGGTGTCTGTATGCGATGGTTGACTCTTTCCATCAGGAGACCCATCTGCTTGTTTGCTAAAAACTAAAAAAAAAACATGCCTTTTTATGTAACGATAATTTAAATATATATGTATAAAACTATAGGGTGTTTTAAATACGTACCACGCGAAAAACCACTGAGTATTTTGACATGGAATTGGTAACATACTCGTATCTAACGTGTTTCAGAGATGGTTTCTACAGCTAAACATTATCATCATTTTAATCATAGAAACTATTTTATTTTTCACGTTTATCATTATAAATGTTATTGATACTCAATCACTCTTTTTTACAAATAAAACGAAAGCTCGAGAGCGAAGTCGTGCGTTTCGTTTTGTGATAAATTATTTCCTCCACATCTGCGTTCCTACTAAGTAGTTCGTAAAAGGAGCTCAAAGCCCATAAGTGTCATTACCTTTGCGGGATAGTAGATGGTAGAGTTTTGCTACGTTTTGCCAGGTTGATATCACCGCTTTTTCTGTGGCTGTAGATAGTGTCATCGCTTGTCACTGTCGTGGTTTGGCGATTAAAGTGCCGGAAGGAAGTCTTTACATCCCGCCCTTAAAGATAGCAACGTGACATTAACATATTTTGTATTTATAGCCGACGCTTACCTCTTTTCACGAGGAGAGCCATTTGTAACCATTCTTTAATCTAGTAGTAACTATAAAATTCATAACGCGTCGAAAATATGTGGATTATTTGAATATAAATTTTTATCACTTAATTTTTTGTTTCTGGTTTGCTATCTTAAATATTTATAAAGGTTTTTTTTTGTTTCAGGTGAGTCGCTGTTGTGTTACTACTACTAGGTTTTTAAGATAAGTGTTTCAATACCATTCGTTTATTTCACTTAACATTCGTTAATATTCGTTAATATTCGTTAACATTCGTTAAGTTCACAAATTTTAAATCTATCAACTTATGTAAAACTTTGTTGGATGACTGGTTAACGAAATATATAGTTCAATTCCGGGCAGTGACAGGCGTTTGTGTTAAGCGTTGAATTCAGATTTTGTGTTTATTAAATATATTCCATACATGTGCACATCCCATAATGTGAAAAATTGTGAGTTTGAATATAAATGTTACTCAGTCACGCAAAAACAGATGAACTGATTCCAAATCAGTAAATTTCCAATCGATGAAATTTGACCCCCAGGTTATATGGTGTCTTTGAATAGGACGTAAGATTAGGATATTATTTATCTGGAAAAGACGGTTTCCGTGGGATTCACCAAAAACCTTTATAATAAAGTGGGATGCAGGGTTCACCTAGTTTTAGTATAAATTGTATTTTATCAGAGCGGCAAAGCTTCGTTCTTTGAAATTTTGTATTTAAGCCGGGTACTCACTACCGAGCTGTAACTGTAACTTGCGTGATTCAGTACGAGGTTCTAGTGTGTACGTGTGTTACAGTTTAGGGGCATGGCGTCGCCCGAACGCTTTCATTGAGTGTACTCATTTAGCGAGCTGTAACTGTAATCTAACAGACAAAGTAATGTGGTACATACTAGAGTACGAAAAGTACACATCACTGTGACCGGAACAACGAGCCGGATCTATCCGCAGTTGTATGTAACTCCACGATGTCGGACGAAGTGTCTGTCGCTTGTGTATAATCGAAATGTATAAACTTGTAGATACTTTACTCCACGATCATAAACGGCCACGAAGATGGTGGAATCATGGAATTTATCGAGGAAGAAGTTATCTACTTTTAATTTTAAATAATCAAGAATTAGTGGTCATTACAAAAATTTTACACGAATGACTGCCACTAATTTTGAACATCTAATTAACCTAATGTAATAATAATATTATTATTTATCTTGAAAATATTTTATGGTTCGTAGTGGCGTGCAACAACCTTCACCCTTGACGTCCACAAGCGCACTGCGAGCGTTCTTTGATGAGCGCACGAGCGATCTTTGAGCACACGGCAAAAGCTAAAAACCGACAATCTTCGGCTCGCTGTGAGCTGCTTGTGTAGCGCTTGTTGCAGGTTCGCGAACCATGTACACGCTACGTTTTTGGTAATAGTAACCGAGGGGGTTTCAATGTGTTCTCGGTATAGGTATGAAAAAAAGTCAAAATTTTGGGAAAAATCTATTTCTCAATGTAATCTCCTAGGACCTCAATACATTTATTAGAACGAGGTACTAATTTTTCTAAACTTTGTAATAAATATTCTTCCGGCTTCTCTTTAAAATGCGCAATAATCGCTGCCTTCAGTTCTTCATCTTCGGAAAATCGCTTTCCACGAAGATCTTTCTTCAAATTTGGGAATAGGTAGTAATCACTAGGGGCCAGGTCTGGACTGTAAGGTGGGTGGTTAATTTCCTCGAAGCTACAGTTTCGTACAGTAGCCTTCGCAGCGCGCGCGGTGTGAACCGGCGCGTTATCGCGAAGCAGCAACACCCCCGCTGTGAGCTTTCCTTGCCTTTCTTCTTTAATCGCCTCCCTCAAATTGCATAACGTGTTTGCGTATGTTGCTGCCGTTATACTTTCACCCTTTTTCGTGTACTTGATTAATAAAATTCCTTTAGAATCCCAAAATACCGTGGCCATAATTTTTCCGGCCGATGGGGCGACTTTTAACTTCTTAGGGGGGTCTGCACCCTTTTTATGCCACCGTATGGATTCTTGCTTGCTCTCAAGATCATAGTGATGAACCCACGTCTAATCGCCAGTAACCAGTAGATCAAATATACTCGCTGGATTTTCACCACAGGGTTCTAAAAACTCCTAACAGTACTCGACTCGCACTTTTTCTTGAGGTGCCGTAAGCATTCGTGGCACCCATCTTGCACTGACCTTTGAAAGGTTAAAATGGTCATGAAGTATAGCGTGTATGGTACCCACGGATAAGTTAGTCATCTCTGCTAACTTGATTTTTATTCGGACATCTTCAAGTACAAGTTTTTCAACTTTTGTGCCGTTTTCTTCAGTGATGGCGCTAACAGGCCTGCCTGAGCTAAAGTCGTCTTCAATGATTTCCCTGCCCCTTTAAATTCACTTAACCATTTTTGAACGTGGATAACGTCAGTGCAGAGACTTCGTAATCAGCGACCATCTCTTCGATGGTTTTTTGGCTTTTTCCCTGCTTAGTGAGGAATTTAATAAACGCACGATGTTCAATTTTTTTCATCATTGGGGCGTCAGTCATTCTGAACGTCTTTCATTGAGGATAATTAGAAAACTAATTATCATAAATGAGTGAAATTTTATAATTATACCCTCAGATAGTGTCATTAGCAAATAATATAATTACATAAACCATATAATAAGTGAATCACTCCGATACCGAGAATACATTGAACGCTCTTCGTAACGGTTACTGTTACGTTCAACGTTGCGGTTGCAGAATGAGTACGTTGTAATTGTCGGCTTGCTGCTAGCTGCTCGCGAACTTCTCTGAAGAGGGTTGTGAACCACGTACACACTTTGTTTTTTGATAACAGTACATGCAACGGTTACAGTTACTGCTTGCTTTAGGATAAATTATTTCATAAAAAAAAAAAAAAAAAATTTTTTAAAATATATAAAATTTGGTCAATTTTCACGTATATTCCGTATTTAAAACCCGTTAAATATCTGCTCTTATATAACTGCGGGAAATCATCAAATGTGAACACTATGTTGAATCTGTAACTTTAACCTAAAAGCCTCGTTATCGTTCGTTGATATTAGAAACTAACTAAAATATTATGTGACAGAACTACTCCAAATAATATTTAGGCTAGCAAAGTTGAAAAGTTTTCACCTCTCCAGAGACTCATGATCCACCTTTTACAAATCCCCAGGACCAAGTATCAATGTAGAAGTTTAATGTTTCATTAAAGTTTCAAGATTGTATCGAAAAACAAGCCCTTCGGGATTTATGTGTCTAGTTGGTCTAGAGTCTAGACTGTAGACGATACTTTACAATGAAACAAAACAAACATTATGTACATATTATATATTAATACATGAAGCGAAAACTTTGTACCCGTTTTTATGACAGTCACGCGAACTGCGAAGTATGTTTGACAAAGTTAAATTTTACATAGTAAAGGAGTATATATAGAAAACAATTTTTTTATAGTAATAATTAAAAAAAACGACTTTAAATAACTGTCAAATATACACATCTCAAAAACTACTGAACCCATTTTTATGTAAATTTGGACTTTTTCCTAAGATGATATATACCTGATTTAAGCTAAAAATAACTTAAATCAAGAAGGCTTTTAGTTACCGTAAAAATCGTGGACTAGACTACATACATACACGTCAAACTGATATTCCATCTTTTCGTCGATTGAAAATTAAGCTGTCAATGAATATACTTCACTCCTGTGAACTCCTTCCCACTCTTTACATCTTAATCAGTGCATGACGTTGCGAAACTCTACCACGATGTTAGTAAGGCGTATAACCAATAAATTGTTTTTTACGAACTGCCTAGTGGAATGGCAGATGGAGTATTATTCAAAGGAAGCCCGGACCACGGGGATATATCTATAAATGAGTTGTTTCTCGCCTTACGGAAAGCCATCTGAGTGCTAAGTGTGAGTTTTTCTTTTCGCATTCGATCGTGAGCGTGTTTGGAGTTTACTAGGAATTTGTATGTGATTTGTACAGCGCCACCTAGTGGTAAACGTGAGAAACCAGTTCACCACTAGGTGGCGCTGTACAAATCACATACAAATTCCTAGTAAACTCGAAACGCGCTCACGATCGAATGCGAAAAGAAAAACTCACACTTAGCACTCTGTTGTTTACCGTATACATATAATAATAGTAATGGTACCTAATCAAAAACTACTGAACCAATTTTGAGAAACTTTGGCTGTTCCCTAAGTTAGAATTTACTTAATTTAAATCAAAAATAAACATGGAGATAATTCTTATGGCTTTTAGTTCCCAAAAAATCTCGTGGACATACATACATACAAACGTACACTCAGGAAATTTATTAAATTTCAACAATATTACATGCATACATGTCAAACTGATAATCACATCAATATAAATATATATGTATATATATGATCACTATTTGTGTTGCAAAATAGTGAACATTACACTATCCTTAAAAAGAAGCCCATACCAATACGGAAGATATAATAATTTAAACCAAATGCATACGGGTTTCAAGCAAATGCGCAAAATTTGGTGATTTTGTTAAAACTTTATTGTGCGTGCGAAACCACAAAAACGACTAGTGTAAAAATAAAACAGACCGTTCAGAAAGAACTCTTAAGCAATTGTTACGTTAAAAAAAATGCAAGCACCAAAAAAAGAATAGGACATTTTTTGTGTGGGCATAATAAGAAACTGCCTCGAATTCCTAAGAGAGCGAAAACTTTGCAAGTTTAAATAAGCCTTTTTCAAAGTCCCAAAGAAACATTGAAAAGGAATTCTTTGTACATCACTTGAGTGAAACGAAGTTTCAACTTTATATGGTTTTCTTTAAAGGACCACGATTTATTTAAGGCATTTGTTCGAATTGGAATAAGAATACGATCCTTGAAACCTTTTAATATAAATTGCGAAGTGTTTAGAGAACAAGCAAGAGAATTTCACAATTACATTCGTGTCCCCATCGTACAATGTCACCGCTCTATCTTTACTGCTGTCATTATTACATAAGCCCCCAATTCACGGAATAAAACGTCAATCGAATCGAATCGGTTAGGGTTCCTACCACATATCACATGAGTCATGAATACTGATAGACACGACATTGGAAAGAGAACGTGTCACCAGGCATATGAGCAAACGTTCCTATCATTGTCAAAAATGTTAAACATTTGTACAACGCGGTCACATTAACTTGACGCATCTCTGGAATGTAAGGCGGGGCTTAGCTCGCCCGGTTAATAATATGTATGGCCATGGTCAGCATTTTGTTATCGATACGCGTGTAGATAATTTGGTTAGTTTTTTGCTATTGTTATATTGTTTTTGGACATTATTGTTACTCTTTTGCGCCAAATGACGTCATCAACTGTACGCGTCAAGTTAATCTGACCGCGCTGTAGATATATTATTTTGTGAAAAAATAAAAATCAGCCTTGCACTATTTTATCGTACCGAATAAGATGACAAGGTTTAAACATTACTCTTGGAGTGATTTTATTTCATCGGTAAGTAGTAGGTATAACTCTGTATTTCTGTGGAAATGCAAGCTACACGGACAAACTAATAAATTGCCTTGAAAGGCGTATCCATTTAATCCGTGGTTCCTAAATATATAAATACGATACAGCCTCGCGTCGAACTCCGACGCAGCAAAATATGTAAGAGCCCTAAACGCTTCGAGTTGGCTGATGTTTTGTTACGTAGATCGAGCCGCAGTTTATCGACGTGTTTTTTTTAACAGACGAAAAGACGGTGATTATCAGTTTGACATGTATGCATGTAATATTGTTGAAATTTAATAAATTTCCTGAGTGTACGTTTGTATGTATGTATGTCCACGAGATTTTTTGGGAACTAAAAGCCATAAGAATTATCTCCATGTTTATTTTTGATTTAAATTAAGTAAATTCTAACTTAGGGAACAGCCAAAGTTTCTCAAAATTGGTTCAGTAGTTTTTGATTAGGTACCATTACTATTATTATATGTATACGGTAAACAACAGAGTGCTAAGTGTGAGTTTTTCTTTTCGCATTCGATCGTGAGCGTGTTTGGAGTTTACTAGGAATTTGTATGTGATTTGTACAGCGCCACCTAGTGGTAAACGTGAGAAACCAGTTCACCACTAGGTGGCGCTGTACAAATCACATACAAATTCCTAGTAAACTCGAAACGCGCTCACGATCGAATGCGAAAAGAAAAACTCACACTTAGCACTCTGTTGTTTACCGTATACATATAATAATAGTAATGGTACCTAATCAAAAACTACTGAACCAATTTTGAGAAACTTTGGCTGTTCCCTAAGTTAGAATTTACTTAATTTAAATCAAAAATAAACATGGAGATAATTCTTATGGCTTTTAGTTCCCAAAAAATCTCGTGGACATACATACATACAAACGTACACTCAGGAAATTTATTAAATTTCAACAATATTACATGCATACATGTCAAACTGATAATCACCGTCTTTTCGTCTGTTAAAAAAAACACGTCGATAAACTGCGGCTCGATCTACGTAACAAAACATCAGCCAACTCGAAGCGTTTAGGGCTCTTACATATTTTGCTGCGTCGGAGTTCGACGCGAGGCTGTATCGTATTTATATATTTAGGAACCACGGATTAAATGGATACGCCTTTCAAGGCAATTTATTAGTTTGTCCGTGTAGCTTGCATTTCCACAGAAATACAGAGTTATACCTACTACTTACCGATGAAATAAAATCACTCCAAGAGTAATGTTTAAACCTTGTCATCTTATTCGGTACGATAAAATAGTGCAAGGCTGATTTTTATTTTTTCACAAAATAATATATCTACAGCGCGGTCAGATTAACTTGACGCGTACAGTTGATGACGTCATTTGGCGCAAAAGAGTAACAATAATGTCCAAAAACAATATAACAATAGCAAAAAACTAACCAAATTATCTACACGCGTATCGATAACAAAATGCTGACCATGGCCATACATATTATTAACCGGGCGAGCTAAGCCCCGCCTTACATTCCAGAGATGCGTCAAGTTAATGTGACCGCGTTGTACAAATGTTTAACATTTTTGACAATGATAGGAACGTTTGCTCATATGCCTGGTGACACGTTCTCTTTCCAATGTCGTGTCTATCAGTATTCATGACTCATGTGATATGTGGTAGGAACCCTAACCGATTCGATTCGATTGACGTTTTATTCCGTGAATTGGGGGCTTATGTAATAATGACAGCAGTAAAGATAGAGCGGTGACATTGTACGATGGGGACACGAATGTAATTGTGAAATTCTCTTGCTTGTTCTCTAAACACTTCGCAATTTATATTAAAAGGTTTCAAGGATCGTATTCTTATTCCAATTCGAACAAATGCCTTAAATAAATCGTGGTCCTTTAAAGAAAACCATATAAAGTTGAAACTTCGTTTCACTCAAGTGATGTACAAAGAATTCCTTTTCAATGTTTCTTTGGGACTTTGAAAAAGGCTTATTTAAACTTGCAAAGTTTTCGCTCTCTTAGGAATTCGAGGCAGTTTCTTATTATGCCCACACAAAAAATGTCCTATTCTTTTTTTGGTGCTTGCATTTTTTTTAACGTAACAATTGCTTAAGAGTTCTTTCTGAACGGTCTGTTTTATTTTTACACTAGTCGTTTTTGTGGTTTCGCACGCACAATAAAGTTTTAACAAAATCACCAAATTTTGCGCATTTGCTTGAAACCCGTATGCATTTGGTTTAAATTATTATATCTTCCGTATTGGTATGGGCTTCTTTTTAAGGATAGTGTAATGTTCACTATTTTGCAACACAAATAGTGATCATATATATACATATATATTTATAATTATTACTAATACTTAATACTTATATAAGACATTGATATTTATTTATGAATGTTAAGACAGTCACTACTGACGGCTCGCTAGCTCACGCACTACGTCTTGCACTCTCGGCGGTGTAATAACAAGTAACAACTGAGTGCTAAGTGTGAGTTTTTCTTTTCGCATTCGATCGTGAGCGCGTTTGAAGTTTACTAGGAATTTGTATGTGATTTGTACAGCGCCACCTAGTGGTAAACGTGAGAAACCAGTTTACCACTAGGTGGCGCTGTACAAATCACATACAAATTCCTAGTAAACTCGAAACGCGCTCACGATCGAATGCGAAAAGAAAAACTCACACTTAGCACTCTGAACTGAATAACTTAATGTTCGTTCGGTGCACGCCCGACTTTGGACCGTCGCCCCACCACTCTAGCTTGCGTAGTACTTATTGGAGACGACCGATTAAATATAATCAATTATATTTTATATTCATCATAATTATATAAATATAAGTATATTTTAATGTATTTATCGTATAATATAATATATAAGTCATGCTTGTAAATGTATTCTATACAAACAACTATTAATTTGATAAATTAAGTTAGGCATACACTACAGATAGACCATCTCTTTTTTTTAAAAATTGGCCTTACTGCTAGTCAACTCGAATAACATTACCAATGTGCTTCCATGTTTGGGCTTATTTTTAAGGATAGTTCTCTCGTTTTCTTTTTAAGAATTGGCCCGACTCCCAGGCAACTCGAGAAACACTAACAACGTGACTTCTAACTTGTCTAAGATTAATCCAAACTTACATAGGTAATGTAGATTAAGAACCATACACAAAATAGTAAAAGCCGTTGTTATCCAATGTGCTATTGATTAAATGTATTTATTACTGTCCCATTGAAGAGGAGGCCATTCTGCCTGGCAGTTCCTAAACTACGAAGTATTGGACGAAAGTCCTTACCTTCTAAACACGATTTTGAGGTAAGATAAGCGATAAACTTACACATGTGGCGTTAATATCACGCCATACGGATAACTACGCACATTAACATTTTTGATGTCTATAGGCGATAATTGTCTCTGTCATCAGGAAAGTCATCTGCTTCATCTGTTATCAGGAAAGCAGACGGCCAAGTACGAGTCGGACTCGCTCACGAAGAAAAAATACGAAAAAAAAAATTGTTGTGTGGGGCCCCCATACAATAAACGTGTAATACGAAAAATACACGTTTATTGTATGGGGCCTCTTGATATTTTCATTTTATTTAGTTTTAGTATTTGTTGTTATAGCGACAACGGAAATATATGATTGTGAAAATTTCAGCTTTCTAGCTATCACGGTTTATGAGATACAGCCTGGTACAGACAGACAGACGGACAGACAGATAGCGGAGCCTTAGTAATAGGGTTCAGTTTGACCTTTTAGGTACGGAACCCTAAAAATAAGCATTGAGATGTTATGAGCAATCTAAGAATGAAAAACATAACGGTTTTTAGTTTTTTGTGTGTTTTTATGTTCGCGCCCCTCTCTGAAATAACTTAACAGACTTTATGAGATCTCACGGGTATTATAGTGTATAGTATTTATTTTATTTTAAACACTTATACTGTTTCACGATCACAAACTATATATTTATTTTTAATTTAATAGCCACCTGGTTTCACATTTTACTGCATCATCAAGGCTAAAACTTAACTTGTCAACATAATTATTTATCAACGCTTCCGAATAAAACATATTTGTTGACAATTTAAGTTTTAGCCCTGATGATGCAGTAAAATGTGAAACCCGTTGGCTATTTGATTAAAAATAAATATATTACGTAGTTAGTGATCTTCGGGATCACAAATTATGTAATATATTTATGTTACTAACATATTTTATGTTTTATTTATGTTACTAACTATGTAATATATAAAGTACAAGTGTTTAAAATAAAATAATAATTATGACGAAATTTTACCACGTGCCGAAGACGGAGTGTAATAATTATATAGTGTATAGCTTAGCGTGAATCAGAGTCTAGGCTTTCTTAATTTAATTAGAATATGCTCACTAGGGTAAAATAAGATGTAACAAAATTCTACGCGAATGATGTCACGGGCTACAGCTTACCTTAATATATATAAATTATGTGTCACGTTGTTTGTCTACGATAGAGTTCGAAACTAGTGAACCGATTTTAATGAAGTTCCGTAGATATCTACTATTTAGTCTAACTTAAAAGATAGGATAGTTTTTATCTCAATTAATCCGCGACCCCTCTCAAGTACCCCACCAAAATATTCAATACAGTTAATTTGTATGGTAAGACAACGTTTGCCGAGTCAGCTTAGTATATAATAAGATGTTTGTTAGTAATAAAAATGAAGAAAATGTTAAAATAAGGAATCAAGCATAGTTTAAATCATTTGTATGCCAGAGCAAACTGTCTAGAATTTACAGCTTATAATGAAACTGTACTAAATCACTTTGTGGGAACTACAAAGTGGAGGGCAAACTACGTTACAACACTACATACAGTTCTAGATTCAAAATTAAGCTTCGGCATCGAGCGTGCCGACTTCAAAGGCATCTTAAACTTAGTTATTTAACAATGTAGCAAACAATATTTTCTTTTAAGCTCCTTATCAAATATAAAAGCATGGAGAAGCTGCAACATGCCTTTTTATTTTCTTCTGATATTTTGCCTTCCAAGCTAGATAATTCAAATTTAATGGTAAAGGTTATACATGAAATTTGACTTAATTCCGCCATTCCCGTTTTTCTATCGATTGTCGAAGTGCACAGATTCTAGGCATCGCCATATGGTGGATGTTCCATGTACCCGGACAAAGCAGTTCGACTCGACATTCTTCATTCGAACCGCAAGGGACTGGAATATGCTTCCTGAGTCTGTGTTCCCCGACGAGTACAATCGAGGGATCTTCAAGAGAAGAGTGAACAGGTACCTTCTAGGGAAGCGCGTTTCATCTTAGGCCTCATCTTAGCTTACCATCAGGCGAGATCGAGGTCAAGCGCTTCCACGTCGTTATTTAAAAAAAAAATTAAATACGTCCTTTAAACATTTTTAATGCTATTAGTTTTTTTACATAAAACGGGTTTTAAAATATACTATTTTTTTAAATTGCGCTAAATTTAAAAACTGGTTATTTTGTAATTTTGTTAATACTTAATACCCTTGCTTATTTTGTGCTTACATTTCTTAATAAAAATAATAACATAAAAAAGTGAGTACAGGGTGGGCAAAGGATCTCGACTCTCGACGTCGACGACTTTTTTTCCATCGAAGGGAAATCACACAAAAATATTAGTCATATCATTAATAATGTCACAAAACAAAATGTATTACCAAAAATTAATAGTCGTGTTTTTATTAATAATAATAATAACAATCAAAGCTTTCATTTTTTAACTTATAATAAAAATTTACACTGAGTTATCGTTATATTGTGTCAACATTAATTACAAGTAAGCCACTATGATATAGACACCTACCATATTGGATTTACTTATGATGGCAGGATTGGATAAAATCTTAAGCGTGTTGAAAATATGGAATCTAGTGGTAACGATGCTAGTGCGACATTTTTTATTTTTATAGTGGTCTAAGATTCTACATTAAAAATATTTGTTAAATAAATAAAATAATAAAATAAAGTCATGTTAAATGTCATGTTAAATTACAATATAAATTTATGAGACAAATCGCTGTCACCGTAGTTCTGCTATTAATATTAATTAATGTTTTTTTTTCATTTTCAATTTCAGTTTTTCCATAATTTTTTGTTATCGTAAAATAAATTAATAATTAATAAATAAATAAATTTTGCTGGACAAATTACACGAATTGATCTAACCCAATATAAGCAAATTATTTGAACGACTTAAAGGCATTATTTTATTCATTAAAACGTCGAGGGTAGATTTTTTTAATGTCAGATCTTGGGCTACTATAAAAATAAAAAAAATGCAAAGATAAAAATAAATGTCATCTAGCATCGTTACCACTGAATATTTCTACGACAGCTTCTTCCCCGTGTTGGTACGGGGCCGGGCTCCCATTGAAGAATAGACCATCTTCCATTCTGCCAGGCAGTTCGTAAAAGGCACACTATTAGTTACACGTGTTCTCCCCGTGTTTGTCCCGGGCTCCTTTAAAGAAAAGGCTTAACTGTCGTTCTGCCAGGCAGGTTGTAAAAGGCGACCGATTGGCTATTCGAGTCACTCCCATAGTGGCTACTAGGTGGTAGAGTTGTGCATTATCTCGCCCGGGTCTGGTACCACTGCTTTACCTATTCCTGCCGCAATAGCGTCCGTGCTTGTCGCTGTCGTGTCGTGTTTCGGTTTGGAGGGTAAGGTAGCCGATAAACTTATGCATGTGGCAATTGACCTCGCCACAAGATAGCAACGCACCATTAACACCTTTGGTGTCTATAGGCGATTGGTGACTCTTTCTATCAGGAGGCCCATCTGCTTGTTTGCTATCTTTAGATATAAAAAAAAACGTGTCACTATCATCATGACTACTAGGTAATAGAGTTTCTTAACTGCCCTCCCGGGTATTTTGCAGCGGCGTGCACAGGATTATGATACTGAGTATGCGACGGAGTACTCGGCCACAAAAACTTTTATAGATTTCAGCGGCGTGCACATGATTATGACACATTTTATTCATTTACTTACTATTAATTAAAATCATCTAAAACGTACGAACGTTTTATTAAAATATCTGTAAATGGCAAGTAAAGCACTGCTTTTCTGCCTACAAGGAGCGCACGCGCCTGGTATTTTGTACCACCGCTTTACCTATTCCTGCCGCAATAGAGTTAATGCTTGTCCTATACTTTCCATCGTCTTCACTTGGTGAAATTCCATTGTTATTAGACACATTTACTGTTCCACTTGTACATAAATTTCACTTTTACACATATTTTTTAATATATTACTCGACCGATTTTACTTTTTAAAGCATCTTCAGGTTCAAAAGTGAAACCGGTTCAGGTTAAAAAGTGAAACCGGTCGAGTAATATATTAAAAAATATGTGTAAAAGTGAAATTTATGTACAAGTGGAATAGTAAAAGTGTCTAATAATTTATTATGTCATTTTCGTGTTCCGATTTGGAGAGTTAAATAATTGGCAGACTTATAGTGATGCATTGCCATCCCGCCGCAAGGATAGCAACGCACCATTAACATCTTTGGTGTCTACGGGCGATGATTTCTTTCCATCAGGAGAGCCATCTGCTTGTTTGCTATCCCGTGATATGAAAAAGCTTCACCAGGTTGGTGCAAGTTCAAATAACAAGTCTATCTTGCGCAGTCAGGTAATAAGAACATCTACTAGATCAATAACTAAACATAATATAATACATCATTTATATAATGTAAATACGTCCACGTTCCGGTCGTGCATTCAAAGCTCCGGCAGGCTTGACGGCCTTCGATGTGATCTACCATAAATCCTGTACGGCTTATGTAAAGTATCTCTGAATGATGATGAACGTAGGATATCGTGAACTTGGTTAGGGAATTAACATGAATATATATATATATATATATATATATATATATATATATATATATATATATATATATATATATATATATATATATATATATAACAATAAAAAAGTATTAGGCAGAGGTACTTGGTCCCACAGTGTGATAGGTGGCCAACCTATCGCCAACCGGGAAATTATCCAATCCCAGATTACGTTGATTTTTATCAGAAAACTGGAAAAAACACATTTTTTTAATTATCCGACCCGGGAATCGAACCCGGGAACCTCACGTGGTGAACTCCGACATCGGACGACTAGACCACAGAGGCGATAATATGTTATTGTTTGAAGATAATCTGACAAAATTCTACGTAAGAAATAAAAGAGCCAAAGTTAGTTTGTTTCCCTTAAGGCTTTCAGATTTTAACAATTTAACTGATCATCAAGAATTTTTGAATATAAGCCAATACCCTAACAGCTTGTATGCAGAATTTCATGAGGATTTCGTTCAAATAGGACGCGATATCGCGATGACCATGGGTCATAAAAAAGGTAACATTGCGGCTATTCCCATGCGCGGCAGCCAGAATGAACCGAATGTCTATAAATTTACTGGTTCACCAAGATTCACCGGTTTGTCGATTGGTGAGATAAGTGATCCCCATCGCCGCATTTTACTGGCTTTACAACGATTATCTTCTATTTCTAACGATTACCGGAACCGACAGCATTACGTCACAGAATAACTAAATACAGAAGACAATCTCCATACAACTAGTCTTCGAGCAACGCACACATAGACATCTCTCACGGACGCGAAATCTCGGTAGTTTCGGTTCAATGCGAGAGCGGATGCAGCTAGTGTATAATGTTAATGATATTCTCCGCCGCCGTTAACAAACTGCCGCGGCATATTGTTTAAATTATTTTTGGTTTGTTTGTGAGTTATTTATTTTGAACTTCGATTTTATTATTATTAATTATTATATACTTATTTAGAACGCCATTTATGTCATCAACTCAACAACAAATAAAATACCATTGTTCGCAATTTTTGTCTGTCTGTCTGTCTGTTTGTTCCGGCTAATCTCTGAAACGGCCGGACCCATTTTGCCGGGACTTTCACTGGTAGATAGCTGATGTAATAAGGAGTAACTTAGGCTACTTTTATTTTAGAACTTTTTCCACGCGAACGAAGTCGCGGGCACAGCTAGTTTATACATACAAATAAATAAAATTGGAATGTCTGTTTGTAATATTAAAGTAACCGCTTCTTACTAAATGCATATGGATGTATACACAATACATATACTAAAACAGCATTTTTTACAATTTTTGTCTGTCTGTTTGCTCCTGCTAATCTCTGGAACGGCTGGACCGATTTTGACGGGACTTTCACTGGCAGAAAGCTGATGTGAAAGGGAGTAACTTGGGCTACTTTTTCGAAATTTCTCCACGCGGACGAAGTCGCGGGCTCAGCTAGTTTAAAAGGAAAAAAAAACATATAGTATGGTTATAGAACTTTATTCTCACTAAAAATTACAAATTCACTTACATAAGAACATAAACAATATAAACAATTAGTATTTTATCCACAAAGTACTGCGATTTTATACAAAGACAAAGAGGGTAGAAATACAATAACAACACAGACGCATTCGACTACGCATATTCTTACGCGGATATAAGCGTCTGGATACGGCTAGGCACTTCAAGGTGGTATGTATTTGATATTTTATGGTTAGTTTTAATAGTAAGTATAAGATTTATAGTTTTTAAATGTATATATAATTTCAGTTTTTCTTACATAGTTAATTTATTCTTTTGATGTTAATAATGCATTATTTATATTTAAAATGTATATTAAAGTAAAATTATAGGTAATTTAAGTTGACAATTTTAAGTGAAATGATAAAATAAATTATTTTCACGTACTTTATTGCCTTCAAAAAGTATAAAGTACGTTTATTCAAAATAAAGTACAATACTTTATTATAAAGTACGGGTGGTAACCCTACATGTGATGGAGTTGTATTAAACTTAGGTTGACTGAAAATTTTAATCGATTCATCCCAGTATACCCGTTTGAGACGTTGCAGCACTCAACCACCTAGTTAGTAATCACGATGTTAGTGAAAAGTTTTAGAACTTTCTCGTCTTTAACGAGATGCCTAGCATTAACGCAGTTGACTTTAATGGTGGTTAATATAACGCATTTCGTTAAATTATAGCGCGCTATGTATATTCAACGTATAGCGTACGCTATTTAGATTCCCATACGGCGCTATAACATAACGTCACGCTATAAATAATAATAATAATGATAAATATTCACAGGACAAATTATACTGACTGATCTAACCCCAATGCAAGCAAATTATTATGCTTGTGTTATGGGCGTTACTCAACGATACTAATACATAGAAATACATATATAAATACAGGAATAGATTTAATAAACACCCAAACCCGGAAATACAAACATTTATGCTCATCACACGAATGCTTGTCCCCGCCGGGGATCGAACCCGAGCCCCGTCGATTGCGTAGTCAGGGTCGCTAACCAGTCGACCAAGGACGGTATGTATACCTAGCGGCTAGCGTAGGCCTTAGTTATAACATTATAACCTACGAAATGTATATCTAGCGGCTAGCGTAGACCTTAGTTATAACCTTATAACCTACGAAGTTACGAACTACGCGATCTAACGAGTAAAGTGCTAGGCCGTAAACGCTAGGCGTTATAGCATAGTTTGTAGCGCTATAGTGTATAGCGCTCAGTAATCGCTCGCTGTATGACGTTGTGATGAGTCACGCGCTATCTCGGCCGACTCGCGCGATCGGTGTTCAGTTATAGTGCGCGCGGAACTAGTTGGCCGCGCCATACGTAATACGTAATACGTAAGGCGCGGCCAACTAGTTCCGTGCGCACTATACACGTTATAATATAGTCTATAACGTATCGCGTTAGAAAAATATAGTTTATTTGAACAATACTAGTTGATTTATTCTTTAAAAAGAAGTCTGGATCAAAACGATTTAATTTCTTCTCCACATTAAATACCTTCACTGGCTAATTACCGAACAATGTTGTTGTTTTGTGATGCAAGCGTAGTAGCTTGGAATTGAACAAGGAAGGAATCAATACAGGAATACAAGGAGCCATTCCGAAACTGAAAGCGAAATGTAGTAATTATTTACCTTATGAATAAACGTGTTCATTAACAAACATATGGAGAAACTAATGCGATAATGTTGTAATCCTGATGTTTATTTAATTATGAAATACTAGCTGTAGCCTGTATGCCACTTCGAATACTTCGATCGCGTAACATAATAACAATAGGTACTAGCTATTGCTTTACCGGTTAAAAAAGGCATGGAACATTTCACGAATATCATGTGAAATTTCATATGAAATAAATTTTCATACATCGCGTTTGTTAAGGCGATAACATACGCCAAACTACGAAATATACTTCTCTTTGAAAGCCTACTTCTCCTAAACCGTTAATCCAATAATTTAAAAAAAATATACATTGTACGTAAAATATAATTAACGTTTTTTCAAATTTCATTGTTATTTTTGACGAAAAAAAATCGAATATCTCTCTTATTTTTACGCAAGAATTTTCTTATAACTTCTAAACTACTGAAACGATTTTGGTGATTTTTTCACTTTATTACAGACAATTTATTGCTTTATAAAATTTAAGTTCAACATTTTACAAAATCATTATAGTGTGCCATTAAATCAATAAAAACCTTATTATTTCATTCGCGGACAGCGCTCGCTCCGAAAGTCAGTCTCCCAATAGCGTTCATACGAGGAGGCTGTGTCGCACGTCAGCGTATACCGCTCTCCACATTAGAGTCAAAGAGTAATAATACAGATAGTGCGTTTGGCACAGTAATAAGGTTGTGCTGTTTAAAAATTGGACATTTCGTTTACGCTTGAACGTTTTTTATAGTAGATAATAAGTTTGGAGCGGGAAGGCTGATTTTTTACAGAGGTTGTTCTTATGATGTAATTTAATCCCTTAAAGAGGTAAAAGGGGCGTTAATGATTGTATTAAAAAAATTGTTTATTGCTTAAAATTTAGTATTAATGCTTTTTAATTTTTAATACGATTAAATAAATACGCATTTTTGAATTTCATCCCATAAAGGGGTAAAAGGAGTAAGGTAATTTTTGTATGAAAAATGAACTGTTTGTTGTAGAAATTACTAAAAATTTAGTATTTATGCTTTTTAATACAATTAAAGAAATTCATATTTTAGATTTTTTTTTAATTTTATCCATTAAAAGGGTAAGTGTATAAGTTTGTATTAAAATAAAAAGTTTATATTATGTAAACTCTCATAAAATTTACCTGCTTATTCAGTTCAATCCAAATTGAAGAAACATGCGCGTAATGAAGTTCGGAGTTACATCACTTAAAGGAGTAAAAAAGTGGGTGTTACAATTCATATGAAAAATTAAACGCTTATGGTCAACATAACTTGAAATTTGGTACTTATGTTCTTCAACACAATTTAAAAATTATATATTTAGGGATTTCATACATTTATTCCTTAAAAGGGTAAAAAAAGCGTTTTTGTTTGTATGAAAAATAAATTGTTTATTGTAGAATATTGTAGAAATTATTTAAAACTTAGTATTTATGTTTTTTAACACAATTAAATGAATACGAGTTTAAGGTTTTTTAAATTTCATCCCTTAAAAGGATAAAAAATGCGGTTAAGTTTGTGTAACAAATAAAATTTGTTTCATCAAAATCTTTTCAAATTTATTAGTTATGCTCTTTACTTCAATTACATAAACGTGCATGTAAGGAAATTTTGAGTTTTATCTCCTATAGAGGTAAAAGAAGGTATTAAGAGGCTGAAAGCACTCGCACTATTGCACTCGGTTCTCTTTGCCTACCTCGTAAAGGGACTGGCGCGAATATATATCGTCGTTGTTGTTGTTTTAGCAATAACCAGGACCGACTGCTTTATGTGCTCATCCGAGGCATGGAAGTGGTAACACACCAACCGCCAGACTCCAAGCTGCTACTGAGATTTTTGAATTTTCCAAAAAATACCTTAAACCAAACTTTAGGTTATCCTCTTGACTACGAGGCAGTTATTATAATCATTAGTTATTTTTTTCGACCTTGGTTTTTTGCAACACATCAACCCGGTTTTGAAACTACCGCGTTACATATTCCTGCCGCAATAGCGTCGGTGTTTTTACTGTCGTGATTCGGTTTTGAGGGCAAAGTAAACCTATGCATGTAACATTTTAACTCTGCTACATGAATAGCAATGCACCATTAACATTTTAAGTGTCTATAGGCGATGTTTCTATCAAGAAAACTGTTTACTTGTTTGCTATCATAAGAAATGAAATAAATATAAATTAAATATATTATACATACAAATAGTCTAAATTAATCAACCTGTTTAAAATTTTCCTTTTAATTTAATTGAAAGCATACAGATATGGTTTCAGTTAAATTAAATCTCTACTTTTTCTTATGAGATTTCGAAACAAAAACCTAAATTTTTAAAGGTTATTTAAGAGATCACTTTTTACAAAATCACATTTTCAAAGGTTTTGTTAAAATTGTTTATTGTGTGTATTAAAATAAAGTGCTACACGAGATGTATTGTATATTATAAGATAATAGGATACGTAACAGTCATGACTGTGTAAAATTTTCATATAATTCTTTTGTCGATTTTCGATATTTACTGTTGTTTCTTTAGATATTTATCGTTTTTATAAAATGAATCGATAAATGACCGATTATCGGTTATGGGTTTTGAGTTTGCTAACATTCATTTGATTCATGATGATAAAAGTTCATATAGGTAAACAAAAATGCTAAAAAGTATGTGCACCCACTGTATATACTCTTTGATTTTTGGAGATATCGACGTGCGGAATAGTACTTACGCTGTGCCTGTCACTAACTCAAGGTCGTTCGCAGGTGTAATCGCCTTAACTCTCTTCATTTGGTCTGTGCCACACTTAATGAAATCATCCAATTTAGGACCGGCAGTGGTTATAATTCATAATTCATTTTTAATAGCTTACGATCATTTGATGTCGGTCGAGTAATTTTATCAGTAAAAATCATTGCCAGTGAAATATCATATCGGAAGTTATTTTGATTTTTGTTTTATTTCATCTAAAGAAAATGATTTAACAGTAGCTATTATTTGCATGCTCAGTCTGAAACCATCTTTACATTGTTTGTCTTTCAAATGGAGTCGGTTTGGGACGTGTCAGTTGAATGGTTTCAGTCTATAACGGATTGACGACGAATTATTTTTGGTGTTTATATTAAATACATAGACTAGCTTTCGCGTGGCTTCGGTGGGAATAAAAATATTTTTTATTCCTTCGAAACGATATTTTTAGGGTTCCGTACCTAACAGGTAAAACGAACTCCGCTGTCTGTCTATTCGTCTGTCTGCCTGTCTCCAGGCTGTATCTCGTAACCGTGATAGCTAGAAAGCTGATTTTTTCACAAATTATGTATTGCCGTTGTCGCTATAACAACAAATACTAAAAATAAAAAAATGAAAATATCAAGGGGGGGTATATATATGGATATAGCAAATGTTCTCCCCCGTGTTGGTTCCGGGCTCCTTTGAAGAAAAGACCAACTGCCGTTCTGCCAGGCAGGTCGTAAAAGGCGACCGATTGGCTATGCGATTCACTACCATCGTGGCTACTAGGTGGTAGAGTTCTGCATTGTGTCGCCCGGGTCTGGTACCACCGCCTTGCCTATTCCTGCCGCAATAGCGTCAGTGCTTGTCGCTGTCGTGTTCTTGTTTGGAGGGTAAGGTAGCCGGTAAACTTATGCATGTGGCATTAGACCTCGTCACAAGATAGCAACGCACCATTAACACCGTTGGTGTCTATATGCGATGGTTGACTCTTTCCATCAGGAGACCCATCTGCTTATTTGCTATATTATGATATAAAAAAATTGATTTTTCGTATTTTTTTTTACTATGATGATACGGAACCCTTCGTGCGCGAGTTTGACTCGCACTTGGCCGGTTTTTTTTTCATAGGGTACCATGTTTTTTATTATTACATAATTAGAGTTAGTTTAGTGTTTCAATTAATATTGTACACTGTCTACTTGTTCTGCTTTAACATTGTAAATATTTCACTGTTGTGGGTTAACCATTGATATAAAAAACCCAAGATACACAATCAGTGTGTCAAAAACGTCCTCCAAAAATGAGTGCACAATTTTAAATTGTGCGCTCATTTCAAATAGAATCGCGTCGGCCGCGTCACTGTCAATTTTATTTATTTTCGTACATTGCTTTATAAAAACAACTATAAGTCTTGCACTTAAGGTTGGATATGCAAAGACATAGGTTTTTGCCATATCTATAACTACTTAAAAGAAATTAGGGACACTTTTGAGTGTCAGTTTTGTTCGGGACTGTGCATCTAGGGTTTTTTATATCAATGGGGTTAACTGTAAGATATCTCTTATTATAGTGCGCGCGGAACTAGTTGGCCGCGCCTTAGGTGGTGACAGGGGTAAGGGGGCGGGTTGTCAACTGCTCGCAATGCACATGAGCTTAGACAGTGATGACCAATCTGAAGATATCGTGAACAATATTTTTTCATTTATTGAAAAGAATAAATAAAATACAAATTGAACTTTGTAATGTTAGTTCAGTAATTTGGTAGTAAACACGTGTCAGTGGATAGGGATGATGAGTGTATAGGGATGAGCTCGCCTTTTGTAATGTTTTCGTTTGTTATTTTCTGTTATGTATTTTTTTGTACAATAAAACGTTAAATAAGTAAATTCTTTTTGATTCAGATTATGAGGTGCTGGGTTCGATCCCCGGGTTCGGCAAAATTGTAATTGAAGTTTTTCTCAAAAATCCAAAATCTCAGTGGCAGCTTAAAAAATATCTATCTCAGAAAAGAGCTTACTCATTCTTAAAAGGACGGCAACGCAACTGCAAGACCTCTGGTATTGTGGATGTGCATGGGTGGTGGTGATCACTTACCATTAGGTGCACCTCCTGTTCGTTTGCCCCCTCTTCTATAAAAAATAAAAAAATAAAGAAAAAGCTTGGAGTTTAGCGAGTGTTGTGTTGTCACCCTGTGCCTTGAATGAGCACGTAATGCTGTCGGTGCCGGTAATCGTTACAAATAGAAGATAATCGTTGTAAAGCCAGTAAAATGCGGCGGTGGGGATCACTTATCTCATCATCCACAAACCGATGAGTCGTGGTGAAAAGTAAGTTTATATACACATTCGGTTTACTCTGCCTGCTTCGCATGGGAATCGCCGTATTGATACTTTTTTATGATCATGGGTATCACGTCCTAATTAAAATTCTGCATACAAGCTGTCAGGATATGAGCTTGTATTTAAAAAATCTTGACGTTCACTTAAATAGTTAATTTCTGAAAGCCTAAAGTGAAACAAATTGACTTTGACTCTTTTATTTGTTACTTAGTTGGTACCTCACCTACTCCTGCCGCACCGCAAGCGTCTTGTCATTGTCATGTTCCGGTTTGAAGGGTAAGGTAGCTGACAGACTTATGCATGTGGCACTGCCATCCCAGATAGCAACGCACCATTAATGTCTTAGGTGTCTATAGGCGACGGATTCTCTTTTCATCAGGAGAACCATCTCCTTGTTTGCTGTCTAGTGATATAAAAAGTGCGAATTCTTGCAAATAAAATATTCATTCGTTCATTAATTAAATCAATGCGGCTTAGAATACGGTTAACCAATAACAAGATTATTTATTTCTATATTTAAAGAGATATATATTTATATTTTTCTGTACGGATAATAAAACTGCAAGTATAAATCTTCTCCGTCTGTATGCACGCGATTACCATCGTCTAATTAAGAAACCATGTTGTTGGTTTGCGGTGTGAGGGAGTTGCATACAATAAATATACGAAGGAAATCGATATCAGAAAACAAAGCACAATTGTGATACGGAAATAAGGGAAATACAGTCAAAGAAATATGTGATTTGATGTTTCATACATAGAATTTAATTAAATTCTATAAACATAAATATTCACTCGCTGATCTAGCAAACATTGTTTTGCCATACAATTTTGGTGGAGTTTGAGAGTGTGGTCGATTAATTAAGATAAAATCAATACTATCTCTTAAGTTGGACTAAACAGTAGATATTTACAAAATTTCATTAAAATCAGTTCAGTAGTTTAGAAATCCATAGCGGACAAACAACGTGACACGTAATTTGTATATATTAAGATATGTGTATAATGACCTACTTAGACTGCCTCGTGGTCTCGGGAACGGTCTATTCTCTAGGATGATCTTGATGTCAAATGTCTTAAAAAAAGACCCGTTCCAAACTCACCTATTGTTATATTTATAACAGTACAGAGTGCTAAGTGTGAGTTTTTCTTTTCGTATTCGATTGTGAGCGCGTTTGGAGTTTACTAGGAATTTGTATGTGATTTGTACAGCGCCACCTAGTGGTAAACGTGAGAAACCAGTTTACCACTAGGTGGCGCTGTACAAATCACATACAAATTCCTAGTAAACTCGAAACGCGCTCACGATCGAATGCGAAAAGAAAAACTCACATTTAGCACTCAGTTCAATTACACAGTCATCACTGTAATAGGACGTTTAAAATCAAATTTGAGTTCTCAAGTCACCTTCGCTCACAACACACTAGCCAGGTTCGCCATTGATGGACACGTCAAGGAGAATGTCACATTATGACATTACTTATTTTAATATTTTACTATTATGTATTAATTAATACTGTAGAGAATCAGAATAATTATAATAATAATAATCTTTATTGAACTAAAATATTTTACAAACAGTTGTGTTGTTGAAGTTACGAGTTTGTGTCAGGAGAGTATAATTCGAGATATACAAAGTTTTGGGGGAAAAACTTAAAAAATTGACAATTTTTTGCACATTTTTCCAATGGCAGGCGTATCACCTATCATTTGCAACCCACCAGCGATCAGCGATGACTCTTAAAAGTAACGAGAAATAATCATTAGAAAACGTCGCCTATTGCTTGTTGGTCACTGGAATCTGGATGCACCTTTTGGGATGTTGTGTGACGGCAAAAATATTTAAGCAGCAACGACTGCCACTAATATACAAGGCTATTATGTGTCTTGCAATAATTAAACAATTATGATAATTACGCATTGCGAGATACGTAATTTTCATTTTAAAACCATCCGTAGTTTTTGATTCCCATAGACCGCCCCTTACACGCCGTATAGAGTCTCTTAATCTACCCGCGCCCTACGGAGTGACCATCCTCCAAATTTCATAATCCCTGATCGTTCTTACATTGGTTTGGGACTATACGACGAGAAACTTTCAGGTTTAATGATGTTAAATGATGAAGGTCTGGCTAACGCGGGATTTTAGGGTAATATATTTAATCAACCAAAAGATAAATTATTGTTATTATTACTTACTATTACTAAGCGGTATAGCAAAGTATACCGCTTCAGTTGACCGCCATATTGGTCGAATGGTTAGCGAACCTGACGCATCAATTGGGTTCCCGACAGGCACAAATATTTATTTGATGAGCATAGATGTTTGTATTTCTGGGTTGGGGTGTTTATTAATTCTATTTGAGTATTTATACGGTGTGTAAAGAAAACCCTGTCCGATCCGAAAGAGGCATATAGATTGGTTAAATGCATTACTGGAAAAAATATATTACAATGGCTTTATTTCTGAAAATAAAAAAGATATCGTTTTTTTTAATATTCGTATTTTTATTTATATCTCCCTAGAGTTAAGTAAATATTTTAAAATGACAACACCTTGTCGTTGTTTGTTTCATTGTTTCGCTTTGGCGGCTTTCGCACCTACACCGTGCAAAGGCGCGGTGTTCCTTTTTCGGCTTTTTACAAACGAACTTTAAACGCGCCGCACACGCGCCTCGTATCCTTCGGTAGCATCCGACTTGCGCGGCATTCTTTTATAATAGAATTTACTTATTCATAGGTGTTGTCATACTTAATGTATGAAAATACATTTAAGATTTCTTTTTTATTGGGAAAACTAATTGATTAAGATCCATAACATAATTACACAATATATGTAACCGTATTACGGTACCAAATAACATATTTAATCATCTGACAGGGTTTTTTCAGCTGACAGGATTTTTGGGGTTAGGGGGCGTCCATAAATTACGTGAGGTGTTTTTTTAAGTTTTCTGTCCCTCCCTCCCCCCATGGTGAGATGTCGTGAGATTTTATTCAACCCCCTCTCCCACCCTCAAATCTCACGTGAGATTTTTCAAAATGTGGGTTCCTTAAATATGTAAACGCGTTTGATTGTTATTGTAAAAAAAAAAATTGATTCGTGCTTTTATTGACGAATAGTTAAGACTATAACGTCGAAGTGTGGATCAAATCATTTTCTTTCGAACGAATTGGTGAATGATCTTAATCGTTTACGATTACGCTTAAGGTTAAATCTTAAGCATGTACAATCTGGATAATGGACCAAGTATATTTTTTTGTTTCAATCAGAAAAAAAATTGCGTGATATTTGCCGAGACCCCCCTCTGTCCTACATAAGATTAAGTGAGATTTGACTCGACCCCCTCTCCCTCTTAAACATCTCACGTAATTTGTGGACGCCCCCTTAGATCAATTCATGTAATTTGTCCAGTGATATTTATTTATTTAATACTTAACCAGTTTAAAGGTAATTTATTGCTTTTTTTCTTCTTTATTTCTTTGCTGAAACGTTTATGGGAGTGAGGTTCAGTATTCAGCAAACGTTGTTCTGCCTTTTTACTATTATTATTCCCTGGACTTCAACAACTAATACAAAACTAAAATTAGCCAAATCGGTTCAGCCGTTCTTGAGTTTTAGTGAAACTATCGAACAGCAATTGATTTATATATATATATATATATATATATATATATATATATATATATATATATATATATATATATATATATATATATATATATATATATATATATATATATATATATATATATATACACTGATGTGTCAAAAAACTAGAGTTTTTAACTGAAAAAACTAACTACCTTTAAAGTGACCATGAATTTAGTTATCTCCGCACCATTTTTTATTAACCTTATAAGTGTACGTAATTGATATAAAAACCCAAGATACACAATCAGTGTGTCAAAAACGTCCTCCAAAAATAAGCGCACAATTTTAAATTGTGCGCTCATTTCAAATAGAATCGCGTCGGTCGTGACACTGTCAATTTTATTTCTTTTCGTACATTGTTTTGTAAAAACAACTATAAGTCTTGCACTTTGCAAAGACATATGTTTTTGCCATATCTATAACTACTTAAATGAAATTAGGGACACTTTTGAGTGTCAGTTTTGTTCGGGACTGTGCATCTAGAGTTTTTTATATCAATGGTGTACGTAGACAATGGCTATCTCTTACAATCAGGAGAGCCGTCTGTTTGTTGACCTGCAGTATAAAAACATCAGTGTTTATTGTACGCATTCATTACGTTTTGATATGCAGATTATAATGATTCTTTTAGTCGTTATCACCATTTATCACTCACGTATGCAAATCCTCGACATGTTCCTGTGATCACTAGTAATGGCGAGACGTACCGACAAAGGGCTACTTATTCATGTCACCGATAATGTGACTATATAATGAACAACGTTTGAATAAACCTTTTTACTTGTGACCTTAGGGTCACATCCATCTTCGTCGCAAAAGTTTCAATCAGAGCTATTCAGAGTAGGTTTCGAGAGTTATGACCGATTTACATGGTTCAATTTTTGCCAGCCGATGAGTCACCGACTTATCTTATATATAAAACTCTCGTGTCACAATGTTCGTTCCCGTACTCCTCCGAAACGGCTTGACTGATTCTTATGAAATTTTGTGAGCATATTGAGTAGGTCTGAGAACCGGCCAACATCTATTTTTCATACCCCTTAGTGATAAGTTTTTACTTAAAAATAATTTATATGGCAAAACAAAGTTTGCCGGGTCAGCTAGTTACATCTATATTTCTACACCACTAAATTATTACACTTTTCCCCGTGTTGGTTTCAGCCTCCTTTGAAAAATAGATAACTGCCGTTCTGCCAGGCAGGTCGTAAAAGGCGACCGATTGGCTACGCGGGTCACTACCATTGTGGCTACTAGGTGGTAGAGTTCTGAATTGTCTCGCCCGGGTATGGTACCACCACATTACCTATTCCTGCCGCAATAGCGTCAGTGCTTTTCGCTGTCGTGTTCCGGTTTGGAGAATAAGGTAGCCGGTAAACATATGCATGTGGCATTAGACCTCACCACAAGATAGCAACGCACCATTAATATCTTTGGTGTCTATAGGTGATGGTTGACTCTTTCCATTCGGAGACCCATCTGCTTTTTTGCTATCGTATAATATAAAAAAAAAACACTAATATAACAAAGGGAAAGCATTTTTGTATTTTTGTGACAAACTCAAAAACTACAGGGCCAATTTAAAAAAATCTTTTACAATTATAAAGCTACACTATCCAGAAGTGACCAAAGCTATTTTTTACCCGACTGAGGAAAATATGACATTACTATCCCGCCGCACAGATTGCAACACATCATTAACATCTTGGATTAATAACCCATTAACATTTCTGGTGTCTATAGGCGATGAATGTCTTTTGATCAGAAGAGCCACCTGCTAGTTTGCTATTTTGTGATATAAAAAATATTGCGCGCTAAATTGTTGTATGGAAATAGACTCCTATAAATCTAACAAAATAACAAAATCTTGTTGACTTTCGGAAATTTTCGAGGCTCAAGTAAAGATTTGTTTAGATCCGCTTTTCCCATTCCCTCCTAATGAAAAATTTCCTTGCGTAAATAATATTTTCAATGCTTGCTCGAGGAGCGGAAAATTAGAATTAATAAAACTCGCGGGATTCTTGTTTTTAAATATTTTTCCTTTCGACACGTTTAAGCAACTCGCAGAAAGCCGTTTTTATGGTCGCCTAATTAAAATAGTTGTTGTAAGGGATAAACTCAAAATCTACCCCTGTGTTGGTTCCGGGCTCCTTTGAGGGCCGATAGGCCGATTGCCATTCTGCCAGGCAGATCGTAAAAGACGACCAATTGGCTATACGTTTCATTACCATCGTGACTACTAGGTGGTAGTGTTTCGTAACGTCTCGCCCAGATATTTGGTACCACCGCGTATATATATATATATATATATATATATATATATATATATATATATATATATATATATATATATATATATATATATATATATATATATATATATATATATATATATATATAGATAGATAGATATAAACAACACAAGTAAAATTACTTTTAATAGAAAAATACCAAGATGTTAATTATATGTTGCCATCTATGTGGCGGATGCGTGAGTATATCGAATACTTTTTCCTCCGATTCGGAATTGACAGTGACAAGCACTGACGAGATTACGATTTTTAAAGAGGTGGTAGTCAGAAATATCCTAACATATAAATCAAATCGAGCTAGTAAATTGTACAAAGATCTGAGACCCGATTGGCGTAACAAAACTTTAATCGAGTAAAAGCATGTAGGGCTGTTACACATTTTCTTACATATTATGTTTATTTGTGTGAGAGCCCTAAGCGCTTCAACTCGATTGATGTTTTGTTATAAATATGCCTCCCAGGCAAATAAATTTTTTTACGTCTCCCTATACGACTCTCCTGCTTTAATGTCGAGGCTGTTAAGTTGTCTTAGAATAAAAGCATCCGTTTTTCCGTTAGACTACAAATTCAGTACTTTAAACGTTTAACTATTATAGATCCTTCAATATATATGTTATTAAAGGTTTTCACATTAAAGGCTTGTACAGAATTATATGAAAAAGATACCCATTTATCAAACATGGCTTCAGGATAAGTTGAATAAAATCGGATGGTTAAACAATTCGCACACTAAATACATCCAAGAAAATGTACTCATCAGACTTGTCATTCAAATTTTTATATTTTGTGAATAGGGCGACTAAAAACGATCGTGTGTGCCGTGCCTAAAAAGAGATTAGAAATTTGTTAATAGATAGGTATTATGAAGTAAGCTTCAAGGAAGATTTCTGTTAAAATTCTTAGTCACTTTGAACTGCATTAACCTTTTGAAGTGCCTAAGTCTAGTATATTATCGAGTGAATTTATTTTTTGTTAAAGAAAATCCTAAGGTTAAAGAATATTCTATTCGTAAATGATACCATAAAAGCTATTTATTCATAAATGTAATCACGGCGGTTCGTGCCTAGTGGGTAAAGGAAAGATGAAAGAATTCATCCAATCCAATGATTATTCTGATTCGCCACATCACCACGATAATTGCCCGTTAATTGCCATATAAAACCTATAGCTTTACGTGTTTTTCCGGGCCATAGGTAGATATATTAACATGGCACCACTAGATGCTGGGCTGTGTTTGTGGGAAAACAAATAGTAACATTACCCGACTTTGACTTTTTTTACGGTAAAATGGAGTCTATATTTTAAGTTAGGCATTTAACTAGACATCAAACAAACTTGAATTCAATTCCATGCAGTAGGTTTTGCGTGATGCGCGTACAAGCATACATCATAAGTCAGAAAAATTCTAAAAATTGTTGTTTTGGCTTCTGTTGCTCTAATAAAGAACATCCATATTATAATTACATACATATTATTGTATCTGTTACAATTTTACTAGTATTAATTGGAAAGAGACAACCATCGCTTATCTATATTAGTATTATAAATGCGAAAGTTTGGATGTTTGGATGGATGGACGTTTATTACTCAATCACGCAAAAACTTCTGAACGGATATAAATGAAATTTAGCACATAGGTAGATGATAACCTGTAATAGTACATAGACTACTTTTTATCTCGGAAAAATTTCCCGCGGGATTCGCCAAAAACTTTTAAAATGCAGCGGACTGCACGCTGCAGCTAGTAAATAAATAAAAATCACTGGACAAATCACACGAATTGACCTTACTCTAAATTAAGCAATTTATTTGCTTACTAGCGACCTGCCCGCGGTTTCACCCGCGTAGCTTTTGTTCCCGTGAGAATATCGGAAAGGTTTATATACCAAAACCTTCCCCAAGAATCAATCTATCTATAAAAAAAAACCGCATCAAAATCCGTTGCGTAGTTTTAAAGATTTAAGCATACATAGGGACATAAGGACATAGGGACAGACAGAGTAAGCGACTTTGTTTTTTACTATGTAATGATAAGATAGGTACTTATACATAGGACTACATGTATAAAAACTCAAATATATATTAGCTTATAGACATGGTCGTACCCAGGTTCTGGCACTGCGGCATATTTTTTTACAACAGTAGATAGTTTGTAGAGAAGTAAACAAATACCAGGATGGGGGTGACAAATACCAGGATGGGGGTGGGGGGGAGCCGCCCCTCCTTGTCTCCTCCACCCCTCGGTACGCCCATTCTTATAGACACCCAACAACTAAACGGGAACATGCTATCGACGCTTTATAGATAAGACGGTGGTACCAAAATCCGGCGAGACGTTGCGGAACTCTGCCATGTGGTGGTCGCGATGGTAGTGACACATAGGTACAGCTAATCGTTCGCATTTTACAAAATGTCAAGCAGATTACCAGATGGGCTTTTTTGCAAAGGGGCCCCGGATCAACACGAAGAATTTAGATGCCCTCAGGGCCGTTATTTCGTTGAAAAATAAAATAGTTGAATAACCTACATCATATGTACATGATCCGATTTGAAGTCAGGTTCATTCGTGTAATTTGGCCATTGGCATTTTTTCTTAGAAAATGTACTTTTAAGTACACTAGCTGTGCTGTGGCCAGCCTATCTCCAACCTGACACTTTTTCCAATCCCAGGCTACGTTGTTTTTGGCAGAAAACTGAAAAATGAACACCATTTTTGAATTGCCCGACTCGGGAAACGAACCTGGGACATCATGTGGTCAACTCCGACACCGGACCACTAGACAACAGAAGTGACGTAAAAAAATATTTGTACATAATTAAAAAAATGGACAAACTTTTTTGAAAAATTAAAATATTGACGAGCTAATTTCATGCTGTTGGTTTTTCTTGACAGTATGCGCGCGCATCGTAAAAATTTGCAAATCATTAGTTTTCGTTAACGCGCCAAAAAAATGTATTACTTCAAAAACACTTTTTCCTTAACGCGCCAAAAGAAGTATTATTTTAAAAACGCTTTTTCTTTAATGCGCCAAAAGAAGTATTATTTCAATAAAGCCTTTAATTTGTAGCCCCCGTTGGTCCGTTCCTTTGGAGAATACACCATCTGCCGTTCGGCTAGGCAGTTCATAAGAGGCAAATGATTCACTATCATCGTGGCTACTAGGTCCTGCCGAAATAGCGTCAGTGCTTGACATTGTCGTGTTCCGGTTTCGAGGGTAATGTAGCCGGTAAACTTACGCATGCGGTATTAAGACCTCGCCACAAGGAATGCAATGCACTATTAATTCTCTTCACCGGGAGAGCCATCTTATGCTATATATTGTTTGCTATCTTATGTTATTAAAAAAAACGTACACTCTAAATCGGTCAACGGTAATGAGAAGTATTGACGTTATTACAGTTGGAAAAGGTGAGATAAACCATTGGCACCAGTGGTACCTTTGTTAGAATTGAAATCATTAGTTTGTATCAACCAAACTTAGCCGAGAATTTTCAGAATTCGACCACTTCGTAAAAACATAATAAAATATAAATGAGACAATGTTTAACCAAGTTTCGACGGTATAATATATTATCTACTAGCTGTGCCCGCGACTTCGTTCGCGTGGGAAAAATTCTAAAATAAAAACCCGCATAGTTCCCGTTCCCGTGGGATTTCCGGGATAAGAACTATCCTATGTCCTTTCTTGGGTCTCAAACTATATTTGTACCAAATTTTATCCAAATCGGTTCAGTGGTTTGGCCGTGAAAGCGTAATAGGCAGACAGACAGACAGAGTTACTTTCGCATTTATAATATTAGTATGGAAGTATGGATAATAAGTCGAGCATACACCGTCCATTCGGACGAAGACTGGACGAGTCGCTTGTTTTCTACGAGCGATAATATCTTTAAATTCTTAACCCGCTTATCTTTGGAACCAAGGAAACGTAACAGAACTTTCACTATAAATTTCAAAGTTTTGTTTGAGATTGGGCGAGACGAATCGTAGTTTTAGCAGAATTTCAATCTTGGCGACCGATTTGAATTTCAGTTTTCAAAACTATATTCTCACAAATACTTATCGATTTCGACGCAAAAGATTGCGGTTGTTGGAAAGTTATAACGTTTGTGTTTATAAAGATATTATTACTTCAGAGAATATCAAACAAGCAGATGGCCCTTCTCACAGAAAGATACGACTCTTATTAGAACAAATTCTTTTTTTATATTACTACTACCTGCACCGTGCAGCCCGCTGCATTATAAAAGTTTTTGGTGAATCCCGCGGGATCACCTGATTTTTCCTGTATAAAAAGTAGCCTATGTGCTATTCTAGGTCATCATCTACCTGTGTGGCAAATTTACCACTGACACAAGCACTGACGCTATTCCTGCCGCATTAGCGTCAGTGCTTGTCACTGTCGTGTTCCGGTTTGGAGGGTAAAGTAGCCGGCAAACTTATGTACGTGGCAATTGGCATTACCATCCCGCCACACGGATAACAACGCACCAATAACATGATGATGATGGCCTTTTCTTACCTAGTTTTTTGTCATTATGATAAAAAAAGAGACTCAAAGGAGTAAAGACTATGAACATAGATTTTTTTCAGTTCAAACATCTATTTTGGTAAAAATGGCAGTATTAAGATTTTTGAAAAGCTGTATATTTTGGCAACGATAACCAATTTGGATTGATTGAAGTGTCACTGTCATGTTCCGGTTTATCCATACTAATATTATAAATGCGAAAGTAACTCTGTCTGTCTGTCTGTCTATCTGTCTGTCTGTCTGTTACGCTTTCACGGCTAAACCACTGAACCGATTTGGATAAAATTTGGTACAAATATAGTTTGAGACCCAAGAAAGGACATAGGATAGTTCTTATCCCGGAAATCCCACGAGAACGGGAACTATGCGGGTTTTTATTTTAGAATTTTTTCCACGCGAACGAAGTCGCGGGCACAGCTAGTAGGGTATATAAACCGGAACATGACAGTGACACTTACTCATTCTATTGCTACAGGAAAATACTGCTTATTATTTAAAGTATTACCTAGATAAGACTGTTTATGTTTTATTGACTATAACGTAAAGAATTAATTGTCGATCAAGAACGTGTACTATAACAACAATGTCATGTTTTTTGTATAATCGGTAGCAACATGGCTGCGAACGTGTAAATCGGTTTATTATAAGGCAAACGAGATTTTTATTGCGTCGGTGGTAAACTAGACCCGTTGTTGGGGCGGCGTCAGTCACGCGAGCGACTCGGAATTTATAGTTTTTACTTACGCATAGGTGAATCGAGTATTCGATATCGTGATAATTGAATGAAGATATAAAAGTATCTTATATGAAATCAAATCAGATTAAAAGTTTGATGATTTTGATGTGTTCATAAATCCAGATGAATAGTTTACTTGTTAGAATGTGTTTAATTGCAGAAATCAAAAATTTATTGTTCAGCTAAACTTTTTTTTCGCGTCAAATATTTTTTACGCAATTAACTTATTGGAAGCGTGGCGACACTGAAGATCCGGTAGAAAAAACTCAGCAGGCTTGTATCTTGGACGGTCGGACCCCGGTACATTAATTAGGTTACAACTTACAACCGGCGCGTTTGAATGAAGAGAGTAATGAACGTGGAAGATTGAAGTGAGACAATTCTGAAAGGAACGTGATGTATGGCACTGGGCTCTCTCTTCTGCCGGATCAGTGGTTTAGCTATGCAAGTGTAAATGACAGATAGATAGAGGGACAGACAAAAAAATATATATATATACATACACAGATATATAGGGGAGAGTCGACTATATTGTACCAGTTTTTAGAAATCCTCTCTTAACTGCATCATAAAGATACTAAGTATAAATGATTATAGTTAGTAATTAATACTCTGGTTATCTGAGTATAACATACCATAAAACTATCTAGATATCATAATAACTTATATCTGAAAATCCATTTTTTGCAAAAATCTTCTACAGGTACAAATTAAACGACGAGTCTATTAAATTGTACCCCAGGTATTTTAATTGTACTACTGGCCTTTAAATTGTACCATTGCTACTATTGCTACCTACCATTTTAACGAACAAATATTTTTTTATAATAAATGAAACAATATCGATCAAGTAAAGCTTTATAATATATTTTAGTACCATAATATCGTTTTAGTTTTCATTTTAGTTATAAAATACGTATATCAAACTCCAAAAATATTTTAATTTTTCTACATTGTCTCACCCGGATCTGGTACCACCGCTTTACCTATTTCTGCCGCAATAGCTTCAGTGCTTGCCACTGTCGTGTTCTGGTATAGAGGGTAAGGTAGCCAGTAAACTTATGCGTGTGGCATTAGACTTCGCCATAAGATATCAACACACCATTAACATATTTAGTGTCTATAGGCGACGGTTGACTCTTTTCATCAGAAGTTCCATCTGCTTGTTTGCTATCTTATGATATAAAAAAACGACTTATCTAAATTCTAAAATAAACAAACAAAATATCAAATCAAAGATCTTCCTGTACAGTATACCTAATTCCTATCAAAGTTGTTAAAAAAACTACCTATAGCAAAATTAAATCTTTAATAGATATCTGAATTCAAAAATAAACAGTCAAAATAAGAAATTAAAAGTTTTCCTTTATTTCTAAACAAAGTTATATCTTCGATTTCGTCATCTGAACAATCATCTAATTCTATTACAATATCTTCATCATAGATACTGCTGCACGAAGAAGAGCAATTTTCTCTTTTTAAAATATGTTTTATATTTCGTCAGCTTTTTTGTTCTTTCATTTATTAAAATGAAGTAACAAAAAAGAAGAATAAAGGGACAAATATTTCCCTTTTTTTACAGCCTTATTTTAAATGTAGGTATCTTGTTTTTCTTTTCTCTACTTTCTGTATTTTTTAATATTTTCTTTTGCTTTACTATAACTTACTCTTCTAATTTATATTTGTAAGGACTTAACGTTATTTCTAGAGCCTATTGAGCAGATGTTTTCTTTTTATTTTTATATTTCAACTATTTTTTCCATTTATATTTATCTTATAAAATTAAAACCAGATCACGCAAAAATCACTTTCTGAAGATGAAATCACTGTTAGTATAAGAAAAAAAATAACCAAAAATTAACAAAATAAAACTGGTCGTTAAAATGTACCGGTACAATTTAGTAACTTTTACCCGGTACAATTTAATGAACTTTGACTTAAGAGCGAAAAAAATAAATTATTATAAATGACCTCACCTTTTTCTTGTAAGTACTTTGCCCAAACAAAACTTCACCAAATGACAATTCAAATGTAAAAAAAAGTATCATTCAACTTACTTTGTCGATTAGTAACACCCTTAAGAAACAATACTCAAATTTAGATTGAAAAGAGATAAATTTTGATATTCATTCACTGCAGCGATGTTGTGCAGACGCCATATTTGGAAATAATTGGTGGTTAGTGGCGCGACTGGGGCATCTATTAGTATAGCTGATGGATAAAAATATTATTGTTTAGTAGAAAATTTTAAGGTGGTACGATTTAAATGGCAGTACAATATAGTCGACTCTCCCCTATATATATATATATATATATATATATATATATATATATATATATATATATATATATATATATTTATATATATATATATATATATAAATATATATATATATATATTTCTATATATACCTTTTTATAGCATAAAACAAAATCGCTTTCGCTCTATGTTCGCTTAGATTTTTTAAACTAAACAACGGATTTTAATCCGGTTTTCGACAATTATACATAGAGTGATTGAAGAGGTAAGTTTATATGTATACATGTGTGTGTATAATACATGCATAATATAATAGTAAAGAAAACCCCAGAATTTTATCGATTTTCTACAACACAATACGTTTATTTTCTTCAAACTTAGATTAACCTGATTTTCGTACATATCAAGAATCTATAATAAAATCTATATTGTGCTTAGTGCTTGCATACAATTGGGTGTACAATTTTACAGCATATCATTAAACATCCGTGCGAAGCCGGGACGGATCGCTAGTATTGGATGGTATGGATAATCGAGATTTGTTTTCTGGGATTATGTTACAAAGAACGCGCTGAAACAATAGATTCCTTTGTGGTTATTGAATTACAACTCAATTGTATCTGTAATAATTGTAATGAAATTTATCTTTTCATTGCCCACATAGCAATATCGATTTCACGATTATAAAAAAACAATGGGATTCAGTCAAGTATTACGATTCAAGTTACAATAAATAAATTATTTATTTAAAAATGTGTCCTTATTTTATTATCGGTTAATAGATGTTACATAGAATGTATATACGGTGTGTAAAGAAAACCCCGTCCGATCGTCAAAGGCGTTATTTGGTAGCTTAATACAAACATATTTGTATCATTATTTTATGGACATGGATACATACATTTTCAAAATATTTGCTTGATTTAAGGGGAAGTTACTTAATTTTAACACTGAAATGAGACACTTCAAACTATGAATTTTTTTCATTATTTTAATAAAAATAATTATTTTATTATTTTTTTAATCGCCTCCGTTGTCTAGTGGTCCGGTATCGGAGTTGATCACATGAGGTCCCGAGTCGGACAATTCAAAAAATGTATTTTTTCAGTTTTCTGACAAAAACAATGTTGCCCGGGATTGAAAAAAGTGTGCCCGGTTGGTGATAGGTTGGCCACCTATCACATTGTGGGACGTAGTATCTTCGGCTAATCGTGGGTGCACTTGTACCTCTGCCCACCTCTTCGGGGATACGGGAAGAGACGTATTATTATTTTTTTGATAATATCATTGAGCTACCTATATACCTCTTTCGGATCGAACAGGGATTTCTTTACACTCTGTATAATGTTGACTTTTAGAATGCTTACATAGTAATATCGGTACAAAGTAATCGAGATTTGTCCTATATCACGAATCGCGTTCTACTATTGAACTTGTTTTGGTAATACACACATAACGGTAATACACATACTTTATCGGTTCCACTGTTATGAATAAGTAGTCAAGATTCATGATTCGTTACAATGGATACACTTTGATGTAAGATCCCTTTATTCTGAAACTGTAAAGTTCTGCAAAGTCAATCTATTATTACTCCCGTACTTCTACTCCCGTAGATAATAAACGTAATCCCTACGATTTATTACTATAAATTCAGAATTGAGATCTATCATATATGTGATGATTTGACATGTGATTCACGTTACTATGAACACGTTGTGATAATCTACTTATAATCTACTTTACCTACCTACTTTACCTACCTACTTTACCTTTATTGTTATTGAGCTATAGAATTCGAACTGAAATGTGTCTCTAATTATCGAATTTTAATTAATAATTTTGTATTTGTCACATCACATCACTATTGGATTAACAATTAGATGACCAATTAGTTAAACCTATCCATCCGTTGCCTATGTTTCCCGACTATTTATTAGCGACCTGTCAAATTTCAGCCAGTCTAACCACTTAATGAGACCAAAAAAATAAAAAAATAGTGCAGTAAATAATTATCTTTATATAATATAAAATAAACATTAAGAAAGTGTTTAATTTTACATAAGCTTAAAAAACAACCTACCCTTACCTTAAATTAGGTACTTAAAATTTATAAAAAAAACTATTTTTTAATTGCTTGCTTTGGTTGTAAAACATGTTATTATGTCGTGTGTCATTAGCACAAAATCGAAGCACGGCCGCTATAAAAAACAAAAAAGAAACGAGAGTACTTCTATTACTTTGAGAGCCGTTTCCATATTAGCTTTTTGATGTCATTTGAATCAATCAAACAATGAAAATGAAATTATTTTTTGGTCAGTAATACAGTAATAATAAAAAAAAATAATCGTTGTGTTGTCCCGGGCCGTTTTAGAAGAAAATCAAAAATAAATATAAAGTAATAGAATTCAGAACCTCCTCGTTTTTGGAAAGTCCGCCCTGTAGGAAAGTAGGATCTCAGAAAATCACGGACGACTAACATCTTCATCAAAGTCATGTTTAAAATGCAAATGTTGAAAACTTTGCCAAACAGGTGGCTACGCACCATACTTTATTTTTTATAAAAGAGCCATCTCCTAGTTAACTAATTGCTATCCTATGTTGTAGGTATAAAGAGTGGGTAGAGTTCCGCAACGTCTCGCCTGGGCATTTAGTACCCATTCCTGCAACAATAACTTCAATGCTATGCTCAATGTATTCCAGTTTAAAGGGTAAGGTAGCCAGTAAAATATGCAGTGGCATTAACGCCTCGCCGTACGGAAAGCAACGAACCATTAACATCTTTACTGTCGACGGGAAACGGTTGTCACTTTCAATAAAGAGAGCCATCTGCTTGTTTGCTATCTAAATATTAATACGTGAAAGAAAAACTTTGGATCCCTTTTTAAGACAATTGCGCGAATAGTGGAGTATGAAATTTAGTAGAGTTAAAGTGTACAACGCGGATTTTTAAATAACGTGCATTAGAAATACATTAAATTAATTAAAATAAATATTATACACACTACAATCATGTGACATACCTACCTACATGATTTTATACACATATTATGTAAACTTTACTATTTTCTTTAAACTTAAAAGAGATTTTATTGTTTAGTCTGTGGTCGAATTTCGGCCACAGGCGATCGCTAGTAAATTATAATATACAAAAAAGTTTGCCTTTAATAAGATATTTAACCTCTTTTATTTATTTTTTCTTAATGTGTTTAATCCACGTTCTTATATATAATCGTGATTTAATCTAATCTTTTAAATATAGATCTGTTTGAAAGTAACTGTACTCGTAAGTTAACTAATAGTAAACAATACGTTAACACCATTTTGTTGGAAATACACGTTTCCTTACAAGTGTGGTGCTTATATGGTGGCCAGAAATAGCGCCGTCTGCTTTCTAAATTTACACACTTGACAGCTAGTCATTAGCTCGTGAAATTAAGAATATCTGCGTACCAATCAGTGACAGGGATATAATCATATAAGTATAATACGTAGAGTAGACGAGCCTAGCAAAAATTAATCCCATCCATAAAGAGAAAAAGATAATAATGAATTTGGTACTCGGTTTCTTTCTAAAGATGCGCGGCAGATAAACATAATAAAAGGCATCAATAGCATAATCTCAAATAGCAACGCACCATTAACATCTTAGGTTTCTATAAGCGGTGGTTGTCTCGTTTCCCCAGAAGATCAGCTTGTTTGCTATCGTATGACATAAAAAAGGCAATAAAAATAGTATTTTAATAGTAGAGATAAGCTCGCCCATTGTACTTATGTTACGTTAATATTGTCTTTTTTGTATTGCTTTCTGTGTACAATAAAGTATTAAATAAATAAAATTTTTGTGAGAGAAATAAATAAAATTTTCGTCAACAAAAGATTTACTTATTCCTTTTAGAAATGTGATTCTTATTACTCTAACAAACAACTCTTTAATAAGATTGAAGGATCTTATCCTATTAGTCGTCAAGAGACAATGTCTAAGTTGGTGAAGCTTAAACGGCTCATGCAGTCTGCCAAGTAGCGAGGATTATCCTGGCTAATAACGTTACGCCCTACTCTGATACTCTTTATCTCTGAAATGTTTTATCTTAGTCGAACGGCAAATGCGATTTGTTCCTGGATTTAATCTTAACACAATCCTGATTAGAGATACGCTATGTAGTAATTGTTTTGATTCTTGGATCTTAGATGATTGATAAAGTTTTGCCTACAGAAAAGATATTAAGTATTGGTAGTTTTAGGAAACGGCGCAAAACTAATTACGTTTATTCGCCTCAGTTTATATAGACGCATGAGGAAAGGTTTGAGTCTCAGATCGGACGATTCTTTCTGAATAAGATTCTTTAAGTTCTTTGGGAAATAACGTTTTTGTCTCGACTAATCTATATTAATATAATAAATGCGAATGTTTGGATGTTTGTATGTATGGACGGATGTTTGTTTCTCAATCACGCAAAAATGGATAAACCCAAAGTGAGCAAAAGAGTTTCCCAAAGTACGTCTAACTCACGGTATATGCCAGATATTTGTAGGAGTACGCAGCAGAATATTTGTAACAATTTCTGCTTATTTTATTTAGGAATTGAGAAATCAAAGTTAAATTGCATCCGATTGTGTATTAAATAGAATATTCATGCTGAATGTGTATTTACTGCAAAATTGCTCATAAAATAGACTCAATTAGCACATCAAACAACCTTAGTCTTCAAATAATTCAATAATATTATAGATTTTTTTCTTTTGCGTCTGTATTTTTTTATTATTTAAAGACATTTTTTGTTCTATCAACAGTTTGTTTCATTGGGGTTCGTCGTTGTATTGAGAAACTAACGCGGGTAAATTAAGATATTAGTTTGAGAAACCCTGGCTTAGATGACAGTTATTAGGCATTAATCAAGCGCCGACTGCCGTCTATGCGCTGTGCTCCAATTAAGGTTGACACCTTCATTGCTTTGTAGATTCTAGGTCGCTATGCTCATTATCTGTTGTCACATATTCTGTGAGATGATGCATGTTGCACAGATTTCCGTAACAAACCTAATAAAGCGATTGCTTTTCATGTTTTTACGATCGTAGCAAATTAGAAATTATGATTTTCGAGGGATAAAAGGCGTATTTTTAGAAAATGTATCATTGAAAGGAGAATGCAAGGAAAGTCCGAGGGAATGTTGTGGGAGACACAAGGCGGTTTTAGATCTGGAAGAGTATGTATGGATCAATTTTTCTCACTCCGCAACATCGTAGTGACGCATCTGGCTGTCGGCCAGAAGGTTTACTGCGGTTTTGTGGATTTAGAGAAAGTGTTTAATAGAGTTGTGCGAACGAAACTTTGGGACATTTTGCCTAGTTATGGGATAGATGGGCGTCTGCTGCGTGCTTTGCAATCCATGTACTGGGATTGCAAAGCATATATGCGGGTGGGAAGAACATATCGCCCCGGTTGGATGTCAATATCAGCGTCAAGCCTTTGTGTGTCTTCAGCTCGCCTGTTTATTCTATATCTGGATAAGTGTCTCCAAAGATTAAAGTCATTGAATGTGGGAACGCGCATGAGTGATCTAGTGGTGAACTGCCTGCTTTATACAGATGACACTGTATTTCTAGGCTCAACTCCATCTGAGCTGCAAACACTGGTCACAGTTATGTATGACGATGGTAAGAGTATGGGCTTACATATGAATGCGAAGAAAACGTAAGTTTTAATGTTTGAAAGAGAAACAACCAGAACGGATGTTAGAGTTGTGGTCGATGATGTTGTGCTGGATCACGTGGATGAGTTTGTATATCTTGGATGTGCTTTTAGCAGGGATGGAAGGTACAACGCTGACGTTGAAAGAAGGGTGTGTGCAGAAAACAGAGTGAATGGAGCGTTAAAGAGATTACTTAATAGCACAATTTTAAGTCAGCATAATTATGTGCTTATCCCAACGCTATTGTATGGAAGTGTAAGTTGGGTATGTCAAAAAGGGCATGAAAGTAGAAACAACGCTGTCGAGATGAGATCGCTAAGAAAAATATGTAGTGTAACACTCGCGAACCGGGTTCGTAATGTGAAAGTGAGAGAGAGGTTAGGCTTGAAAGAAAGTGTCGATGTAAAGGTGAGAAAGGGCATGCTCAGTTGGTTCGGACATGTAGAAAGAATGGTATGTGGAAGGATGTAGGTACCGGGGAAGACCAAGACTGTCATACCATGATCAGATTGATCGGGTACTGTCCGAAGGTGGTGTCAAGAGTCATAGCAACCGGCGTGTGTGTATGAAGAGAGTGATGAATGTGGAGGAAGCGAGACAAGCCTGCAAGGATCGTGATGTATGGCACTCGGTTATCTCTGCCTACCCCGTAAGGGGTCTGGCGTGAAGATATTTATGTATGTATGTATCTAGCTTTAGCTTTTATTTAAAAAAAATAACATGACAAGATGTGAAGCTAGCGAATATGATTGTTTAAATGCTGTCACAAACACATACACATTGATTTTGGTCAATCGTTAGCGTTTTACGAACTGTCTTGTCACGTCGGCCAATTGTCAATTCTTTACTAGAGGATTGGAGTAACACGGAGAATCGATTTAATTCTTAAAAGAAATAAATAAGTCAAAAACATACTAGCTGACCCGCACGGCTTCGCTTGCTAAACGCAGCTTCTTAGATACGATTCAGAGTGATTGATTAAATGCACGTAGGTATGTGACGTGATACATATCGAAAACTGTATCTGCTCCTTTTTAAAATCAGTCAAAAATAAAGTTGTAATGTTTTAATATATCTAAGAATATTTAGTTAGGTTTGATAAAGATTTTCATCTTGATTTTTTATTACGACGCAAGCTGGAGTGCTTTTGTGTAACAGAAAGCAACAAAGCAAATTAGGCCGTTCACAAAAGGGGATTCGTGCCTTTGGTTCGGCGCGAAGCCTAGTTAATTGATTTAATAAACACGCTCACGTAATTAGAATTTATATAAAAATGCCTTCTGTTTAATATTTTTATTAATGTAAATTATAATTGAAATAAAAGTCTTAGGGGAAATCTTTATCTTTAAGTAAATGTACTATAACATTTTTATATCATTAGATAGCAAACTAGCATATGACTCTCCCGATCGAAATAGAGACAATCGCCTATAGACACTAAATATGTTAATGGTGCGTTTCTGTTTGTGTGGCGGGATAGCAGTACCACATAGGTCAAATAGCGACCTTATCCTCCTACCTACCTCCTCCTCTTCCCTCGTGTTTTAAACACGACAATGATAAGCATTGACGCTATTGTGGATGTAATAGATAAGGCCGCAATGCAAGGTTCAACAACGTCTGACCCGGGTGTATGATACCATCATCATACTAGACATGGGTAGGTGATGCGTGTAATATCACAAAAGTAATATCACTCGGAAAGGTGATGCAACATCACATATCACACTAGCGTTTCAACCATCACACATTACTTCATTCATCACTCGGTACAGTTCGTTTAGTGTCATTTCTGGCCGTATCACATATAATACTACCAAGAGAAGAGTGTGGTGCGCAACGTGCGGGAGATATGCAACTGGCAGTATAACTCAAATAAATCGAATAATACCGAAATATATACTCAGTGTAATGACTCGTAGTTCGCACAAAAATGCGATGCGTACATCACATGCAACGCAAGACACTAAACGCTACTCGAGATGATATCTCCTTAAGGTGATGTGATGAGTAATGGGTGATGAGTGATGTTTGCGGGTGATATTACCTTTTCAAAGGTAATGTGTGATGTTGCATTACACTTCAAAGTACCGTTTTGCGCATGTCTACATCATACACCCGGGTGAGACGTCGCGGAAATCTACTACCTAGTAGTCACAATGGTAGCGACACGTATCACCAAATGTTAGCCTTTTACAATCTGCCTGGCAGAATAGCAGATGGTATTTGATAGATACAAGCTTTACTTCGGGGAAATCCATAATTCAAAGAAGAAATTGAGATATTTAAGTAATTTGCAAAATTCCCGCGAAACCTTATATGGAACTGTACTCATCTCCCTCCTGTTTGCCTCATCTTCTAACCAATGGAAGGTCCTGTACAAATGATTGCTCTAAATAAAAGACACTAGGTTAATGGATAACTTTAACTTAGCCTTTCGATTCCAAGATGCGGCTATTGTGCCAACTGCAAATGCTAATTTTGTTGTAGTAAATTCGCCTTTTTTTTTAATATCAAACTAACGTACCTATACGGTTTTCAGGATTTTCCTTTACATTGTTCCTTGCGAAATATGCGTCATAAATGGCCATATCTTTTAATCGCATTGACTTATAAATTTGTCCTTTTAGGGTGCCGTAACTCGAAAGGAAAAAACGGAACCCTTATAGGATCACTTTGTTGTCCGTCCGTCCCTCCATCTGTCAAGACTTTTTCTCAGGAACACGTGGATGTATTAAGCTGAAATTTATATCAGATACTGTCTACTGTTCCTTGGAGCTCTGAAAAAATAAAACTAAGGAAACGTAATCAAAAGATACAGTCGTTATTGTCAAATTTTCCGGAAATTTTTGAAACTCGCAAGGGAATCAAAACCTACAGGGTACTAGCCGTGAACTCAGAATCTTGAAATTTGGTATGAAGCAACATAGCACAGATGGAATGGAAAAATTGCGGAAACCGTAAATTTGTAGTTATATCTATATATATAAAAATCAATTGTTGTTCGTTAGTCTCGCTAAAACTCGAGAACGGCTGAACCGATTTGGCTAATTTTGCTTTTGAATTAATTGTTGAAGTCCAGGGAAGGTTTAAAAGGTGAGAAAATATAGAAAAAAAGAGTAGTTAAAAAGGCAGAACAACGTTTGCTTTGTCAGCTAGTCATATAATAAAAATATTTTTAATAGTTTTAAAGTTACTACCCCTTTCCTCATGAACACGTAGAGTTATTAAATTGAAATTAATGTCAGATACTCAGGTCTAATACCTTTAAGTTGTAACAAAATTAAAGTTTGTACGGAACCCTCGGTGCGCGAGTGCAACTCGCCCATGGCCGGTTTTTTCATAGCTGATTTTTTTATATAAATTTCTTGATACTTGAAACTGAATTTTGATATCTTTACTTCTTCCTGAGTAAAAGTAGTCCCAATAGACGGACAGATGGATTAACAACAAAGTGATCTTATAGGGGTTTTGTGTTTCCTGGTACAGAACTCAAAAAAAAATTTTTGCTTCAGGTAAGTACATTCCATAGGATATTTGTAGCGTATTGGGCTGCGGCACACGGGAGACCAATGATTTATGGTCTGTGATTAGAACACGAGCGAAGCGCGCCAAAGTTAGAAATTGTTGCTTCGTTTTCCGATTTTCATTTTAGGAACTTCTGTGACCGTACGGGCTATATAAATTACTTTGATTATTACCAATATTGTATCTTAGAAATAGCTTCTATTGATGTAAAGCTTTTAGACAATAATAGATAATAGACAAATATATTTGGCTCTTGCGGATAAGGTCAAAAAATGTTAGTATTATACTTATGTCGACATAAGTATTTACAAGCAAACTTAAATTACCTCAGCCACCATTCCATTTACAGGGCAAAGAAATAAAAAAAATAATGATCTACGGTTTATATATAGTAAGGTCATTCCATAATAGGTGAAAATATTTTATCCCAGCATTCGGTACGTCTAATCAAAGATATCCAGCTAAAAGAGATGTCATTCAAGGGTGTAAAACTTTTTGATTTGTACGAATAAAATTTCGTATAGAAGTAAAATTTCATACAAATCAATAAGCTTTAAGCCCTTGAATGACGTTTGGTTTTAGCGGGATATCTTTGGTTAAACGTTCCGATTGCTGTGTTAAAATATTTTCACTTACTTCATAATGGAATGACCTTATTACGATTTGTGGTTGATGAGTTACAGAGTAAAAACATTATTAATGTATTTCAACGATTTATGGTTTGTGAGTAGTACACAAGCAAATCACATAAAAATTAAAAACAAAAAGGTTACTGTATTTTCCGATTTTAATTTGACGAACTTCTGTATAACTTCTTTTAACTTCTTCTGTAACTAGTTATACACATGTATACTTACTATTTGCTTTACGGGTAAAGTAAAATAAATAAATAAATAAATAAATATTCACGGGACAAACTACACTTACTGATCTAACCCCAAAGTGAGCAAATTATTTGTTTGTGTAATACATAGAAATACATATATAAATACAAGAATATATTTAATAAACACCCAAACCCGGAAATACAAACATTGATGCTCATCACACAAATGCTTGTCTCCGTCGGGGATCGAACCCCAGCCCTGTCGATCGCGTAGTCAGGGTCGCTAACCACTCAACCAACGGGTCAGTTGTCAAACTTTAAAGGGATTTTATCTATGGTCGAATTTTGGCCACGGGCGATCGCTAGTGTATTAAAAAGTACTTTTGTATTTTTAGCGCTATCTCTTAACCTTTTTTATAATGTATTCAACATTAAAATTCTCAAAGTATCTCGTTTAGAAACATTTAAGCCGTAAAACAATAAATATTGAAACGCCTTAAAAGCTCGAGTCTCGCGAAAGCTCAATAACGGAACTAATTTGAAGACCGCGAAGAATTCCCCCAACCCTTCGCGGTATTAACGGGATTCAAATACGAGGGCCTTATTATATCTTTTATTCACAGTCTAATTAAAATCTTCTTCTACTCTGTGATAAATAAAAAAATACAAAAAAAAAAATACATTCTGAAATGGAAATAATTTTTCACATGAAAGTATACATAGAGTAAGCGTGTCAAGCAAAAAGTCGAATCATCGATAGAGAGAGAAAGAAAATATAATTCGGTATTCGTTTCTTTATCTAACCTATGTTAATCCGTAAACCAAACTATACACATAGCTTTGCCTGTAATTAAAAAACAGTCGTCGATATAGGTTTTCATACAAATTTACATCTCCTATATTTAGCCCTTAAGGGTTTATTTAAAAAAAAACTGTGTTGGACCACAGATCTTCAACTATATGCCAAACATCATCAAAATCTGTTTAGCGGCATAGCCATGAAAACGTAACAGACAGACAGACAGACAGACAATCATTGCTATATTTACGTTATATATAAATTTGTCTTTATGTTATATTCACGTTTTTAGTATATTTCAGTCGTCCAAGCAAACAGTAAATACAATTTAATACAAACTAGCTGCACCATAAGTTTTTGTTGAATCACACGAGAACAACTTATTTTTCCAGGATAAAAATAATCATATGTGCTATTCCTGGTCATCAGCTACATGTGTGCTAATTTCATCAACATCGATTCACCCGTTTTTGAGTGAGTCACAAACCTCTATCCATCCATCAATTCATCTTCACAAACTTTCGCATTTATAATAAATACAAGCTCGGCCTGCAGCCCGCGAAATAACAGTTTTTGGTGAATCTCACGGGAACAGCTAATTTTTGCGGAAAAAAGTACCCTATGTACTATTACAGATCGTCATTTATATGTGTGGTAATTTTCATCCAAATTGGTTCGACCGTTTTTGCGTGAAAGAGTATTACATGCATCTGTCGATCCAAACCTCCTTTTGCATTTATGATACTAGCTCCAACCTGTAGCCTGCTACCTAATAAATGTATCGTCATTTATATGTGTGGTAATTTTCATCCAAATTGGTTCAACCGTTTTTGCGTGAAAGAGTGTTAATGCATCGGTCGATCCAAACCTCCTTTTGCATTTATGATACTAGCTCCAACCTGTAGCCTGCTACCTAATAAATGTTTTTGGTGATTCCCGCGAGAATGTCTCATTTTTCCTGGATAAAAAGTAGCCTTTGTGCTATTCCAGTTGTGTACCTGTATACCTGTGTGCCAAATTTCATCCAAACCCTTTCAGTAGTTTTAGTTAAAACATCCATCAATCCATCCAAATATCCAAACTTTCGCATTTATAATAGTAGCTGCAGCGTGCAGCCGGCTACATTATCAAGGTTTTTGGCAATTTTTTCTGGGGCAAAAAGTAGCCTATATGCTATTTCCAGGTCATCATCTACCTGTGTGGTAAATTTCATTCAAATCCGTTCAGTAGTTTTTGCGTGATTGAGTAACAAACATCCAAACATCCAATTCTTTCGGATTTATAATATTAATTTAGATAATATAGATTAGTAGGATGGTTATATGGCAACATTATATTGCATAAATCTATTATCCGACTGGCTTCCTTCTTTCGGAAGTGATTTGAGTTAAACATAAAATCTTTCACCTTATTGTTAGTTAAATTTATCTCAGCCCAAATCCCTTTGCTGTCTTTATGAAAAACAGGTTTGTTATATTTATGCATATTTCATTTGTTTCCCCAGCCCTCAACAAAACCTTTATCAAAGTAATCGGTCATGCTTTATTACTTAGTCATAATTTAATTCTTCCTGTGTTGCATTAATTTTGTTTTGTTTAACAAGTTTCAAAATGAAAATGAAAGGATTATTTTGGAGCATTTTTTTTCTCTTTAATCTGTATCACAACAGGTGGAGGTTCTATTATCGCCTGTATGTATATATGGGTGATTCCGTTCTAACTGTGATATTCAATGTCCTGTATTGTTTGTTCTCACAGGTCATTAATTAATAATTAATTTATGAAATTTTTGTGCTTATTGGAAAATTATAAACATATTTTAACATTATTTTCATATAATATAACTTGCCACTTACAGAAAACTTACAATATATCACTTAAATGTCAATGCCGTGTCATGTCCATTTCTAGAATTTATTTATAAATTGTTAGTTTTTTTGTCGTAATAAATGATTTAAACTAATTACCTCATAAATTCTAATGTTTACGACAAAAAAAACTAACAATTTATAAATAAATTCTAGAAATGGACATGACACGGTACTGACATTATATCACAGTTAGAACGGAATCACCCATATATATATATATATATATATATATATATATATATATATATATATATATATATATATATATATATATATATATATATATATATATATATATATATATATATATATATATATATATATATATATATATATATATATATATATATATATATATATATATATATATATATATATATATATATATATATATATGTATGTATGTGTATACATGTATGCCTACGTTTTAGCAAACGTTGCAATAATTATGCTTAACAAGATGTGGTCTGAGAAAACAATGAACCTGAATCATGGTTATTGAGAAAAAAATCTTATTAGTCTAGTTCACCAAAGGAGTTTTTATGTTTGCCTGTTTATACGTATAACGTACTCGCGTATTTTACTTTATACTCCTGAGATAGTTCTATTTTCATCAAGTCAGATTTTATGACGAGCCTCAAGAGATTTTTTTGCATGTGCAAGTCTTTCAACTAGAAACTACATTGAAATGATGCTGCCTCAGGGTATTAAGCAAAATAACAGGTGTAACTAGTTACAGAAGAAGTTAAAAGGAGTTACACTCAAGTTCCTTGAATTAAAATCGGAAAATACAGCTACAATTTTAAAATTTAATTTGATTCGCTCGTATTCTACTCACAAACCTTGTCGCTGGTATGCATTAATAATGTTTTTTTTTTTACTCTAATGTTTTTCTCTGAGGGCAATTTAAGTTTGTTTGTAAATACATATGGCCGATAAAGTAAAAAAAAATGTTAATTTTACTTATGTACAATAAATAACATTAACATTTTTTTACTTTATCTGCTAAACCAATCATGATGAAAATTTTTATACTTTGAGAATATATTGTTGCGTTTATGTAATTGTTTTCTGTATGTATATACACACACATACACACACACACACATATATATATATATATATATATATATATATATATATATATATATATATATATATATATATATATATATATATATATATATACCAAACCCCAAAAACATCGATAATAGCGTTCAATACATTTATAATAATTATAGCTAAATAATATTATAACTAAATATGCCGATAAAAGCGTGGCTATAAGTTCGTTACTATATAAATTATCTTTGTTCCTCAAACCACGATCGTAAGTCAAATGTATCCGAATGCAAACTGCTACTATACATTATGGATTGCTCTGGTATTGCTACCGCTCCGGCCTCCGGGCGTTGATTTATAATATACGAGTATTTGCATTTTGCACTATATTTATAGACCTATTCATCACGAATTATACGAGTAGATCAGGGGACTTTGATTTTGTTAACGATAATTAGTATGGCTTACTCCAAATGGCTGATTATATAGCGATCACTAGCTAATTCCTTTGGCTTTGACTAAAAATATAAATTCGTGGACTATCTAATGGAAAAAGGAATTAGTGAATACAAGTTACACAATTTAATTTCTCGTAATATAGGTGTAAGTCAACGATACTAACACATAGACATCGCTACATAGTATAAAACAAAGTCGCTTTCCGCTGTCTCTCCCCTTTGCCCCTATGTATGCTTAGATCTTTAAAACTACGTAACGGATTTTGATGCGGTTTTTTTAATAGATAGAGTGATTTAGAGGAAGGTTTATATGTATAATAATTTATACAGCAAAACACCGTTTGTCGGGTCCGCTAGTACTATATAAACCAGGTAGGAACGAAGTTCCTTCGGCTAAACGGCACTACTCGCTTGTGTATGCGACTGTCGCGCCTGCGCACGTCTCATTTAACGGTTTTATTCCACGCACTTTCTTCCACGGATTTTTTCTTACGGTTTTACTATCACATTTTTTTCAGTTCGATCGCGCAGCAAAATCCCTATCCCCTCCAAGCCTGCCGCAAGGAAAATCGTTCCAATAAATAGTACAATAAACACCCAAATCCACGAACAAAACATCTATGATCATCACACAAATATTTGTCCCTGTCGGGGATAGAACCCGAGCCCTATCGATGCGTAGTTAGGTTTGCTAACCACTCGACCAACGGGGCGGTCAAAGTTCAAGCATTCTCAAAAATTTAATGAAAACCGGTTATGTAATTTTGGAGTTTATCCCGAACACATTATCCCGAATCAATTATCAAGAAGTAATATGAAGAGCTACGGGTATGATTAATATCTTCTTCAGAAATATCAGTATTCCATAGGCTGTGGAAATTAATTACCCAATAAATAAAAATATCATAATTCATTGGAAAGAACAGAATCAAGTTGTGAAACTTTTATTTTATACCTTATATAGCTTATTGTCAAAAAACGTCTATGTATCTTGAACTAACCCCAGCCAGTATTGTTCAAATAAGCTTTTTTATGATAGCGCATTATAGAGTATAGGCTATAAAATATAATTTTATAGCACGCTACGTTATAAACTATATTATATTTTTATAGCGTTATAGACTATATTATAACGTTATTACTGGAACACTGATCGCGCGAGCCGGCCGAGATAGCGTGGGACTCATCACAAGTCATACAGTGAGCGTTAGCGCGCGGTGACTGGCGCTATAGCGCTATAAACTATGTTGTGACGTCTAGCGTCTTCAGTCTAGCACATTACTCGTTAGATCGCCTATTTCGTAACTTAGTAGATTATAATGTTGTAACTACGGCCTACGCTAGCCGCTAGGTATATAGCGTGACGTTATGTTATAGCGCCGAATGCGAATTTAAATAGCGTACGCTATACGTTGAGTATACATAGCGCACTATAATTTAACGCGTTGGGTTCTTCAGTCGAAAAGATGGGCATTGTCACTGAAAAACATTGAATTAAAAAGCATAATCTTAATTTCTAGAGCACTTCGTCACTCGCGGCTGTTACATTTTACATTTTTTATTAAATCCGTGCCTTCGATAAAAATCAAATGAAGCGCAGTTTCAGTATCGTGACCTACTTTGCATTTTGCATTATTCAGGAGCTGTACTGAAAAGTGGCGCAGTTTTATAGTGGCGGTACAAAAGAAACTAAAGACAAAGTTTGCGGGCTACAGTGGAACGTAGCGTGGAAAGTTGGGGAACAAAACACCCTTTGTAAGTGTGGCGTGGCTTATTTAGTGGCTTTGAGGACGAACTTCATTTGTCATTGTGACACTGACACGATTGTTTAATATTAGAATTTTTATAGTATGGAATTTCTAGAAGAATATTAAAGTTATTAGATTTAAAATTTACTAGTACTTGCCCTGTGCTCGAAAGGGTATTGTCCATTACAGGCTATATGGTGACCATGTGTTTTTTTAAAAACCATTTTTACCAAAAATCATTATTTTATTTTTAAAACACGATGGTACTATTTTAAGAACTGGAATTTAAACTTAATTAGAAAATAAAATAAAAAGTTATTAACGTTAATTTTTCAATTCTAAAGTCCCATTGCGGCATAGGTCTGTACCACGTTGATTGTAGAATTTAATCGATTTTAACATATAATCGATTCACATTGGTGTCGATTATAATATCGTACATAACATACCTAAACATGCACATTTGTTTCTTTTCTTGTATATTCTGCTTTTATTTACAGACTTTTGTTTATAGATAAAACATAAATAACTAACAAATACTAAACTAATAAAATACAATCGTGAAAATAACGAGTTTATTTAATAAGCGAATAGATACATTTTGCACGTTATAAGCAGTAAAAGTACTTTTTTAATGTAATTGATTATCATCTGTTTTAGACAAAATGACTGAAGCACTATTTCCTAGTTAAATAAAGTAGTATCGGATTATTTGTACAAATCGATTGTTTTTGCAATCTAGGACATTCAATTTGAGATGGGTGGTATAATCGAATGACTTCACTAATATTAACATTGATAGTCTATTAACAGATTCGGTAATCGGGAGCCCAAATCATTTTTTGGATGTTACATGGAACAGATCTTTTTTTGTTCTAGTGGTATGAGTTTTGACGCATTATTGATATAGTGGTAATATTAAGTTTACATATTTAAGTTTCTTAAAAATACATAGAAAAACAAATAAAAAACATAAAAACAAATGATTATAATATGAAAATATATTTTTTCTCATATTTTTACTTCTTCAACAAAAAGAATCAAGCTCTATTAACCTTACTATCTTGTGAATTTAGTGATTTGTTTAATTTATATGTCTGTTTTAAATATCTTATCATTCACACTATTAGTTTGCTAGCCGGTTTCAATTTATATCGATCTCATTCGCGAATTACGATTCTTAACTAAATTAACAACTAAAAACGTATTTGTCCAATCGAATCATCCCGAGACGAGAAATTATAAAAATTAATCGAATGATTTCGTTAGATGTCATATTCACCCACCGCTACACTAATAAGCATGTGTCAAAACTTGACATTAAAGGAATAAATAAACAGTAAACACGAAACAAACACGAAATAACAAATAACAACAGCTTATTTTCAATTTGCGATCTAGTATTCGGTTAATGTAAATGATTTTCCGGTTCTTTTACTTGTCGTTTTGAATTGTTAGTTATCAACCGCTGCAAATGATGAGCAGTTTTTACTTTTGGACTTGTAATCTGTTTGTAATTTTGACCCCGGCGTTATTTTAAACACTAAATCCACCGACCAATCGGACCTGGGCATGTTATTGGATTTGGATTCAACTGTGCCTGCGCCTTCTGTTAATTCGACTAACAATTGATGGCATTGATGTTTTGCATCGCAGGAGACGAAATCTGGAGCTTCTCGTAGTTCGATAATTATCTATGGATTGCTCCCCATGTGGTAAGGCAATTTTTATTAAGATTACATTATTTTAGTATAACAGGGCAAGATCTTTGTAATATTGTGCTTATATATAATATAATATAAGTGTGACAAGCAGTATATGTTCACTTTGCAGGTGACAAATCAAAGTGCAGTCTGTCAATTTTACTGGATTTTGGTACTTCACAACTCAACAATTCTAAAATCCAGCACAAGTGAAGAACATCCTCGACAGTTGTGTGGGAATTGTATGTCAATATTACACAGTAGAAATCATGTTCTCAATGCAACTACACCAAGAACAATACACATAAGAATTGTGATTAATGAATGGATATCACCTTGTCAGGTAAATTAATAATAATCTTGACACATTTCATTCATCTAAACATACCTTGTACTATGTGTACTAAATATATAGGATAATTATATATTTAGTAGAACTCTTTCACACACATAAATATAATTTATCCAACTGTTATTTTAAACAAAGACCCTTAGCTTCATAGTAAGGAGCTGAAGTCAACTATTGAGATAGCATTAATAATTTGAGTTTGTTTGTTTGTACATCTTCAAAAATACCGATAAAATGGAAATAAATGTGCAGTTAGTAATGACTATAAAGAGCATGGGGACTATAAAAGTATAGGTTTGTTAATAAAGATATTCCGAGTAAATACTTACTGCTAGTTCCGAGTAATTACCAACTATCTAGGTAGTTAGTTTGATTACACACAAACATGTCTCACATTTTAAAAGTTAATAATTATATTTTTAATGAATTTTATCTGATGAAAATTCAAATTGTTACAGATCCATGAAACAGATCACATTTGCTATATATGTTGGCTCCCTGTAAATAGAATACCCGTTTCTGGAGTCCCAGCAAATCCAGTACAGGTTCAGGAATTATGATTCCTGTATTAGAGAGATATGTAGATCGAGCCAGCAACCTACTTGAAGAAATAAGCATATAGGCAATTGCACATTCTCAAGGGGAAGAATACAAAGCAACCACATAAGCTATAATACATATTTGTATTTTATATAATAATGATATATTAGACAGAAATGTTTTATTACAATATTGTTGCAATCATCATGTGTAGGAAGAACGTAGGTTGCTCACGTAATGACCATTATCTGGTATTGTGTTTGGACAAGGCATGATAATTATATACAGCCCCCTGCCTAGTTCTTATAAAGTATATTAATAATCTAAGATGATTCATAAAACCATTACAATTCCTTATGTGAGTTTTATTTTAAAATATAATAACTTTGTTTGATTTTGTGTTAAAATCTCATGATATTATGATATATAAACATAATACAACATGTGTATCATATTATAAATGTAAATAATTGACATCATAATAGAAGAATTTGTTTTTAGCATGTTGATAATTATAAATAAATACACTTCTGCCGCACCAAGACTACAACTTTTACCATGCTGAATATGACATATTTTTACATTTTCCTGTTATTTCTTTATTATAAATAATTTTGTTTAGATATCAAGCATACAAAATACTAGTTAATAAATAGCTGAGTTAATGGTCACATGTAGCCGAACAGTCCATACAAAGTGGTCGATTCCCTTTGATCATAGACTAAAGAGTAAGATCTCCTCTAACTTTAACAGACTTTAACCGTAAAAATGTATACATATATGACGTGTATTATTATGTAAGTACTTAGTATCACCTTAACGCCTATTCTCAACTTTTTGAATTTAAAGCCCAAATTGCCAAAAAAGATTGGCATTCTGGCGAAGGTGAGACAGTATTTCATCTCGGGACAGTTATTCAACCTTTATCAAGCACAAGTCCGTTCGTGCATGGAAAACTGCTCTCACCTCTGGGATGGATCCGCCAAATACCAGCTGGAGATATTTGAGGCGATAGAGAGGCGTGCCAAGAGGCTCATAAACGACGATGATCTGGTAGGCAAAAAACTCCAGAGCCTCGCTCATCGACGCAGAGTGGCTAGTTTATCGGTTTTTTATCGGATACAGTTTGGAGAGTGCGCTGCGGAATTGCACGACCTAATTCCGCCATCGCCGTTTTTCTATCGATCTATCTATCGATTCTAGGCATCGCTATATGGTAGACAAGCGGTTCGACTCGACATTCTTCATCCGAACCGCAAAGGACTGGAACATGCTTCCTGAGTCTGTGTTTCCCGACGAGTACAATCTGGGGATCTTCAAGAGAAGAGTGAACAGATGCTTTCAGGGAAGCGCGTTCCATCTTAGGCCGCATCTTAGATTACCATCAGGCGAGATCGCGTTCAAGCGCTTCCCTATCGATAACAAAAAAAAAGTCACATGAATGTATTATAGTGTGTGTAATATTTATTTTTATTATTTCAATATATTTTTAATGCTTATTATTTAAAAATGTTCCGAAGTTGCACTCCTCCGCAATGTAAACTTTAAGCGTGCCGAAATTTATACTCCACTGGTCGTGTAATTAATTGTCTGGGAAAGGGGTACGATATAAACTTATTTTATTCAATCGTAATTAATAAAATTGACACTTTTTTATCATAATCAATAATCATATAACTAACTCTGTCTGTGTCTGAGTCCGCGTCTGATTAAAATCTGTCGAGTAGTTTTTGAGCGACTTTCCATTGATTGCAACGTTCGCGTTGGGCGAAAGAGTAGCGAATCGATGGGGCTCGCTTTAAACTCCCGACAGAGACAAACATTTGTGTGATGAGCATAGTAGATATTTGTATTTCTGGGTATGGGTGTTTATTATGTATGATAAAGTATTTATGTATGTATTTCTATTAGTATCGCTAACTACCACCCATAACACAAGCAAACAATTTGCTTACTTTGGGGCAACATCAATTCGTGTAATTTTTTCAGTGGTATTTATTTATTACTAGTGGCCCGTTACGTGCTTCGCTAAGTATCGCCATTTTTTGAATTCATTTGTTAAAAAAATGTGATTAATAAAAACCGCTCTATCGATTTGGTGCAAACTTCACGTAAACCATCTACTAAATAGTCCGAACAAAGCCTAAATATTTGGTTTAGATAGGTGAGCCCGTTCTTGAGTTATAAAATTACAACGAAAAGTGGCATTGATTTTTATATATGTATATATAGATATATAAACAAAGCAGATGCTAGTAACTAGCATTAACTATGTCGAAGCCAGTATATCTAACGTTAAACGTAATAACGTAACCATCAAAGTCCATTACACAAAGCCCACACAATGTAGAGAATTAATGGCAGTCCTTCCGATAACATCGTGCCACTCTATTAATACGCTTTTGTTACGACTACCCTCAAAATATTGGAACAAAACTAGATTATTCTATTTTCTGTTCGCAATTACCTTTTGTTCCGTAATATTATGTTCCTTCAGACAATAAGTACAGGGCATATACTTATTTAAGATTACTTTCGATGTTTTGTTATTCCAGTAGTAATATTGTTCTTGTGTTATGTATTGGGCAAGCTTCTGAATTAGAGCGTTTCCACATTATCCGATCCGATATCTTTGTCGGACACCGGAAACCGATATCCGACGTTCGATGTCATGTGGTAGCTTCACAGACGTGCAGCCAGAGTCATCGCATATTCTATTTTTATATTCCTCGTGAGTTTTTTTTTCCACAAACATGGTCTAACAGTTCGATTTATGTAATTATGTCGTATTTAAACAATGTCGACGTCATGATTACAACTAAACTTGGACTAAGCAAGTTTAAAATGGCTATGGCTAAATAAGAGAATTTTTAAGTTCAAAAGTCTAGTAATACTCTTTATTATCAATATGACTGTTTAGAGCCTAAAATACCTCATTTAAGCGAGAAATTTCAGGCTAAGGCTACAGTGTTGACAACGTTATTATACCGTATATTAACGTTGAAACTAATACAAACAACTTTTCCATATGATATTTAATTAACACTCAATTAATGAAATAAATGAACTGAAGAGATATAATCCAATTAAATTGAAGAGCACACGCGAAGCTCCCATCCAATCACACATTTACGTAGTTAGTCTTCAATCAACAATCTCTATATGTTTAATTGATTTAACGCAAATTTCAAGTTAAAAACACACAAACAAATTGAAAACTTTCAAATGTAGAATTGCTGATTTTACTCACTTGAAAACATGCGGCAATAGTTATGTTATAATAATAGTTACGACCTGGGGTTTTGCTTGCCCGAATTACATTTTCCCCCTTTAAGCTTTAAATTCCTTTGTGGCGAATCCCTTTAAAATTGATCGTTAATTCTAGATCGATTTGTGTAATTCGTCCAGCAATATTATTATTATTGTTATTTCATTTTAAAAATGCGGATTTCTCCGTCTGTTTATGGTCTAATGGTTTCTCCGTATCACATCATGGGATCTCAGGTTTGATTTTTTTTATATCACAAGATAGCAAACAAGCAGATGGCTTTCCTGGTGGAAAGAGAACCATCGCCTATAGACACCAAAGATGTTTATGGTGTGTTGCTGTCATTGACCGCCCCGTTAGTCGAGTGGTTAGCGGCCCTGACTACGCAATCGACGAGGCTCGGGTTCGATCCCCGACGGGGACAAGCATATGCGTGATGAGCATAAATGTTTGTATTTCCGGGTTTGGGTGTTTATTAAATAAATTAAATATATTACAGTATTTATATATGTATTTCTATGTATTAGTATCGTTGACTAACACCCATTACACAAGCAAATAATTTGCTTACTTTGGGGTTAGATCAGTAGGTGTAATTTGTTCCATGAATATGATATTATGATGATATGATATGATATTGTGGCGGGGTTCGAATACCATATGCATAAGTTTGCCGGCTACCTGACCGTCCAACCCGGAACACAACAGTGACAAGCACTGACGCTATTACGACAGGAATAGATAAGCCGGTGGTACCAAACCCGGGCTAGACAATGCAATTCAAGCTCTTCCACAAAATTGATGCTCGTTGTGTGCTAACACATAATTGTTTGCTTGATCCGAGGATATCCCTATCCAGTGAATTTCTCACTCTCTGGCGTAAAGCACTCATTCTGCCGCTTCCCAAAATCTCAAATCCTAGTGCTACAAACCACTTCAGACCCATATCTATACTTCCTTTTCTCTCAAAAATTCTCGAGGCAGTTGCTCATAATCAGATCACTAAGTACCTGAATGAGATAAATTATCTGAGTCCCTGTCAATCTGGCTTCCGTATGGGGCATAGCACGACTACTGCTCTCCAGAAAGTTACTGAAGATACAAGGTCCGCTATGGAAGAGTCATGGTTGTCAGTTCTAGTTTTAATCGATTTTTTCAATGCTTTCAATACAGTCAACCATGACATTTTAATAGCTGTCCTTGCACACCTTGGCCTATCCCCGTCTGCCTTAAATTGGTTTTCATCCTACGTTAGAGGCCGTCAGCAAGCAGTTCGTTTTAATGATAATTTATCTGACTGGTGTGACGTATTGACAGGCGTTCCTCAGGGTGGGATCCTATCTCCTCTCCTTTTTTCCGTAGTCATAAACCTAATTACTAACCGTTTAAGCTGTTCTCACCATTTGTATGCAGATAATTTGCAAATTTATGCCCAATCAAGCTTAGGAGGCATCAACGAAGCTGTAAATCGTATCAGGATTTACACAACGTTCTTGACTGGACGAAAAAGCTTGGTATAACAGTCAATCCTAATAAATGTCAGGCTATCATTGTTGGCAGCTCGCGTCGGATTCAAAGTTTAGATTGGAGCTTTATTTCAGCGGTAGTTTTTGATAACATTACTATCCCCTTTCTCCCTTACGTCAAAGATCTAGGACTCATAATAGACCAAACTCTATCTTGGTTACCACATACTACTGAGCTTTGTCGTAAGATTAATATGGCTTTACGATCCCTTTATCGGTACAAAAACTTTTTGCCACTCCAATCAAAACTTCTACTTGTGCAGACCCTAGTTATACCAATACTTGATTATGCCGACGTGTGTTTCGTAGATTTAAGTCAAGCCCTTTTAGACAGATTAGAACGCATGCTCAACAATTGTATACGGTTCATCTTTGGTCTGCGTAAGTTTGATCACGTCTCATTATATCGGTCTAAACTTAAATGGCTTCCGATCCGCCAACGAAGACAGTTGAGATTGCTTTGTACATTATTCACAATTCTTTATAATCCTAATGCACCTCAATATCTTAAGTCAAAATTCATATTTCAGCATGCCACACATTCACGCCAACTTCATTCAGAAAATATCCCGACTCTTCAAGTACCTTTTTGTCGTACCGATTTCTTATCCAAGTCCTTTTCTTCTGAAGCTGTAAGGCTTTGGAATACTCTTCCCATTGATATTAGGAATAGTCCCTCCAAATTGTCTTTTAAACGTTCTCTCTGCAAGCATTTGGCAGAATAATGGTGTTACGCGCTATGGCAGTATAATATGTATGTATATACGTATTTATATAACTATATATAAATATGTACTTGTATATATATAGGTATTTATGTAGGTATATGTATAATGTATTATACTCAATACTCAATACTCAATACTCAATACTTTATTGCGTCATATGTTATACATTTATAGGTGTTAAGTATACATTCTAGGAACAACATATGTACCCTGATAGGGTGTAGCAATGCAGAGGCGGACTGATTCACTTTTCTGATTAAAATTTGTTTCTTATTAAAATTTGTCATTCAAAAATTATGTATATGTAATATATTACTTGCATCTAAGTATATTGTAATATCGTATTATCTTATTGTTTTCTTTAATTTTAATTTATTTTAATAATAATTAAGAAGGTATGTCAATAGTAAACTATTGTAATAAGTTTCTCTGTGCATCCCATCATAAACACTGTTTATATTTGTCTAAGGTTGACTGGTAGAGAATGTCATGTAGCATTAAGTCCACCTCTGTACATGTTGTGCATAAATTTTAAATAAATAAATAAAATAAATAAATATTTGAGCATAGTACACATAGACACCTCTCAAGGACGTGATATCTCGGACTGATGCGGAACAAACTGTCCCGAACCATTGTTGAACCGTTGCTCGAATATGGCTTGTATGGAACATTGACTTATTATTAAAAATCAACGGGATCTTACCGCGATTAGTTGATGAATAATTTTCCCGATATTTCGGCGCTGTTGCAAGCACCATGATCCGGGAAAATTATTCATCAACTAAACGCGGTAAGATCCCGTTGATTTTTAATAATTCGTTTGAAAAAAGCCGCGAAAGCTTAAAAGTATATATTGACTTCTGTTAGTCTTCAGTATCCTGTGACTAATGACTAAACTCTCGAATAACGGATTCCTGGGTGTATCAGGAAAGAAGCAATATAATCGTTACATAAATAGGTGGAGAGGGTCTAAGGAGATATCAGATAACCATCTTACTCCTACCGTAAGTCGGCGAATCGCTATAAATCTACCTACCCTGCAAACTTACCAGAGTAGATGTTTGCAATTGACGAAAAAAGGAGGTTATCAGTTTAACTCGTATGTATGTAATATTGTTGGAATTGGATAATATTTAAGCATGATGATCTAATTAGGATTCCAAGCATGTCTACTAAATTTCGTTAAGTGTATGTTTGTTCACGAATTTCTGGAAATTAAAAAACTAAAAGCCAATTAAATCCAGTTAAATCTAAATAAAGTACTCCAACTCATTAAACGCTCTATGTTTCATCAAAATCGGTTCTCTAGTTTTTGAGATACGGATACCCATATCACAAAAAAGTTGACAGATATTTGAAGTTATTTCTTTTAGAATTACATTTTCATATATTCCCCGTGTTGGATCCGGGCTCCTTTGAAGAATAGACCAACTGCCGTTCTGCCAGGCAGATCGTAAAAGACGACCGATTGGCTACGCGAGTCACTACCATCGTGGCTACTACATGGTAGAGTTCTGCATTGTCTCGCCCGGGTCTGGTACCACTGCATTACCTACTCCTGCCGCAGTAGCCTCAGTGCTTGTCGCTGTTGTGTTTCGGTTTGGAGGGTAAGGTAGCCGGTAAACTTATGCATGTGGCATTAGACCTCGCTGCAAGATAGCAACGCACCATTAACATCTTTGGTATCTATAGGCGATGGTTAGCTCTTTTCATCAGGAGACCTATCTGCTTGTATGCTATCCTATTATATTAAAATAAATAAATAAAAAAAGTAAAATTAAACCAGCTCTAAGACTATTTGATTTTGTTTATTACACATTATCTAGTTCCAAATGTTGATCGGAATTTATTATGTGAAATATGAGGGTACCCGTATAAATGTGAGATCAAATGGATTGAACGTTATTAATAATTGATTATTAATTTATAATTAAACGTTATCTCTCTGAAAATTTGAACATGAATTAATGGGTTTATTATGAAGCTGTCAGGGATTCTTCCAAATATAATTTCAAACACATTAAAGGCACAATTGGACGTAGTTACGCGAAAAGGATCCAATCCACACAAAATTAATTTAGAAATATTGAAGTTTGAAGTTGGATATTTTTTAATTTTTTTACGTGCCATACATGGGGACTAGTTCTGACGTTGAATAAAGAAATAGAGAGCTATTTTTGCTTAGATGTTTTTTACTGGCCAATTGATTTTGTTCTTTATTTATTTATTGATGTTTAGCGTCAGTTTGGTGCACTTCACTCATTTTTAACCATATTATAGATTGGATCCTTTTCGTTTAACTACGTCCAATTAATGCACAAGGGTACAGAATACGATGTCTTGCAATGAATACGTGTCGGTTTGGGCTCCCTATTTAAATTAATCATTGGCTTTTTTTTCCGAAATGAGCTTAAGCAGTTGGTCCAAATGACCGCTACGAAACCGGGTTTTTGGGGCGAGCAAAGTGCTCAGCCAGAATTTAAATGGGCTAAGAGCCTAAGGCTTGAGGGTGTCCCGTGAGACCGAACCTCGGCTCATCGGCCTATTTCAGACAATTGGTAATGAAAAATACTAATGTGTAACTACCGTCGTGACAACTAGCTAGTAAAATTAAGTGACGTCACACCATTGTAAGGTGCCTTAGCCATGCGTGTTTTTGTTGCCTCTAGACTTGTTGACTTTTACCATGTGTTGATTTAAGCCGTAGATAGAGTTGCCTTCTGCTGCTTCTTGTTTAAAGGGTCACCAGCACCAAAAAACGAGATTTCGAGTTTTTACGGGTTTCAAGTGGCATTACTTTATAACAAAATCTTTATATCTTTTTTACAGAGGATGAGGCTTTAAAGATCTTCATTTTGTGAGGCTAATGTAAAAAAAAATTCATATTAAACACCAGAACGAAAGAATTCAAAGGCTATTTAACCTCGGCAACGGGTCAGTCGAAATGCTCGTGTTTTAATATTTTGATTTTATTTTTCGAAAATACGGAAGCTTTTATTTGACCACCCTAGCCCTAGAGGCTTGCGTAGGGTACTGGGCGCGTTTAAAGTTCTGCGGCATTTCGCTCTTTACTCGTATGTGTCATGCGTTTAAAAAAATACAAAGATTTTGTATTTAATTTGATGACAGGATAAATCTCTCATTAATTAGTTTTTTATTAATTTAATTATCTATATATAATATACTAGCTGCAGCGTGTAGCCGGCTGCACTATAAGTTTTCGGTGAATCCGGCGGGATCACCTTTTTTTTCTGGGATTAAATAGCTTATGCACTATTCCACATCATCATCTACCTGTGTACCAAATTTCATTCAAATCCGTGTAAGGAGTTTTTGCGTGATTGAGTAACAAACATCCATCCAAACATCCAAACTTTCGCATTTATAATATTAAATTAATTATTAATATTAATTAATAAATAATATTAATTAATTAATTGATGTTATTAATTAATTAATAATATTAATTAATTAATAATAAAATAAAATAATTAATTAATTAATAATATTAATTAATTAATTAATAATAAAATAAAATAATTAATTAATTAATAATATTAATTAATTAATTGATAATTAATATAGAATAATACGTGAAATAAAAGGGGCCAGTGGGGACCTTTTGTGTCCATATCGATGCCGGCATCGCAAGTCCATTAAGACGATAAATACGTCTATAAATAAATATAAATATTTCGCGGAACAAATACACTTATTGATCTAACCCCAAAATAAGCAAATTATTTGCTTGTGTTATGGGTGTTAGTCAACGATACTAATACATAGAAATACATATATAAATACTTTTACATACATAATAAACACCCAAACCCGGAAATACAAACATTTATGCTCATCACACAAATGCTGGTCCCCGTCGGGGATTGAACCCGAGCCCCGTCGATTGCGTAGTCAGGGTCGCTAACCACTCGACCAACGGGGCGGTCAAATCTATACGCATAACAAAACACGGGGTTTAATTAAAACGCTGTCTACTAAACGCTTGTTTTGCGAAGTTATTATCAAGAATATTATAACTTTGTCTCGATATAGTCCACAGCTGAGTATCAACTGTCTAAGTTAGACTTTATAGCAACAAAGTTATAAAAAGTCTATAAAAGTTTTAACACAAAAACGAAATTGTGTTGTTTGCCTCCTTATCTTTATATGAATAAAGATTATAAGCATAGTCTAGCGATGTGATTTGAGTTTTAGTGATATTTCCTTGAGACGGGTACCTCTTTAAAGAACAGACCTCAAGACGGAGAGTTTTAGGGAATACTAGCGACCTGCCCGCGGTTTCACCCGCGTAGCTTTTGTTCCCGTGGGAGTATTGGAAAGGTTTATATACTAAAACCTTCCACAAGAATCAATCTATCTTTAAAAAAAAACCGCATCAAAAACCGTTGCGTAGTTTTAAAGATTTAAGTTTACATAGGGACAGACAGAGAAAGCGACTTTATTTTATACTATGTAGTGATAAGTATTGTTTGTTTAAGTGACTTTAAACTTCATCGGTCCTATTAATAAACTTGTTTGTTTGTTTGTTTGCAAACTAGCGTTTGCTTTGTCATATCAATTTGGCAATCATATTTGAATGAAACAGATGAAGTGAGTGAAAATAGTTCACAAAGATTTAAGCTTACATAGGGACAAACAGAAAAACGACTTTGTTTTATACTATGTAGTGATAAGTATTGTTTGTTTAAGTGACTTTAAACTTAATCGGTCCTATTAATAAACGTGTTTGTTAGTTTGCAAACTGGCGCTTGCTTTGTCACATAAATTTGTATGAAACAGATGAAGTGAGTGAAAATAGTTCAGAATCATGATATATACTAATTAATTAGATCCCCAGGAGGTAGCATTTTCATAGACTGCTTGCAAAATTGCGTTCAGAAGTTTACAATGGCTACTTTATTAGACTGTACATCGTCTGCCATCTTGTTAATAGATAAATGCTCGAACTATAATTAAACGTTGTTGCAGATGTTTGTTATTTTACGTTGAATAGGATTAAGATGAACTGTCTTGTGGGGAGGATGCATCATTTATGCCCGGTTTCTGAAGTCGTCAGTTAAACTATTAACAACTATTGATCGTTTAAAGTTAGCAAGAGGATAAACTTCGTTTATCTCGTAGATGGTTTCTGAAGGCAAACCGAACGGTTCAATAACTATTGAACCGATAAGTCATTTTTAAGTCCACCACTAGATGGGTCTGTTTATAATGCGGAAAATAAAATGCTATTTTGGTAGTTTTACTCCCCTGTATGATTATTTTTATTTGTGGTAATATTTTATCTAATATAAATAAGTGTTTAAAGAAAGTTTTAGTTGAAACTGTGTAATTCACGACGATAACTATGTCTGTATACCAGTAACGCTAAAGCATTCAAACTAAATCTTTATACCCTAGCATGAAGGAAGGTTTTCGCATGAATTTGGAACCGAATGAAAAGAATGATTTCGAATCAGGTAGCAGAAAGAGAGGGAACTATTATTTTATTAAAGAGAAATGAGATAGCTTTACACTAGTCACTAGTCGGTAGTCACCAAATATTTTGTTATATAGTTAGTTTGAGTACTGTTCAAAACAATGTTTGTCGTTTGCTTTGAATTAAGAATATTTCTTTTTGCGTCAATTTCTCCTTTAGATATTGTTGGTCGTTTCTTGCATTTACCCGATCGACTTGTGGCATGTTTAAGTTAATATAAAATCATTATAATGGTGACTCGACAGCGCAGTAAGAATTTTACAGAAAGACAGAAAACTAAAAAGTAATTATTTTATTTGAGAAGACGTTTTTTTAAGTGGTAAAAGAATTTGTGCATATAAAAATGCAGGTAGTAATTTTGTATAAGCTTAGAAAATATAAGCTTGAATTGCCTTAACTAACAAATATCCAAGTAAAAGCTGTCTAGTGTTCCTGTTCCTCTTTGCAAGGATGAAATTTAATTATTTATCATGACAATATTAAACAAACATCATTATAGCTGCTGTGAAAACAACGTTTGTACTTCCTACAGGAATTTTTATTTAATGTAAGCACAAACATACAGACAGACAAACAAAACTATTAAAATTATTATGTGCATTAAAAAGAAGCTACCTACAAGAGCAAAAAGCGTTACATAAAGTTATGGAATCGATAAACCGCCAAATTTGGCCGGTTACATTAAACTAAGTTTAAACGGAGTTTGTGTTACAAGGCGTAGCTCAGAAACGCAATTCCTGTAGTTATCGGACCGATAGTGTTAACGAATGGATAAACTACTGTTAAAAGTACCTCAGAAACCGGGCATTAGAAACTCATGTTCTTAATCTCCGACGTAAAAATAGGGTATTATAAGTTTGACTATTATGTGTGTCTGTGGCGTCGTAGCTCTTAAACGGCTTAGCTCGTGAACCGATTTGAATGCCTTTTCTTTTATTTGAAAGCTAGTGTTCTAGAAATAAAAAAGTATCCGTATCCCGTATCCCGTATCCTCGAAGAGGTAGGCAGTAGTGCAACATGTGCACCCAGGATTAGCCGAAGATACTTAGTCCCACAATGTGATATCTGATAGGTGGCAAGCCAATCGCCAATCGAGCACTTTTCCAATCCCGGGAAACGTTTTTTTATCAGAAAACTGAAAACAAAAAACACAATTTTTAATATGCCCTACTCACGAATCGAACCCAGGACCTCGTGTGGTCAACGCCGACACCGGACCACTAGACCATAGAGGTGTTCTAGATATGTTACATCAAAAGCGGTTCCAAAATTTCAAGGCTATCAGCACCTTTTTCTACTTTATGAAAGGAATTAAGTAAGTAGTAGCCTCATTGATATGAAATTTCGTATTTTGTTACTTCAATGATATTGCTATGACATGGTTACTTTGGTCTAAGGTTGCAGAATTCCTATTAGAAGTTCATCAGCTCTTTTCGCGTTTTTTCTGCAAATGATGCACATTAGGCTGGTAGGAAGGCCTTTTAGGGAAGCGCGTTCCATTTTAGGCCGCCTCTTAGCTTACTATCTGGCGAGATCATGGTCAAGCGCTTTCTTATCGACAATAAAAATAAGTGATATTATGATAAAGGAATGTGTCGAGGGTTTTTAAATTTTTAATTTAGACAGTCATAATACGTTCTAATTTTTATGAGCACTAGACTAGCCTTTTAAACAAAGACATTTTTTCTTTACTTCCGCTGTATATATTGGTGTAGCGATAACAATAGCACCCTCGTCATCGTCACGTTCCGATCGGGGGCCTTTCTGTAATAACGCTTTGAAATATCGACTGGGAAAATCAAGAATTCATAAATTGAATTCTTAGTTGCACTTTCTGAAAGTTTTAAATAAAAAATACTCTAAACGCTGATATTGTTTTAATAGCAATCACTCGGACTTTGTTCATGTTAAAAGAAAAGTAATTCCGAGAATGGAATATTTTCCCATACAGAAAAGATGTAGACACAAGACAGGTATGTTAATTGCCGCCCATCAGTCAAGTGGTTAGTCTCTTATTATTGATCCTAAACACACATACATTCTCACCTTCGTATTTATTCAGGTAGATTTTTTTATCCTAATATATATATATATATATATATATATATATATATATATATATATATATATATATATGTATGTATATATATATATATATATATATATATATATATATATATATATATATATATATATATATATAAACACACATCATTCAAGGTTGTATCATTTTTTAACTTGTATGAATAAAATTTCGTATACGAATAAAATTTCAAAAACTATTGTAGGTTTTGAAAACGATTTTCGATCAAGGGACTCCTTTGTGAAATAAAAGCCTTAAAGCCTTAAAGTACTGATTTTTGTTAGTCAAATCCCGCCTTCCCCATTTGTCACCTAAACGGTTGGTTTTGGGGTTGAAAACATTTATGGTATTAGTAAATATAATGAAAATAGAAAGGAAACTATCATTGCTCTATCATTGCTTAGAAGGCTTTACAACTTTTTGAGTAATAATAATCGACCAACTTATAAAATGTACTTGGAGAAGTTTTTATAGCCGGTAAACCTGTGGTGCGGATATATCCGTCATTGTCATTTAATATGTGAAATGTTCATACTATGAAATAGTTAAAAAATCCTCTTAATCCGCATTATTGTGATGGATAACTACGGAACCCTACATTGCGCGTGGCCCAACTCGCACGTTACCAATTTTTATATATTACAACACTAATTTTGTTTCGATTTATTATGTAGTTAAGCAATATTCTCTTTTTATTACATTTTATTGATTACAAATATCCTTTAACTATTGTTTTAACTTTATCCTTTAACTTTGATATTTATTAGGCGTGGCACACTTCACGCATCACTGGTTATATCATTCGTTATAAAATAATTCACGTGTCTCACCAGTTATATGCATCGTAACTGTCTGTTATATATAACGCGAGCGTGATTTAATTTCACTCGGGCGAAGCTACTACTTATAATTCGCAGAAATCCATCGTGTGAAAGAGACAAAGCAACATTCGAGCAATACCGTGCCACCGGCTAGAAGAGAGAATATGTTTAATATGTTATTTCACTTTACTAAATACTTATAAATAGTAATCACTGCGCGGTGATATAACATACGGAATAAAATTCACCCACCGTGACAATAATCGTCACTAATAAAATATAACGGTCGTGATTTATCACCCGTTATATAACAGTGACAACAAACAAATAACTCCACGATGTGATGGTGAAATAAAAGTAGCTATCATTCCCATCGCTAATATTTATTGACTTTTATTAGTGAACCTGTGTAAATGGGATAGCGGAATGATTTGCTTTAAATGATTCAACGGGCAGTAAGATCGAGGCCATTGTCTCCCAAACATCATATGTGCAATATGTTCTTCGATATTCTTTGCGATTACATTTGTGTGTAAACAGTGCTATTGGGAATAATTTCAAAGCAAATACTCCTGTTAGTAAATAGCGCGGTAAGAGCGGTGAACGAACCGCGGGGAAATCTGTGGGATGATGTCGGTGGCGCCTTGCCAACCACTCTGTCTCCGATGCAAATGTTATCGATAGGCGACATCGAATACTGTCCACATAACGTCTAGCTGTTTAGCGTTGATGAACTTAATTTTAGATTTAATTGAACATAATTATACTATATTTTAAATAATTTAATAAATTTTCGAACAGTAAACCTAATAAATTGTACATAACTATAATAAGAAAAATGAATGAATGATATATATATATATATATATATATATATATATGTATATATATATATATATATATATATATATATATATATATATATATATATATATATATATATATATATGGATGGATGGATGGAATGTATCAATACTACCAAAATGTGCTTTTATGATAGTGGGTACCATGATTTTATGAGTATTGGCACCTTTTCACCAACCACCAACTACTTTTCAGTCTCATTAAAAATTATTTGTAACTTTAGAACCTTACTGTAAAAAAATGTACTACCAAAAAGTGAACTTGTTTTAAAAAAACTTGCCTATAACAATCCCAACTGACACCGTGTTTCGTTTGATCCACTATTTTTTGCCCATCCTGTATATGTATAATATAAATGATGTGCTTAAAGTTGCAAAATGTAGACATAAAGCGACCACGGATATAAAAGCCAATAAGTATATCAAAGACAAACAACAAAATCTGTTAACAGACAACACGCAAATAAATAACAGGTGGTTCGAATACTACGAGCTACTTCTAAATGAAGAATTTCCCAACGAAGATCCTATACCTTGTCAGCCAATACACGGACCTAGGTATACCTAAAATAAACACAGTAGAAGTAAGGCACACCGTAGCTATAATGAAGAATCGGAAAGCCACAGGCCCAGATGAAGTCCTAGCAGACCTATGGAAAACCCTTGGTCCAATAACTGAAGGATAGCTTAACAAATTATTTAATATTATCTTAGTCACCAAACGCATTTTCGAGTCATGGCGCAAAAGCTACTTACTGCCTTTTTATAAAAACAAGGGAGATGTGGCACAATACGACAACTACAGGCAGGGGTATAAAATTGATTTCACACACACTTAAGATCTGGGAACTAATATTAAATAAGCGGTTCAGTGACATCTCTCAAGTATCTTCAAATCAATTTTTTTCACTGCATCAAGATCGGCCACAGACACCATACAAGCAATTAGAATCGTAATGGTGCGTTGCTATCTTGTGGCAAGGTCTAATGCCATATGTATAAGTTTACCGGCTACCTTACCCTCTAAACCGGAACACGACAGTGACTAGCACTGACGCTATTGCGGCAGGATAGGTAAGGCGGTGGTACCAGACCCGGTCGAGCCGTTGCAGAACTCTACCTCTTAGTAGTCACGATGGTAGTGACGTGCATAGTCTCTCGGTCGCCTTTTACGACCTGCCTGGCAGAACGGCAGTTGGCCTATTCTTCAAAGGAGCCCGGGACCAACACGGGGAGTCGCACGAATAGTAGATAAAATAACTGAAAATCGACTTCGTTGGTATAGACATGTCAAAAGACGTGTAGATGAGCACGTTGTAAAAATTGCGCTAAACCTATTAGAACAGAAAAGAGGTAGGGGCCGCCCGCCGCTGACCTGGTGGTCAAATATAAAAAGAGACTTCAAGAAAGTCCAATTGCCCAAACTGACAACCCAAGATAGATTTACTTAAAAAAGTGAGGACACTCGATCCCAAGTAACGAGTTCAAGGATAGAAGAAGAAGTATATAATATAAATGCTATACAATTGTAGAATCTAAAAATCTTTATTTTTATTACCGAATAAACTTTTATTTCGTTTGAGCACTGTTATATGATTTTGGACTAGATGAAGGTGCATATTTATTATCTTTGAAACAAAATCCGTGACAGTGTAGCCAAAGGGAAACAAATGCCATACACATTCAAAAAGTTATTTTTCCACAAATCCGTTGGTTACAGAGACTGCCCTCGGGCCAATACCCGAATAATTTGGTCTTGGTACCACCCTTTGAACGTATTGTAATAATATGTTTTAAAAAGTTGATAAAAAAAATGGCGCATTTTCCAATATACAGCAATAAAAATATATTTTGTGTTTTAAAACCCATGCTATGGAAAATCATAAAAACATAACAAAGAAAATAAAAATCCTGTTGTGTCATTTTTTAAAATTTAAATAACACTTTATTGTACACGAAATAAATTTTTTTAGAATTTAGAATTGTCGCCTCTGTGGTCTAGTGGTCCAGCGTTGGCGTTGACCACATGAGGGTTCGATTCCCGGGTCGGGCACATAAAAAAAAGTGTTTTTTCAGTTTTCTGAGAAACACAAAGTTGCCCGGGATTGGAAAGTGCCCGGTTGGCGATAGGCTTGCCACCTATCACATTTGTGGGACCAAGTATCTTCGGCTAATCGTGGGTGCACTTGTTGTACCTTTGCCTACCCCTTCGGGGATATGGGCGTAACGATACTTTTTTTTTAGAAAATTAATATAAAACCTGTACAAAGGGCGGACTTTTCTTTGGAGATGTCTACCAGCAGACTCGTAAAGAGAGAATGCACAAATATTAGTAGAACATAATGTATAATTGTGTAATACCTTACAGCTATGATTAGGTATCTATCTATATATATATAAAAATCAATTGCTGTTCGTTAGTCTCGCTAAAACTCGAGAACAGCTGAATCGATTTGGCTAATTTTGGTTTTAAATTAATTGTTGAAGTCCAGGGAAGGTTTAAAAGGTGCGAAAATGTAGAAAACAAATAACAGAATTTAATAAGGTAGAACAAAGTTTGTCGGGTCAGCTAGTATAATATAAATAAATCCTCAAATTCATAATATAATTTTTTGTTTTTAAAATATTACAAATTTAGACCCTTAATATTATTTGAATAAATTAAAATGATATTAATAATTTTCCATCAAAATCATAAGTAAAACTCATTGGATAGTTCAGTAATGAAAATATTTAAGTTCTCTCGTCCGAAGGTAGTTAGGAAAACATTTGTATAACGTTCGATATAGTTGGTGGAGTTCGGACGTACTCTGTTTATTTTACCAACGTCCAAGCTCCGTATGGTTAGCATCAAACAGTGCTTTAATAAGAACACTACCGGGATCAGTTTCGCAATCGTTAAACACGGTAAATATTGTGTAATAATATCTATATTATCCTACTAATATTATAAATGCGAAAGTTTGTGAGTGTGTATGGATGTTTGTTACTTTTTCACGCAAATACTATTGAACCGATTACGATGAAATTTGGTCTGTAGACCCACAATAACATATAGGCTATTTTTATCCCGGAAATTTAGATGATCCGCGGGATTCACTAAAAACTTTTATAATGTAGCGGGCTGCACGCTGCAGCTAGTAATATTATAAATGCGAAAGTGTGGATGTTTGAATGAATGTTCATTACTCAATCACGCAAAAACTACTGAACGGATTTGAATGCAATTTGGCACACAGGTAGATGATAACCTGGAATAGCACATAGGCTACTTTTTATCCCGGAAAAATTAGGTGATCCCGCGGGATTTGCCAAAAACTTCTATAATGCAGCGGGCTGCACGCGGCAGCTAGTATTGTGTAAAGTTACCGTTATAAGATTAACAAATGAAAAACATACGATACCATAATATATGTGTTTAACATAATCAAGATTTGGAAGATAAAAGGTTTAAAATTATTGGTGTTGGTCCAGGTTCTTTCAAAGGATAGACCATCTGCCGTTCTGTAGGCAGTTCATAAAAGGCAACCAACAGGCTGTGCGTGTCTCTACCATCGTGACTACTAGCTGGTAGAGTTCCGCAACGTCTCGCCCGGGTATATGATAGCACCCCCTTACCTATACTTGCCGTGATATCGTCAATGTTTGTCAGTGTCGTGTTCCGGTTCAGAGGGCAAGGTAGTCGGTAGACCTATGCATGAGGCATTGTCAGCCCGTGACACAGATATCAATGCTTCATTAACATCTGTACTACTACTGTTTATCTTTCCATCAGGAGAGCCATCTCCTTGTTTGTTATTTTATCATATATATATATATATATATATATATATATATATATATATATATATATATATATATATATATATATATATATATATATATATATATATATATATATATATATATATATATATATATATATATATATGTAGAGGTGGTAGAGTTCCGCAAAGTATCGCCGGGGGCGATACTTTGCGGAACTCTACCACCTGCTAGTTACGATGATAGTGACACGCATAGCCAGTCGGTTATCTTCTATTATCTTCTATGATGTGCCTGGCAGAACTGTAGATGATATATTCTTCAAAGGGACTCTGGATCAAAAAGGTCATCACCTACCTGTATGCCAAATTTCTTGGAAATTATTTCAGCCATTTTTGCGTGATTTTGTAACCAATATCCAAACTTTCGCGTTTTGCAAATAAAGACATACATATGTACGCATCATAAAAAAAATAATGCGATATTGTCTGACAAAATTATTTCAAATAAAAAAAAATGTGGTTGTGATGCAGATTTTCTTATAACTATTACAAAATTCATTGTGTTTCTTATATATATATATATATATATATATATATATATATATATATATATATATATATATATATATATATATATATATATATATATATATATATATAGCATTTAATTATACTATAAAACCCGAATGCAAAACATTCAAATGGGATCAAAGTTTATGATGAAATTTATATTTTAATTGAATTTAATAAGATATTATTGTGTAGAATTTCTAAAAACAACTGAGTTCGATTTGTGCTTTTAAGGTGAGTCCTGAGCTTAATATTTGTACCCTCGACTGCAAGTCATAAGGATTTAATAGCAATTCTTTTATTATGTGCTCTACGTAAACCAGGGTAGAATCTAATTCGTGGAAACATCAGCAAAAACCACTCGGCCATTTATATTACATCCATAAATTACGACTTTATACTAAATAACCTAATTGCCATTTCAGACTGTAAAATGCAGCCTAAAATGTTGGTATTGTATTTAATGTAGATAATTGTGGCATATTTCCATTTACATAACGTTCCCAATATCGAAAATTCGATTCGCAAAAAGTTTTATTTGATGCTACCAGTGCTTAGCGCTTTCGTCTGTGTAGGCTTAGATTTATCATAATACTTTTAATATATAAGGATAACTTTTTTGATGAAATGAAAAAATATGTATATAAGACGTAATAAAATTCGTTCTGTAATTAATTCACTTTTTCGCTTTTGATATTGGGCTATAAATTAGTATAAAATAAGCGCTAAAATTTTTGTCCTACATACAGTTTGTAAAAGTAAAGCCTGAATCTATAAAATATGATGAATCTCTGATGATAGTGCATAAGCTTAATAACTAGTCGAGAAAGACACACTATTTTCAGAGTTTACTAGTACAGTAAGTAACAAAAACCCTGTCTTCTCTTATCTAAAAATGATATTTTAAAATGTTCGTATTTATCTTATAATTTTCTTTAATTCACACCTCGGTACCAAGCACATAAGCACACAACTTACTCAGTCAACGCACGTTTCACTTCGAAACCGAAGCACCTTCAAGAGAAACGAACACTACCTCACTCAACGCGAGCGCGTACCGCGATGGTACGGACAAAAAGAAGACTCAATAAGTAATACTGAGTCTTCTTTTTATCCGTACCATCGGTGAGTTTGATTTAGCCGGCAGACTTATGCATGCAGCATTGCCATCTAGCCACACCGATTGCACCGCATCGTTAACATCTTTAGTTTCCCATTACAGTAGAAGAGCCATCTGATTGTCTGATTGAGCCGGCTTTTAATGATATAAAAAAAAGTTATTTCAAGACGACTACAAATATAACGACGTCTGGAATACTCCCAAACCGGTGCTGACTTATTGACATGTAAAAGGTGTGACGTTAATACCGCTGTGGAAAAAATCTAGTAAGAAATTGCGGTTCGAATTTCCGCGATGGCCGCTTGCCAAAATCCGTATGAATATCCGCCGCGGAAAACCTTATCGAGTAACACTTTACTTGGCTACCAAATAGACTGTAATATTCGCCAACATGCACTCACATAACCGACCGAGCTGTTACTCCATTTGCGGGAGATAAGTTTAATATGTTTTATGTTTTTCGGAATATATTTGTATTATTACTCGATTGAGTTAGAAGGTGGCTTGTTTGTTTTGTTGTTTGTGTTATTTGAAGAATGAAGAATGTTTTTCATTTGTATGTACTTAAATATTTGAATGTATTTTTTTGGTACAGTCTATAGTCTGAACGGTTTGAGAGTTGTTAAATTTCTTTTAATTGTGAGCATTACATAATACATCGGTCGTTGCCCCAGGGGTTAGTGACTAGCGTCCCTAACTCCACAATCGTCCAGAATCCCAATCTGGTTCGATTCCCGACAGGGGAAGCATTTGTGTAATGAGTATAGATATTTGTATTTCTGGGTTTCGGTGTTAATTAAACACCGGTCGAAATTCGACCTCTATGGTCTAAACTCTAAACAATAAAATCATGAGTTTGACAACAGACTTTAGCCTTAAAGAAAATATTATACATGTGTGTATATTATTATGTAAGTCACATGAATGTAGTGTGTGTGATGATGATAATTTTAAGTTATTAAAAGTATTTCTAATACATATTAAGTATTTAAAAATATTAGGTTTCTGCAATCTTCCGTAATGTAAACTTTAACTGTGCCAAATGTCATACTTTACCGTTCGCGTGATTGTGTTAAAAAGGTGAACAAAGTTTTTGCTTCACGTATTATTATATATGTTGAGGCTAAAAGTCGAAGTATCTAGTTTTATCCGATTAACTAAGGTTGGGTTAGTCCCACACTCGGGCCAGTCCACACGGCCCGGCAGTGCGTAAGAGCCTTTCCCCTGCGAGAACAAAAAAAATGCTCTATTATTGGTTCTAACCGGCTAAAACTAGGTGTGACCGTACTACGGATTTTAATTGTAACTTATAATACAATACTTCAGTATTTATATATGTATTAATAATATATAAGTTAGTATTTATATATGTATTTCTATGTAATAAATGTGTAAATAATTAGTACTTAAATTCTTAACCACATATATGGCATACTGTGATATTTTTTTAAAATTTGCACAACCATACCATATTACAGGCGCGTGCGCTCCTTATAGGCAGAAAAGCAGTGCTTTACCTTTATTTTAATAAAACGTTCATACGTTTTAGATGACATATAAATAAATGAATAAACAAAATATAATAACTTAAAAACGCCTAATATTTTTAAATAGCACCTATTTGCAAGCACAGCACTCAAACATGTTTGCCAGGCGTTTATTAAACGATAAATAATATTGAACGCAAAATACAAGGCCGCTTATTTTCTGCCTTACATTGTAAATGTGTGCGAGACATAATTACCTATCCGCACGTAATTGGCTCACTCACACAATGATGCTATTTTATAAAGCAGGTAATGCGGGCTTGTTCTATAATCCGGGTAAAGATAATAGACGAAATATTATTGACAAAAAGTATGCTCACATTATGCATTTTGTTTAGTAAGGTTTTATTTGTTTAAATAGCAGAAATGTTTTGTGTTTCGCGGGGGCCATTTGCTTTTTCGTGTGATAGCTGTTAAGCATTGTTTATTATTTTGTTTGTGCCAGTATATTATATAAAGTTTTCATTTTAATATTTGATAGTGTGTAGGTACATTTAATAGGTTATTACTGAGTTTCTATAATAATTGTAGTGATTTGCTTTTACTAGTGCATTTGTTGATTTTTTAAATGTTATTTGATTGTGAAGTTTGCGTTGAAAATGTGTGTTTATTAAAAATTAAAAATAACAAGTTTTTTCTATTTTGTCATTCAGTGAAAAGATTCAAATCGTGTCTAAATGTAGGTGTGTACCCGAGTTACAATTAAACCAGCAAGGCCAGCAAAACGTATACACACATATTTGAAAAACACACAAAATCAACGACTCACAGAGCTTTCCATGATTTCTATAGAAACGACATTAATGATAGAATTAAAACGCAATCCAACTTTCTATGACGATATCCTAAAATCATATTTAAAAAAGGATAGGCGCATAGATTTCACTACATAGTATAAAACAAAGTAGCTTTCTCTGTCTGTCCCTATGTCCATATGCATGCTTAAATCTTTAAAACTACGCAACGGATTTTGATACGGTTTTTTTAATAGATAGATTGATTCTTGAGAAAGGTTTCAGTATATAAACCTTTCAGATATTCCTACGAGAACAAAAGCTACGCGGGTGAAACCGCAGGCAGGTCGCTAGTAATCTATAAATGAATGAGAAGTTTGTTTTTTTACTAACCCGTAATTTTATTATTAAGTTTATATTATACATATAAGGCCATATCGGATATCTCGCAAGGGATGTGTTCTGTAACTATCACTCACTTGGATTATATATTTGAGGTGGTCAAAATCTTGCGTTTATTTATATCGGTGTATAGTAATCTCAAGTAATCAGAACCTTCAGTGAAAATTGAAGCTGACTAGGTGAGTAGTTAGATATTAATTTAGCTTATTATTTTACTTATTTTATTACAATTTCATTCGCCGCGACGATCGATTGCTGTTTTGTTTGCGTTGCCGTAGAAGATGTACATGAATAGTAGTACATCTAAGACTTATTCTGTTGGCATGATTTCCGACTTAGAGATCCGTCGCATGGCTGTAGCTATGCTACAAATCTATAAGAAATTTTTTTGTGATTATACTCGACATTGTTACACAGCGGCATACCCAGTGTCATAATTTTGTGCACGCCGCTGCCATATTAGAATATATTTTGATTATTTTATTTACTAATTGTAAAACCCATATTCTTGCAAATAAATATTTTTCATTTTCATTTTTAATATTTTAAAACTACCTACTACTGTTACTTTTGCAATCTTGTTCCTTGTTGACTAGGACCACACTGACATTTACCCCACTGAGATGAATTAATAGCTAACCCCACTCACTAGCAACTGGCAGATGCAAAAACGAAAACTTATTTGAGAAATCACGTTTTAGGGATCATAGTGTAGATTGGTTTATAGCTCAGTTTATAGTTTTTGCTACAGTATTTTCATAATTAATTGTACTGTTTTATGAACTTTAGTTTGAGAAATTATGTAACCGATTTCTGTATTAAAGCTCTTGTACTGTTTCATAATATTCCCGTTCATACGGACCCTTTTTCAAAGCCAAGTCAAAGTCAAAACTTTTTATTCAAAATAGGATTAATGGTAACCTCTTTTTGAACGTCAGTTATTAAATAATTGATAACATTCAAATTACATGAAGACAATTTGTACGTCGTAATATATAAGTTATAATACTAGTTCATTATATATCAACTTTAAACAAAGTAATAAAAACATGTCAACTTAATTGAAATTAGAATAATATTATAACAATCATAATTCAATACTAATAAACCAATGTCAATCCTATCAAAATTAAATAATTATTAGAACAGTTACTATTAAATAAACAATACCCGTCATAATTAGATAACATTAAATAATACAATCATTATAAAAAAAACTTACAACAATAAAAATAACAAATAACTTTGTAATTACTTGGACCAAGTAATCGTCTTCTAAATAATCATTCAACTTGTAATAAGCCTTAGCCATTAATTTTTGTTTAATGACGGGTTTTTTAACAGCCTTCCCAAAAGCAGGAGGTTCTCAATTAGGCTGTGTTTTTGTTTGTTTACAAAACTAGGTTCATTTAAGAACCGATTTTAGAAATTCTGTGTTTGTTTGAGTGAGTATACTCCCCGTGTGGTCCCACTTTAATTTGGTGAAGTTTTGATGCAGGGTTCCGGAAATACAGGAATTGGAAAGTTGCTTGCTGCAGTTTTACTCCGTTAAAAATATATAAATATATATGGTAGAGTTCTGCAACGTCTCGACGGAGTTTTTCACTGTCGTGTTTCAGTTTGGAGAGTATGGCAGCAGGTAAATTTATACATGTGGCGTTCCATCACACCACGCAGATAGCAACACACGGCTAACATATTTTGGTGTTTATAGACATCCTAACGCAACCCGATCAAAAAGAAACATAATGGGGTAGGTGGCCTAATTTAAAAAAAAACTGTTTAATACTTTACCTCATTTGGTATATTAACAAAAACTTGTTTATTTTTTTAATATCGTACATTTATATTAAAAATGTCGTGTTTTAATATTTAAATTTTAATGTACCGCGAAAACATTCTGGACTGTCATGGCGTCTTAAGCGCTCACGCCGTAGTCCTACATACATTACATACTCTGTGGTTTCTATGAAAATGTCAAAACAGTATGACTTTTTACCACGATGTGGCGTAACACTTTCAGTTTAGCGTTTATTGTCACGTGACTTAAGACACCCCATAGACATACAATAATATTACTATAATAATACTTTTATTGTGCAGTAATATTGAAAACCCCTCTTGATTCCAAACGTAAAATAAATTCACTCAATAAAATTGACAAACCAGTCTGATCAATATTTTCGTGCGAGCAACATGTCTGACGACGAAGTTTTGGCGGCAACCATGCTGGTGATTTTATTAAATAAATCTCTATACAATTCTATACACTCAAGTAAACACTTCCATTTTTTACCCTTTATAGCATTCTCGCTCGCCATTTTGCTTAAATTTACGACACGAATATACATTAAACATCATGACTGACCGAACGCGACCGCCCCAAACGTGAAGTGGAAAATATTGTCCAATATTAAGGCTACACAGTGCAAGAAAAAAATATTGCACAATAAAAATTAAAAATTATTAACTAAACGGTCAATAATATTGCACAATACGTAATATTGCGCAATATTGTAGGTGTATGGGGCGCCTAAGGCATATTTTCGCCGAAATTACATCCTGATAAAAATATTAGTAATTATTATCTTTTATAATAAATATTTTAGTTTTTTGTTATCTCAATATCATAATTTCTAACGATTCGTTAGAAACTGCAATATTGTACCAACAAGCCTATTTTCTTCTACCGCATTAGGGTAAATAAAGTACGACGTTTGCAAACAGTACTTAATATTAAATACCGTAGCGGCGATAACTTCTTATGCCTATTTGTGACCAGGAACCTAGGCGTTACAAATCTTTTAATAATAACAGGCGCCGTCGACTCAAATTGTACCATTATTAGCTTCTAAGTCATTATTCTGCATGGTGCTTAGTTTCGTTTTAGTATGGAACGAACCAGGAAACGGGTACATACGTTTTACATTTATTGAGCAAGTGTTTTTCGTCGTATATCGACGATTTTTTTATCAAAAGCATAACAAACAAGCGGATGATTCTCTTGATGCTGGGGCTGCACTTGCGTCTATCGTCACAAAGCTTCGTGCAATGATACGTCAAATACAGATGTGATCGGCTATTGTCGGCTATTTTCGTATACTTTCCGGACTGCGTGTGCCTTAGCGCGCATATAACTTCGGGGCGATTGACGCAAGTGCGACCCCAGCAAGATGGAAAAAACAATACTATGCATTCCAACTGAGAATAGGACTGTCAGCATGACATATTGCTCCGCATTTTGCAAAAACTTCACAAGTGATGAGTAAGGTGTAACACGACTTTTATATATACATACATATATGTAGATGAACGGCTACTGTTTTTTTTTATTGATGAATATTATATTTTAATGCTTTTTAGCCTACTCGGGACAAAGAGAACCCAAAAAATCGCAACAAAATTGCATCCGTCGTTTTTGACTTATAAGTGGTATAAATAACACGACCTTCTTATATAATATATAGATAGTATAAATGAACAGCTACACTGATGTTTATTACTATTTTTTAATTGATGAACATAATATTATTAAAATGCTATTTGTTCTTCAATAAATCAGCAATATTTTTTTAAACAAATATTTTTTTGCTGACATTACTAATTTCACACTTGTAATTGTGGTATGAAGTTGATAACAAGCGCGAAGCGCGAAAAATATTATTAAAAAGTCTCCATAAATTCGTGCACTAACATACAAACACGCATATAACTGAACTAGTCGACACTGGCTTAGTTGGTTAGTGCGTCCCGGCTTCAGGGAAGGTAGCAGATCCTAGTGTGTCGAAATTTTTCTTTGTTGTTTTTAAGTTTTTCAAGTTTTTCAAAGCACGGTGTGTGTGCCAAAACACAAATATGATTCAATTAATGACACATACACTTACGAAATTTAGTACACGTGCTTGAACGCTTTAATAGATCAACATATTCAAATATTATCTAATTCTAATAATATTACATATATACATACATTCATTCAAACTGATACCCCTCGTTTTTTAACAAATTTAAATATAAGCAACAATAAAATAAATAATTAAGAGATAACATGCGGTTGGGTACTTAAATCTTGTAAAATTGTACGTAAAATAATGTTTTAACGCTTCTGGCTAGTCGCCAAAGCTGGGATATCCAAAATGTAACATATTTTATTTTTATGCGCCGTTTAACACAACCATAGTATTAACATAAGAATACAAGATGACACTGTGTTATTACTATTGTATCGTTTGTACCTAAAATTCTGTGAAGACTCAGCTTGCTTTTAAAATAATACTTTAGTTGATCCGAATCACAGACCACATGAATACTATTAGACGCTTTTTTTCGGAATGTCTGAATTACTGCTGGCCTTAAGGGCCGTCACGGCTTCACCAGTCGCGAGCGCGAGCAGAGTGTTCAGTCAGAATTTAAAGGTGTGGGGCTGTACGCCAAGGGTGTCTCCTGCGAGACCAATCCTCGGCTTAGGGTGGGGTCTTGATTTGCGATAAGGGCTAGTGAGATTGTCTTGTCCGTCGGATGATCCTTGCCCTTGAGCTCGGTTCGCCGATGGGCGAAACAGGGGTCCTCGTCGCCGCCGGCGGTGACGGTGTGTCGCGTATGTAGGTGTGTAATGTTTTCGTGTTTACCGTTGGCCAGAGTTATCGGGTCATTGGTATCGGTAAGAACGTGGCGGGGCCTACGTAATTGGGGATCGCCATTAGGATCTGGGATATGGTCTGACCCGGCTACCACCAGTGGGTTTGGGTGCGAAATCGTACGAAGTATCTTTTAGAGATTTCTTTGAAATGCTTTGCTAAACTCGTCAATTCAAGATCTTAATGGAGGTCTACGTTGGGCATATACCACGGTGCACCCGTGACAATACGCATGAATTTGTTTTGTACTACTTACAACGGATACAAGTCCGTACGAAGGATATGGGCAAATATGGGTATGATAGGATGGGTTAATAGATACGCCATCGGGAGAAAGTGTTACTGCGCATATGAGCAAACGCTCTAATTACTGTCAAAGTTGTCATACATTTGTAGATATATTATATCATGAAAAAATTGAAATAAACCATGTTGTACTGTTTTATCGTACCGAATGAGATGACAAGGTTTAACAATTACACTTGAAGTAATTTAATTTCATCTGTAAGTAACCGTGGTCCGAGCCCTCGCTAAATGGCCATATATCATTCTGCAAGGCAGAAAGGCAAAACATTGACTATACTTGTCACTGTCATCATGATTACTAGATGGTAGAGTTCCACAACGTCTCGTCTGGGGTACATACTACACCGCCTTACCTATTACTGCTGCAATGGCATCAATGCTTGCAACTGTCGTGTTCCGATTTGGAGAGCAGTACGGGTATCAACGCGCAATTAATATCTTTGATGTCTATAGGTTATGGTTGCCTCTTTCCATCAGAAGATCCAGATTGTGATATAAAAATAATAATTAACGCCCGTGAAAAAAGCCACATGCAATGTTATAGTTTTTTTTCGAAATGGCTACTACAGTTGACCTTATGCGTTGTTACTGCGTCATCGGGCTTTTTGGGCGAACAGAGTGCTCAGCCAGAACTTAAATAAATATATAGCCTATAAACACCCGCGCTAAGGGCTGTCTCCTGTGAGACCGAACCTCGGCTTATTGCGACGTTCGGACTAGCGATGGTGGGAGGGGTCGTGGCATTGGGATAAAGAAGTCTTCGTCGTCGAAACCGGCGACGACGGTGTAGTGTGGTGTGCGTAACATTGGTGTTGATATTTGTGGTGGTAATAGGATCGTCGGGATAAAATGTTATAGATGGATAGTGAAGTTCAAACTACCGCAAGTGCAGTTCTGAGGTAATAATTTTTATATCATAAGATAGCAAACAAGCAGATGGGTCTCCTGATGGAAAGAGTCAAACATCGCCTATAGACACCAAAGGTGTTAATGGTTCGTTGCTATCTTGTGGCGAGGTCTTATGCCACATGCATAAGTTTACCGGCTACCCTCCAAACCGGAACACGACAATGACAAGCACTGACGCTATTGCGGCAGGAATAGGTAAAGCGGTGGTACCTGACCCGGACGAGTCAATGCAGAACTCTACCACCTAGTAGCCACGATGTTAGTGACTCGCATAGCCAATCGGTCGCCTTTTACGACCTGCCTGGCAGAACGACAGTTGGCCTATTCTTCAAAGGAGGGACCAACATGGGGAAAAACGGAGTACATAAAATGTGTGTTACTGCTTTTGCTTCTGACGTGAAAGAAAGTGTAGTGGAATTGGGTGGACTATTTTACCGCTCTGGTCTTCTCGCTGATGGAAAGAGACAACCACCATTTATAGACATTAAGATGTTAATGGTGCGTTGCTATCCGTACGGCCGGTTGTTAATACCGCGTGCATAAATTTACCAGTTACCTTACCCACCAAACCGGGACTCGACAGTTAAGAACATTGACGCTATTGTGGCAAGAATAGCCTCGGGCCACACGTTGCAGCACTCTACGACTTAGAAGCCACGATGGTAGTGAGTCGTATAGTAAGTCGTTCGCCTTTTACGAACTACCTGGCATAATGGCAGATGGTCTATTCTTCAAATGACACCTGGACCAACAGGCATTAAGTTCCCCTTTTAACTACATAGTATAAAACAAAGTCGCTTTCTCAGTCTGTCCCTATGTATGCTTAAATTTTTAAAACTACGCAAATGTTTTTTTCAATAGATAGATTCTTGAGGAAGGTTTTAGTATATAAACCTTTCCGATGTTCCCACGGGAACAAAAGCTACGCGGCTGAAACCGGGACCCGCGGGCGGGTCGCTAGTATAAAATAAATTATAATTTGTAAATTACACAAAAATTATACTTTTAATTGACAAAGTTTTAATAAATAAAAAATAATCTAGCTAACGTAATCATTCGACTTCCAAACTGCAATTAATAACGCTTACCTTGGATAATCTATACATATAATAAAATCGTAGGAAAGTCAAAACTGTACATTGAATACTTTTTTAAAAGAATACTTGGGGCGTGATCTACAATCGACATCGAAGCCAAAAAATATAGTTTTTAGAATTTTTGTCTGTTTGTCGGTTTATCTATTTGTCTGTTTGTCTATATGTATGTGCGGAGTAAACTCAAAAAGTACTGCATGGATTTACTTCAAATTTTGCATGAATATTACTAACAGGTTGGGTCAACATATAGGCTACATATTATCACGCTATCACCTACGGGGGAGGGGCAGTGCGGAGTAAACGATATCCGCGCGGACGAAGTCGCTGGCAACAGCTAGTTAACTATATAAAGGCAACATTTGATATACATAAATTCTAATTTACTAGGAAATTTAATTTGGATTAAAAACAGATGTGGCAATAAAATACATGTAAAATACTTGGCGACGTTTAACGATGTTTATCTCTCCCATACCGCGGATTCCGAGACCCATTGTTTGCATATTTTATTGATCAGGTATTCACACATTACTAGGTTGTTGGCGGCGTATAATTTAAGTGACTTCAAAAATGAATGTATATTTTTACTATTAATACAAAGGAATAAATAAGCTTTTGTTTTTGTTTGAACAAAATGTTGGTGGACCAAACTCGCCGTGTTGGTCCTGGCCTCCTTTGTAGAATAGGCCAACTGCCGTTTTGCCAGGCAGGTCGTAAAAGGCGACCGATTGGCTATCGAGCCACTATCATCGTGGCTACTAGGTGGTAGAGTTCTGCATTATCTCGCCCGGGTCTGGTACCACCGCCTTACCTATTCCTGCCGCAATAGCGTCAGTGCTTGTTGCTGTCGTGTTCCGGTTTGGAGGGTAAGGTAGCCGGTAAACTTATGCATGTGGCATTCATTATACCTCGCCACAAGATAGCAACGCACCATTAACATCTTTGGTGTCTATAGGCGATGGTTGACTCTTTCCATCAGGAGACCCATCTGCTTGTTTGCTATCTTATGACATAAAAAAAAAACATGGTCAAACCTTAAAAATCTGCAACCCCTATCCATTGCATTTTTTTTTATTTAACAACAATGTTCCGCCATACTTTGATGGCATGCAAGTCTTGCATACAGTTATACTATTCTAGGATATGACAGTTATATAGTTAATAATTGAATAATTAAATACAATTGTATTACAATAAATGACAATTTTTGCATGCAACTAATATTTTATTCAAAACAATACAGTGAATATATAGTCCAAGGAAAAAATGTGTTAGTGAAATATTTTTACTGATCGCCCCGTTGGTCAAGTGGTTAGCGAGCCTGACTACGCAATCGACGGGGCTCGGGTTCGATTCCCGACGGGGACAAGCATTTGTGTGATGAGCATAAATGTTTGTATTTCCGGGTTTTTGTGTTTATTATGTATGTAAAAGTAGTTATATATGTATTTCTACGTATTAGTATAATTGACTAACATCCATAATACAAGAAAATAATTTGCTTACTTTGGGGTTAGATCAGTAAGTGTAATTTGTCCCGTGAATATTTATTTATTTATTATTATTATTTATTTTTAAAACATTGTTTTTGTTCTCCTTTAATGAAAGATACTCCTTAAATGTATAGAAAAAATTCTTGATCAACCATTTACGAACCTCTTTTGTAAATGATACGATTAAAAGTTCTAATTTTCAACTCTCTGAATGTTTGGGGTAGCGTGTTGTAGGTCTTAATTATCATTGCGTAGCAATTTTGTTTGTAAAGTAGGTAAGCTAGAACATTTGGGCAACTTTAACTTGGTCGGGTCCCTAGAAATAAAAATTCTGTTTTCAGAGTCATTCGAAATATTGCACTAAAAGCTACGTGTATTTACAAATCTATTGAAACCAATATTGATTTGTTACCCTGATGATGCGTTAAAACTCGAAACCACTTGATGTTAATTAAGGCGAGGCATCGCGACAAATGGGAAAATACTGGTTTGTTTAATCACTTTTTTTTGTATTGATTGTTAAATAACAATTTTACAAAAATTACACGATATACCTGAAGATATTATCTAAGGAATGTGCTAACTTGTTACATGACAGAATGTACTTTACTCGATCATATAAAATTCCGAAAACAGGCTAAAAAAAAACTCTAAAACAAATAATTTGTTAATCATATGTCTAATCTTCCACATGATTTTTATATGGTGATATTTAGTTGTAAATAAAAAAAAGAATGTGCTAAATTTTGGTTTTCAGGTGATATCCTATATTTATTTATCCGAAAATTAACACGTTTCTCAGCGGTTTTGAAAACATACCGCGCCACCCATTTCCTATAGAATTGACGCGCGTCGAAATACCTCACCTTAATGAAAACCGAGAATAAAAATGCAAGTGCTTATAACATTAAATAAACAAATAGTCATGTTTACATGTATTTATATAGTTATATAAATACATGTTAACATGGAGTTTTACCAAGGGCTAAAGATATTCATTGTTTCGAGATAATCATCGCCAACAGATATCAAATATGTTAATTTTGCGTGAATATTGAGTGTGGTAGGGAAGTGGGTAATGCCGCAGGCCTATTACCGGCTTCCTTAACATACCAGCGGAAAACAACAGTAACAAGCACCTTTGCGAAAGTAATACGCTTTCAATCGTCGGCACTTGGTGGAATTCCATTATTAATTGATGTTTATTATTCCATTATTAATTAATTGTTTATTAAATGCATTAGAATTTAATTAGTAACGAGCATCACACAAATAGTAATTTTTAAATTAATTACGTAAAATAATTTATATGCAGGAAAATACCTAAATGTTAAGAAGAATCCTTTAAGCTAGCAATACAGAGTAAGTGTATTTATATTTAGGTTTACCCAATACCATTTAAAAAAAAATTTTGTTTATGTTGTTATCTACAAGTAAACTGTCATTCAAGAATATTATGTCTTGAAGATGTTTTAACAACCGAAGCCGGTCGATTAATTTAAAACAATTTTGTAACTACTTTCAACTTCTAAACTTTTTTCAACTAATTTCAACTAATAATAAACCCTAACTAGACGTTACAGAACTCGTATAACTTTTAATCATTTTCGCTTTTAAAATCATTAAAACTCAAAATTATTGCGGTAATATTTTATTACGAAATACATTTACCGTCATTGTTTCCGCAAAAGGGAATCCCGCACAAAATTTAATACAGCCATTGCAATATTAAACAATAGAACAAGGAATCTCTTAGATTAAGTGCGGCATATTATTGGGCCCCTAACCTGTGTAGCCGGGGAACCATTAAATTAGAAATACGAAATTAACAAGCACATGTAATTTGTATCTGGTAATGTTCTGTCGTGGCGGTGTGCCAGCCCTGACTCGCGAGACGAGATTTGTATAAGGAGATTTTACACTGCAGACTTAATTCTTCTACTGCAATAGCGTCAAGGCTTGTCATTGTCGTGTACTAGTTTGGAGGATAAGGTAGCCGATAGACTTATGCATGTAGCATTACCATTTCGCCACACGCGTAGTAACGCACCATTAACATCTTTATTGTCTATAGGTGATATTTTCTCTTTCCATCAGAAGAGGTATTTGCTTGTTTGTAAACACGGTCGAGATATTGTAGAATTATACCACCTTGTATACAGGATAGTAGTGATATCGTAGCTAACGTTCGCCTTTCACGAACGGCCAACCGGTAAGACAGATGGTTTGTTTCTACAAAAGATGCCTGAATAGACACAAGAGATTTACAACATTTTCTATTAGATTGCGTCAAATACGAAACTAATAGGGAAAATGTCTGTAAAAATATCCGTGTTGTGTATAAGTGAACCGAACGTTAACAGAGGCAAAGATTTACAACGATTCATAAGTTTATTGGTTCGTGAAATTGATTGTGATTCCTCATCACTGCATTTGTCAACTTGAAATATCAATCGCCTTTTATTTACGGTATCCGGGACAAAAATGGGACGGATATTTTATCATAATGGAAAATATAAATTGTAAGGGTAACCATAATAGGGTTATTTCCACTCTGAATCAATCGGATATATTGTAGTTTCTAATTTTTAATAATGATATGGAGAAAATATATTTTTTAAATAAGGATTAATAATATTTTAAGGCTATAATTTTACCAAAAGAGACATCAAGTCACGTGACAGTAAACTTAAATCTGGAAGTGTTACGTCACGCCGTGGTAAAACCTCATATTCATTTTGACATTTTTGTAAAAACTACAGAGTATTTAATGTATGTATGACAACAGTGTGATGTCATTCAAGAAGCAATGACAGTCCAAAGCATTTTCACGGTGAATTTAAATTTTTAAACGTGATTTTTTTGTTATAAATGTAATATATAGTAAATAAGGGTCTTTATCTTATTAGGTATATTAACAAAAAACTATTAAATAGTTTTAAAAAGTATGAAATAGTTTTTCAAATTTATTCAAATTTAGTCAACTAGTCAGAGTCTTGTCAAAATCTCTAGCAGACTTGCAGCGTACTCTACCAGAAATTTGTAATGTGTATGTCTCTGTAGTTAGCAATAATCCATTAGCCATAATTATTGCTAGAATTAATACGCTCACATCATTTTTGTTTGGTAACATTCTACTGTGGCAGTGTGCCAACCGAGAGATGACATTTGGTTAAGGACATTCTACATTACATACTACATATAAATTTAATTGTCATAGTTGCAAATTTATTCAACCAAGGTAATCTTAGGTATAAAACCATAGACGATTATGTATAATTTACACTCTTCCTCCGTCGCTCGTTCTTCGCTCGTAGCTAGATTTGTTGTAATGGATAAACTCTAAAATACCACGAGCGTTTTTAAATATATTTTTACTTATAAAAAGCTTTAAGCTACGTAATCAACGAGTAATACTTATACTATATTATATATTTAAAAAAATATATATAAATTTTATGCGAGTGAAGCCTCGGGTATCCGGTTGTAACAGAATGGCCGAATGTAAAAATACTTTCAGATTAAAATGCAATTTAAATTTTCAGATTTTTATTCATTACAATATAATAATTTTTATTCATTACAATACAATATAATAATATTCTAGTCTGATAAATAAGCAAGTTTGAATTGTGCACTGTGAGTATATCTCATTCTTTATCGTTCATTACCAATTGCAACGTTGTTGTCGATGCGATAGTATGGACGTTTATCTAGATGCATACTCAAATGAGTTTATTAATAGCACCATAATTGTACATCCATTACCTGAAAAAAACGCGAACTTAGATTAATGGATGGATATGTATGTGTGTTTTTAAAAACACCATAAACAAAGAAATACCACGTAATACTATTGTGCATTCACCTTAATACTTGTGTCTAGGCGTTATTAAATTTTGTAGTACGTTTTGTGGGTAACCTACCTTTCTAGCTGTCTAGATAAAGAAATAGGTTTATTCAGCGGTTTTTTACAGTGAAGTTTCAGTTAAGTTGGCGTCTAATTTAGAGGTAGAAATTAATCAGATCATTTCTTTTTAAAACTTTTCTTACGTAAGACAGAGACGCAGAGCGTACTTTATAACGTAATGACATGGAATCAGTTACCCTAATTTTGTATGATATTTTATGTTAGGTATAATTCCCCGAGTGTGATATAAAAACGAATATTCAAGTTTATTTTTCAAGAGACACGGACCAACATGGGAACGAATACCTATACTAAAGTATCGGAGAAAATTAGGAAATTATACGGGATAAAATATTAGCATACGGAGGTTTGATACGTATTTCTAATCGGACTTATTCTTTGCTATTACTTTTCAATAGGAATAGGTAAGGCGTTGGTATTAAACCAGGCTGACATTATAAAACTCTGCCTTTCTGATATCTTATAACATTCTCAATAGGGACTGGAACCAACACGGGTCTTCATTACAGTTTTCCACAATTTGCGTTTTCGGAACTTATGATGGACTAGGTTTTACGGGTTATTTACATCAAAGTTGTCAATGTTGCGTTGATATCCGTGTGGGAATATTCTTATGCCACATGTTAGTTTACCGGCTTACCTTACTCTCCAAATCGGAACAAACAGAGAATAGAGAGAGAGATGTGAGAAGGAAGAGAGTTTGGACACCTTAAATTAGAAATGTCGCTGGACAATATACTCGAATTAATCTTTTTTTATCTTTCGAAATACTTAAACTTCCGAAATTATTTAACTGTCGTAGTCTTTATATGTCTAGCAGAGTTGGAGTGGATCTTAAGTAAGCAAATCATTTGCTTGTGATATGGGTTTATATAAATATAACATATTTGCGTAATGTGTATTTATACACATTTATATAAATATTACATTTAATATGCACCCAAGTCCAGAATACAAACATTCTTACTCAGCTCATAAATGTTTGTCTTCGTGGGGAATGGAACCCGATAGCTAATCGACTTCGTTGTCGGTGTCGCTAACCGCTCACCCATGGAGCGGTCAAGCTGATTGTATTATATACAAGTTTAAATGGTTTGGGGTCCATCGATCTACGAGTATCAATGTCTGTGGCCTTTGCTTGGATCTTTTTTATATATCACCAGCTGTACCTTACGCGGTTTGCTACGCCACCAACTAAAATAAAAAAGGAAAGACATTACATTACCACATTACCAATTCAGAAACCTTCGCTCATGCAGAACACCTTGCTAAAGATCATCACATGATCAAATGCATAGTTTACGATTCTATAAAGGACATACAGACAAAAATTATTTTATATATATATATATATATATATATATATATATATATATATATATATAAGCAGATGGTTCTCCTGATAAAGATAACCATCGTTTATTAACATGTGTGGGAATATTTTTATGTCACATGTAAGTTTACCGGCTTACCTTACTCTCCAAATCGGAACAAACAGAGAATAGAGAGAGAGAGAGAGAGAGAGAGAGAGAGAGAGAGAGAGATGTGAGAAGGAAGAGAATTTGGACACCTTAAATTAGAAATGTCGCCGACTCATGGCTCTCCTAATGGAAACCGAAACCTTCGTCTAGAGACATGAAAAATGTTAATGTTGCGTTGATATTCTGTGGCAGGATGGCAATGCCACATTCATAAGTCTACCGGTTACTTTCCCCTTCAAACCGAAACACGCAGGCAGGCGTTATTGCGGCAGGAATAGGTATGCGGTGACACTATATGCCCGGACGCGACATTGCAGAACTCTACCACCTATTAATCATGATGGTAATGACACCAATTATATATTCTGCCAGGAATTGGTAAGCCGGTGGCACTAGACCCGGTCGAGACAATGCAGAACTCTGTCACCTAGTAGCCACGATAGCAGTAGACTCGCATAGCCAATCGTTCGCCATTTGCGATCTGCCTGGCAGAATAGCAGATGGTCTATTCATCAATGAGGGCGCGCACCAACATCCTAGCAATAACCTAGAGCTCCCTTGGATATCCTTTTTTCTAAGTGGGCGTTTCATTTCACAGCATCTTTACACAAAACACATCATAAATTTGTGTATCTAAATGAATCGGCAGCGAATGTAATAATTTCGTCCATCGCCCACGCCGCCGACGCCATGCAGTCTGAAGGCAAACTTCTTTTATCTAAGTAAATTACAGTCGGACGCGAAAATCATTTAAACATCTACTCATTAATATGCGAAGTAAAAACTTTGCAGCCGTTATGTGGGTACGAAATTTGGCACAATTAGCCATTCAATTACCTAATAGAATTTGCAGAAACCTAAATGCAAAAAAATACATAAAATAATTCACGGGACAAATTACACTTACTGATTAATTTAAATTACCCCAAAGTAAGCAAATTATTTGCTTGTGTTATGGGTTTTAGTCAACGATCCTAATACATAGAAATACATATATAAATACTAGAATATATATAATAAACACCCAAACCCGAAAAAACAAACATTTATGCTCATCACACAAATGCTTGTCCCCGTCGGGGATCGAACCCGAGCCCCGTTGATTATGTAGTCAGGGTCTCTAACCACTCGATCAATTATATACATATAATAAAATCGTAGGAAAGTCAAAACTGTACATTCAATTATTTTTTTTTTAATACTCGGGGCATGATCTACAATCGATATAAAAGCCAAAAATATAGTTTTAGAATTTTTGTCTGTTTGTCTGTTTGTCTGTTTATCTGTTTGTCTGTATGTATGTCCAAAAAAGCATTATAAATTAACATTACACCCACTACATTCGTTTGGCATAGGTACTTGATAATATTATATACACATGTATACTATTTTCTTTACGTCTACAGTCTGTTGTCAAACTTAAAAAAGATTTTAGTGTAAAAAGTCTATGGTCTAATTTCAACCACAGGTCGATCGCTAGTATCATTTGTAAGCTGCTGCGAGTATCTAGGAGTAGTATATAGTACAACTAGCTGACTCGCGCAGCTTCACCTGCGTCCCGCTCGGTCAATGTAACTTTGACTAAAAAAGTTAAAGTTTAATCAATTTTGTTTGTGCAAAATTTCATTCTCCTAATATATAGAGAAGTAGTGTAGAAAGCTTTTTTTCATAATATATGCTATAGAAATAAATTAATGAATATCATTACTCATTAGGTATATATACACTGTGCCATGCGTTTGACACGCACATACGTACATATATACGATATTGTTTATAGTTGAAATCTGTTGTTAAACTTAGTCATAGTTTATTTATCCTATGATTTGTGCAATAGATATATTTTGTGCTTTGACATTAATAGAATTAAGGTTGAGTTTTAACCACAGGGCATTTACTAGTTTATTTAATTATGTATATATAAATCGCTTTTGTAATTTGAGGCATTACATTTTTGTCACTGACTGTAGATACTTCTGGAATATTTATTTGTGTTTTATGCAAAATATCAATGTAGCTCATTCATTCTGACCGGTTTCATATCTGTCCATGGCTAGTTATGATCTAGGCGTTAGAATTTACGATATTCATACAGATTTCCATTTAAGATTGTATAAATTGTTGCTGTTCATTTTAAATTCAATTATTTATATAGTAATATTTTTTGACTTCTAAGAATTATAATTATGTTTGTGTTTCTTGTTAAGAATTTTAAGTGTTTTTTAATAATTGGCTACGCCCAAGATTAACATTTTATGCACCTTACAAGAATAGAAACACTTTTATGGATAAAAATTATTAATGTTAAATCTAAATTTCGGCAAATATTTACTTGTTTTGGCGAAAAGTAATATATACACATTACACACATATACACAAACTAACAATTATTAGTGAGATGACATTTAATGTTACATTTTATTTACCATACAAATACAATAACTGATTTTACAATATATTTCGCTTTTTTTATATCATAAGATAGCAAACAAGCAGATGGGTCTCCTAATGGAAACAGACAACCATCGCTTATAGACACCAAAGATGTTTATGGAGCGTTGCTATCTTATCGTTGCTATCTTGTGGCTAGGTCTAATACCAAATGCATAAGTTTACCGGCTACCTTGCCCTCGAAACCGGAACACGACAGCAACAAGCACTGACGCTATTGCGGCAGGAATAGGTAAGGCGGTGGTACCTGACCCGGGCGAAACAATGCAGAACTCTACCACCTAGTAGCTACGCTTTTAAATATTGTCTAATATTTATACTAATCTTTAATATAAAAAAACCCTCCAGGTTTTCATTATTAACATTAATTATTATTAATAACTAATCCCTGGATGAACCAGGGATTAGTTATTAATCTAAAAAACTTTCCATTTTTGATAGTCACATTCATAAGAAAGTCTATGGTCAAGTTTTTCACTTGACTTAACATAATTTTTTAAACTCAGCATGACAGCAGCAACTGCCTTCCTATTTCCTATACCTAACCCAAACTCTGCATTAGATCTTCACCAATTAAAAATGGGACCATACGTAAAGTATGCCAATAAAAAACTAATTTATACTTCATAAATTGTTGGTCTGAGGTAACAGACATTAATAAAACAGCCGAATTAATAATCGGATGAGGTTTTGGAAGTTGGTTGAAACGAAATGAGATGATTTTTGGGTCACGCAATCAAAGTTGCGGCTAGCAGCTCTAGCTGGTTTAAAATCTATACATATAATAAAATCGTAGGAAAGTCAAAACTGTACATTGAATATATATTTTTTTAAAATACTTGGGGCGTGATCTACAATCGATATTTAAGCCAAAAATATAGTTTTTAGAATTTTTGTCTGTTTGTCTGTTTATCTGTTTGTCTTTATGTATTTCCGGGGTAAACTCAAAAAGTACTGCATGGATTTACTTAAAATTTCAAATCACGCTATCACTTAGCTGCCAGGAGCAGTGCGGAGTAAACGAAGTCCGCGCGGACGAAGTCGCTGGCAACAGCAAGTATATAATAAACTAGTTTCAGTGTGCAGCCCGCTGCATTATAAGTTTCTTGTGGATCCTGCGGGAATCGCTCAATTTTCCGAGATAAAAAGTAGCCTATGTGCTATTCCAGATCATCATCTACCTGTTTGCCAAATTTTATTCAAATCAGTTTAGTAGTTTTTGCATGATTGAGTAACAAACATTTATCCATCCAAACTTTCGCACTTATAATATTACTAGCTGCAGCGTGCAGCCCGCTGCTTTATAAGAGTTTTTGGCGAATCCCGCGGGGTCACTTATTTTTTCCGGGATAAAAAATAGCCTATGTGCTATTCCAGGTTTCATTATCTGCCTGTGTGCCAAATTTCATTTAAATCCGTTCAGTTGTTTTTGCGTGATTGAGTGACAAACATCCATCCAAACATCTAAACTTTCGCATTTATAATATTAATATAGATATAGATAATATAGATTGACTTTACACTTCTCAAAAAAGAAAGCTTTTTGATTTTCCGCTAATAAGCCGTAGGAGTTCTTGCTTCTAAATCGAAGCCGGTATCTATAGATCGCTGACATTTATTGCTGCCTACCTTAGCTTCGCAAAAGTGATGTAATCTATATCTATAAAAGAGAAAGTGTGTGTGTATGTTCCGTATAGGCTCCGAAACGGCTGGACCGATTTCAATGAAACTTTCAGGGAATCTCCAGATTGACCTGGCGAGTAATCCTGTAAAATTTGGTGACGATCGGAGCACTCCTATTTTTGAACTGTCAAATAGAGGTTTTATTTACTATGATGATATTCTATTGTTTTATAACCCAAATTTGTATTGACACATGCGTTGTGTATATTTGTCATTATGAACCATGTAGAATTATAATGGAGTATATTGAAGTATAATGAAGCATAATAAATGTAAAAACTAAAAATGTAGTGCCTATATGAATTTAGATATTTCAAAGATAGCAGGAAATCTTCATGGTATAGGGAAAGGGGAATTGTTTTACTCCAAATTTTACGCGTGCGGGCCACGGGCAGTAACGAATAAATCAAAACTACTGGATCGATATTAATCATTTTCTTCCCGTGCGAAGCCGGGGCGGGCCGCTAGTTACCTAAAAAAATGAGACTAAATCTGCTGTTTACAGTGGTAAATAAATAGAATTATTATCAAATAATAAGACTGAATCTACCACTTTTCTGAAATTTAACTTCTCCATTGCAATTGAAGATTTTCATTGTAAGATTTTTAAGATTTTCCCGTACGATTTTTTTATATTTTTTGTATACAAACATTATCTTGGCAATAACGAATACAACAAAAAATCTATAAAACAGTTGACCCTGCAGGCTTAACTCCTTATTTCTGAAACTTTCCGGTAAATTGAGGTATTTTAGCTTTAGCTAACTTAAAGGAGCAAAAACTTTTAACCAAGCGTAGATTTTTTCAGAGTTAAAAACCTAAAGTTTGTTAGATCTACTAAAATTAGTTAAAAAATATCAGTATTTATTATGAAAGGTTAAAGTTAAGTATAAAAAAAATATATCAGTATTATAACAGTATTATGAAAAGCTGTATATTGTGGAAACGATGACCAATATTAGTTTTTCACATGGCATTCGACGTAATTTTTGAGATCTGTATTTTTAGCTACAAAATTGATAGGTTGAAAAATGTCGAAGTAATATCAAAACTGACGGTTATTTTAAAAATATGAAGTAGGTTTGTTGTAAACAATATAATTTTACCATCTGAAAAGCTGTAATTTTAATTTAAAAACTTGATTTGACTTTGATTCTTGAAACAGCATTAGACGCAATTTTTATATTTTAAAATATTGTGAAAAGTCAAACATTTATTGTTTAAAAAATCTCGAAGTTGTGTCAAAAAAACGCTTTTTTACAAAATCTCGTCAACTATAACTAACGAACGGATAAACCGATTTTGTTACCATTTTCGGCATTGAACGCAATCTTTTAAGGAATAGATTTGATTAAATATTGTAATCAATCGGTATATTAATTTGGAAGTTATTATAAAAAAATATATTAATTATCCGATTTTTTAGGCTTTTTCAAAGTTTCTCTACATCTCCCGGGCCGAATCGGTTCCGATTTCCAAGAAGTCTAAGCTTGGCAGAATACAATCGAATGCCATCAACCAAGTTTCGATCGTCCCAGCCGTTTAAGTTATGAGATGTTTACATACACACACATAAACATACATACTGATGTCATCGTGAAAAAAGTCGGAAACGGTTCCTAGGACCTCAAAACGTGGAGATCTGGTGAAAACTCGATTTTAGAAATTCGGAGCAAAATCGGTAACTTTCTTATACTACTAACGTAGCGGAAAGTTAAAATAGAATTATCAAACATTAAGGCGATTCATATTTATCTAGGCATACATACATGATATTAATTTAAAATCATTTAAATATGTATAAAGTATAATACAATAAATCTGACCATAAAATTATATTGTTAAAAATAGCCATAACTAAAAATTTCAACGCATTTTATTTATGTATTTTTTTATTACATTTACCTTATAGTATAATTTGTTAGATCATCGGAACAAGTTATATCGTAAGATTTATTAAATTGTTCTAGTAACGACATCGTGGAAATTATATTAATTGCTTTATTACAACATTAAGCATATTAATATGAAATTTATACATTATATTTAACACATAAGAATGTTTCGAAGCCGATGATAATAAAAATCATAAATTTAAGATCACAAACAGATAAAAGAATATATAACTTTTTGATTTCAAGTATAAAATTTTATTCGTACAAATCAAACAGTTTTACACCTAGAATGACATCTGTTTTTCGCTGGATATCTTTGATTAGAGGTACCAAATGCTGGGTTAAAATATTTTCACCTATTATGGAATGACCTTATAATACAGGCTGGTCAATTTACATGCATTTTTTATATCATTGAATACTAACAAGCATCACCCTATAGATGGAAAGAGATAACTATCGCCTATTAACACTAAAGATGTTAATAACGCGTCCAGTGTAGCGGTCACAGAACAAAAATCGATCGCTATTATTAACAACTAGATGTACCCGCGACTTCGTCCGCCTGGAAAATTTCTAAAATAAAGGTAGCCTAAGTTACTCCTTATTACCGTGGTTTAAAAGACAGACAATCCGGAAAAGAATAGTATGCAGGTTTTATCCGCATAGTTCCCGCACTTTCCTATCTACATCTTTGGAAAAACTATCCTACATCCTTTCTCAGGTCTCAAACTATCTTTGTAACAAATTTCATCCAAATCGGTTTACGCGTGAAAACGAGACAGACAGACAGACGAGTTACTTTCACACTTATAATATGAGTATAGATAATTTGTAACATATGAAATGTTTCAAATTTTCGTAACATAACCTAACGTATCAAATTTTCAAATTAATCGGCTAAAAGTAGTAGTATTAATTTCGAAAAAAAAACATAATTATTTGTGGTATCGCTGCAGGAAAACCAATATTAGCATAAAAAATATTTTATGATGTAGGGTATGATAGTAATTTCCTTCTAAAATTATTATAACATTAATGTTAAAATTATACATAAAATATTACAAGTGAATAAAAATATACCGAGGACGCCGGATGTGATAATTCTTATGCCGGGTCCCTATAATCTACAAACTGTCATTCGTAACAGTAACAATTCGTAACTAGCTTAGTAATAAAACGGTCTGTCATGCTGTCCCACAAGTTTTTTGGACTATGTATTTACGACAAGCATCCGTAGCTTGACTGCTTACCGATGGCCCTCTCGAATATAGTGTGTTATCTGTGGATGGCCCTCACTGCGTTCCATTATTCAGAAAGTTTTAAAATAGTCTCGAAAAAATTAAGCCCTATTTATAAACTAATTGATGTATAGTATAGAGCTAGATACAATGGATAGCCGTGTATGCATTTAATGCGAAATATAAATGATGTATACAAATAATCAATGGAAAAATTTTATCATTCAATATCAAAGAAAGAGTCATAAGCGTGAAATGGTTCACAATACTGACGTTAGCCGTCATCAAAGTTCAAACTGTTTTTTTTCAAAATAATTTATTAATTATAAAATTGATGCGACTTACTAATGTTATAGATACATTTTTACAAGAAGCACAATTTTTAAAACCAAAATGGAACAATTTAAGAAAAACAAAACCAGAAAATGTCCCAGCAAAATTCACTATAACTTAAAGGTATAATATATATTACAAGAATTACTTTGTTTACATTGTAGAATGGCAGATATCTCTTTGGCTAATCTCAGATGGCTCAGAGACAGCCACCACCAAGAAAGTAACAATTGCATTACAATCCATGTGGCAGGTAGATGTGCCGAATGCATACTTATTAGCTATTAGCTACCTTACCTTTCAAACTGGAACATACGTTACAAGCACAACGTTAATGCAGCAGGAATCGGTGAAACGACGGCACAAAACCTAGGTGAGACGTTGTAGAACTCTAATCTCGGAAAAATTATTCAAATCATTTTTTATTTATTCATTACTCAACTATTTGGATCTGATTTTATCAGTTCTTATACATTATGAATATTGGGTATGTTCTATAGTCTATACAGTACGTGGCTTCGGCTGAAGGTATACTTTATTTTATTGTGTGTATATTTTTAAATTCTTGTAGTCAATATTTATGTTAACTAATTCACTTTTTTTTAATTATACGATAGCAAACAAGTAAACGAGTCTCTAGATCAAAAGAGTCAACCATCGCCTATAGATACCACATATGTTAGTGGTGCCTTGCTATCTTGTGGCGAGGTCTAAGCCACACGCACAAGCTTACGGGCTACCTTACCTTTCAAATTGGAACAGGTCATTGACAAGCACTCACACTATTGTATGCGCAATATGTAAGGCCTAGTAGCCACTATGGTAGTGACTCGAGCAGCCAATCGGTCCGCTTTTTACGACCTGCCTGACAGAACGGCAGTTGGCCTATTTTTCTAGGGAGCTCGGACCAACACGGGGAAACGTCAAATGCATGACTGTGTGGCAGTATGAGCCAAAACTTACAAACTAGAAAAGATGCTATCTACATTTAAAATTTCTATCTAGTTTAAATTAATTTTAAAATAACTATGTCTCCTTTAATAACACAGGAGAGAACTACAAAATGAATGATGGACGCCAGGAACAAAACTTTGCAATAGCTAAATATGGCCACCGAGCAAATACGGCAATTTTGGAATAGAATTACTTAAAACTGAAATAGCGAAATCGCCATGACTAAGCTTAAAGCGAAGAAATTATAATAGTTGAAAAATAATGCTTATGCCGTGGAAGAGTTTGTGTTGGAGATCTAAGCTGCTTTTTAGTTGTGCTTCTTTTTTCCAATTTTTTGTTCCTTGCTAGTTATTAAGGCCTAATTATAGTTTCTTCGCATGTTAAACTTAGTATAAGTTATAAAATAAAACTTCAAATTTAAGCACTTTGGTTTTATTCATAATAAGGTGATAAACAAAATCCTATAAATATCCCCACTTTTTGTCTCAAGGCTGTATCTGAAATAGAAATAAATGAGCCCCTGAAATATTCACAGAACGTCTGCCGTTGTGGTCGCTAACACGACAAACAATAAGGTAAAAAAGTTAGAATCCAAAGGGGTTCCTATACAAGAAACATTAAAAATCTGTTTTCTTCGTCTACCTTCCTGCATTCTTGTACGGACCGTATGCGTATCCAGCTTCATTGTTGCAAGCTGAAAAATAAAGAATTAATGATAAAAAATACAATGTTATTAAACATTTTCAACGATTTGTCCAATCACGTATAATAAATTTCGTAAATGTATGTATATTTGTCCACGAATTTCTCGGGAATCAAGTTATAAAAGATTTACATCAGGTATAATTCAACTTAGGGAATTTTTTTTTTTATATCATAAGATAGCAAACAAGCAGATGGGTCTCCTGATGGAAAGAGTCAACCATCACCTATAGACCAAAGATGTTAATGGTGCGTTGCTATCTTGTGGCGAGGTCTAATGCCACATGCATAAGTTTACCGACTACCTTACCCTCCAAACCGGAACACGACAGCGACAAGCACTGACGCTATTGCGGCAGGAATAGGTAAGGTTTTTTGTGATATGGGTACAGTTGACACATATTTGAAGTCAGTTTAATTTTTAAATTGCTATGATCCATATCTTTGAGATAACCATTGCCTATAGATACCAGGTACCTATATTATTGTTACCCAGATAGGTATGTTAATGGTGCTTTGCTATCCATATGGCAAGGGTTGAAGTCAAATTTATGGTTCATTTCCGTAAGATTACTAGCTACCTTACCTTCCAAACTGAAACAAGACAGTGACAAGCATCGACACTATTACGACAGGATTAGGTAAGTGCGGATGTTGTAGAACTCTACCATGTTAGTGATTATAGTTAACCTGAAATTATTATTATTTATATTTCCCATATTGTTCAATACCTTTGAACAATAGACCATCTGTCATGCAGTTCGTAAAAGACTCGAAAAAGATTGATTTTCAGGTCATGACTATGGTGGTAGAGTTCCGCAACTCCTCACCAGGGTATATGGCACCACCGTTTTACCTATTTCTACCGCAATAGCGCCAATGCTTCTCATTTTCGTTTCTCGGTTCGGAGGGTAAGGTAGCTGGTAAATTTATACATGTGGCATTGCCATTCCTCCAAACGGATAGCAGTGCATCAGCATCAGTAAGAACTTTGGTGACTATAGGCATCTTTTCCTCGGGTGAGATATCTGCTTGTTTGCTTTACAATGGCAAAGATTGGCAGGCTTGTGAATTAAAGTAATTCGTAGGCGAAGTAGGTGAACAACATGACGTATATTTATTCAAATTTGCACAAATTATAGGAGATTATATTCTAACGTGTGTTCCATCAATTGCAACTAGAACTCGAGGAAAGCGGGCTATTTGGCAACGTCCTTGTTATGTATCATTTTTGATTTTTATGTAGTCCGATTGCAAATGTGCTATTGCAAAGCTGATATCACGTACTGTCCGCCTGGCGCAGGACTGTCACACCAATAGTCTTCTGTCAACAACACTGTGCCTATCGCATGCAATCGGAGGGTCAATAGCAGCTGGTGCAATGGAGATTATTCCATGATTTTTTGAACAAATACGAAGAACTATGAAAGTTTATTTATCTTGCAAGAGTCTACGAATAATAAAGTTTGTCAGCTAGGAAATAAGAAAAATATCTACCTGGCTCCTGTTATTCGTAAATGGGGATATATTTCAGACAATAATTGCTCTTCTGCCGTTATATCAAGCTGAAACCGCAGCTGGAATTATATGTAGTTTCCACTCTTTCCTTTATACTCTGATTGTTGATTTTTCGTCGGAACTAGACGTCACATACCAGTCTGATAATATGTAAAGCATTTCCGTGTCACTTTCTGAGCTTGAAGTGGTAAATTCACGCTAAATATTTTTTAAATTATTGTTCAACCGGCCGAAATCCGGGGGTAGCTATACGAATGACGGATGATGAAATTTTGACAGATTAATGACATTATATTTTTTATAGGGACATACCAATCTGTCATTTCCATAAAATACACAGTAAAACCTTAACTGGCAGCCCTCCCACCCGTTAGCAACGAACCTTTGGTAATTTGACATAAGAGTCGTGCTTTTTAGGAACAGTTTTAGCTTACGCCTCGTAGAAAATCCTACTATTTGTCACTAAAACGAGTCGTTTTGCAGATATAGGGACCGGGCATTAGTAATAGGCAATGGATGTCAAAAAGATGTTTTTGCGTCAATTAATGTAAATATATGCAATGTAGTATGTTGTTAATTCTCCATGGGTGCTCCAGGGTTGCTAGTTTATTTCAATATTTGTCAATTAAAATATTAATTTTTATTTAAAAATTTATTGTACAAATTCTCTTGCTGATATTGGACCCGTTATAAAAAATAAATGAACTGAGTTACTGCTAGGCATTTTAATATACTTTGTTTTTTATAATGTGTGGAATGTAATTTATATATTATGTATTGTTTAAGTGTATATGTATGTGTATATTAAGATATGTGTATGTAATACATGAACACCCACTTTGAGAAATTTCTCACTGTATCTGTATATTACACGCACACCCTTTCTCATTGATATACTGTATACACATATTCACGTCTTGATTATATTTAGTTCCGAAAGTATATTTTGATTGATATGTTCCGAAAGCGCATTTCACTGCATGGACTTCTTGATATATAACTCCATCTCGAGGTGAGGGCCTCATGATCTGTCATCACAGGGTATTCTAGTGCAGACACCAGTTTCTCACGATTCGTTGTTTTAGTTTTTATACTAGTAAATAAAACTTATTTTACCCAATGATTGTGAGAGAAATAAATATATTATTATTATTATTTTGTAAGAGGGGAAATAAATTCCCGACTACTAACTAGAACGTGCTAGAACGTTGCAGATCTCTACCAAGTTCTACAACGTATCGCCGGGTTTGGCACTACCAGTTACCACCTTACCTATTACTACTGCAATAGCGTTGTAGCAATAGCGCTTGTCCCTGTCGTGGTCTTGTTTTGTCACCTGCCGCCTGCCGCCCTGCCGGATAGTAACGCACCATTAATATCTTAGGATTATAGGCACTGGTTATTTTTTTACACCAGCAGACTTAGGATAAACAACGCGAGATACGCGTTGATCGAGAAAGTGACGTTTGCTTGACCTTGAGTGATATCTCAATATTATTTTCTAATTTGCATGCTACGACAAATATTTAAAACGTTAGATATAATTTACTCAAAATTTACTCGAATAGAGAAATAATGTTGAACGGCACATAATTATAATATGGCAATGCCATAATCTATACATATAATAAAATCGTAGGAAAGTCAAAATTGGACATTGAATATTTTTTAAAAGAATAGCCGGGGCGTGATCTACAATCGATATCGAAGCCGAAAATATAGTTTTTAGAATGTTTGTCTGTTTGTCTGTATGTATGTCCGGGGTAAACTCAAAAAGTACTGCATGGATTTACTTCAAATTTTGTATGAATATTACCAATAGATCGGGTCAACATATAGGCTACATATTATCACGCTATAATCTACGGGGGACGGGCAGTGCGGAGTAAACGGACTCCACGCTGACGAAGTCGCTGGCAACAGCTAGTTATTAAATATGTTAATACTGGGTATTTTTTTACACAGGAGAGTTTGTTTGCTTGTTTTCTTTTCTATGATATATTAATTACTAGCTGCAGCGTGGAGCCCACGGCATTATAAAAGTTTTTGGTGAATCCCGCGGGATCATCTTATTTTTCTAAGAAAAAAGTAGCCTATGTGCTATTCCAGGTCATCATCTACCTGTGTGCCAAATTTCATTCAAATCCAAATAATTAATTAAAATTCAAACATCCAAACTTTGGCTTTTATAATATTAATATAGATAATTTATACATATAATAAAATCGTAGGAAAGTCAAAACTGTACATTGAATATTTTTTTAAAAGAATACTTGGGGCGTGATCTACAATCGATATAGAAGCAAAAAAATATAGTTTTTAGAATTTTTGTCTGTTTGTCTGTATGTATGTTTGTCTGTTTGTCTGTTTGTCTGTATGTATGTCCGGGGTAATCTCAAAAAGTACTGCATGGATTTACTTCAAGTTTTGCATGAATATTACTAACAGTTCGGGTCAACATATAGGCTACATATTATCACGCTATCACCTAAGGGGGAGGAGCTGAGCGGAGTAAATGAAGTCCGCGCGGACGAAGTCGTGGGCAACAGCTAGTATAGAATATAGATATCTAATAATATTAGTATGTTAAATCCACTTGCTTTGCGCAGGCTGCAGTGTGCAATAACGTTTATAGTAGGGAGCCCAAGATGCTTAAATGGTAGATACTCGAGCGTCGTAGGGACCTATTGGATTTTGTAGATTAAATTATAGGAAAAGTAAAAGGTTATATAATGTTTTTCATTTCTATGGTGGGGAAAAATTTACAGATAAAATAATGTTTTTAATAAAACTGTGAGAGGGAAACACTAAATCGCAACAGATTAAGGTATGGTGGCTAAGTTGCCAGCTAACATTTAGAAAATCTGCCGATTCAAGTGTAGCGTAAAAGAGTGGGGGGTTACAAAATTGCAAAGAAAACGTTGTTTTAACATTTTAAAGCGCATCTGAATTTCCTTTTTTTATATCATAAGATAGCAAACAAACAGATGGGTTTCCTGATGGAAAGAGTCAACCATCGCCTATAGACACCAGAGATGTTAATGGTGCGTTGCTATCTTGTGGCGAGGTCTAATGCCACATGCATAAGTTTACCGGCTACCTTACCCTCAAAACCGGAACACGACAGCGACAAGCACTGACGCTATTATTATAGAGAAAATGATATAAGAATAACGAAAAAAATATAATCTGACAACTTCCACAAGCCGAAGTTATTGGAATTTTGTTTTTTTTTTCTGCCCTAATAACCCGCCTCTATGTTAATCTGACGCCCTGCTAATAGAAGGCCGGTCAAATTGGAATGCTTGGTTTTTGAAAATTGGATAAGCTTAAAAATAAAGCAAGTTTTTATAAACCAACTTTTATTGGAATCTTATGAAAAACTACTTTTTAGTCTCTGTAGTCTAGTGGTCCGGTGTTGGTGTTGACCACACGAAGTCTCGGGTTCGTTTCCGTGGTCAGGCACTAAAAATATTTTTTTTTAGTTTTCTGATAAAAACAACGTTGCCCGGGATTGGATAAGCGCCCGGTTGGTGATAGATTTGCACCCTATGAGAAAGCTATCATATTGTGGGACTAACGGCCGGTTTCCGAAACGCAAATCAATTTTAACAAGCAACTACTCTGTGTTTGACATATTTTTTACAAGCTTTTGAGATCAGTTTGCAAAACACAGATTAATTGTTTGTTAAAATTAATTTGCGTTTCGGAAATCGGCCGTATCTTCGGTCTTCGGCTAATCATGGGTGCGCTGGTTGTAACTCTGTCTGCCTCTTCGGGGATGCGGGCGTGAAGATGCTTATAAAGAACTACTGTAAAATGTTTTATATATTATTACTTTTTCACTCCATGACATTTTCATGAAACCGCTCATGTATGAAGCCTCATTAATTTTGCGTTTGTCACTAGATGCGGCCTGCACGCGGACTTCACGGAGCTGACGGCGTGTGTGGGCGGGGAACTGGATCGGCACGAGGGATCCGCGGTGCACAGAAGATATTTCTACATCACCTTGTTACGTGAACCAGTTTCTAGGTCAGTGGTGTTTTTCATTTTTGTTGGTTAAGCAACGTTATGTGTGGACATGTATTTGATGGGTTGAGGTTTATTGTTTTTGTATTATTTGAGGTTATACAGGGTTACTTTTATAGGTCCGACCAAATTTTAAAATTAACTACTAAATCAATATTTAGTCATTCAATAATTGAAAATGCGTTTTATGTTTAAAATTATTGTAAAATTATTGCAAGATAATATAAAAATATTAGCAAAAATATCCCACTAAATTCATGAATTGGATGCAGCGAGTCTTGTGAATGAACTCCGTGATATTGGTAGTGTGTCATTTTACATTTTACCTATAATTACGATAGTAACTCTCACGTAATCTGTTGCTCAAAGTACCTACATTTTTTCGATCACTTTTAATTTGGTTAAATGTACTAAACTAATATTTAAGTTCAAATTTTGTGAAATTGAAATTATATCCATGCGTTTTGTTTTTTGTATCGGATAAAAGGGAAATTACGATTTTTTTAAATTATTTTTAACCCAACATATCGATTCTAAACTGCCTCTGAAAATTTGGCGGGACCGTTAAAAGTATAACTCTGTATGTAATGAAAGTTTTTTAACTTGAAAAATTTGCAGCCTGGAATCTAGCCTGGAATCGTGCTAAATAGTTAAATAATGTATTTCCTATGTATTAGTCTCACACCTATACCACAAGCTAATAATTTGCTTACTTTGTGGTTAAATCAATTCTTGTAATTTTTCCACCTATATTGAAACGAAGTTCCTTATCGCGCGTTGTGAAAGGGGGCTAGACGGAAAAAATTCTCACGAAAAGTTGTCACGACACTTTTTGCTATAGTAAGCTATTGTAAGCTGTGCGGCGTGCGCATGTTTCTCTCTCTCTCTCTCTCTCTCTCTCTCTCTTATAGAAAGCAAGCCAGATTTACATTTTATTACAATTTAAAATTTTATTACAATTCCTTCACTAATTAATCGAAAGGAACTTCGTTCCATCCGGGTGTCCTTTGACGCCTCTCAACTTTTTAATATATTATTATGGTAGTACGTAATCTCTACCGTACCTCGGAGAGCATTCAATAGCATTAGTGCGTGTCGCTGTCGTATTCCGGTTTGGAAGATAAAGTTTACTTATGCAAGTTATTATATCTCTGCCCCATGGATAGCATCGCACCATTAGCATGTTTGGTCTATAGGCGATGGTTATCCTTTTCACTAAAATAGACATAAACTTGTTGGCTATCCTATGTAAATGAGAGAATAAACCTGGACCTAAAAGTTAACCACCGATTGTTTAGATGAGGTTGTCTATCCTAACTGCTTTTAAAAAGGATAAAATTTTCCTACCTTAATAGGACGTCAGACAGTAGATATATTGGAAAATATACCTAATGTTTTTATGCCTAGACTAGTATAAAATATTCGTGAAGCGTAACTTTAAGTACTATAAAAAAATGAGCAATGGCTTCCAAGTTGCGATCCGAATACGGTCAGTAAATTTTATAAATAAAAGTTTGTGTTGTTTATAAAATCTTCACGGCGTTATATTGCATATGAATGCCATATTGTGTCGTATAATAATGTCATAATACTAAATATAGAATGTATAATTTATGTTTATTACATTTTATAAGAAGTTTAAAGCTAAATGACTCATTTTTATACTGGTATAGGCTTCCATAACAATTAATACTCAAGTCAGCGACGTTTTTATGTATTACTAGCTGACTCGGCAAACGTTGTTCTGCCTTTATAATTACTCTTATTTTTTTCTATATTTTCTCACCTTTTAAACCTTCCCTGGACTTCAACAATTAATTCAAAATCAAAATTAGCCAAATCGGTTCAGCCATTCTCGAGTTTTAGCGAGGCTAACGAACAGCAATTGATTTTTATATATATAGATAGATAAGATAGCAAACAAGCCTCTCCTATAGACACCAAAGATGATAATGGTGCGTTCTATCCGTGGGGCGTGGTGTTGTTATTCGTGTGGGGAGATGACAATGCCACATGACTACCGGCTACCTTACTCTACAAATTGGCACACAACAGTGACAATCATTGACGCTATTGCCGCAGGAACAGTAATATACCCGGGCGAAACGTTGCGGAACTCTACCACCTAGTAGTTAAAAAATTCGCTTTTTAATTTTTCCCATTGATTGAATCTTAACAATTTAAGAATCAATTATTTATTTAGATACAAGGATTTATTTATTTTTATTTAATACTTTATTGTACACATAGAGGCAAAATTACATTTTATTTCTTGGGAACTCCACATAAGGCGAGCTTATCTCTGTAAGAGATTTCTTCCAGCAAACCTAAAACAGTGAGAAAACATGAAAGAAATATAGAATACACGTGTACAGATTATTAATTTAGAAAATATATAGGCATAATAGGTATACAAAAAAAATTATTTTATAATACTTAATCCTAATACGTACAATGCCTTTCTGTCCTAAAAACTAGACCGATAAAAAATTCTTTTAAACATTTTTAAAGGTGACTAATGATTTGCTGCTCCTAATATGTAAAGGAAATGGATTCCAAAGTTTCACAGAGTTGATAGTGAAAGAATTACTGTAGATTAAGGCGATTACACCTGCGAACGACCTTGAGTTAGTGACAGGCACAGCGTAACTACTATCCCGCACGCCAAAATATCCCAACGTCAAAGGATATATGAAATGGATGCAGATACGTTTTAACATTTTTGTTTACCTATATGAACTTTTATCATCATGAATCAAATGAATGTTGGCAAACTCAAAACTCATAACTGACAATCGGTCATTTACCGATTCATTTTAGAAAAACGATAAATATCGAAAGAAAAAACAGTAAATATCGAAAATTGACAAAAGAATTATACGACAATTTTACACAATGTTACGTATCCTATTTTCTTATAATATACAATACATCTCGTGTAACACTTCATTTTAATATATAAAATTAACAATTAATATATAAAAAAATCTTTGAAAACGTGATTTTGTAAAAAGTGACCTCTTAAATAACCTTTTAAAATTTAAGTTTTTGTTTCAAAATACCGTCAGAAAACGTAGAGATTTAATTTAATTGAAAGAATATGCTTTCAATTAAATTAAAAGGAAAGTTTTAAAACAGGTTGATTAATGTAGACTATTTGTATGTATATTTAATTTATTTATATTTATTTCATTATGTTAGCAAACAAGTAAACAGTTTTCTTGATAGAAACATATAACCATCGCCTATAGACACTAAAAATATTAATGGTGCATTGCTATTCATGTAGCAGGGTTAGAATGTTACATGCATATGTTTACTTTGCCCTCAAAACCGAATCACGACAGTTAAAAACACTGACGCTATTACGGCAGGAATATGTAAAGCGGTAGTTCCAAAACCGGGTTGATGTGTTGCAAAAAACCAAGGTCGAAAAAAATAATTAATGATTATGATAACTGCCTCGTTGTCTAGGGGATAACCTAAAGTTTCGTTTAAAATATTTTTCGAAAATTCAGAAATGTCAGTAGCAGCTTGGAGTCTGGCGGGTGGTGTGTTACCATTTCCGTGCCTCGGATGAGCACATAAAGCCGTCGCTCCTGTTTATTGCTAAAACAACAACAATAACAATATATATTCACGCCAGTCCCCGTATGGGGTAGGCAAAGAGAACCGAGTGCAATATGTCAAGATCATTGCAAATTTTTCTTGCTTCCTGCACGTTCATTACTCTCTTCATACAAACACGCTGGTTGTGAAGACTTCACCACCTTCAAATAGTACCGGATTTTTATCTTTTTTCTTTAGAGTTTTGCTTTTTAGTCGCTTGCTTGAATTATATTCGTTGTTTATTTGTTTTATTTTTTGTACACTTATACAAAATATTTACAAAATACTTATCCTCCTATAGCTATTAAAAACATTCAAGCCTAAACGCAGGTAAGTACCTGAATAGTCTCAAAATATTATTCAGCGTCCACACGCAAATTAATATTTGCGTGTGCGTAATACGCAAATAAATAAAATTATTGATAAAATACTAGCTGTCAGCCCCTCTTTTACCTCTTTACGAGATAAAACTCAAAGTTTCCTTACATGCACGTTTACGTCATTGAAGTAAAGAGCATAACTAATAAATTTGAAAAGATTTTGATGAAACAATTTTTTTTGAAATTAGGGATGAAATTTAAAATACCTTAAACTCGTATTCATTGAATTGTGTTAAAAAACATAAATACTAAGTTTTAAATAATTTCTACAGTATCCTACAATAAACAATCTGTTTTTCATACAAACATAAACGCTTTTTTTACCCTTTTAAGGAATAGAATTTATGCAATCCCTAAATATATAATTTTTAAATTGTGTTGAATAACATAAGTACCGAATTTCAAGTTATGTTGACCATAAGCGCTTAATTTTTCATATGAATCGTAACACCCACTTTTACTCCTTTAAGGGATGAAACTTCGAACTTCATTACGCGCATGTTTCTTCAATTTGGATTGAATTGAATAAGTAGGTAATAAATTTTATGAGAGTTTAGATGATAAACTTTTTATTTTAACACAAACTTATATACTTATCCTTTTAATGGATGAAATTAAAAGAAATTCTAAAATATGAATTTCTAATTGTATTAAAAAGCATAAATACTAAATTTTAAATAATGTCTACAATAAACAATTCATTTTTCATACAAAAATTAACTCTCCTTTTACCGCTTTATGGGATGATATTCAAAAACGCGTGTTGCTTTAATTGTATTAAAAAGCATACTTAAGTACTAAATTTTAAACAATAAATAATTTATTTAATACACTCATTAACGCCCCTTTTACCTCTTCAAGGGTTTAAATTACATCATAAGAACAACCCCTGTAAAAAAATCAGCCTTTCCACTCCAAACTAAATTATCTACTATAAAAAACGTTCAAGCGTAAACGAAATGTCCAATTTTCAAACAGCACAACCTTATTACTGTGCCAAACGTACTATCTGTATTATTACTCTTTGATTCGAATGTGGAGAGCGGAGTACGCAGACGTGCGACACAGCCTCCCCGTACGAACGCTACCGGGAGACTGATTTTCGGAGCGAGCGCTGTCCGCGAATGAAATAATAAGGTTTTTTTTCATTTAATGTCACACTACAATGATTTTGTAAAATTTTGAACTTAAATTTTATAAAGCAATAAATTGTCTGTAATAAAGTGAAAAAATCACCAAAATCGTTTCAGTAGTTTGAAAGTTATAAGAAAATTTTTGCGTAAAAATAAGAGAGATATTCGATTTTTTTTCGTTAAAAATAACAATGAAATTTGAAAAAACGAACTTAAAATTTAAAGATAGTTATATTTTACGTACAATGTATATTTTTTGTTAATTATTGGATTAACCGTTTAGGCGTAGTAGGCTTTCAAAGAGAAGTATATTTCGTAGTTTGGCGTATGCTATCGCCTTAAAGAAGAGTTCGTAGGATTTAGTACAGTCAGCCGGGCAATATTAATCAAAATTAAAGTATTTTATTATATTGTCTTATTTATAGGAAAATCGACAGCGTAGAATGAGTTTCATATCAATCTCATGCTAATAAAAATTTTTATATTTATGATAAATAAATAAATATTGCTAGACAAATTACACGTATTATTTTAATTTTTTTTAATATCATAAGATTTCAAACAAGCAGATGGGTCTCCTGATGGTAAGAGTCGACCATCGCCTATAGCCACCAAATATGTTAATGGTGCGTTGCTTTCTTGTGGCGAGATCTAATGCCACATGTATAAGTTTACCGGCTACCTTACCCTCCAAACCGGAACACGACAGTGACAAGCACTGACGCTATTGCCGCAGTAATAGGTTAGGCGGTGGTACCAGACGCGGGTGAGGCAATGCAGAGCTCTACCACTTAGTAGCCACGATGGTAGGGACTCACATAGCCAATCGGTCGCTTTTTACGTGCCTGACTGCCTGGCAGAACGGCAGTTGGCCTATTCTTCAAAGGAGCCCGGGACCAACACGGGGTAAGCTTCTTGCGACGTGGATGTTAGACAACGATACTTATATAAAGAAATAAGTAAGTAAGTATCTTCACGCCCGTATCCCCGAAGGGGTAGGCAGAGGTACAACAATGGCACCCACGATTAGCCGAAGATACTTTGGTCCCACAAATTTGATAGGTGGCAAGCCTATCACCAACCGGGCACTTTCCAATCCAGGGCTATTTTGTGTCATCCAATCATCCAATCAATAAATACTGTTACATAAATCCGTATTAATACTAGCTGACCCGGCGAACGTTGTTTTGCCATATAAATTATTTAATTAAAAAATAAGGGTTGGCGATAGAAGGGTGAAAATTTAGAGTTGTATGTATTTTTCAATGTTGAATCATAAAAAATAAAAATAAAAATGTTTGTCCATAAAATAAAAGAATAATTTTTAGGGGTGGACAACCCTTAACATTTAGGGGGGATGAAAAATAGATGTTGGCCGATTTTCAGACCCACTGAATATGCATCGAAATTTCATCAAAATCGGTCAAACCGTTTCGGAGGAGTACGGTAACTAACATTGTGACACGGGAATTTTATATATAAGAAGATGATAAATGCGAAAGTTTGGATGTATGGATGTCTGGATGGATAGATGTTTGTTACTCAATCACGCAGAACTATTCAACGTATTTGGATGACATTTGGCACACAGGTAGATGATAACCTGGAATAGCACATAGGCTAATTTATATCCCGGAAAAATCAGGTGATCCCGCGAGATTCACCAATAACTGTTATAATACAACGGGCTGCACGCTGAATGAAATAGATTTAATAAACATTCAAACCTAGAAATACAAACATACCTATATGCTTAACACACAAACGCTTGGCCCTGTCTGGAATCGAACCCGAAGCCCATTGATTTTGTAGTCAGATTTTCAGCCGCTCGATTAATGGAATGAGCAGCAATATGAGGAAAACAAATTATATAGTTTTTTTTTGAAAAAATTGAGAATGTAATTACCTAATAAAATATGCATAATATGAAGATATTTTTGTAGTCCGAACGAATGATACAATCAATGAAGAACAAATATTAAAATTATATCTACAAAATATCTTCTATACAAATAAATAAAATTTGAATGTCTGTTTGTAATATTATAATAACCGCTTTTTACTAAATGCGTACATACCCTACACATATTAAAATATTTTTTTTCACAATTTTTGTCTGTTTCCATCTTTCTGTCTGTTTGTTCCGGCTAATCTCTGAAACGGCTGGACCAATTTTAATAGGACTTTCACTAGCAGATAGCTGATGAAATAAGGAGTAACTGAGGCTCATTTTTTTGAAAATTTTCCACGCGGACGAAGTCGCGGAGCACAACTTGTATTCAAATAAAAACTATAATTTTAAAGATTTCAATCTAACCATATAATAAAATATACTTAAATATTGTGTTATCTACTAGACTTTAATGGCTACATTAATGATTTTACTACATTGAATGACTAAATTAAATTTTGAATTAAGAAATGTCACATGTTAACAGATGTTTATCTGAAGAAAGGTAAATGAATGATCAATAAAATAGTCCATTAAAATGTTGCATTTATTAGGCGTGCGCAAAATATTTTTTTTTATTTTGCGTATTAAGCGTCCAAGCACGTGTACTAAATGTCGTAAGTGTATGTATGATTGTACGTTTGTCCACGCAATTCTCGGGAACTAAAAGCTATATCGCGATGATTATTTCTGACTTGTAACATAAATTCCAACTCCCCGTGTTGGTCCCGGACTCCTTTGAAGAATAGGCCAACTGTCGTTCTGCCAGGCAGGTCGTAAAAGGCGACCGATTGGCTATACGAGTCACTACCATCGTGGCTACTAGGTGGTAGAGTTCTGCATTGTCTCGCCCGAGCCTGGTAAGGCGGTGACCTTACCTATTCCTGCCGTAATAGCGTCAGTGCGTGTCACTGTCGTTGTTTTCCTAATATCTCATACGGGACCAACAGGGGGGAGATTCACAATTTTGTTTTCTATTTGTAAAATAATTACCTGCCGTGTTAAAGGACATTTCTAATTTCAATAAGAGACATTCGAATGAGCTTCCATGCTATCTTTGTAAGGCAACGGCTTTTGGGTATCCATTCATTATAACCTCAATACTCGTTTTCAACGCTTATACACGGTACTGTAATAGTTCTGCTATCTATCGATCTCACCGACCGTTATTACATCGAGGCTTTATGAAAAACCTGTTTTTATTACAGTTGATTACTGCGTTTTAAAAGCTTTAGTAAAAAAATAAAATCTAAAGATGTTATTTTAGATTTGGTTTAAATTTTCAGGAAGTCTAAGTTGAACGGAATCCAATTAAATGCTGTCAACTGCTTTTAGATTGGTCAACCCGTTCAAAAGTTATGAGATGTTTACATTCACACGCACACACACACACACACACACACACACACACACACACACACACACACACACACATACACACACACACACACACACACACACACACACACACACACAAAAATACATACATACAGACATACTGACGTTATCGCGGAAATAGTCGGCAAAGACAGTAATAGTCGGCAAAAAAAAAGACAAGCCCGCTGAGTTTCTTCCGCCGGGTCTTCTCAGTGTGTGGCCGCATTTCCGATCCGGTAGTAGTTTTTAAAAAAATATGTTGACGTGTCAAAATAACTGTCAACAAAAGTTTTATTGAATAAAGTATTTCTGATTTCTGATTTCTAAAGGTTCCTAGGATCTCAAAACATGGAGATCTGGTAAAAATTTGATTTTCGAAAATCGGGCCAAAATCAGTAAATTCCTTATCTATATATATACGTAGTGGGAAGTTAAAAAAAATCTCTTCTCATTCCTTAATTTTATATGTTTTCAGTAGTGTCTTAAATAAACAACTTCTTTTGTATGCTCTATGTGAAAAAAATATAACATCAAAACAGACTCGTTATCCGCAATCAAATCACGTCCATTATAAACAAAAAATAATTAAATACAGAAAACAATACAAAACAAATTAACCAGCGGACGAAGTTTAAAACAATCTCGTTAATAAAATTCCGAACGCGATTTTCAACAATATCGCCGCCAACATTGAAATCATTGTAGTAAATTACTATTAATGAAACGATACCTGTTAATAATACAATGTTTAAAGTGGAGGTGGCAATATCAATTTATTTGTATGCAGGAATTCATTACTCCATTAAAATTTTTGTAATAATGAAATAATTGCTTTTACTTAAATTAAAAAGAAAAAAAAATAAACAGTTTTTACATCATTGCACACATGCAATTAGCAATATAAGGAGCTGGTAAACTTATGCATGTGGCATTAGACCTCGCCACAAGATAGCAACGCACCATTGACATCTTTAGTCGATATAGGCGATGGTTGACTCTTTCCAGAGGAGATCCATCTGCTTGTTTCCTATTTTATAATATAAAAAAAAGTTCACAGGTATTTAGTGCAGCGATGTCGCTTGTGATACGCTCTCATTGACTAAACCGATGTAGGACGAATTTGTAGGCGAATGAGATGGCAAAGTTTAGTACCTAGAAATTAGAATCATTGGTCTTCACGACACGTGTATATGAAACGTAAAAATTGTGAAATAGAAAAACTTATCCTAAGTATGGAGTTTCTGTTTTTTTTTGGTGTATACTCTAAAAAATATTACTACGCAAGTGTTGTATCAAATGTTGTATTAATACAGCGTGCTTGAAGCAGATATTGTTTCAAGCACGCTGTATGACCTGACACATGGTCAACCTTTCAATAAATAAGGTACGTGCATATCCAGTTCCGAGCAAGCTAGCTCGGCTTTTGACTGCCCTGTCGGTCGAGTTTTTAGTAACCCAGACCGCGCAGTTGACAGGGCTTGGGTTCGATTCCCGACGGAGAAAATCATTTGTGTGATGAGCATAAATCTTTGTATTTCTTGGTTTGGGTATTTTATTATTAAATAGTATAATTTTAATATGTTTGTATGTATTTGTATGTATTTGTATAGCTAACTAACACCCATATCACAATTCACAAGCAAATACTTGGTTTACTTTGGGGTTAGGTCAATTAGTGTAACTTGTCCGATGAATATTTATTTATTAATTAGTATTAAGTTTTTTGTGTTAATAACTTAATTAAATTAAGTAGTTGTAGAGCAAGGTTTTTACCCCGTGTTGGTCCCGTGTTCCTTTGAAGAATAGGCCAACTGCCGTTCTGCCAGGCAGGTCGTAAAAGGCGACTGATTGGCTATACGAGTCACTATCATCATGGCTACTAGGTCGTAGAGTTCTGCATTACCTCACCCGTGTCTGATACCACCGCCTTACATATTTTTGCCGCAATAGCGTCAGTGCTTGTCACTGTCGTGTTCCGATTTAGAGGGTAAGGTAGCCGGTAAACTTATGCATGTGGCATTAGACCTTGCCACAAGATAGCAACGTACCATTAACATCTTTGGCGTCTATAGGCGATGGTTGACTCTTTCCATCAGGAGACCCATCTGCTTGTTTGCTATCTTATGATGTAAAATAAATTATTAGTACTTGATATTTCAGATAAACTGCCGCATTAAAAATGTTGATATCATTAGAGTGACTTGTATTTCCTTAATAATTGAATTTCTATTAACCCTTGAGAGGTTAAAGTTGACGTTCGCGCCAGCAAAGCAAATTATTAAATAAATGTAACTTTAAATTTCTGATAAACTGGCATTAGACCTCGCCACAATATAGCAACGCACCATTAACATTTGGTATCTATAGGCGATGGTTGACTCTTTCCATCAGGAGACCCATTTGCTTGTTTGCTATCTTAAAACATAAAAAAGGAAGTCGATAAACATATGTGTATTATGTTACACCCCTGCCTCACGGATGGCACCATTAAAAACTTTGTACGTATAGGCTGTGGTCAGTTCTTAGCACCAGGAGTACCATGTGCTTGTTGTGGTACACTATGGTAAAAAAAATATGTTTTTCAATAAAATGTAAGAGTTTGGTAAAAAATATTAGCCAGCCATTTATTTATTTATTTATTAACTGACGGTTCAGCCGTTCTCGAGTTTTAGTGAGACTAAGGAATAGCAATTGATTTATATATATATATATATATATATATATATATATATATATATATATATATATATATATATATATATATATATATATATATATATATATATATATATATATATATATATATATATATATATATATATATATATATATATATATATATATATATATATATATATATATATATATATATATATATATATCAGGCAAAATGGTAACCTTTCAAATCGAAATACGAAACACAACTAGCATCGACGCGATTTCGATAGGAATAGGTATGACGGTGGTCCCAAAATTGGGCTAGACTAGAAGTTTGTAACTCCGGAGGTACTGAATCAAAGGTTCTGATTCCGGCGCCGGATACGATAAGCTTATTTATTTAGTCCTTCAAATCCTTATCTTTTCCGATGAATTATTTATTCCGGCCAGAGTTGTGAGCGACTGAGCGTACTGCGATTAGAATTAGAGGGACAGTGAGACGCGACAAGCGATAATCAACCTGAAAACTAATAATATAATACCGTGGAATTGGTGGAAGCGAGAAAAATTTATAGGGAAACGTTCATTTTAAGATACGACCACAGAGGAATAAAGGAATAAATAAGGTGAATCATATCGGTGCCTGGAGCCGGAATAAGTGAATAAATGCACCCCAAGGTATAAAGATTACCCAACGATAGGCTAGACGTAATAGTGGTTAATATAACGCAGAGCGTTAAATTATAGCACGCTACGTATACTCTTTTTTTTATATCATAAGATAGCAAACAAGCAGATGGGTCTCCTGATGGAAAGAGCAACCATCGCCTGTAGACACCAAAGATATTAATGGTGTGTTGCTATCTTGTGGCGAGGTCTAAAGCCACATGCATAAGAAACATTAATTAATGTTTATCAACATCATTACATCAACGTATAGCGGACGCTATTTAGTTTCGCATTCGGCGCTATAACATAACGCCACGCTATATACCTAGCGGCTAACGTAGGCCGTAGTTATAACATTATAACCTACGAAGTTATGAACTACGTGATTTAACGAGTAACGTGTTAGACTGTAGACACTAGCAAGAGTTTGCCAAATGGCGGACCGCGGTCCGCATCCCGACCGTCGACCCATGTTGTGCGGACCGCGAGGACACAGCAACATGCACTATAGGCTACATCCGATAAAAATAACTTCCGTGGCGACTGGCGCCAAAAAGATTGACGCGAGTTGTACGTGTACGTTTCAGAAGTGACAAAGCTACTCTGCAAATGGAAGTGATCAATTCCCAAGAAAACACAGTTTAAAAACACAAACATACGGAAGTTTCCAGTGAAGAGTTCTGGATAAAATTTGTGTGTGGTAATAAATATCCAAAATTACAAAAATTTGGTTTGAAACTTCTTACTTTGTTTGGATCGACATATAATAATTGTGAAGCATTTTTGAAGATGAAGTTAATTAAGAGTAAAATTCGATCTCGAATTACTACTGAACATCTCCAGGATTTAATGTCAATAGCTTGCACCAATTTTACTCTAAACTTCAGACAGATAATTCGCAACAAAAAATGTTACTTTTCGCATTGATACTTATGCAGCAAAATACTTTTGTTATTTCCTTAATTACATTTGTTTAATAAATATTTTTTCTTATAAATAAAATGTGCGGACCACGATAGTCATTTCATTTCTTAAAATGGACCCCTAGCGAAACTAATTGGCGACCCTTGCGCTAGACGTTATAAATAGTTTATAGCGTTATAGCTAAATAAATACGTAATTAGAATCCATTTTGGTTATAGCGCCTGTCACCGCGTGCTAGCACTCGCCGTATGATGTGACGCGCTATCTCGACCGGCTCGCGTGATCAGTGTTCCAGTTACACATTATAATATAGTCTATAACGAAGCGCGCGGGAAAAATATAGTTTATAGCCTACAACGCGTTATCACAAAATAGCTTATTTGAACAATACTAGCTAGACGCTGTAGAAATCTATCACATATTAGATACAATGGTAGTGATATTGTGGTGGTTATTTTACGAACTGTCTGCCAGGATGGCAGGTGGTCTTCAAATGGGGCCTGAACCAACATCCTCATGTTGGTAGTGGTATACTCGGTCCGGACCACTTTTGGTGAATAGGCCATTTGTTTTCCTGGTGGGCAAAATTGTAAGAGGCGAACGAGAGCGAATGTTTGACTACCATCGTTATAACTAGTTAGGTAGTAGGGTTCTAGAACGTTCGTTTCTGTTTGATATCATCTTGCTTTTTCCCGTTGCATTGTGACCCTGCTCATTTGACTTACGTGTGAGCATGTTACTGTCCTGTTCAGGTTCGTAGAGTAAGTCGGTAAGCTTATTTTAGAAGCATGACATCCCTGCCACTACATTGCAACGCACTATTAACATCTTTAGTGTGTGTAGAAGACTGTCAATTCTATCTATCGGAAAAAACTATCTGCTTGTTTACTATCTATGCTATGGAAAAAAAATTACTTCCTCGGATATTTGATTTTATCTACAAAAACAAGGTATTGATCCTAATGGTACAGGCCATGACATATAAGGGTGGAACTGATTTGAATATGAAATCACACTATAGCAATTCTATGCAGATTCAAGCTCAGAATTCATGCGAAACCATAAAATCTGTACCGTATTAAGGTCATGCATAATTTGGACGTTGGAGCCGTTTTAATAATTCAGTTTGACCTTATGGCTGCCGGAGATTATGTTACATCATGTCGTAATTGTTTTGTGTGCTTATTTAAGTTTGCGAACAAGACAGCGCTTCTGCTGGGACGCTTTTGAAATGTAATAAGTATTTTCCTTTGTAATAACTGGCGTTTATTTTATTCATTACTGTCTGACACGCGAAGATTTACCTGCGAGAGCTTTGGATACGTCGTCCACATAGTATTCTTTACAAATTTTCATTCCTTAAGGCGAGGTATTTCGACGCGCGCCAATAATTTTTTTTTTAGAAGAGGGGGCAAACGAGCTCCTGCTCGTTTGCCCCCTCTGCACCTGATGGTAAGTGATCACCGCCGCCCATGGACATCCACAATACCAGAGGTCATGCAGTTGCGTTGCCGGCCTTTAAGGAATGAGTAAGCTCTTTTCTTGAAGGCCCCGAAGTCGTATCCGTTTGGAAACACCCCTGCCGGTAATTGGTTCCACAACAAAGTAGTGGGAGGCAAAAAGTGTCGAGAGAAACGCACAGTTGTGGATTTCCAGACATCGAGATGGTGAGGATGGAATTTCAAATTTTGACGCGATGTCCGATGATAGAATTCGGCGGCAGGAATTAATCCAAATAACTCGTCGGAACACTCCCCATGATACGATAGAAGACACAGAGTGAACCAACATCTCTGCGCAATGCCAAAGAGTCAAGCCGTTTCGAAATAGCCTGATCGTCAACGATTCGAACCGCTCTACGCTGAATGCGATCAAGAGGAAGGAGCTGGTACTGAGGAGCTCCGGCCCAGAGATGAGAACAGTACTACTCCATGTGGGGCCGAATTTGAGCCTTAAAAAGTTGAAGGCGATGGGCCGGCAAGAAGTACTGTCTCGCTCTGCTGAGCACACCGAGCTTTTATAGGAAGTGAACGGCGCGGTATGTTCTGGAACCACTCGGAAACGTATTTAGTTTACGAATAAATAAATATAGGACTTCAGCTGAAAACCAAAATTTACTACATTCATTTTTGTATTTAAATCTAAATATCACCACATAAAATCATGTGGAAAATTAGAAATATTATGAACAAATTACTTGTTTTAGAGATTTTTTTAGCTTGTTGTCGGAATTTTATATGATCGAGTAAGTACTCATGTAATAATTTAGTACATTCCTTAGATAATATCTTCAAGTATGTCGTGTCATTTACAATGACCTTCTAATACACATTTATGTAAAACAGTTATGTAACAATCAATACATATAGATGTGATTTAGCAAAGCAGTTTTTTCCGTTTGTCTCCGGTGCCTCACCTTAACTAATTTAAATCATGTCACATTTTGCGTCTGCGATGGACTCCGAAACTACTGAACCGATTTCAATGAAATTTTGTAGATATCTAGTGTTTGGTCCAATTTAAAAATAGGATAGTTTTTATCTCAAAACCATGTTGTACTGTTTTTAAGTACCGAATGAGCTGACAAGGTTTAAAAATTACCCTTGAAATGATTTTATTTCATCGGTAAGTAATAAAGCTCTGTATTTCTGTGGGTAAATGCAAGCTACACTGACAAACTAAAAAATTGTTTTGAAAGGCGTTGAATACAAGTAATTTGTATGGCAAAACATCGTTAGCCGGGTCAGCTAGTATTAATACATATAAATTGTACGGACGTTGTTTGTCCGCGGTTTACTCCGTAACTACTGAACCGATTTCAATGAAATTTTGTAGATATCTATTGGTTCAACTTAAAAATAGAATAGTTTGTATCTCAATTAGCCCCTAACATTGATGTAAAATACCCAAGATGTATAGTCCTGAACATAACAGACACTTAAAACTGTCTCCAATTTTACATAAGTAGTTATAGATATGGCAAAAACATATGATTTTGCATATCATTTCTTTTTTTTATTATTATCAATAGGGAAGCGCTTGACCACGATCTCGTCTGATGGTAAGCTAAGATGCGGCCTAAGATGGAACGCGCTTACTTAAAAGGTACCTGTTCATATCAAACCTTAAGCTCAAGATTTAAAGTTGTTTTTACAAAGCAATGTACAAAAAATAATGAAATTGACAGTGTCGTGACCGACATTTGAAATAAGTGCACAATATGAAATTGTGCGCTCATTTTTAGAGAACGGTTTTGAGACACTGAATGTGCATCTTGGGTCTTTATATCAGTGGCCCCAAACAAGTAATTTATATGGCAAAACAACATTTGCCGGGTCAGTTAGTAAAGTATAAACCGTCCTAGCCTCATCTACATTCATAACATCCCAAATATATCAAGTTGACACAATTGAGTTTTCGATTAACGGTAGGTAATATTGCGTTCCACGCTTTTGGGAGTTGACCCAACGTCACGTCAATTTCGTGTTCAATTATTATTTTTCCAATATTTTTCTGTTCACTGGAGTCGACATTCGTCTCCCCAGACGACATATTTATTGTATACTAAAATTTATATATTAAAATTAAATGTTAATGGATAGAAATATAAGATTGTTGAATTGGCCTTAAAAAAATTTCAATGTAGTAAAGTTTTGTAAATTATAAAAATTTTAGTTACACAAAAAATGAAACTTGTTATAATAAAAATAACTTTTATAATATGAAATCGTTTTTGTACATTAGTAATAAGTACATAAAATAGAGAAAAAAGACCAGCCCACTGAGTTTCTTCCGCCGGATCTTCTCAGTGTGTGGCCACGTTCCGATCTGGTAGTAATTTTAAAAAATTGATACAATGTTTTAAATGTAATCTACACATATAATAAAATCGTAGGAAAGTCAAAACTATAGTTTTTAGAATTTTTTTCTGTTTGTTTATCTGTTTGTCTGTTTATCTGTTTGTCTGTTTATCTGCTTGTCTGTATGTATGTCCGGGGTAAACTTAAAAAGTACTGCATGGATTTACTTCAATTTTTGCATGAATATTACTAATTTTGCATGAATATTACTAACAGGTCGGGTCAACATATAGGCTACATATTATCACGCTATCACCTACGGGGGAGGTGCTGTGCGGAGTAAACGAAGTCCGCGCGGACGAAGTCGCTGGCAACACCTAGTATTATATAATGATCTTTTTTTAATATTTGCAAACCATATAATGGTAGAATATGATGGTAACTTAATTAATTGTTAACAACTTGTAACACCTATATTCTTGCAAATAAATATTTTCTTTCTTTCTTTCTATAATGACCAATCGGATGCTTTTGATTACGGTGAAACTGCATCAATAAGAAATTACCCCTTGTTGGTCGGGACTCCCTTTTAAGAATACACAGAACGACACATGGTGTATTCTTAAAAGGGAGTTTAAGAATACACCATGTGCCGTTCTGGCAGGCAGTTCGTAAGAGATAAACGATTCATGCTATGTGAGTCATTACCATCGTGGCTGTTAGGTTCTGGATTTTCTCGTCCGGGTCTGGTTCCACTGCTTTATTTATTCCTGCCGCAGTAGCGTCTGAGCTTTATAGTGCCGATCCTTGAAGATTTGTCTTGTATTTGCCACATTCACTTGTCTTCATACAAACACACTGGTTTTGAAGACTCTTGACACCTCTTTCGAACAGCACCCTGCCAATCTGATCATGGTTTGTTATTCTTGGTCCTCTCCGGTACATCCTTTCACATTCGCACTATTTATCTGTTTTGTTAACTTATAATCTGTCGTTCTTCCTATATATCCGAAGCACGGATCAAACGGATACGCCTTTCAAATAAATTTCTTACACTATCACTGTAGTTTCCATTTACGCCCAGAAATACAAAGTTATTATATTTGCGTTTTAGCGCTCACCCCGTGCTTTGGAAATCTTAAACTTTAAAAGCAACAAAGAAACATTATTTCTTTGTTGTTTTTAAACATGACGGAATCGATCATATAGCAAAGAAGATTTCGTCAATTTAAACTAGTCGACACGGGCTCAGTTGGTTAGGGCGTCATGGTTTGAGGTCGTTAGTTCAAATCTTACGTGTCGTAATTTTTATTCGTTGTTTTATACGGAGTTATGATACTTACCGGCGAAAATAATCACTCAGAGGTATTTTTTGGGCCTTGGCCCGTTGACCTGTTGGTCGAGTAGTTAGCGAACCTGACTACGCATCAATGGGGCTTGGGTCCGATTCCCTACAGGGAAAAATATTTATATAATGAGTGTAGCTGTTTGTATTTTTGGCTTTGGGTGTTTATTAAATCTATTTGAGTATTTATATATGTATCTCTATTCTCTATGGATAAGTATCGTTGACTAACTCCTATACTACAAGCATATAAATTGCTAATTTTGGGGTTAAATCAATTCGTGTAATTTGTCCACTGATATTTAAAAAATAATAGCGCTACCTGGCATATTTCCATTACTAGCTGTACCCGCGACTTCGTTCGCGATTGCCATCCCTGCAGAGTAATTATTCGTATTTGACCCCAGCATTTCTCATGTTCAGCAATATTTTGGACGGTGAAGCACTCTTATCAAAAAAGAAACTGTTTAGTGTGGATTTATTAACACGTTGACTTTGACATCTACCCTTGTGCCTTGTAGGGCTTTAGACAGTGTTTAACTGAAACATGAACAGTGTTTAATGAAAACAACATTGGAACGCCCAACATAGGCCTCTCATAGCGCCTTATATTTTCTACAGTCAAGCTTACAGTTTTCTTTGTCTGTCACAATATACGCAACCTTTATTTGCCGAAAGTACATATTTAAATAAACTACATATTTGCCTGAAGAAAACTTTTTCGAAACCTATTTTTTAACGGGAGAATGGTTACACACCGGTGATGCAAATGTCTCTAACTATATTGACATCTTAAACATCTTAAAGGTTATCCTTCTATCGAATAAAAATAGCGCAACTAAACGACGCCACTGCCAGAGCAATCATAATCAGCCAAGGGGCTGCGAATTTGATCCTTATTTCTATACATATACATCTTAGGCCGCATCTACGCGATAACGGCAGAAAACAACTCGGAATGGAAATGTTTTTCTTGAACAGATTTGGAGGTAGACAAAAAAAATTTTTTACAAATGTAAAAAATTTTTTTCGTCTAAAAAAATGTAAAAAATTTTTTTACATTTGTAAAAAATTTTTTTACAAATGTAAAAAATTTTTTTCGTCTACCTCCAAATCTGTTCAAGAAAAACATTTCCATTCCGAGTTGTTTTCTGCCGTTATCGCTGTTTAACGGCTGCACGGTCTACTTTATATTTGTTATATTATATATTTGTAATGTCTGTCACGTCATAGCCAGTTTCAGTGCAGTAGATCCGGTCACCATCCATTCAGGAGTTCCCGTGTGCGAAAAATTTTGATAAAATTGTTTTTCAAAATAACTGAGATTTTTCAACAAGTTAATTTTGTCCCAAGACAATGTTTTTAGAGCTTGCTAAAACTGCCTTTAATGATGTTTGAACAATAAAAATCGATAAAATCGCGTTCAAAAGTTACAGCTTTAAAAAATTAAAATTGGTGTTTTTTGGTTTCAACTATATTAAAATTAAATGTTAATGGATGGTTTCAACAACCTTAGATATTATTATCATTACAACTTAAAGTTTTTTTTTGAGGGAAAAAGATTGAAGGTTAAAGTATTTGCTTGTACTTAGAGTTCTTAAGGGCAACTAAATGAATTTTTAAAATCCATGGTCTACTTTTTATCATTTAATAATAATTTACTCTTTTGTAGTAGTCTAAATTAAACAATAGGCCTATTTCAGGTCAGGGTTAAATAGCAATTGCTTTCATTAAACATTATAACTGTAAATTTATTTATTTATTTCACACTAATAAAGTGTGAAATAAATAAATAAATTTACACAAAATACATGTTTTTGAAAAATTAATATAAAACATGTACAAAGGGCGTGCTTATCTCTGAATTATTATTAAGCCTAAATCTTGATCTTGTAGGAGGTCAGGAATATTTTATTGATATTGATTAATAAATAAAAAAACGGTGTTTTGCAATTTTTTTGCCAATATTCGGACAGTGTGCGTGTTATTGACGTGCATTTTAATTAACGTTCCCTATAATTTTTTTTTACCTAGAACGTAAATATAGACAGACAGACAGACAGACAGACAAAAATTCTAATAATTAGTGTTTACGCTTCTATTATTGATTTTTAAGACAAATTAATATTTAAAAAAAAAACTTTTATGTACAGAAATTACATTTCTACTCTTTCATTATATGGATAGACTAGCTGTTGCCCGCAACTTCGTCCGCGCGAACTTCATTTACTCCGCACAGCTCCTCCCTCATAGGTGATAGCGTGATAATATGTAGCCTATATTTTGACCCGACCTGTTAATATTCATGCTAAATTTGAAGTAAATCCATGCAGTACTTTTTGAGTTTACCCCTGACATACATGCAAACAGAAAACAGACGAAAATTCTAAAAACTATATTTTTGGCTTCGATATCGATTGCAGATAACGCCCCGAGTATTCTTTTAAAAAAATATTCAATGTACAGTTTTGACTTTCCTACGATTTTATTATATATGTATAGATTACACAATATAATAGCAAGCGTTTGACAGTTACAAGCAATTGCTCGTATGAGCGGCTACACGTTATATAGTAGGGAAGCCCAAGAGGGGATTTTGTCATTTACTTGAGCGCGTCAGAATAATATAGGGGGGTTACATAACGTAGTACCTCGCATACTGTTGAGAATCTTCACCAAATATAAGCTCTTTATATAGAGGCAGGTAACTAGAGCAGAAAGAAAACAAAATTCCAATAACTTCGGCTTGTGGAAATTGTCAGATTATATTTTTTTCGTTATCCTTTATACTAGGTGGTAGAGTTCTGCATCGGCTCGACCGGGTCTGGTACCACCGCCTTACCTACTCCTGCCGCAATAGCGTCCGTGCTGGTCACTGTCGTGTTCCGGTTTGGAGGGTAATGTAGCCGGTAAACTTATGCATGAGGCATTAGACCTCGGCACAAGATAGCAACGCACCATTAACATCTTTGGTGTCTATAGGCGATGGTTGACTCTTTCCATCAGGAGATCATCTGCTTGTTTGCTATCTTATGATATAAAAAAAAATCCTTATACCATTTCCTTTATAACAAAAGAAAATTCAGTCGCGCTCGAGAATGTCAAAACAACGTTTTCTTTGCCACTTTGTGACCTTCCCACTCCCTTGCACTGCATTTGAATTGCCTTTGATTTTCTAAATTTAAGCTGGCAATTAACCCACCATACCCAAAACCTGACTCGATTTAGTGTGTCCATGACATAGTTTTTTTAATTTTTTTTTTGAATCTATTTTTTTTTTATTATTTTTTTATTTTATGTCATAAAATAGCAAACAAGCAGATGGGTCTCCTGATGGAAAGAGTCAACCATCGCCTATAGACACCAAAGATGTTAATGGTGCGTTGCTATCTTGTGGCGAGGTATAATGCCACATGCATAAGTTTACCGGCTACCTTACCCTCCAAACCGGAACACGACAGTGACAAGCACTGACGCTATTGCGGCAGGAATAGGTAAGGCGGTGGTACCAGACCCGGGCGAGACAATGCAGAACTCTACCACCTAGTAGCCACGATGGTAGTGACTCGATAGCCAATCGGTCGCCTTTTACGACCTGCCTGGCAGAACGGCAGTTGGCCTATTCTTCAAAGGAGGCCGGGACCAACACGGCGAAGAGTTTGTGTAGTCTGTGGTCCGAAATATAGGAGCATGCTTTCTTTTCTCTTCTTCTTCTTTCTCATTATTACACCAACTCCGATCGATCCCGAGCAAGACTGTAGAAATTTACAATCTAGTAGTTACAGTAATAGTAACAAGTTTGGTCGATTGCATCTTTTACGAATTGTTTGGCTGAATTGCAAATAGTCTAAACATCAAAAGGGGTCTATATCAATACGGGATTTTAAATGAAACCTTATAAAAAATTACACCAAAAGGAATATACATTTTTAATCACACTCTAATACCAATACTAAAGCTTCAACAATGAATTTCCTTCCTAAATTACTTTTCTGAAAGGGAATATTAAAAAATAACACTGGCAATTAGCTTTCCAGCTACACGGTCTTCGAGTCGTTCCTTTGTATTTTTTCACTTTATAAAATCTTTTTAATTTTGTTTCAGATATTTATCGGAGTACCGGCACGTGAAGCGAGGGGCTACGTGGAAAGGGTCGAGGCACTGGTGTCAAGGGCGCACGGCCACCGGTGAGTTCTTGTTGACCTTTTCAAGGGCTGGATATTAAATATAAATATACCTTTTAATAATATAATATTAATAATAAAGCTATTATTGCTGTTTTTTTAACATCCCGTTACGTATGTAGATAAGGAAGTTACTGATTTTGCCTCGATTTTCGACAGATCTCCACGTTTTGAGGTCCTAGGAACCTTTTCCGACTATTTCCACGATGACGTCAGTATGTATGTATGTGCGTGTGTGTATGTGTGTATGTAAACATTACATAACTTTTAACGGCTTTACCGATGAAAACGCGGTTGATGGCATTTGATTGGATTCAGCTCAACTCAAATTGGTTCAAATTTTCAGGAAGTGTTTCCTGAAAATTTGAACCAAGTCGGTCCAGGAGATTTTGAAAAATTTAGAAAAACCTCAAAATAATTTGGCGAAACAGCATTTTTTAAAATAACTTCTAGATTAATGTATCGATTGAGTAGGTACATAATTCAATCAACTCTAAACCTCAAAAAACTTCGTCTAATGCATAAATTGCATCGAAATCGGTTTATACGTTCGGGAGTAATCGTTAACGAAAAATTTAGAAAAATGTGTTTTTTATCGACGTAAATTCGAAATTTTTCAACCAATAATTTTTTGGTATTCTATGATATTTTAGTATTAAAAAACTACGTCAAATGCCGTTTCAAAAATCGAAATCAAATCTAATTTACAGTAGTTACAGCTTTTCAAATATCAAAAATTATGTTGTTTTTAGCCAACTTACTTAATATTTTTGAAATAACTTTTATGCTAATATACGTATTGACTAAAAATCTTAGCAGCTATTCTTCTTGAAAATTTGTATTAAATACCGTCAGTTGGATCATAAACGATCAATTTGTTAGGGATTTAACAATGACAATTTTTTTGTAAAAAATGTTTTTTTAACTTGATTCGAAATTTTTCAACCTATCGATTAATTATGGAGCTAAAGTAATATTTTACATCTCAAAAATTAAGTTGAATACCATACGAAAGATCAAAATTGATCATTGTTTCCAAAATCAGTACTTATCCTGCCATTATATAAAAATAGATGTTTAAAGTGAAATATATATATATTAGGGTGATTCAAAAAAAATTATTGACATACACGTAGATGATGACTTGGAATAGCACATTGGGTACATTTTGTCCCGGAAAAATGGGTTGTTCCCGCGAGATTCACCTAAACCTTTTATAATGCAGGGGTTGTATTATAAAACAATTTTTATACGTGGTAATACATACCCACACGGCTATATTTTATTATTATTAGGCCCTTACTCATGAAATTGCTATTTTGTACGAAATAAGTTAGTGTTTCTTTATAGAAACATTTTTATTTCTATCAAAGTAAACATCCAAGCCATCGATGCATTTTTTCTTACGCAGTCGCAGATTATTGACGAACTTCTAAAAATCAGCTGGACTGAATCAATAAATTTTATAATCTATACACATAATAAAATCGTAGGAAAATCAAAACTGTACATTAAATATTTTTTTAAAAGAATACTTGGGACGTGATTTACAATCGATATCAGAGCCAAAAATATAGTTTTTTAGAATTTTTGTATGTTTGTCTGTATGTATGTCGGGGTAAACTTAAAAAGTACTGCATAGATTTACTTCAAATTTTGCATGAATATTACTAACAGGTTGGGTTGCTGAACATTGTAACGAGTTGCTGAACGGGGTGTTGCATTAATTGAAGAATATAACCGCTGCCTAACTAAAAATGAAGAACAGTTGCAGTATTTATTGCAGGTTGTTCGAGGCCATCGACAACGTTTTCCAAATTGTTATAAAAAAATCACTTCAATCATAAATATTTCATGTAAATAGATAAGCAATTTTTTAAGCAAAACTTATTAATAAAATGAATGTGAACATAATAATAGAATAAAATTGTTTATTTTTTGATTTATTGCAAAAAATTCATATTTATTTGATTGAATAAAAAAAATTATTGGTCAACATTTATCAGAAGACTAATTTATGTTTGACAAAAAATTTGATTTTTATTTCGACACTGAAACCAACAGTTTCAGTGTATTTTATAAAATTCGATCAAATTTTTGAACAATTGAACTTTGATCTTTAATAACTTTTGAACGCGTGGACAAATCAAAAAATGTTATCAGACCTTTTTTGTAGAACGTTCAATTCTCTATAAAGATTGGAACAGCATTTAACATTGGAACACACACAACAACAACAACATTTATCAGTCAACCAGTCGTTTGAACAGTATAACAGTCAGAAGAAGCAAAAACAATTTTTCCCATGTTATTCTTATGGGAATTAAAAAAATGCGATGAGGACAATTTTAATATTAATATTAAGAGCTCATCTTTTCACAGTAATTTTTTTACACCCATCTTTATCTTCCGCGATGACACCAAAAAGAAAAACGCGGTTTAATAAATGGATAAAACTCAACGATGGTCCAGACAAAAAAGAAGACCCCAGCGGATAATAGCAAATTTAATTAATTTGACCTTTTTTTTGTACCCCTTTTTAAGACAATAACGCGAACGGTGCAGTATAAAATTTGGCACACTTAAAGTTTACATTGCGGATAACTGCAGAAACCTAATAATTTTAAGTAATATACAATAGAAATACAAACAATATATTAATAAGAATAAACATTGCTTACTCCTCATTCATGTGACATACATATAATATACACACACACACACACACACACATATATATATATATATATATATATATATATATATATATATATATAATATAATGCCAAAGTAACTGTTTCTTCTTCACTCCTAAACTACTAAACCGATTTGGATGAAATTTGGTCCGAAGATAGTTTAAGACCCGAGAAAGGACATAGGATACCTTTTATCAAGGAAATCCCACGAGAACGGGAAGTATGCGGGTAAAACCCCGGGACAGCTTATATTTAAAACCTTTTATCACGCGGACGAAGTTGCGGGCACAGCTAGTTTTATTTATTAAGAAAAGCAAACAAGCAAATGGCTCTCCTTATGAATTGCCATTAACATCTTTGGTGTCTACAGTCCAAAGTATCTACTTTGGACTGTAGATACCAAAGATGTTAATGGTGCGTTGCTATCCGTGTGGCGGGATGACAATGCTACATGTATAAGTCTACCTTATCCTTCAAACAGGAACTCGACAATGACATGGATTGACGGACGCTATTGTGACAGAAATAGGCAACGCGATGGTTATTGTTGATGTTGAGTGTTGACCCTTACAAGGGCTGGGTGTGCAGTATAAACAAACAATTTTTATGATAGTAGGAAATATCTTAACTTCTATGAACACAACAGTTACAAGCACTGACGCTATTGCGCCAGAAAACATATATTAAATTCTCGTATGTTATTTACTGTGATATGAACAATGATGTAAAAAAGTATAGGTGCGTTGTTCGCATTCCAAAATGGCATCGTGAAAGGAAAGAATTGCCTGACTTTTATTTAGTCTCACACATTACATGTCATAATAAGTATTAGTAGGTGTAGTAACATTAATTGCACTTGCGTTGTTTTAAATATTGGCGTGTAACCGGTCTATCAGTAAAATGTCATTGGATATTAAGGCAAAAATATGTATAAATATTATATGTATAACGCCCCGTTGGTCGAGTGGTTAGCGACCCTGACTACGCAATCGATGGGGCTCGGGTTCGATCCCTGACAGGGATAAGCATTTGTGTGATGATATATATATATATATATATATATATATATATATATATATATATATATATATATATATATATATATATATATATATATATATTAGTATCGCTGACTAACACCCATAACACAGGCAAATAATTTGCTTACTTTGGGGTTAGATAAGTGTAATTTGTCCCGTGAATGTTTATTATTATTATTATTTTTTATTATCTTCTTCGATCAAATTAGAATTGACTACTAGGTGGTAAAGTTCTGTAACATCTCACCGGGGTTTGGTATCTGCGACCGCCTTAACTTTTTCCTGCCGCAATAGCGTCAGTGCTTATCACTATTGTGTTCAGGTTTAAAAACTAGATATATCATACTATCGTGAAAATGGTTTATCTTAAATATAAATGTTATCTCCTTCACCACAGCGGCTGAGGTGCCTCCATGTTACACGGGTGAATCTTGGCGGGGTGTCACGTTGGAGGAATTTGCGGCGTGCCCATGGAACCTAGCCAACAACAGGCAAACCCGTATGTTGGCCGACTTGGCGCTCGTAGGCTGCTACAACGGCACTCTACGGCATCGAACAGCTGACTCGGACAGAGTTCTTCTCGCGTCGGCCAAAAGAAACTTGGCTGCTATGTCATATTTCGGCCTTACGGAGTTTCAGAAGGTATGTACTGTAGTAAAAAGGTTTCTCAAAAACTTTAATTTCATTTAATCCGATGTATGGGATAACTAGTCGCACGTGCAGCCCGCTGTATTAAAACGGTTTTTGGTTAATCCCGCGGGACAACTAGTTTTTTCAGGTGAAAAGTAGTCTATGTGCTATTCCAGGTCATTATCTACATGTATGCCAAATTCCATCTAAATCAGTTCAGCCGTTTTTGAAAGAAGAAAAAAAGAAAGAAAGAAAGAAAGATTGAGTAACAAATATCACTAGCTGCAGCGTGCAGTCCGCTGCATTATAAAAGTTTTTGGTGAATCCCACGGGAACAACTCATTTTTCCAGAATAAATAGTAGCTTATGCTATTCCAGGTCATCATCTATCTGTGTGTCAAATTTCATTCATATCCGTTAAGTAGTTTCTGCGTGATTGAGTAACAAACATCCATCCATCCAGATATCCAAACATCCAAACTTTCGCATTTATAATTCTAATAGGGATAGTAAAATTAATATAAGATTTATAAATATATTAAACTTTTAGATCGAAAATATATAATACTTTTAGATCGTTTTTATCTTCAGGCACAGTTCAAACCATATGAATATTTCTTACCCTCGATTTGAATTTGATGCGTACGCATATTTTTTTAAATCCGGGAAAGAGTGTATGGATAATTACACCGGCACACAAAAAAAAAAAAAGTTGTCTGCGCATTTGACGAGACCCATATATTTTTATGTATTTTGACCCGCTGAATCCGAATATGAGGTCCATTTTACCCCTACACGTCCAAAATTTGAGAAAACTTCAAAAAACCGTCTTCGATTTCTTTCCAAATTGATTCGCCACAAATGTAACAAAACGAATCGGCAATTTTATCACACAGATGTGAATTACTTCTTGTAATAGTGTACCCTGCAGTAGCCAAGTTATCCACTACTGAAGAGCTGCAGTCGCTTGATGACGACGCCTGCGAGCCTGCTTTCTCACTCTGACCAGACGCCGATACTGGGGTTACGAATCCCTGCATCGTAAAGTACTTATCACTTGTACCTGCCATGACGGCACACACGCCGTTAACCCAGGGACTCTGTCAGATAGTTAGTTCTGTTGTCCACCGTCACCACGTGGAGGTGCCCTGGTCACAGGCACAAGCGATCTAGTCTTTAAAGATTCCACCAAGACATAAGTGAAATCATTGTAAAGATTTTATTTCAGGCATCAAATCGTGTTCAGTCAATTTTTTTTTATGTACAATGACAATTTTTTTACAATTTTTTTATCTTTTCAAGTTTAAAAGAAATAATGAACCAAAAAAATTTAAATGTGATTTCAAGATATCAAAATACATATAAATCGTACTTGAATTAGAGAAACAAATTTTTTTTTGATAAAAATCGCATTTTTTGCAATTTTTGAGAGTTTTGTGCGATTTTTCTATACTTAAAACTGCTAATGGTCTGAATAAACTTTGTGTAAGTATTGAGAAGATCGAAAAATATGAAAATCATACTTAGTTCAGCACAAAAAAAAAATTTATATCTCCAGAAACGCCGATTTTTGTCATTTTTTACGGTTTTTTGAAGTTTTCTCAAATTTTGGACGTGTAGGGGTAAAATGGACCTCATATTCGGATTCAGCGGGTCAAAATACATAAAAATATATGGGTCTCGTCAAATGCGCAGACAACTTTTTTTTTTTTGTGTGCCGGTGTTATTTTACTTTCGAATGGAATTCGATACATCTGTATGTATTTTATATCTCCGAATTGAAAATGTATGTTTATGATCATATTTTTTTTGTTTGAAACTTGCATGTACTTACTTTTGACGCCTCGTCAATTTTACTAACACGTACGATTAAACTACATAGATAAATACTGAAATACATTTAATAAAAACTCAAAACCAGAAATACAAACATTTATGTTTATCATACAAATGCTTTTCCCTGTCGGGAATTTCCCCAAAAAATAATTCCATAATACATGATGCCGTGAAAATAACTGAAACGTGGGATCGAAATCAGTTAGCTGTTTTATTTTTGCTATTCCGAAAAAAAAAAACTAATTTTCAACTGCATAAGCATTTTCAATTGCATACTAAGTCTGTCTAAAAGAGCAATACGCGGCCCAAACGTTTATTTTTTATCAAGTATTAGGCCTAAAAAACTGTAGAGTCCACTAGGCCCAAATCGTTCCCATTGAGTTGTACTTTGGTATCTAACAATGGAAACAAAACATAACAGAAAAAAATTATATGGTGAGCAGACAGCCGGCGGGGTTATCACGAATTATGCGTGGTCGCAGCGAAGGTTCCAAAAAAAATCAAATTTATTTAATTTACTTTAATAAAAACTTAATATTACATAAAATTATATCGAAGACCTAATCTAAGCTAACGATGACAATTGCCCGAAGTGTGGAACAAGAGTGATGCCTAATTTAACTAATTAAATAATCAAGCCGCGGTAACGACGTCACTTGCTGCACGTTGCGCCGAGTCAGGTCCCGTGGCCCGTGCCCGATGTTGCAAGGCGTGATGCGCATTCAGCGGTCTTCATATATCACGATGGCGTAACACACGTAACTCGTAATGTGAAATTATTGTTATTGTTTAGTTATTGCAAGACACTTAACAGCCTTGTATATTAGTGGCAGTCGTTGCCGCTTGCTCGCCCCGTTGGTCGAGTGGTTAGCGACCCTATCTACGCAATCAACGGAGCTCGGGTTCGATCCCCGACGGGGACAAGCATTTGTGTGATGAGCATAAATGTTTGTATTTCCAGGTTTGGGTGTTTATTATGTATGTCAAAGTATTTATATATGTATTTCTATGTGATAGTATCGTTGAGTAACACCCATAACAAAAGCAAATAATTTGCTTACTTTGGGGTTAGATCAGTAAGTGTAATTTGTCCCATGAATATTTATTTATTTTATTTTATTTATTTGCTTTGTTGCTGTGACATTGCAAAAAGTGCATCTAGGACCAGCAAGCAATTGGTGACGTTATTGACGAGTTTATCGTTACGTTCAAAAGTCATCGCCTATCGCTGGCAGATTGAAAACGTTAGGTGATACGCCTGCGGGTAGGCTTTCAACTGAAAGTCAAGACAAGCACTGACGCTGTTGCCGTAGAAAAAGATAAGGCGGTGCTACCAAGGAAAAGTATTTGCCAAATTATAAATGTAAGAAGTAAGTAAGTAAGTCAAGTAGAAATGTCCACAATTCAGACAGTAGTCAATGTAAAGGAAGAGTCGCAACTCGCAAGACATTAAATTTCCCAGCGACATTATTCGTATTTTACTAGGAATTTTAAAATTTTAATAGGTCTTTTTGACGTATATAAGGGGCCATCCATAAAGTACGTCACACGAATTTTAGGACTTTTGAACCCCTCTCCCCGTCCTTGTCACAGGTTGTCACATTTTTATAACCCCCCCCCCCCCCCCCTCCTGATGTGACGTCACGAATTTCATAAAACCGAAAAAACAAACAACTAGTTAGAAAATAATAAACGATTAATTATATTAATTAAAGATAAAAAATTTAATTATCGAGTGTCCATGGACTTTGGATCCACTCTTTTATATCAGCTATTACTGGTAAATCAGGCACTTTGCGTTTTAGTATTTTAAATTTTAACATGTGACGTCACAAAACTATTGACCCCCCCATACCCCTTGTCACACGATGTCACACTTCGGTGATACCCTCCCTCCCCATTAACGTGTGACGTACTTTATGGATGGCCCCTAAGTGACATTTCGATTCTACTAATTAAAGATTATATACTAGTCTCAATTAGTTTTAAGAACATGTAAGCAAATTATTATTTTTTTCAAATTATCGTATAAACACTAAAAATACGTTTTTTGGAAAATCTCACGATATCTCATCAAATGAGGAGGGGGGGGGTGTCAAAAATGCCTCACATAATTTATGGAAGCTATTTTTTAATAAAATTTCCTCGTTTGAGATCAAGAGTCGCGAGCGGTAGCTAGTTCATTATACACCGTCTATATCAGCCATTAGATATTGTCGAATATCATTAAGGCCACCGTTTTGTTTAGTTCCCCTTTACCCGTTCGTTAAAGGACGTTAGTAAAAAAGTCTTTTGTATGTCATAGGTCATATCTGTAGCCCCGTTGTTATAATATACTGGACTATATAGATCAACGGAAATTTTCTAAACAATCCATTGTTCAGTGTTGCTATTGTTTTAAATGTGCCTGCAGACTGATTGTAAAATTGCAGTGGAAAACTAGAACTTAGTTATATGTTTTGTTTCGCTCGTTTACTCAAATGGAGCTCATATTTTATTTAAATTACGTGCTCTTATTTATTTTCAAAAGACAAACATACAAAATTAAAATTACATTCCCATGTTTTGTTGGTACGTTATTTGAAGAAATTTTAAGACAGACAGTACCAGATTTAAAGAAGAAAGAAGAAATTATGGTATTAAATTTGCAAATTTCCGCAAAATGTTATATGGAACTGCCGTGATGCAACAGAAATTAAGGGTAGTGTAAGGAATAGGGCAAGATTATCCAAAGTCTGAAATTATAGAAGACCACAGCGGCACAATAATCTACCCATTTCCACGACACTTTCTTCCGCGTCAGAAGTAAAGGCAGTAACACACAAGTTATGTACTCAACGCACGATTCACTTCGCAACCGAAGCATCTTCAGGAGAGTCGAATAGCACTTCACTCTATGAAGGGTGAAGCATTAAAGCCTTTTCTTTTGTGGGAAAAGCAAAAATTGCGTTTTACGATTTTTTCTTATTTTCACCACACGCAATGTAAAGCTACGAAGTCGTCGTACCTGCGGAACTCTCTCACTAGCCGTTTATTTCGTGCGATATGAGGCGTATAAAACATTGTTTATTGTGTATATTTCCTTAAAACTTTACATTTTTTTAAGAAAAGGAAGGGGTTAGAAAGAGACTAAAAGTAGCATATGTCACTCTCCATCCCTTCAATTACCTCCACTTAAAAATCACCTCAATTCGTTGCTCCGTTTTACCGTGAATGACGGACAAACAAACTCACTTTCCTATTTATAATATTAGTATGTAGACCGTGGTCCCACAAACAAACTTTTTTTTCATTAATAACAAGCTAATTTTTGTGAACAGCTTCGTTTTGATGAGACGATCAATCACCTTTTCTGTCTTCGAAAAATCTCAAATCGGGTAACTAATAAAGATAAATAAAAAAGAAAAGTTTAGAATTTCGGACTAAGAAAAATTTTCAATTTACCTGTAGGAAAATGTTACCCTTGAATTACAATAATAATAAACAAGCTGTTGTAAAAAAATTTGGTTGTTTTTAAATTGATTACTATCTTTTTAAAAATCTCCTGCCGCAATAGCGTTGGTGCTTGTCACTGTCATGTTCCGGTTTGGAGGGTAAAGTAGCCGGTAAATTATGCATGTGGCATTAGACCTCGCCACAAGATAGCAACGCACCATTAACACCTTTGGTGTCTATAGGCGATAGTTGACTCTTTTTATCAGAAGATCTGCCATCTGCTTGTTTGCTATCTTGTAAAAAAATCTCACAATTCCAAAACTTTAGAGTGGAAGACTCGCCAGAAAAACTATCGAATGTCTAGTAAAAAGTAATTATTAAAGTTTCATCGTGTAATCCGGTCAGTTTAAACATTTGAAGCTACGTAAATTCCCATCAAGTTGAAAATCAGTAAGGTTGTTAAAAATATGATTAAAAATAAAATTTGAAAGTTCCCTATTTTTGCCCTGTATGGAATTTTTTTTATTCAAGGTCAAACTTAAAAAAAATGAGTTTTTCACGTTTTTAAGCGAAACGGTAAGTTTTATCATAAAAATATTTCACACAAAAATTGTAGATCATAAAATAATCTACAAAAAATGTATCAATACTTTTTTTCCTACGAGCCACGTTTTTGAGATATAACGATTCAAAAAGTTGTACAAGTTGCAATCGACATAATATACACACGTTTCCACGCCACCTAGCGCGTTTTTTTCCCCCATAGGCCTACTCCACCGGTCAGTTGTGATCCTGTTTAACTTGAAACTATTGCAAAATTTGTAAATATTGGAAAAGATAAAAAGCGATGTAAATAAAAAAGTGGTGAATTTTATTCGTCTGAATTGTAACCGTCAAACTCTTGTCATTCTTCTTCCTCTTCTTAAATCTTCCTCTTGTTGTTCTTCATTCTGAGTGCAAGTAAATTGCGTCAATAGCGATGTATCCTCGTAGGAATCAAACGAATCCTCCTCTGTTAGAGATTCAACATTGGAGCACAACCGGCCTTGATAGTTTGTACATGCCAGAAAACAAAATAGTCCGACCTTTTTACAACCACATTTAACACTGCATTCCTTTTTGCAGCTGCAAAAAATTGTATTCAGCAGTTTTTTCGGTGCAGGTGGGAGTAAAGTTTGAACTGGTTCCAATGTATTGTCGGCCTACTTTCAACCCCAGTCTGTAGGGTCTAGCTGATAACTAAGCCATACTTGAACTTAGTAATATACCCGAAGAAGATGTTGATGAGCAGCAACTGAGGTTGGAGGAAGAGAAGCTAATTGAACTTGTTTTTTATTCTTAGTGTTTTTGACGAAACATACATATCGATGCTTATCTAAGCAGGTAGTCTTTAGGAGCTCCGTACATTGAAAGAAGAAAGCAAATGCCGTTGGTGATAACTTCTTCTTGAGTTGAATTACTGTTTTTAAAAACTTCAGCACATTGAACAAGGTAACAAGGGTAGGGAGCTAATTCATATTCAAAATATTTTTCGATTTCATCTTGAAAGGCTGCTGTAATACTCATGGGTTGAAACAATAATACAAGGTCAATAGGTACTTTTTCTTCACGAACTTTTTAGGTACTAGTCATAGCTAAAAGAGGAACAATTTTGTTAGCGCGTTTTTATTTGATATTATTGAATATCAGTCTTGTCATTTTTGCCATAGAAACAAGTCCACCATTTGCAACAGAAACAATTTTGTCAACCTCTAAAATAGGATCATGCGTTGAGAACCACTCTAAAAGTGGATAAGAGATGTGTATACGTGGCGCACTCATTCATATTATAACGATAACAACTTGAACAACTTTTTAAATAAGTTATATCTCAAAAACGGTAGCTTGTAGAAAAAAAAGTATTCATACATTTTTTGTAGATTATTTTATGATCTACAATTTTTGTCTGAGATATTTTTATGATAAAACTTACCGTTTTGCTGAAAATCGCAAATAACTATTTTTTACCTTTGAACTTAAATAATTTTTTTTCCATACAGGGGAAAGATGAGGAATTTTCAAATTTTATTTTTAATCATATTTTTAACAATCTTACTGATTTTCAGCTTGATGGGAATTTATGTACCTTCGATATCATTTTTAGGTCTAGATTGACCGGACTAGTGTTTTTCGTAATATAAATCAAGCTATTAAAGTCGAAAAATAATTATTGATATTAATAAACATTTTTTCTTCACCGAATCAAAATTTTCAAAACCCTATAACTTTATTAGCTACCCGATTCGAGATTTTCCAAAGATTGAAAAGATCTCTCGTCTCGTCAAAACGAAGCTGTTTACAAAAATTCAGCTTGTTATTAATAAAAAAAAGTTTGTTCGTGGGACCACGGTCTAATAGATTAAGAAAAAATCGTCAAAAAAAAATGTAAAAATTCTTACACAAATTTTTAACGGTTTTCTCAAAATCAGGGTCCAAATCTCTCTCTTAAGGTTATTACTTACCGATAAAATAAAATCACTCCAGTGGTATTTTTTAAACCTTGGCTTCTGTTTTTATATTATAAGATAGCAAACAAGCAGATGGGTCTCCTGATGAAAAGAGTAAACAATCTTAATTAAAAAATTAAATTAATTAAATCTTAACAACAAAATTAATGGTGCGTTGTTATCTTGTGGCGAGGTCTAATGCCACATGCATAAACTTCTTATTCGGCACGATGGAACGGCGTAATTATACGGCATATTTCAATTTTTTTACAATAGTTATAACATAGCACTTATATAATATGTAACATATCTTACTGTTTATAGTATAACTTTATACAAATGTGTTAAATCGATACATTTACATCTGGATCGTCAAGTCCAGTAATCTTGTCGGAGAACTAGCTCTCGACATTATGTTCACGGAGCCATGAAATAAGAAAAGCCACTGAAATGTATGTTTTATTACTTTATGAGTAATTAAAACTTAAGCATTTAAATAAATTTACTTTATATAGTAAGAAAACACTGGTATTCCTATTCCTGCCGCAATAGCGTCAGTGCTTGTCGCTGTCGTGTTCCGGTTTGTAGGGTAAGGTAGCCGGTAAACTTATGCATCTGGCATTAGACCTCGCCACAAGATAGCAACGCACCATTAACATCTTTGGTGTCTATAGGCGATGGTTGACTCTTCCCATCAGGAGACCCATCTGCTTGTTTGCTGTCTTATGATATAAAAAAAAAGGTATAATCGTCCATACAATTTAAATAAATAGACGAGTAATTCAACACTTGCGCACATTTTAATTGAGTGGATATGCTTAATCAAGCGTTGTCGTTGATATTTTATATTTTTGTAATTGCTATTTAATTTTTATAACAGGAAGCAAAGAAACGGTTCCTAATCAAACTCGTTTATTTTATTTTTTATTTTAAAGTCCGCTTGCACCCAAACTATTTAAATATGTTTAATAGAATTTTACTAGGCTTACATTATTTTTTTTACATTTCAAACGAACCTTAATATATTTTGCTATAAAAACATAAAAATTAAACGCAATGAGGGTCAGCTCACATTGACGCTGAGTCGAAGGGAAGGGACGTGTCATGTTTTCAAACTTTATATAGTATATAGTATAGTACAACGTTTCCCATTTGCCGGGTCGCGACCCGGTACCGGGCCATCAAAAAAAAGACCGGGTCGCATCATTCCCGCTTTGCTTTTAAAATATTACCTACTATAGATCGAAGCAGCGCGACGAAAATTCGTAAGCGTTGAGTGATGACCAAATAGGCGACATCAAAGTATGAAGCATTAATTAAACCTTTTTACTATTATTAAATAGGTATGTATTATTTCACCTAATAGAACCGGCTTGGGCTTAAAAGTATTAAATGGGTCACAAAGGGGTAGTGTGAAAATTACCGGGCCATATCAAAACAATGGTTGGGAAACACTGGTATAGTATATTAATTTGTATTTCCATAATCTTACCGCATTTGCATCTATCGACACAAAGCTTCGTGCAGTGACACAATAAATAAATAAATATTTACGGGACAAATTACACTTAAAAATACATATACAAAACTTGGAATATATTTATTAAGCACCCAAACCCGGAAATACAAACATTCATGCTCATCACACAAATGTTTGTCCCCGTCGGGGATCGAACCCGAGCCCCGTCGAGTGCATAGTCAGGGTCACTAAACACTCAACCAACGGGGCGGTGAAATGTGAGCTCTGCATTTATCGTGTCATTGCACGAAGCTTTGTAGCGATAGACGCAAGTACGGCCCAAGCATTAGACAAAATACGTCTTATGGAATTCGCTTGGCTCGAACATGAAGCTGTATTATATATATCTGGAGGCAACAATTCTAATACCTACTTGAAACCAAATTTTAAATATTGCTGTCATCTTCTGAAGTTTTACCCTCTCTTTTTAACACAGCTGTATAAAAAGAGACAGCGGGACCTCATAGACAGAGACATAATGTAAATATTTGTTTCAATAGATTAGTACGAGTGCTAGCTCCACCTTATACCTAATACTTCATGGGCAACACAACGTCAACGCGTGAATTCGCTCGTCGACGCGTGACGTTGCGCGTCTTTGTATATTTATTACACAAATTTGGACGTTACGTAATAGAATTAGAGATGAATATATTTTAAAGCATAAAAAAATGAAGCAACACTTCAGTTCGAGTCTGTGGCCATGTGAGCTGACCGCACCGATCCGCACTAAAACAGCCCTTCCGTTTAGGAACTATGATGCATATACAAACACACACATACACACATAAACCTTTAAAAGAATTGAGAACCTTTGCCTTTTAGGACGCCAGTTAAAAAAAGGGTTTGTGCAATATTTTTCCTATAAAAACCAAACAAATAGACGTTTTGCTTTATAGAAAGCTCAACGACTGTTAAGTTATTCGCAATCACGAATATTACTGAAACTTTATTGTTCCGAGATAAAAAGACGTCACGTACAAATTTACCCATTTAATATAACCCATTAGACCGTAACCAAGGAACTTATATACGATAACTGGAATTACTACGAAGCAATATTTGAAAAATAAAAATGTACTTTATTTCGTTCTTAATAAAGTTGACATTTGTTTCTTACATAACAGAGGGGAAAAACGTTCTGAGTAAGACAACGACATGAGTGGATGTTATCCCTTTCTTGCAATTGCCAGTGTAAATAAAACTTTCGGATGGTAGATTTTTATATATTCGGTAATCGTTAAATCCCTTTTATTCATACACGTCGATAGATACATTAGCATAAAATGTATTATAATTAACATAGTGAGTCGTAAAATGTGCTTATTTTAATTATTACGTAATTACTTATGCAATGCAAAAACTGTATCTCAAATTAGTAGAATTACTTAGTAGTAATTTGCAAACTACGCATGGCGACACTTATATATGGCGATTGGCGCTTTATTTAGTAGAAAGAGACACACTCCACTCGTGTCGTGGTACTCTTCGGAACGATTTTGAAGCGAGTGTAAGCATTCCGAGTAGAATGTAGCTTCCTTGACCGTAACACATTCGACGTTTAAGGTCGCCAAAACAGGTAGTCGATAAATAAGACCTATCTGACTTATTTGTACTAGAATCTTCGATATTCTTAAAAAAAAATCTACGATGGAATCGATTTTTGGATTCATTTATAAGAATACATCATTTGCAAGAATGTGTGAATTATACTCATGACTCATATTTATTTTATCAACCGACGAAAAAAAGGTGGTTATCATGTTGACATGTATGTATGTAATATTATTGGAATTGGATAATATTTGTGTATGATAATCTAATAGTTTGTCCCCGTGTTGGTCTTGGCTCGTTTAAGGAATAGGCCAATTGCCGTTCAGTCAGGCATGTCGTAAAATGCGACCGATTGGCTATGCGTTTCACTACCATCGTGACTAGAAGGTGGTGGAGTTCCGCAACGTCTCGCCCGGGTATATGGTACCCCCGCTTTATTCCTGCTGCAATAGCGTCAGTGCTTGTCATTGTCGTGTTCAGGTTGGAGGGTAAGGTAGCCGGTAGACTTATGCATGTGGCATTGCCAGGCCGCCACACGGATAGCAATGCACCATTAACATCTTTGGTGTCTACAGGCGATGGTTTCTCTTTCTAGCAGGAGACCCATTTGCTTGTTTGCTATTTTATGATATATAAAAAAAAGAGTTAGTTCTTTGGGTCTAAGCTTGCCTATTCCTATCGCCATATCGATTCTGCTTGCTACTTATTTACACTTCAAATGTGTAACATGCAGAGTCAAAAAACTTTAAGACTAGAAATTTTATAATAGCTTGCTCCAAGCTGATGAATTCAAGTAATTCTAGACTGAAAGCTGTAGTAATATTTACGCTAATGCTTTAAGCTACAATTACGAGATAAGCAGCTGTGCACCGCCGTGCCGCTTGTTGCATAATAACTTTTTGGTGAATTTCACGAGAATAATATATTTTAAAAAAATATGCTTGGTTCAGGTCATAATCTGATAAAAATTTCATCCAAATTCATTCAGTAGTTTAGTGTGATTAACAAACATACAATAATAATAATAAATATTCACGGGACAAATTATACTTACTGATATAACCCCAAAGTAAGCAAATTATTTGCTTGGGTAATGGATGTTAGTCAACGATACTAATACATAGAAATACATATATAAATTCTAGAATATATTTAATAAACACCCTAACTCGGAAATACAAACATTTATGCTTATCATTACGGGTTACCAGCTTCGAAAAGAAGGGTTTTCATTGTCGTTTACGGGAAACAATTAAAGCGAAGTTATCTTGTGTAAAAATCTTTAATTTTAAAATTTATATTTGTTGTCAGAGCAAAGCTTTTAAAATATCTTAATTTTCTGACGCAAACGTATAAAAATCTTTACATGTTAACATTACATTTTACTTGAAGCTCCATCTAAATAGTATCATGTTCCGACTCTGGAAAGATAAATACCAAATAATGTCAACAAATTTGTTTTTTGATCCGCCTGATACTTACCCGCCAGCCGCGGCGAGTCAGACAGAATGCTAAACTCATTCTAGCCGCCATCACCAGTCATGAGGGAATTAGTAGAAAACGCGAGCATTATTTATTCCGTATTCAGTTTTGATAATCCCAAATTTTTGCAGTACCCGTAAAGAACGGGACTGGACGGGACATTTGGATACCCTAGTCCAGATTCTGAATTTTGCATTTTAACAACTCTGTGAATTGAGGCGAGGTATTTCGACGCGCGTCAATGCTATAGAAAATGGGTGGCGCGGTATGTTCTGAAACCGCTGGGAAACGTGTTATTTTTCGGATAAATAAATATAGGACTTCAGCTGAAAACTAAAATTTAGCACATTCTTTTTTGTAGTATTTACAACTAAATATCACCATATACAAAATCATGTGGAAGATTAGAAATATTACTATCAAATTATTTGTTTTAGAGATTTTTTTAGCCTGTTTTCAGAATTTTATATGGTCGAGTAAAGTACATTTTATCATGTAATGAGTTAGTTAGATAATATCTTCAGGTATATCCTGTAATTTTTGTAAAATTCTCATTTAACAATCAATACAAAAAAAAACGTGATTTAACAAACCAGTTTTTTCCCGTTTGTCGCGATGCCTCGCCTTAAATATCAAGTAAATTTGTTGTTTCTGATTTTTTGAAAGTAACAAGCAAAATACAATCATTAAGTTGACAAGATCGCTCCGTTGGTGGAGTGGTTACTGTACCTAATTACGAATCGATTAGGCTCGGGTTCAATTCCCGACAAGAACAAACACTTGTGTGATGAGCATCGATGTTTGTATTACCTGGTTTGGTTTGAATTTCATTATGTAATATGTTAGATTATTTATATATATATATATATATATATATATATATATATATACATATATATATATATATATATATATATATATATATATATATATATATATATATATATATATATATATATATATATATATATATATATATATATATATATATGTATTAGTATCGCTGACTAACACCAATAACACAGGCAAATAATTTGCTTACTTTGGGGTTAGATAAGTGTAATTTGTCCCGTGAATGTTTATTATTATTATTATTTTTTATTATCTTCTTCGATCAAATTAGTTATTATTATATATATATATATATATATATATATATATATATATATATATATATATATATATGTATTTTAATGTATTAGTATCTTAGTATCGTTGGCACAAGCAAATAAATTACTTGCTTTGCGGTTAGATCAATTCGTGTAATTTGTCAACCAATATTGTTATTATTTTTGACGATGTGTTCCAACACTTATTAACTTATCAACTTGCGGTTAGATCAATTCGTATAATTTGTCAACCAATATTGTTTATATTTTTGACGATGTGTTCCAACACTTATTAACTTATCAATTTGCGGTTAGATCAATTCGTGTTATTTGTCAAACAATATTGTTTATATTTTTGACGATGTGTTCCAACACTTATTAACTTATCAACTTGCGGTTAGATCAATTCGTGTAATTTGTCAAACAATATTGTTTATATTTTTGACGATGTGTTCCAACACTTATTAACTTATCAACTTGCGGTTAGATCAATTCGTGTAATTTGTCAACCAATATTGTTTATATTTTTGACGATGTGTTCCATCACTTATTAACTTATCAACTTGCGGTTAGATCAATTCGTGTAATTTGTCAACCAATATTGTTTATATTTTTGACGATGTGTTCCAACACTTATTAACTTATCAACTTGCGGTTAGATCAATTCGTGTAATTTGTCAACCAATATTGTTATTATTTTTGACGATGTGTTCCAACACTTATTTACTTATCAACTGGGGAATCATGTTGCACTGAAATCGTTTTACAACGTTCGTTCACTCTTTTTACCCTACAAGGGTTATGTTTTTCATTTATTCAGTTAATTTATTCAAGTGTACAAGACCCCTTGCGTATATTTGCACATAACTCATTGTTTTTGTACGCATAATTATCTTAGTTGTTCGTCAAATCTAATGCAAGCGTCGGTCCACTTATTGTGTTGATGAATATTTATTACCCACGTCAGTTTGAAGCACTTGCACCTTATTCAAAGTTGACAATCATCTATCTGTATCCATGACAATATTATAATTGCGAATGTCTCTTTATGTTAGATATACATCAAAATACATTTACAATTTACAGCTAAACCCGATTTTGATGAAATGTTTCAATGAGATAAGACAAATTCAAACAGTTTTTTTTTTCAAATTCATCATAAAAGTCTGAAATAATGAATGAATTTTTGTTTGAAAGATTATATTAACCAGCGATTGTGATCGAATTTCGACCTTAGATTAAGCAACAAAATCTTTTTGAAGTCTGATAACAGACTTTAGCCGTGAATAAAAAAGTATAGATAATAGATAATGTTGTCTTGACATTCTCTAGATCTGAATTTTCTTTTATTATGGAGGAAATGATGTAAGAATTACGAAAAAAGTATAATCTGACAATTTCCACAAGCTGAAGATATCTTAATTTTGTTTTTTTTTCTGCCATAGTTACCCCCCTATATAGAAAGGGCTTATATTTGGTGGAGAGCCTCAACAGTATGCGAGGTACCACCTCCTATGGTAATCTGAGGCGCTCGAGTAAATACCAATATCCCCTCTTGGTCTCCCCTACTATAATCTATATATATAAAAATTAATCCCTATTTTCCTTGGTCACGACATCACGCCTGAATGGCAGGATTAATTTCGGTAATTTTTTTGTTGTATTTGTAATTGTAAGGAGAAGGTTCTTATAAAAGAAAATATTAAAAAAATTGCGCGGAAAATTAGAAAATTTAAGAATACTTAACCACCATATAAAGTTCAATGCCATTTTGGCTGCGTGGAAGGACAATCCCGTAGACTTTACGTTGTTTGTCCGCTATGGATTCCTAATATGTAAGGCAAAACAACGTTTGCCGGGTCAGCTAGTATGTATATATTATCATGCATGTCACTCGAGTATGGAATGTATATTTTTATTAATTTAAAAACATTAAATTAACAAAAATAAACATGACACATATTTTTATTAATTTAATGTTTTCTAATGCATATTATTTATTAAAATATCTACACTCCTTCGCAATGTAAACTTTAACTGCGCCGATTTTTTGCGATGCCGATTACTCTATCGTTTGCGTAATTGTCTAAAAAAGGGGTACAAACTTTTTCCTTCGCGTATTAATATAAAGATAAATATAAAGATAATATTATTTCATACTAGCTGACCCGGCAATTGTTGTTCTGCCTTTTTAACTACTCTTATTTTTTTTTCTATGTTTTCTATGTTTTCTTTTAAACCTTCCCTGGACTTGAACAATTAATTCAAAACCAAAATTAGCCAAATCGGTTCAGCCGTTCTCGAGTTTTACCGAGACTAACGAACAGCAATTGATTTTTATATATATATATATATATATATATATATATATATATATATATATATATATATATATATATATATATATATATATATATATATATATATATATATATATATATATATATATATATATATATATATATATATATATATATATATAGATGACATTATTCTCTGCGTGGGTCAGTGCGCTGCTACGAAATAACGAAAAGAAATAGTAGGTAGGTAGGTAGGTACAGTAATTTTGAATTGACAAGAGTTTACTTAATTACCCGATGAAATAAATATATTGTATCGACGACTTTGATGCCCGGTAAAACTCGCAAAAGTGTATGTGTTATCTTTATTATCAATATTTCGAATGTATTATTATATTATTCAAATAAACAATTTTTATATTGACGATTGAAATATATGTATTTATTTGCATGAATATGGGTATTACAAATGATTAAAAATCTGGTACTACATGGCCGTAACAATGTTATCGACGTAATAGCACAGAATATATAATAGTACAAGTACAGAAGAGACACTCCGGAAAGTCGTTTAAAGAAATAGTGACTCTTGCTACGATACAATTGAATCTTTTCGACCTGCTTAACAGAACGGCAGTTGGCCTATTCTTCAAAGGAGCCCGAAACCAACACGGGGAATCTTTGAGACAACCCTGATTTCATTAGAAAGGATAAGAGTTACGCGTTAGAAAGAGATGCAACTTCTAGGCACGTAGGCCACAGAAAAAACTTGTTTACGGATGCGATTTTTTTTACAATTGAGCAATATTTTAACAAGCAAAACGACCGTATTTATGCTCAAAGCTCTAAAGAAGCTTCCCAATTAGTTAACAGAGTGCAAATTGTCCGAATTCAGTGACGGTTTGGTGGGGTGTTAGTTATGAAGGAGTGACTGAGCCATATTTTTGTGAAAATGGTATCAAAAACGTCGGCACAAGTGTATCAAGATACCAGTTAAGCCCTTTAACAACACCATGTTCAATAACCAAAAATGGTCCTTTCAGCAAGACTTGGCGCTGGGTCATAAAGCTTGACCCACCCAATCTTGGTTAGAAACCAACGTTCCAGATTTTATCAGGGCTGAAGACTGGCCGTCAGTCCGTTTTAGAGAGTGTAGCTTGCTGTAAATCCCATAATAATTTAGAGTCCCTAAAACAATCCATACGACTGGCTGTGCTTCTATTGATAACTGGCTACAACTTTTAGGCCTCAACTGGATATCGGCGATCTGTGACGCGGCGGCGAGTGCTGTGCGATTTAGCGCTGATAAAGCTTCCCGCGCCGCCGTGCCTTCCGTGTCTCGCCACTGTCATCCAGTTCACTTCAATAAGAATCTATGTATTAGATCGTGCCGCTCTCGCCGCGCTGCAGCCCCGCGCCGCAGATCGCTGACATCCAGTTTGAGTTCTTAAAGGACTGTATTGCAACCAATCGAGACCACTTCGAATAAGTTTTATATATTTTTAATGCTTTAATATTATTGTATCAAATTAACACACTATAATAGTAATAAATGTTACGTGCAATAGAAAAAATGTTTTTTTTTTCCTTGTAAAAATAATTAGGGCTTGAACTGGATCTTGGCTATTTGCGGTGGAGCGAGCGGCGCGATCTAGTAACACATAGATTCTTATTGAATTGGATGACAGCGGCGCGACGTTGGCTGCCTACAATACATTTTAATCTATGCTCCTTGCTATTTAATAATATAGGATATATGTACATATTAAAAAGATGTACTTTTGCTTGCAATGAGGACACAGATACAACGTAATGGAAAACTCATTAAATGTAAATTGACAAACTAAAGTCAACGTCGCGTCGCGTCGTCTGGTTTCATTATCAAATATTCACGAGCTTAACTTAGGCTGTAGTTGGTGTTGAAAGCCAGGAGTGGTTTACATTATTCAACTGATATTACATGGGTAGTGTTTTATGATAAAGTCTATATGAGCGATATTATTATTGAAAAGCTGTAAAGGATAATAATCATAAATGTAAATTAGAAAAATAATTAAACTAACTTCAAATACTGTCATCTATACGTTTATCTCAGAAACCGATTTTGATGAAACTCAGACTGTTTTCTAAGTTTCAATATACATAATTGAAATCGAATAAAATTATCTTTTCGTTCCTAAGAAATTTGTGGACAAACATACTAACTTACATTTACGAAATTTTGCATACGTGCATGGATGCCCAAATAGATCATCATCTTGAATTATTATCCAATTCCAACAATCTATTTCTTATATATATTAATAATATTATAAATGCGAAAGTTTGGATGTTTGGTTGGATGTTTTTTACTTATTCACGTAAACCGTCGAACGGATTTGAATGAAATTTGGCACACAGGTAGATGATGACCTGGAATAGCACATAGGCTACTTTTTACCTTGAAAATTAAGATGATCCCGCGGGATTAACCAAAAACTTTTACAATTCAGCAGGCTGCACGCTGCAGCTAGTTAATAATATTGTACTGATTGAACTGTCGACCTTCATCTTAGACAGACGATGATTTACTCTCTTAAAAGCTTAAACAAGTACTTTAGGCGTTCTTGATAAGCGCCAATAGTTTAATAGCCTTTCAATAAGCTTGATTCTTACCATTTCATGGATCAAAATCGAATCAAGGTATTAAAAGTTACATTTAAAAAAATTATGTTGTTTTGAACCTTAGATAAATAATTGGTCTCGCTGTGCTTGACCGCTGCGAGATAAATCATTTATCTATGTTTTGAACAATATTACGTGATAATTATATTTAAAATGACTTGCCGACTTATTTAACTTTGCACCTAAAAAGACTTTTCGCCGTGTTGGCCCCGGCCTCCTTTGAAGAATAGGCCAACTGCCGTTCTGCCAGGCAGGTCGTAAAAGGCGACCGATTGGTTATAGAGTCACTACCATTGTGGCTACTAGGTGGTAGAGTTCTGCATTGTCTCGCCCGGGTCTGGTACCACCGCCTTACCTATTCCTGCCCCAATAGCGTCAGTGCTTGTCGCTGTCGTGTTCCGGTTTGGAGGGGAAGGTAGCCGGTAAACTTATGCATGTGGCATTAGCCTCGCCACGAGATAGCAACGCACCATTAACATCTTTGGTGTCTATAGGCGATGGTTGACTCTTTCCATCAGAAGACCCATCTGCTTGTTTGCTATCTTATGATATAAAAAAAAAACCTTCGTCAAATATTTTGACAAGAGAGTTTCCTTCATCTAAGGTCAAATATTATAAATTGCAAGACTGCTGGATTTATCAATGTTAAAAAAAAATTGACGTTATTTTGATATTTTTCGAACAATTTATGTTGTAACGAAGACACTATTTTAGAACTCAAAAAAAGTTGAATGCCATTTGAAAGACAAAAATAATCATTGGTTTTAGTACCGGATCCGAATATAACTTGACCTTCACCCATCTGTTTACTGATTGAAACATTTTTATTATCACATTACATACATAGACATAGACCTCTTGTATGTATTGCCTGTCAAAATATGTTCATAGCTAATAGCTATCCTTAATTAAAAAAATATTAATTTTTTTTTGTAGCAAGTTTCTCCCGCTTGTTTACTAAAAGCTTTTACAGTACCCGGCGATAAATATTGCACATCGACCTTTGGAAAGAGACAATCGGCTAATTTCGGCTTCGTAGAGCGTTATCTCTGTCGCACAAAATACAAACAGTCCGGTACCTATTAGGAGCTGTTAAAACAAGTATGATTTGCTTCTTTTGATATTTTTATTCTTTGTATAAAATACACTAATTTTTCTATAAGTGATGGCTTTAGGTTGGGGTAAAATAAAATAAAAAAACATTTTTACATTATGTTTACGTATTTAATTATTTTGGAACATTACAGCTTTAGTGTACATAATAAACACCATTATACCTATTGCTAAAATGAGACATTGCAATAAAAATAATAATAATTCTAATTCTCAATTACTTCCATTTCACTATCTGTGCTCTCAAAGAGGTCAATATCACTGTCACTATCAGCCGTATTTATTACTAATCTATCAGTGTAATTGTCTAAACTGTGTTGAATGCTTCTATATTCATTCTCACATTTGATTGCATGATCGCAAACCTTTTTCCACTCTTCAGCGCCGATCATGTTTACTTTTTCAGTCAATAATGTTTTTACTGTAGTTAAGTTCATACCCACATTTCTAGAGGCTACATAGCCTTACTTACGATTTAATGAACTGCCAACAATAAAATCATTAAAAGCTAAGTTATCTGAAGCTATTAATTACAATGGGTCTGAAAAAACATTGAGAAAAATACTTCATGACATGGGATTTCAGTTCACTAAAATGGAAGATAATCGAAAAATTCTAATGGAAAAGCACGACGTTAGTCTCAAACGAATGGAATACCTTGATAAAATACGCAAATTTCGCGAAACAGGAAAAAATATCGTCTACATGGATGAGTCATATATACATGCATCCCACACTAAAGGGAAATCTTGGAGTGACGATAAGAAAAAAGGAGTAAAAAAGCCAATTTCAAAAGGTCAACGTTTGATAATAGTTCATGCGGGAAATGAAAAAGGCTTTGTACCCGGTGCTTTTTTAACGTATAAATCCACGGACACTACAGGTGACTATCACAATGAAATGAATAACGATAACTATGAGAAATGGCTGGTTAACCAATTAATCCCAAATATACCCAGTGATTCTGTTCTAGTTATCGACAACGCACCCTATCACAACAAGTATGTTGAGAGACCCCCCAACTCAAACACCATTAAACGGGAAATGATCAACTGGTTAAACAGACATGAAATTCCAGTTGATCCAAAATTAACAAAAACCCAGATTTACGCTATTATATGTCAGCACAAGGAGAGGTATACAGAGTTTTCTGTGGACAAAATACTTGCCGAACATGGGCACACTGTGTTGCGATTGCCACCATATCATCCGGATTTTAAACCAATTGAAAATATATGGTCTCAACTGAAAGGCTATGTAGCCTCTAGAAATGTGGGTATGAACTTAACTACAGTAAAAACATTATTGACTGAAAAAGTAAACATGATCGGCGCTGAAGAGTGGAAAAAGGTTTGCGATCATGCAATCAAATGTGAGAATGAATATAGAAGCATTCAACACAGTTTAGACAATTACACTGATAGATTAGTAATAAATACGGCTGATAGTGACAGTGATATTGACCTCTTTGAGAGCACAGATAGTGAAATGGAAGTAATTGAGAATTAGAATTATTATTATTTTTATTGCAATGTCTCATTTTAGCAATAGGTATAATGGTGTTTATTATGTACACTAAAGCTGTAATGTTCCAAAATAATTAAATACGTAAACATAATGTAAAAATGTTTTTTTATTTTATTTTACCCCAACCTAAAGCCATCACTTATAGAAAAATTAGTGTATTTTATACAAAGAATAAAAATATCAAAAGAAGCAAATCATACTTGTTTTAACAGCTCCTAATAGGTACCGGACTGTTTGTATTTTGTGCGACAGAGATAACGCTCTACGAAGCCGAAATTAGCCGATTGTCTCTTTCCAAAGGTCGATGTGCAATATTTATCGCCGGGTACTGTATATGTTAATAGGCCTGCGAGGTATTGCCTACGTGTTTACGTTAGGCAATACCTCGCAGACCTATTCCATATGTTTAAAACTTAGTATCAATAATAACATTTGATCGGTAAATAAGTAGAAGAAACTTGCTAAATAAAGTTTATATATATATATATATATATATATATATATATATATATATATATATATATATATATATATATATATATATATATATATATATATATATATATATATAGCTATGAACATATTTTGATAGGCAATACATGCAAGACGTATTTGTATATGTATGAAATGTGATAATAAAGATGTTTCATTCGGTAAACAGATGGGTAAAGGACAATTTATATTCTGATCTTAGAACATTTGCCTTTAGTGCTTTTGCTTTGTATTTACAAATGACATTGATAACTATTACTTGTTTATAGATATCCCAGTACGTGTTTGAAGAGACATTCAACTTGCGATTCGCCGTTCCCTTCACTCAACACAACGCGACAGTGTCGGGGGCGACATTGGCAGCGCTCTCGCCCGCCCAGGTCGCCCACATCAAGAAACTCAACTCATTAGATCTAGAATTGTATGAATTCGCCAAAACTTTAATGTTCAAAAGGTAAGTGCACTGAGTTTTTTGTGAAATATATCCCTCGTAGTCTTAGGGTTAGCCTTTTCGACTCAGATTATGAGATCCCTGGTTAGAAAAAAAGTTTGAGGTTTTTCTCGTAAATCCAAATTTCAGTCGCACCTCGGAGTCTGGGAGTGGTGCTTTAATAACATCGCGCTTTGGGTAAGAACGTACAATTTCGTTCACTGCTATCGCTAGAAATAAATACCTACCTAATAAAACGCGACGCAGAGGATCACCACCCGGCCCGCCATCCGGTACAAACCGGTGAATTATTGTGAAACGGAAAATCTATAACGATCGGTTTACTCTGCCTGCCCCGCAAGACAACCGATGTAATGGTACTTTTAATGGTTAATTTGGTATATAACAAATTAGAGCAAGGTGTTACAGAATTATTTTACCTAGTCGTGGTGATAGTAGGGTAACTTTTAGCCAGCAGGCGTATTTATAGAATTGTATGGCATGAAGAAAGAAAGAAATGCCGTTTATTTTGACATACAGCAATTTTAGACAAAATTACAAAAGATAAGGTAAAGTGAAGTTTCTTCACGCCCGTATCCCCGAAGAGATAGGCTGAGTAACAACCAGTGCACCCGCGATTAGCTGACGATACTTCCCCCCGTGTTGGTCCGGGTTCCTTTGAAGAAAAGACCTGCCGTTCTGCCAGGCAGGTCGTAAGAGGCGACCGATTGGCTATAGTGTTATTTTTATCATGGCTAGAGTAGGGTAAAGTATAAAAGTATGGATTATTGTATGAGTGAATGCTTTTTAAACAAAATAAATTATATTTTCCAACAGATTCGAGGCATTAAAAAAACGAGATTCAGATTTTGAGTTTCGATGGCGGCATTTAGGAGAGGTGGCGCCCCGAAATGGCGTCACTGAATTCGACTGGGATAGCAATTTAGAAGATGCCACCACAGAGAAATATAGAGGCAAGTAGGTTTGTAGGTTCCTAAGGACTTAAGTGTATATAGTCTTAATTAAGGCAGTGCAGTGCTTATCAGTGTGTGCAGTTTCTCGTTAATGTCAGAATGGACTTATATTATCTACCGGTCGTTGTGCAATAATTGCGTTGAGATTGCTACCAGCGAATTAATTAGTAATTGGTTTGCATCTTTTGTTAATTTGTAACATATAGTGGTGTAACATATAATACTCATGAAATGTTTGTAACATAAGGGTTACCTATAGAGGGACACTTATGAAAATATTAATTTGTGTACCTGGTTAAGAAATCATAGCTCTTAAACAGAAAGGCCGATTGAGTGCAGTTCTTTTTAAATGAAAATAGTGTAGTATAGTTAATAGGATAGATCCTGACGTCCTGATCCAAAAAAATGTCTGCCGACGAATAGGGTAGCTTCTCGATCAATTATAGTAAACGTGTCGTGTTTGGGCTCATTGGCCTAGTGTTGTTCTGAAAATAGTACACATATAGCAGGAAGGTTGTCTGATGATAATGATGATATTGTGGACGGCTTTTAAATTTTTAATTTAGATTTGTTGGTATGAAATCCTAAACAGTTTACTTTTATTGTATTTTTTTAATAAAATTTATTTTTTTTGTAGAGCTTTTGTGTATCTATTTGAGGTATTAATTAATCAAATATGAGATGTTGAAGTAGTAATTGTTGTTGTTAAATATGATATAAATCAAAATACGGCAGTATAAAAACATTAACAAAGTCAATTATATCATATATAATAACCACAAATGCTTTATCAATCAATAAGATTGAAGATTAATTCAGACAAAGTTAATTTTATTACTATTGACTTTGCTTTAAGGCGAGGTATTTTGACGCGTGCCAGTACTATAGAAAGTTAGCGGTGCGGTATGTTCTGAAACCGCTGGGAAACGCTTTAGTTTTTGCATAAATAAAAATAAAAGCTGAAAACGAAAATTTAGTACATTCTTTTTATATTTAAAACTAAATCACCATATAAAAATCTTGTGGAATATTAGAAATATTATGAACAAATTACTTGTTTTAAAGAATTTTTTTAGCCTATTTTCGGAATTTTATACGATCGAGTGAACTACATTCTATCATGTAATGAGTTAGTACATTCATTAGACAATATCTTCAGGTGTATCGCGTAATTTTTGTAAAACTGTTCTTTAACAATCAAAACATAAAAATGTGATTAATCAAACCACTTTTTTCCGTTTGTCTCCGGTGCCTCGCCTTAACAATTTAAGATTTCATGTAGGTATATTGTGAATTATTTGCCTAACTAGTATCATAGTCAATATTAATCGAATATGCGCAATTGCAATAAAAACATTCAATATTTTTAAACTTCTCACAGATCTGCATTCATTTCCACCACCACCATCTGCCCAATAGTTGTCACTTGCGAGACGAATAAATCTGTGAAATACACCCGAATAGTTTACAACTAGGTACTATAAAAAAATGAGAGCCTCAAGTTAGTATTTTACACAATTTTCCGAATGTATCGAGACAATTTTTTAGTTTTTATATCGATAAAAAACTAAGGTAAAAAATAAACAATAGACTACTTTGCAATATATTCATCGAGACTTTTTGTCAGGGGTTAAAAACAAAACGTAGAAGTCATTAGATCTAAATTGATGTATTTTCAACGGTTGTAATAATAGGTTGTCTAATTGAAACAATTGGCCGCTATGTTGAGTTTTGAGTAGTTTCTTAGTATTAGTCTAGCAGCTATAAGTGATTTATTTTTTATTATTGAAATTGTTTTTTTGTGTAAAAAATTTGAAATACTTTTGCTGCGCAATAATTGCACATCGATTAGTTTGATCTTTGTAATTGTTTTAAATTCAATGTCCATTCTAAATGTTTTTATTACTTCCAGATTCCATTCAGTAAACCAAAACATATAGAATATCAGATTAGTGATATTTTGAGTTTTGAACAGCCCGAATGATCTTTTGTTATCTGATTAGTTTTCGATAAAGAAAATGAAATATTATAATAATATCATTTGAGTTACTGTGTACCGGTACCTAAACTTGGCAATGAAAAAACAGCGAAAATAAGTAACCACAAAACTACTTTAAAAAGTAAAAGTTTTATAGACTTCTATAGGCCAATATGTTTAATTCTACGTGTCATGTGTACGCTTATTTTGTCGCATCCGAATAAAGCTAACATTACTATGCAAGAAAAGAAACAGAATAGGCGTTAATTTTTAACTATGAATAAATTATTACTTATTAAAATGCCTTTATATTTTTCTGAAGTAGGATTCTAAATGTTAGTTAAAATTGTAAATTCGCATAGCAATATAATGCTGCTAACTTTTAGCATACAACACGTATGTTTACGTAATTTCATTAATATGGCCTGTTTTTTAAAGTTTCCATGTTGATTTATACTCTGCAGAAAAAACATTTTTCATCGAAATAAAAATGAAAGGTTCAAAAAAAGTTTTGACATTTTTCATCGAAATACAAATTGACGGGCTAAAAATTATATTGTAATTACGGAGAAATACTGACCACCTACGTCCATTTAAAAGCGGTCAGATTTCAACAAACACGATTGTACAGTCTTAAAAATTCAAAGACAGAATCAAAATATATATAAAAAGAAATGATATTTTTGGCAGTAAAAATGTTTTGACTGGGAACAATAAAGTTGTTTACCATTTGGATTTGTTGTGAACTGTACCGCTATGACAGATTACAAAAAAACAAATTAGAAGAGTTGTCACTGTTTATATATTAAAATATCGATAATTTTTTAGTATTCTTGGCAAATGAGTTCGAGAATCTAATCAGTAAAATGCTTGTACAAGGCTTGTGCCTGCATGGAACTCGAATATTAAAAAAACAAATTACTGTCTAATTTTAATGCATTTTAATGTATTCCATATTTTGTTATTTTATTAATATATTTTAGATGTAGTTAATAATTTTAAGTTACGGTTTTTATTAAGTGCTCATGTACCTACTAGTCAATGAGTAATCAATTGTAACATTGCGACCCACTTGACGATAGCCGATATTTACTGAAATTCATTCACGTTAGCTCGTCTGTCTGAATAATTGAGTACAATGTTAAGATTTTTTTAAGTTCAGTCTATAAAGCTTGAAGGCTAGAAACTTAGTTTTCACGTTTTTTTCATTAGACACTGCAAAAACTTTTTCTTTACCTGTTTTGATGGTAAAGGAAGGAATTCTGAATGTCGTATTTGCTAAGTTGATGGATTTTGTTAATCCTTTTTATCCCGCCGTGTTTTGATTTATATCATATATTAATAACTTTCTTTACTAATTTTATGAAATTTTGATACGTAGCTTAGTATGCTATAAACACGATAATATCGATATTAATACATCGTTGTGCCAGTATATTTTGGTATAAACCAACATCAAATCGACTTATACAATTACACTCATTACCGGGACTCACTGTTGCAAATAACTATTGAGGCAGCTATATTTTGTTACCTATATTATATATTGTACACAAACATCTGTATGTAGGGTTGCTAAATTTTTCAAATTATTTTGTTTGTTTACTTAAATTTTACCACATATGCGCTATATGATCAAATCAGTCAGATTTGAAATTTCCATCATCATAAATCCTTGCTCAATTTTCACCTTATGCTTCACCTATATAGAACCAGTAGGTCGGCGGGTTTTTCTTAAAGGGAGTTAACAACGTCTCACGTTTGATATCACCGCCTTGGATGTTGTGTTTCGGTTTAGAGGGAGAGGTAGTCAGGAAAAATATGCATGTGGTATTACATAAGTGCCGCATGGATAGCAGTGCACCCTTAACATCCTTAGTGTTATATAGACGAGGTTGTCACTATCCATCAAGGAAGCCATCTGCTCGTTTATCTGGCGGATCAAAATAGGGGAAAACTATTAGTATGTGCATTATATCCAGCATTAAATAAGTGGCTTTCTTAGTACTAGCTAATTGAGAAGTGAGCCCCTAAGATACCTATTATTTTATGAGCAGGTCAAAATATTTTGCTATAGACGCACGCATCAATCGTGTACGATCGACGACATTCACGCTTACGAAGACGTCTGTTGCTCGTTTATCGCGCGAATTTTGCGATTGTATTGTCAATAATTCTTCGATAAATTCAGAGGATAATAGGAAAAGTTGTTTAAATTTTATTTTCTCGAAGAGAAAACACCTCCGAAATTGTCAAGATATTATCGTGCATGCTTCAGTTACCTAACAATTCGGTTTATTTTTCCAACAACGTGGCTAAACTTCCAGCACTATGTGTCAATAGTGTCTGCCACACGCGTCTATCACAGTAGATTCGGAAGGGGCGCCGTGTTGCGTCATAATAAATACATCTATAATCTTCATAAAATGTCAATCCGTTGCACTATATGCATAGTGACGTTATTCTTACGTCACGTATTCGCTCGGCAGTATCTGTCACTATAATCCAGCCGCATATATACATAATTTAATTGAGATCAAAGCGACAAAGTTATTTAATTCATTCTACATTTAGACAAGATACATTGTCAATTACTTGTCTCCTAGCTAATTAGGCATGCTTAATATTAATCGTTGTAAATTTTGTATATTGAGCAGCTGTAAAATGTACCTCTATTAATTTGTAAGTGTACTTTAGTAATATAGTTAAACTTATTTTTATTAAACGTGAACGTAAGAGCGTAGCACTGAAAAAATCTTAGAAATGTATTTTTATGCAGCTAACGAGAATTACCATTATAATGGTAGTCGATAGAATAAGTTCTACGAAGTATTAGCTTGGCTATTATTGTTTTTAGTCAGTGATGTTAATGGTAAATGAAATTTAATTGATATGTAATATTACATGTAAAGTATAACATATTCACATCGCAAATATTTTAATTATACTAAAACTGATATGTATATATATATATATATATATATATATATATATGTATATATGTATATATGTATATATGTATATATGTATATATATATATATATATATATATATATATATATATATATATATATATATATATATATATATATATATATATATATATATTTTCTTTACGGCTAAAGCACAGTATACTGGAGACTAACAGTAGTCAATCTACATACATGTGATAATCGAGCAACGCACACATAGACACCTCTCACAGACGCGATATCTCGGAATGGTTCGGGACAGTTTGTTCCGCACCAGTCAGAGATATCGCGTCCGTGAGAGGTGTCTATGTGTGCTATGGTCGAATATTACTTGTATGTAACATTGACTTCTGGGAGTCTCTAAGTATTCTGTGGCTAAAGTCTGTTGTCAAACTTAAAAGAGATTTTATTGTTTAGTTTAGGGTCGAATTTCGACTATGGGGCGATAGCTAGAATCCAGTTAATTTTCGAATGTAGGATTACATCACAGCCACAGGGATATTAACGGCGTTCATGTATAAGTGACGCTAGTCTTTAACCATCAGAAGAACTACGCATTTGTTTTTTTAATATGCCATTTGAAAAGTCCTAAAAACTTATTAAAAAAATTTTTAAGAAGATCGCTATCAGAGCAGAATTTCAAAATTGTCTAAAACTGATGCCAGAATAACACAAAGTGTAATTCCTTTATGTACCAAAATGCTCATATACGAAAAACAATATTTTATTTCGGGGCGAACCGTCTTTTTCATAGTAGTTTTATTTCTTTGTAATGTTAATTTTGCAAGATGTAAGAAATATTTTTTCTCATAACCCCAAGCCATACACATAAAGAGTCAAAATATAATATTACATAACGTGAAACCAGAAACATTACTTCTTATCACCGTGGTCGGTGCTTCTTATGAACTATATCTTGTCTTAACAGGGCTGTCACAAACATAGAAATGTAGGCTCACAAATACAAATACAAATACAAATAATTTTATTTCGAACCAGAACAAGTATACATGAATAATATGAGTGTCGATGACATACGCAGAAGTATATAACTGTGTTGCGTATATCAACGCTCTCCTCCAGAAAACAGACTCAATGTTAATTTTAAACTAGAGTACTTAGTCTACAAATATTAAGCATAAAAAGGATTGATTTCCACTGAATTATAATATGAACAGATTTTTGGTAAATTTGGATTTGTGTGTGTGTGTGTATTGTTGTGTGTGTATGGGTGTGTGCGTGTATGTAAGTGTGCGTGTGTGTGTGTGTGTGTGTATATGTATCAGTATGGTGTGTACGAAATATGCAAAAATTGGGAACCGGTATATGATTTGATGTATTATTTATACTGTACTAAGAGGTCTTCCGTTTCTTGATAAGACAAAGATTTAAGCCAATCAGAGCATTTTAATTTACATTTATATAGCGTAAGTGAATGAATATTTAACTGTTTATTTAGCCTGTTGTAAAGAAATGAGGTAATGTAATAATAATGACGACTTGCAATGCCAGTACGCCTTTTTTCAATAGTACAAACTTTATCAGATCGTCTCTTTGTGTCACTAAGTTTAGGGTCATAAGAAAGTCGAGAATGTTTTTTCAAAACGGTTTGCAATACGAAAAGCTGCCTTACTGTCAGAACCTGACATAGTGAATATAAATCTGTGGTGGGGAAACGAAGAGGTTTTCTCGTGAGAACCTTTAGCACTGCCCTTTGCGCTTTTTCTAGGCGTAGCATGTTTGATTTTCCAGAACGAATATAGAAAAAAATAAGTAAAAAAGAAGAAATAAAGGGACTAATAAAGACTGGGATATACGTATTTAACAAAAACCCTGTCCGCTTGTCAAAGTTTGGTAGATTAATACAATAATTATGTTATTATTTTGTGGATAAAATAAATAGGTTAATTAAATAATACCTAAATAAAAGAATAAATAGATTAATTTGTCTCTTATCAAAATAATTAATCTTAAATGATGTTTCAAATATTACACAAAATCTCGGCAAACATAGAGGCAGGCGACTACATCAAGGACACCGCAGCCGATGACTTGACTTTATTTTGTCCGGTTTAAAATAGTCGCTCAATTTTAAAGAAATTGAAAGTTAAATAAATAAAGTGCATTTAAAATTCCATAATATTTTTATTTTTATAAATAGAATGTCTCTTTTATAAATTCATCGGCCTACCTAATTGCTCCTTTTGTGTCGGACAGAGTTGTAACTCATAGCGTAGAAATATAATGGAAACTGAAAAATTCCATATATTCAGGTCAGTCCAACAAATTAGTCAGAAAAGGTAGAAGGTAATCCAAGGCTAAGAAAGCCATTACCATCGTGAAAAGTAGGTGGTGTAATTCTGAGAGGTTTTGCCCGGATACGTTCCTATGCAAGATACATAATCTTACCGCCATGGCATCGGTGTTGCCACTGTTGTACTTGGTAAAGTTTTGTGGATGACGATTGTCTCATATCATGTAAGTCGTACGTTTGTTACCGTGTTGTTTTTATATTGTCATGACTGATTTTCATTTCATAATTTTTTAAAATATAAAAACTTACAGCAATTAACCGCCACGTTTGCAAAGTATTGAATTGTGATAACTGATAACGAAGAAAAACAATTCTTGTATTTCTTCGGGGCGATGTAAGTTGAAGCTGATAAAAAGAGTAAATTTAGTTTTGAATTCCATTGCGATCAAAACGTTGAATTATGAAAGCAATGGCTTGGTTTTTTTTTATTTATTATTAATTATTTAAAAATAATTAATCAACTCGGATTTTTTTACCTAGAACTTGGCAAATATGACCATTTTTAAATCAAATTCTGTTTAAATGCCAGAAACAGCTTTCTATTATTTAGTTTTTTTTAAACATTACATAGCCACAACAAATGATTTCAAGAAAATTTATGGTACATTTTTTAGCATAATTTCAATCAAAAAATAATTTAATACTAAACAGTGTGCCACCTCGACATACTAAATAAAAGAAGTTCTTCAAATTTTTTCTTTTTTCACCAACGACAAATTGCACTCCTAGGCCAATAAGAAAAAGGAAATTAGTATTGTGGACTAACACCCACGACATAAGCAAATAATTTACTCCCTTTAGGGCTCGCTTTTGGGCGAGCCCTAAAGTTTGTCCAGGAACATTTATTTATTTATAGTCTCACTATAATAATTTTTGTCACGCAAATTCTCTTCTGTGGCCGATGTCTATGGACGATGGTGATAAATTACCATCAGTTGACTTTTCTGTCCGAAAAAACTTATTATATTATGAGACAAAACGTTTTATATTACGGTATATTAGGACGCGTGCCGAATACCTAAATATTCATGATTTGGGCAGCCCTACATATAAAGAAGTCCAAATAATGGAAACGTGTGTTCCATTTCCCCAATTTCACCGCATTACAATTATTGTCATATAAGATAAGAATTTACAGCCTAATTCACTATAATAATAATTATTATATATTATGGTATTCTTTTTATGGAACATCATAAATTTTACCTTGTTTGCTTGCTTTTTCTTGTGTATTTACGGACTTGCAAAACAATGTATATTATACGAGTATTTATGTTAGGGTGATGGGATCATCACTCATTTCGCCAAACAATAAACTGGTGAGTTAAGTGATCCGTGTTGGTTCGGGCTCCTTTAAAGAACAGACCAATTGTTCTGTTAGGCAGGTCGTAAGAGGCGACCGGTTGGCTATACGTTTTACTACCATCGCGATTACTAGATGGTAGAGTTTCGCAACGTCGCGCCCGGGTATTCGATACCACCGCCTTACCTATTCCTGCCGCAATAGCGTCAATGCTTGTCATTGTCGTTTTTCGTTTTGGAGGATAAGATAGCCGGTAGACTTACATGCATATGTGGCATTGCCATCCGGCCACATGGATAACAACATTAACATCTTTGGTGTCTATAGGCGATGGTTTCTCTTTCCATCACGAGAGCCCTTTACTTGTTTGCTATCTTATGACATAAAAAAAATGTGAACTTGTCTAGCGGTGTTTGGTTTAACCTCCTTCAATGCAAGGGAATCAGCATCTGTGAGATTCCCTTGCGCTAATGAGAAAAATATTTTTTTCTTTAAATTCATAGTGTAGGAGGCAAAGGAAACTAAAGATTGACCTTACGAAACGAACTTGATTTGTTTCTTAATTCGTGATTTTTTCTTTATTTTTTTAAGCAAATGATTCTTCTTATAGAAAAAGATATAAATATCAAATCGTGACTTAACAAAATAGGCGGCAGAGTTCTGCAACGTCTCACACGGATTTGGTACTGTCGTCTTATCTATTCCTGTTGTAATACCGTCCGTGTTGCTGTTGTGTCCCGGTTTTGAGGGTAAGGTAGCTGGTAAACTTATAAACGTGGCATTACCGTTTGATAGATACCAAAAAGTCATTGTCTTATTTGGTGTCTATTTGCGATAGTTATCTCTTTCCATCCAGTGAACCATCTGCTTGTTTGCTATCCCATAAAATAAAAAATACCTGATAGTAAACACATATTCTTCATAAGGTTCGTAAAAGAGCATTACATTACGTTCCATCTTTGAAAATCAGCACAAACTCGCAAGGCAAGAAATTTTTTTATGCCACGTGCCTTGCACAAAGGCACCAACATCACTTAGTTCCCGAAAAATACTCTTTGGTACACAAATGTTTTTTTTCTGGGTTACTTATTAAATTCTAGCTATTTATTCCAATTACATATATATATATATATATATATATATATATATATATATATATATATATATATATATATATATATATATATATATATATATATATATATATATATATATATATATATATATATATATATATATATATATATATATATATATATATATATATATATATATATATATTTTTTTTTTTCGGGTTTTTCGGGTCAAGGAATCGATTTATCAAGATTCCAGGTCCAAGAAAAGCTCGGTTCCCAAGATATGGGTATGTGAGTATGTGAAAAACCGAGCGAGCTTTATATATATAATAAAATATCATAACATAGTAAACGAGCAAATCGGTCCCCTGATGGAAAGAGTCAACCATCGTCTGTAGACAGTGACAAGCACTGACGCAGGAATGGTTAAGGCGGTGGTACCAGACCCGGGCGAGACAATGCAGAACTCTACCACCTAGTGACTCGCATAGCCAATTGGTCACCTTTTACGACCTGCCTGGCAGAACGGCAGTTGGCCTTTTTTTCAAAGGAGCCCGAGACCAACACGGGGAAAAAACCTGTAATGGAAAAGGTTCTTTAAAGCTTTTATATATATGACATGTATTATCATATATGTCACATAAATTTAGTGTTTGTAATAAAAAAAAAAATAAAAAAAAGTATCTTCACGCCCGTATCCCCGAAAGGGTAGGCAGAGGTACAACAAGTGCACCCACGATTAGCCGAAGATACTTGATCCCACTATGTGATAGGTGGCAAGCCTATCGCCAACCGGGCACTTTCCAATCCCGGGCAATGTTGTTTTTATCAGAAAACTGAAAAAACACATTTCTGAATTGCCCGACCCAGGAATCGAACCCGGGACCTCTGTGGTCAACTCCGACACCGGACCACTACACCACAGAGGAGGAACGCAAAAACGTAATGCTTATGTAATTAAAGTATTACGTTTTTGCGTTCCTCCGCAATGCAACCTTTAACATTGACAATATTCGTACACCATCGTTCGCGTAATTATATATGTTGTACAGGCATTTAACTTAAGTACTGTTTTATAGTTGAACACTCTTTGATGGATCGATAGATCGTAGCCTAAACCAACAAGTGACAGTAGAGGAGTGCCGGAGAATTTACGGTATTTTAACTCGGCTTTATGTTCGGCAATAAAAGTTTGTACACTCAATACATCGAAGTACTTTATAAAGTTGGACTGAACGGTTTGGCGGTAGTTTATGGCTTTGGGTGTAAATACAAATATATTACTGGGTGCGTCAATAGTTTTACTAGATTCTTAACTATTTGTTGTTATATATAACTGGTTGGTATTGGTATTTTATATTATATCGCCGTGTTGGTTCCGGCCTCCTTTGTAGAATAGGCCAACTGCCGTTCTGCCAGGCAGGTCGTAAAAGGCGACCGATTGGCTATCGAGTCACTACCATCGTGGCTACTAGGTGGTAGAGTTCTGGATTGTCTCGCCCGGGTCTGGTAGCACCGCCTTACCTATTCCTGCCGCAATAGCGTCAGTGCTTGTCGCTGTCGTGTTCCGGTTTGGAAGGTAAGGTAGCCGGTAAACTTATGCATGTGGCATTAGACCTCGCCACAAGATAGCAACGCACCATTAACATCTTTGGTGTCTATAGGCGATGGTTGACTCTTTCCATCAGGAGACCCATCTGCTTGTTTGCTGTCGTATGACATAAAAAAAAAATATTAGTATTCTATACTAATTTGACATTTTAGTAATTTTTTATTATTGATATTTAAGTTATTTTTAATTTTTGTGCTTAACCCACTGTTGTAACTCGCTACCAGATGGCATGCTGCAGCATGCCACTATTATGTCACAGTATACTGGAGACTAACAGTAGTCAATCTACATACATGTGATATTCGAGCAACGCACACATAGACACCTCTCACGGACGCGATGTCTCGGAATGGTTCGGTATAGTTTGTACCGCACCAGTACCTAATAATTTTAAGTAATATACAATAGAAATACAAACAATAAATTAATAAGAATAAACATTGCTTACTCCTCATTCATGTGACATACATGATAATATACACACACATATATACATATATATATATATATATATATATATATATATATATATATATATATATATATATATATATATATATATATATATATATATGTGTATATTTATATGTATATTTATATGTATATATATTTATATATATATTATATTTTTCTTTACGGCTAAAGCACAGTATACTGGAGACAGTATAACAGTATAATAACAGTAGTCAATCTACATACATGTGATAATCGAGCAACGCACACATAGACACCTCTCACAGACGCGATATCTCGGAATGGTTCGGGACAGTTTGTTCCGCACCAGTCAGAGATATCGCGTCCGTGAGAGGTGTCTATGTGTGCTATGCTCGAATATTATTTGTATGTAACATTGACTTCTGTTAGTTTCTAAGTATTCTGTGGTTATGTACTGGCAGAACAACGTCTGTCTACTAATATAAAGTTGAAAAAGTTTTTGTTTGTTTGGATGCGCTAATTTCGGAATGAACAAAATGGATTTGAAAAAAATATTTTTGTATATGATAGCATAAAATGTTATGCTATCATATACAAAAATATATAAATATTAGACTATTTTTTAACCGACTAAGAAAAGAGGCATGTTTTTGGGTCTTGCGATAAAGTCATGGTGAACAACAATTAATTGTGTAAAATTTAGAGAAATTTTCTTTTGATTTATATTATATACATGCGTCAAAAATATTTCAAAAGAGAATTTCACTTCATTGAATCACCGACACGTAGCTCAGCAGTAAGAGCGTTGCCTAAATTTAAGGATGGTAGCTAGTTCAAATTCCGTCTTGTCAAAATTTTTCTTCGTTTGAAAACGTTTTCTTTTTACCGTTTACTTGACTTGTTACTTTTTTCTTGACTTTTCCATAAACATTTGGTAGGATTTTATACATTTTGTTTGGGTGTACTACAAACACCTGCTTTCTAGGTTTTATTTTCACCAATTATTTCAAACCAACTTTTTTTATTTTGAATTTGAATATTGGAAAAATCAAATATAAATTGTTTTTTAAATATTTGTTTACCGCGTAACATCACTGACCAATAGAAAAAGTATAATAAAGTGTTGTAAATAATATATTTTATATAATAGATAGTTTTTAAGTTGGATAATACTATTTGTAATAGTGAAAGTACATTATATGTATACATATACCGTATACGTGTGTGTTCTTGGGTATTATATCAAAAAATTTCTCAAATTAAACCAAAGAACAAAATCATGTGCTATCTTAATATAATTTGATACTTTTCGTCAATTTTGTAGAATACATTTCGTTACACGTATTTGTCATTTTTTTTAAATGTTTTGTACATTGTTTACCAATACATAGATACTATTTAAGTGTATTTGTTAGCTAGATGTATTTTATATTGAAATGTGTTTTTTATATTTGTTTATTGGTACCCAATGCGTATTTTAAGTTCAGGAAGTTAAATTATATGTAAAATGAGTTATTAAAATTAACATTTCATTTAGATGCTATAAGTTGAATAAAATCTATAGGTATTATAAGTAATTTTATCCACTTTGAGCAAGGAGAACAACATCCATACTAATATTATAGGTGCGAAAGTAACTCTGTCTGTATGTTTGTCTGTCTCTTCTTCACGCTAAATCACTAAAACGATTTGGATGAAATTTGGTATATAGATAGATTTAGACCCGAGAAAGAATATAGGATACCTTTTATCCCGGAAATCTCACAGAAACGGGAACTATAAGGATAAAGCCCCAGAACAATCTCTAGAATTTTTTCCACGCGGACGAAGGCGAGGGCACAGCTAGTTATGTATAATGTATTCCTTTTGACCATGTGTAGCCTAAGACTGGTTGGATTTTGAAATATATTTATCATTATCTCAAGAATTTTATAGTAAGGGAGATGAAATCTACCCTTAACTTTTTGCTTGCCTCGTAGTTACGTCGTAGATGGCGCTACGATAACATTCGATATTAGATTGTATAAATATATATCTATTTTTTATATCATGGTTAGCAAGACAGCGGAGAGCTCTCCGCATGGAAAATGTAAGGTACCGACGACAAACCCCGTCATTGCAAAACTTTACCTATCGTTACCTTTGTATACGTTACGGTATAGAGTGTATACTTATTTTATAGTTCTGGTATCCAAGTTGTACAATTAGTCACTCTAGTAGAAATTAGTGTCATATGCTAGCATTGAGTACAGATGAGATTGTCATACCGATCGAGCATAATAGCCTCACCTGCGTTCGAATCGTTTAATTCTCGGGAATCTATTCTTTTTAAGTTTTTCAGTTTTATATAACTCGTCTGAAACTGGATATGTGTTTGACGTACTGTTGGATAATCGCGAGTGAATCAGTTGGTCCTCTGGTTACCTCTTCATGTGTGTAATGATTTCAAACTTTAAACTTCAAATTTATTTATTTACGTACTATAGATTAAGTACATGATGTTATACATATATATTTATAATCTTGCATGTCGGTCCGGACCCTCTGAAGAATAGTTCATCTGCTATTCTGCCAGGCGGATCGTAAAATCCAAACGATTGACTATACGTATCACTACCATCGTGATTACTAGATTGTAGAGTTTTTTTTTATATTACAAGATAGCAAAAAAGCAGATGGGTCTCCTGATGGAAAGAGTCACCCATCGCCTATAGACACCACAGGTGTTAATGGCTATCTTGTGACGAGGTCTAATGCCACATGCATAAGTTCAGCGGCTACCTTACCCTCCAAACCGGAACACGACAGTGACAAGCACTGACGCTATTGCGGCAGGAATAGGTAAGGCGGTGGTACTAGACCCGGGCGAGATAATTCAGAACTCTACCACCTGTAGCCACGATTCACAAGTCACTACCGACTTAATAGCCAATCGGTCGCTTTTTACAACATGCCCTGCAGAACGCCAGTTTGCATATTGTTCAAAGGAGCCCGGGACCAGCACGGGGAAAACAATACTTACTTATTACAGCCACAATAGTCAAAACTTATTTATTAATAGCCATCTGTATATCAACGCAATTTTAACATCTTTGGTGTCTATAGGCGATGTTAAGAAAGCAATCTGCTTATTTGCTATCGAATGATATGAAATATACCTATCTTGTAGATCTTATATAATATAGTACTTTCATTCTATTTTTCCCATATCGTATTTTACTTTTGGCAACATTAAATCGTTGGTGCAAAAAATTGCATAAATAAATCTCCCAAAATATTGTGTAAATAAATCGTTTAGAAGCGTACCATTAATAAAGAAATTCGAATAAAGAAACGGACAAGCAATTGTCAAATCGTACAAGAACTTCGTGATACCACTCTGTGAGTTCGTAATTAATGAGTTTTTAATGTTTTCCTTAAAGATTACAGTCAAATGTTTTGTTAAATTAACACCCTGTTCTTTGTAATTGTATTGTTAGAAATGTTTATTTTTCTTGTGCCGTTTTCATTTTTAACAGTTCCCAAAAGGATTCGTCCTTTTTTCTGTTCTCAATTCGGTTGTATTGTTTTAAAACGTTTCTTTCTCCGAAGTCTGTAATTTATCGAGCGATTGGGAAAATTCTTATTTGTTTGGGATAATATAGTTTTTTTTTCGTTCCATATAAATTTGGTGGAGATCGAATTCAAATTCAGAGTAAAATGAAATTTAAGGTCCGTTTATACAGTTTTATTGCGTTTAAGTCATGTAACTTTCAATGGATTTTTTCTTATATTAAAATGTTTTACTCGTCAACGTAATCAAAAAATATTATCATGACGGTTCTTTTGTACGGTAAGCAGAGTGAACCAAACTTCAAAGTCAAACTACTGGTATTCTGGTTCACAACAAGACACCTGTTTGTAGAATTTGTTAATGATTTGTATTGTTTATCCTCGCATTTTGCGATTTCGATCACTGTGATTAATAGCTGTGAGTATTGTTTGAGACATGGCACACTACCGTCAGATTTCCAGTTACTACGATTTTTCTAAATGGACAATAACACTGTACGACTTGGGAATCGAACCCATGACCTTATGAGTTGAATAATCTGACCACCAGATCAACGAGGCAGATAATAATTTAACACACATACATAAAACACAATAAAATGTTTTTAAATGAAAAGCAACGGACCAATGAAGTTACTTTGATTCGTCGTCTTACATCATCGCATACGAATACATACAGCAGATGGTTCTCCTGAAAGAAAGAGATAATCTTCATATATGGATACTAAAGATGTTTTCTTTATATCATAAGATAATAAACTAGCGGATGGGTCTCCTGATGGAAATAGTCAACCATCGCCTATAGACACCAAAGATGTTAATGGTGCGTTGCTATCTTGTGGCGAAGTCTAATGCCACATGGATAAGTTAACCGGGTACCTTACCCTCCAAACCGGAACGCGACATTGACAAGCACTGACGCTATTGCGGCAGGAACAAATAAGGCGGTGGTACCAGATACGGGCGAGACAATGCAAAACTCTATCACGTAGTAGCCACGATAATAGTGACTCGCGTAGCCAATCAGACATCATTTACGACCCGCTTGGCAGAATGGCAGTTGGCCTATTCTACAAAGGAGCCCGGGGACCAACACGGGGTAAGATCTTAATGGCAATGCCACAAAATCCATACAATCTGTCCGTTTTATATTTGATACATACTACGAATGTCGCTTCGCCCATTTTCTTCAAGGGTAGCTAGAGGCGTACTTGTAATTGTCAAACGATGTCTTTTTGCCGGATAGTAAAAGGTGAATATTGACCAAATGCTAACCCCGTGACTTCTAAGTAGTGGAGCTCTGCAAGGTCTCGGCCCTGCTTTATACCACTACCTTACGTATTCCTCTCGTAATAGCGTCAGTATTTATTGTTATCAGGTCCAGGTTTAGAGGGTAAGGGAGCCGTCAGATTTATATATGTAATGCCACATATCCTGCCACACGGATAAACATCGCATCATTGACTTTTTGGTTTCTTTAGGCAATGGTTGTCTTTTTCCACCAGGGGAGCCTATTTGTATGCTATCTTATATTAAAAAAGTCATGTTTTTTCGAAAAATTAAAAAGTTCTATTCAAAGATTCAACTCAGGACCAATTGCGTTTCGCTAGTCAAATTTATTTATTTATTTATAAAACACATCATGCACATTACAGAAAATATAAATTCAAAGTCATACATGTGTGAATTAATCAATTAATTAATTAATTAATTGTTTTATGATGACCGTTCCAAGTGTCTTATGGCACAAATGAGATGAATTAGATAGGTAATATTACTAGAAGCTAATAAATTTCCTAATTTATTATCCTTACGTACATAAATCTTAGATATTTATAAGGGACAGATCATAAATTTATATCTTAATTGTATTTGGTTGTTGCAAATAGCGAGATGCATTAAATATTTGTAGCATAAATTATGGGTTGTAAGGACCGGATGAACAACGCAATTTGATCTAGTTTAATTGGTGTCCCCTGCTTTTAATTAAGAGAGAGAGAGAGAGAGAGCTATGTCACATATTTTCTATGTAATACTGTATTTATCTGTATATGGTTAGTGACCCTGATCACGCAATACGGAGCTCGGGTTCGATTCCCAAAGTAAAAGTCAAAATGTTTAATTCAAAAATATCTACACAGGCACTTTAGACGAGCCAACAATTTTTATAATTTCTACCGGATCCGAACGCCGAATGTGTGTGGCCACACAGAAGAAACTAAGCGGGCTTGTCCTTTTTCATACCTATTTTTTTCAATTATTATCAATTAATTTTCCGAGCGGAACAAATATGTTTTTTTATATCACAAGATAGAAACAAGCGGATGAATCTCCGAATGGAAATGGACAATCATCGCCTATGAGATGTTAATAGTACGTTGCTATCCGTATAACGGGTTCATAATGCATGTGGCATTGTGGCATAAGTTTACCGGCTGCCTTACCCTCCAAACGGGAAAGTGACAGTTGTGAGCACTGACGCTATTGAGGCAGGATTAGGTTACTAGACCTGGGCGAGACAATAGTAGTAGTAGCCACGATGGTAGTGACTCGTACAGCCATCGTTCGTCTCTTACGAACTGCCGATCCGGACCAACACGGGGTAGACGTATCTGATTAGCATAGATAATGTTTATGGCATTATATTTCAGGTATATATTTAAGTATTTCTATGTATTATTATTGTTGACCAACACCCACATCACAAGCAAATAATTTACTTAAGTAGTTACTCTGGGGTTAGATTAATTGTATAATTTGTTCAGCTATTATTGATCGGTGAAATAATTTTAAAAAGTGAGGTAAAGTTCTGCTACGATACGATTGAGGTTGGTACAAACATCTTAACTATTCCCTTCTAATAATATATTTTCCTTTGGTGATTTTTTTTCGATCGGCGAAGTAGCTTTTTGTAAAAAAAATCTTTATCCTTGATCTTTAAAAACATGAATAAACTAAACAAAAAATTGGGGTAAAAATTTGACTGTACAGACATCATTTTATCTTGAGTTGTTAGTAATCAAGTGGTCACAATTCTTGGATGAATTCTATCATTTATGATAGAAATCTATCACTTACAAAATATATAAAAGCATAACATTAAGAATGTTATGTTTTTGTATCCGAAGCTTTTTGTTGATTAACAAATAAAAATATATGTATTAGGTTTTTAATATTTTTATTGGTTTTATGGAATTCTGTATGAAAAAATAAAATGTCAACTTATAGCATCTATTTCTTAGGCTCATGATACATTATAACAGCACCGTACGATCCAGCAAAAACTTGACATTCAAATATGAGCATTATGTGTTGTACAATACGTTTCAAAATTTATAGCAGATAATGCCCTAAATACCTTTTTATATTTACAATATAATTTATATGTTATATAAATGTATTCTTAGATGGATTGGTTTTTTTTCCTCCGAGTTAAACCGGTATTTGATGATGCTATATATGTCAGTTAATTTATTTTCTTTATTCAGTAATGTTTAACTCATTTTCTAATTACTTACATTTAAAATAAATACTTCAAAAACAAGAGTATATTTTTAAAATCGAAAACAGCACTATTCTAACAAATGTAAAATGTACTATAGGTAAAACTTAAGACAATAGTGTAACAGTATTGTATGAATAACTATTTTTAAAAGAAAATTTAGACATATAATTTACACCTCATGTTATGATGTAACAAAAAATAGGACATCCACATATCCAATAGCGGTTTAATGGGAAGAATCGTGTCAGGTGATGTAATGTCTATGTTTACTGTAAATTTGACCACTGATCAAGTATACGTAAACACTTTAAAGTTTTTATTGATAAACACTTTGTCATATGTTTATTGTCAATTAGAGTTATTTCCGTCTCTCTCATTCGTACGTAATGTTATTTTTGAATAAATGAGACTGATAAGGCGCCAATTAAACGCTTTGAAACTGGTTTATTATTAGGATCGCAAAGCTTTTCAATCTAAAAATGTCAATCAAACTCACACACACAAAATATGCTTCATATAATACTAACGTAACACATTCTAATACTTTTAGTTTCACATCATTTATATGCATAACGATCGTGAATGTGTGAGTGAGTCGATTTCAACTGAATATGTGTTACTGTAGTAGACCACATCATTGTACTGTATCGTTACTTTAGTCTTTCCAATTGTATCCTTGCTTTTAACCCCTTTATGTAATACAAAATAAAATACAACAATATACAACAGAGTAAGATAAGTAAGTAAATACACAACAGAGTAATCTAGTCGATCAGTTTTGCGCATAGAGATTGCATTACCATATATATGGCGTAGCATGTTACAATATTATTGTTGCCATATTTAGGATTCTAGGATTTGTGTCAATATTAAAATTCACATTTCGAATCACTCTGCTTGCCTTAATACAAAAAAAAAAACTGATAGTTTATTACTTATTTAAAAGGTATTTAAACAATAGGATCGCTTTTTATTACTGTTAGATCTGTTATTGTCATGGTTTTAGAGATTTAATTGGTGGATGAATTTTTTGTTTTGGTTTTTTTTTTGCAATTTTCGGTAATATTTCGTATAGGTGTTGACACTCACTCACTCACATTACAACTTCCCTTAGTCAACCATTAGGACCAACAGGACAAAGATCAGCATTGCTACGATATTCCGTCAATTTAAAGCATTTATATTTTATTGTTATTGTGATGCCATTCTCAATGCTATTCCCGGTTTTTCATAAAAACCGTTTCAAAAAGTTTTTTTTCTGCTGATTTATTGATCTGCCGAAAAAATATTCTGGATTTTTAATTATTTCGGATGTAATTGCATAATATTATCTATCTAATGTATACTTATTTTTATACATGTATTTGGTATTTTTATTTTAATCCAGTGATGTTTAATACAATGATTTATTGTTTGTCAGTATCTAAAATGTTACTTTTATATTTTATTTATATAAAGAAATATATAATTTCTGTAAGTACCTAGACATTATTAATAAACAGAAAGCTTTTTTAAAATTAAATGATTATTTTGGGCTGTTTTTTGAGTTTATTAATAAGTCTGGTTGATAAAAACATGTAGATATTGTTGGCTGAAACTAGACGAAAGCTATTCACAAAAAATTACAACCGTTTACATTGAATTTTGGGAGTCGCATATACTTTTTATTTGATGCGATAACCCTCATCTAGTGTCATTCATGTTTAAAAATATATGAATACGCGTTTAGTACCAAAATTTAGTCTTTAGTTTGTTTTAAGTTTCCGACTGAACCAAAATATTGTAGACGTGTTAATAAACACAAATAAAATGATGAATCGTATAAATTGTTTCATTTTTTATGTCTATAAGTAAAGATATCCTCCAACTGCACTCAGGAAAAGAAGGCAAGAGAAATTTTAGTTTTCTCTTATCGTAACCGATAGTTGTAACACTATATGTGAAAATGTATTAGATTAATTATATTCACCATGATATAAAGGTTAAGGCACCTTTATATCATGGTGAATATAATTAATCGAATACTTTCAAAAATCATTGGTACTATTTTGCGCGTAAAAATAGCTGTAAACCGGTTTAATCTGCAAGCCAGTCCTGTAATTTCCCACTAAATTAAGGCACAGTATACTGGAGACTAACAGTAGTCAATCTACATACATGTGATATTCGAACAACGTACACATAGACACCTCTCACGGACGCGATATCTCGGAATGGTTCGGTACAGTTTGTACCGCACCAGTCGGAGATATCGCGTCCGTGAGAGGTATCTATGTGTGCTATGCTCGAATAATACTTGTATGTAACATTGTCTTCTGGTAGTCTTTAAGTATTCTGTGATTAAGGTGTTTTAAGCGCAAAGGAGCAAAAACAATCCCTAAGCGTAGATATTCTCAAAGTTTAAAATTCTCAAGTTTGTTAAAAATAACAATATTGAAATTTTTGTAAACGATGATTGATTTTGACCTTGTGAATCGCATTCAACGCATATTTTGACCTCTAAAAAAGTGTTTTAACTACAAAATATATTCCACTGAAAAGTAACATTTAGGGTTGTGTTTCTCAGAGGACGCAATTTTATTTTTTTTGCTGTGTAGGGTGTTAGTATAAGCTTAAGTTCAGGTTTATGGGAACGCCACCATTATCCCCCGGCCCGGCCGCCATATTAGAAAAAGTGGTAGTAAATAGTTTTCACGCTGTATCTCGCAGCCCTGAACCTTGAACTAGCAACCCTACAGAAAGTTTTATGACATTATTTGTATTTGACATTATGTTATGACATTATTATACTATCCCTTAGGGTTTATGTTTTATGATAACGTCATTTCTGAGAATTTACTGTTTCTCTATGATTTTTAGGATGCGCCACAACATCACCAGATTATAACGAGGAAAACTTAAATTTATCAAAATTTCCTGGGTTAACTAGCGGAACAGTATTATTTCCCAGTGGAGAGTCGAGCCATATGTGCACACTGTCGTTGGCAAATGTTTTTTCGTGTTTTTATAAGGTAGAAATAAAGATTATTCTTTGCACAAGAGATACAAACGATTTGCCAAGACAGTGAGCAAAAATACATTTTACTTATCATCGCTTTCTCCAACACAAAATGCACGTCGTTTCCAGAGTCTCCGAGTTTATCACCAGGTTTAGCCGTGGCTCGACAAACACTATGATCCTGAAGATTGAGGCTGAAAAAAGCGTGAAAAAGTTTGGATAATGTTCCAAAGTTAGCCTCCAGCACCCCCTGAACTTTAGAAATAGATTCTGCAAGGGAAACTGTGGAAGTATGTATGCTTGCCGAATAGCAGGCCTCAAATGCTCTGCAGTGTGCATTAATTCTTTTGGTGTAACCTGCAGTAATATCATGCAAATAATATTAAACATATATCAAAGATAAATTACCCACAGTGACGCCAATTCTAGCTCCCGTTATTTCTTCAACCAAGCCTAACGGTTGGTTTTTATCGTATTCTTAGGAGTATTCAAGAACCTGGTTAATTTCAGAGCACTGTAAAATCATAAATTAATGAAATTAAACAAATTATTTATAGAAAAATCCTCTATAAGATTGCTCTGACGTCATAGTAAAATGATCAAACAACAGTTGTAACGCCCAAAAGAAAATTTGTTCAAAATTTTTTATTTATGTTTACTAGCTGTTGCCTGCGACTTCGTCCGCGCGGACTTTGTTTATTCCGCACAGCACGTCCCCCGTAGGTGATAGCGTGATAATATGTGGTCTTTATGTTGACCCGACCTGTTAGAAATATTCATGCAAATTTTGAAGTAAATCCATGCAGAACTTTTTGAGTTTACCCCGTACATACATACAAACAAACAAACAGACAAAAATTCTAAAAACTATATTTTTAGTAGTTTAGTAGTTAGTTTAGTACGTACCAACCTACATCTTTTAACCAGTCAACTTGTACACATATAACGAAGTTATGTCCAATTATATATCTATACATATAAAAAAGAATATTTTTTTAAAAGAATACTTGGAGCGTGACCTACAATCGATATCGAAGCCAAAAATATAGTTTTTAGATTTTTTGTCTGTTTGTCTGTCTGTATATATGTCTGGGGTAAACTCAAAAAGTACCGCATGGATTTACTTCAAATTTAGCATGAATATTACTAACAGGTCGGGTCAACATATAGGCTACATATTATCACGCTATCACCTACGTGGAAGGAGCTGTGCGGAGTAAACGAAGTCCGCGCAGACGAAGTCGCGGGCAACAGCCAGTAAAAATATATAAGTATATCCGAATTCAGAACCTTAACTATTTGGAAAGTCGGTTGATAAATAACATAACGCCAGTTCGCTTAATAGTAGGAGTAGGCATAGTAGACTGAACGTAATGAGGCATTTCGTTTTTTTTAATATAAGATAGCAAACAACCAGATGGCTCTCACGATGGAAAGAGAAGCCATCGCCTATAGACAACAAAAATGTTGATGGTACGTTGCTATCTATGTGGGATAGCAGTGCCACTTGCATAAGTCTACGGGCTACCATACTCTCCAAACCGGAATACGACAATAATAAACACTGATGACTGATGCTATTGCGATAGGAAGAAGTAAGGCGGTGGTATCAAAATATTCGGGCGAGACGTTGCGGCATTCTACCACCGCATCTATCTATCATCATTCTATCACCTAGTAGTCACGTTGGTGGTGACATGTATAGCCAATCGGTCACCTTTTACGACCTCCCTGGTAGCATAGCAGTTGGCCTATTCTTCAAAGGAGCCCGGACCGATATGGTGAAAGGGAAGTTCACCACAATTCACTGGTTTGTCAGTAGGCGAGAAGAGTGGCGATACCCATCGCAGCATTTAACCGACCTTATAACGATTATCGCTTATTTTTCACGATAACCGGAACCAATAGTTTTACGTGCTCATTTGACGTACGGATCTGTATCCGTATCCCTGTGGATATTGTAATAAGTTCAAATTTAAGATTTAGTAACAAAAATTGTAGTATCCAATGTATAGGAGTTAGCTTATTCGGCCGAAATAAGATGTTCCGGATTTAATTTACTAGTCGAGAAAAGTTTGTAAGGTTTTGCGAGGTTATCCATGGAATTGGAAATATTTTTAGCAAATCGTAATCTATTGTTTTTTTACATAGCATAGCATAGAGGCAAACGAGCAGGATGATGGTAAGTGATCACCACCGCCCATTGACATCTACAGTACCAGAGGTTTTGCAGTTGAGTTGCCGGCCTTTTAAGAACGAGTTAGCTCTTTTTTCAAAGGTAAAGGTAATTGATTTCACAAAGGAGTAGTGCGAGGCAAAAAGTGCTAAGGAAATTACTCGGCAGTGAATTTCAAGACATCGAGATGATAAGGATGGGGGACTGATAGTCCTGGTGTATCAATACTCCCGTACTTAAAGGTGCCCGTATTAGTTATCTCAAGAATTTTTTAGACGTTATCATGGCGTTTAATGTAGCGTCGTGGATCATCGTCCATCTCACAAATTGATAAAACCGGTGAACCGGAACATCGATTGACCCTCGGTTTTCGGTTCACTCTGCATACTTCATAAGGGAGCCGGAGAGATGCCACCTTAAAAAAGTTATCAAAACAAAACTCTTCACTACACAGTATAAAACAAAGTCGCTTTCTCTGTCTGTCCCTATGTATGCTTAAATCTTTAAAACCATGCAACGGATTTTAATGCGGTTTTTTTAATAGATAGATTGATTCTTGAGAAAGGATTTAGTATATAAACCTTTTCGATATTTCCACGAGAACAAAAGCTATGCGGGTGAAACAGCGGACAGGTCGCTACTAAAAAATAAACGTAATACCATTCGAAGTAACTTGAACAGTACGTTACGCTGTGTGCAGTAAGCTGCACCTATTTGAGCAGAAAGGGTACCTAAATGATAATTTTTAACCTTTCACAATTTTAAAACGCGTGTAAATCCAAAAGCGCCTTCGTGTGTAAATATGTCTTACACATGTATGATTCTTACGTAAAATCAAGTTATACAAGCTATTACAATCTAAAGTATCTGACAAAATGTATTAAATGTGTTATATTAATGCTACAGCGCGATAAGCACCCAATTAGTGCGAAAAATGTAGAGGGAAAAAATATATGAGGAAATTGCTTGCCAATTAGAGTGGACTCTCTCACAAAACGTTCGTTAGTTGGTTCATTTGAACAAATATGGGTTTCGAACGATGTTTTAGTAAGCGTGTGTCGTAAGCGCAGGAAACTTGAATGGACGAATTTGCATTTATGCTATTAAGCGGCATCCGCTGTATAGTTGGGAACGAAGAGCAATGCACCTATACGAGACTATTAAAACGGAACGATTTATCGTCGCCTTGTAACTCGAACGATTTTTTAAAATCCATTTTAGAACTATTATGTCTTAGTAAGCGTGTGTCGTAAGCGCAGAAAACTCGAATGGATGGTTTTACATTTACACTATCAGGGGCATCCGTTGTATAGTTGGGAACGAAGAGCAATGCACCGATAAAAGACTCTTGAGGCGGAACGATTTATCGCCGAATTGTAACTCGAACGACTTCTTAAAATCCATTTTCGAACTATGTTTTAGTAAGTATGTGTCGTAAGCGTAGGAAACTCGAATGGACGAATGTGGATTTATGCTATTAGGCAGCATCCGCTGTATAGTTAGGAACGAAGAGCAATGCAGCTATATAAATATCTTGAGATGGAATGATTTATCGTCACTTTGTAACTCGAACGATTTCTTACGAACTGAGATGGATGAATTTGAATTTATGCTATTAGTTGGCATACATGTACATTTTTATGGCATTAGATAACAAACATGTAAATGGCTCGATTGTGAAAATTTAAACCAACGCCTATAGACACCGAAGATGTTAATGGTGCGTTGTTACTCAGTACTCGTTTGTTGGGATAGCAATTAGAGATGTGATAAACGGCTTTTCATTATTAACACGTTTAAACGTTTTGCTTATACTTTTAAGCGTGCTTAAAAAAGCGCTTTTCGTTTAAACGCTTTTTTAAACAAAAGTTGTTGATCGTTGAGAAGGTCAATTATAAAACGAAGATTTAAGTGAATTAGTAGCGACCGATAAAGCCGAGAGCTGAAAAAAGCGTTTAATGTTTTGTGGTTTTGTTAGTGTTATTACTTATTACTAGCTTATAGAAATGACGTGTTATGAAATACAATACAAATTATTATACAATACTAGCTGACCCGGCAAACGTTGTTTCGTCATATAAATTATTGAATTAAAAATTAGGGCTTGATGATAGAAGGGTGAATATGAGGGTTGTATGTATTTTTAAACGTACAATTTAAAAAAAAAAACTTGAGAGGTGTCAAGGGACACCAGAATGGAACGAAGTTCCTTTTATTATTTACAAAAAACCTGTATACACTCAACAAAAATAATCGTCGCGACACCACACTGTTCAATGCGAAATAGAATTTCGGCACCTGGTCGAATTTCGGAACCCGGTCGAATTTCGACACCCGGTCGAATTTCGACCCGCGGTCGAATTTCGGTACCCGGTCGAATTTCGGCACCCGGTCGAATTTCGACACACAGTCGAATTTCGGCACCCGGTCGAATTTCGACTCAAGGTCGAATTTCGGCACCCGATCGAATTTCGACCCACGGTCGAATTTCGGCACCCGGTCGAATTTCGACACCCAGTCGAATATCGGAACCCGGTCGAATTTCGACCCACGGTCAAATTTCGGAACCCGGTCGAATTTCGACCCACGGTCGAATTTCGGCACCCAGTCGAATTTGGACCCACGGTCGAATTACGGCACCCGGTCGAATTTCGACCCACGGCGAATTTAGGAACCCGGTCGAATTTCGACCCACGGTCGAATTTCGGCACCCGGTCGAATTTCGACCCACGGTCGAATTTCGGCACCCGGTCGAATTTCGACCCGCGGTCGGATTTTGGTACCCGGTCGAAATTCGACCGGGTACAAATTCTGTATAAATGTCGAACATTTGGCACTAGAAAAAAAAGTAAACTCAATCAAATAGTAGATAGACTCTTTCACTTTCAATGCACGAGCTAAAGGGAAGTGGCTGGATATTTCTGTGCTTACAATACCTTACTATAGCAAAAAGTGTCGTGACAACTTTTCGTAAGAATTTTTTCCTTCTAGCCCCCTTTCACAACGCGCGATAAGGAACTTTGTTCCAATAAAAATAAAAAAAATTGTCTTAAAAATAAAAAATAATGTTAGGGGTGGACAACCCTTATCACTTAGGGATATAAAAAAATAAACAGTAGCCGATTTTCAGACCTACTGAATAAGCATATAAAATTTCATGAAAATCGGTAAAGCCGTTTCGGAGGAGTATGGTAAATAATATTGTAACACGAGAATTTTATATATAAGGTACTTTCTCAATCAATCAACTTCCTTTCGTACTTTTCAGACTTAGGACTGTCTGAAATGAATAGTAACACAATATATACTTTTTTATCCATCACGTAATATCAATAATTAATATAAACAAAATTACTTTGGAAATTTGTCGCGCTAAATAAAATAAACAATTGATGAGCTCGTCGAATCGTTTCAACAACGAAAAGCGTACTGGAACTCAGAACTTGAAAAAACGTAAGTTGTCAATTCGTTGTAAAAAGTACTAACCAACCAAAATTCAATCATGCTAATATAGTATTTAAATTTTTGTATCTTAAACAACGTTTAAACGAAAACAGCTTAAATCCGTAAGCGCGCTTATGGGCTTATTTTGAAAAGCCTAATTTTTTAAGCCTATATCGTTTAAACGCCCACGACTAATAGCAATGTCACACGCATTAGTCTACTGGCTACCTTATTCTCCATACCGGAACATGACTGTGACAAACACTGACGCTATTGCGGCAGGAATATTTAAGGCAGTGGTACCATATACCCATTTGATTAGATTAGAATAAAAACTCGTCTGATCTTATAGAGTTATATTTCACTAGCTGTTGCCAGTGACTTCGTCCGCGCGGACTTCGTTTACTCCGCACTGCTCCTCGCCCGTAGGTGATAGCGTGATAATATGTAGCCTATATGTTGACCCCACCTGTTAGTAATATTCATGCAAAATCCACGCAGTACTTTTTGAGTTTAACCCGAACATACATACAGACAAACAGATAAACCGACAAACAGACAAAAATTCGAAAAACTATATTTTGGCTTCGATGTTGATTGTAGATCACGTATTCTTTTAAAAAAATATTCAATGTACAGTTTTGACTTTCCTACGATTTTATTATATGTATAGATTATGGCAACATTTAATTTAATGTCCAATAAAAATGTTGTATTGAACTGCGAGAAAAATATTTAAAGGTATTCAGAACATACGCATTTCAATGCTGGTGCATTGGAAGCTAATGAAATTCGTTTGTGAAATTCCGATATCTATCTATGAAACGATTGCATAAGTTTAGTATACTTGTTATTTTTTAATTTACTCCCAATTATTCCATTTACAGTTTTTTAACTTCCCGCTATATTTTGCCCCGATCTTCGAAAATCGAGTTTTCAGCAGATCTTCACGTTTTGAGGTCCTAGGAACCTTTTCCGACTATTTTCACGATGACGTCAGTATGTTTGTACGTATGTGTGTGTGTATGTGTGTGTGTGTGCGTGTGCGTGTGTGTGTTCGTAAACATTTCATAATTTTTCGGAACGGATCGGAACGCGGTTGATGGCATTCGATTGGATCCCACTCAACTTTAACTTCCTGAAAATTTGAACCAAGTCGGCTCAATAGATTTTGAGAAATTAAAAAAAATTATAACTTTCATATTAATTTACCGATTGAATACAAAAACTTATCAGCTTTATTTCTCAAAAAACTACGTCTAATGCCTAAATTGCATGAAAATCGGTTTATCCGTTTGGGAGTGATCGTTGACGCAACCTTTTGAATAAAAAACATTTTTTCGCCATTACTTTGACTTTTTCACCCAATATTTTTTTGGTATTCAAGGATATTTTAGTACCAAAAAAACTACGTCGAATGCCGTTTCGAAAATAACAATCGAATTTAATTTTCAAAAGTTACAGCTTTTCAATTATTAAAATTACGTTGTTTTTAATAAACTTAACTTTAAGTTTCAAGTTAATACACCGATTGACTTAAAAAAATTGTCCTTTAATAACCTTATTTGGACCAAAATCGGTCCATTTGTTTGGGATTTATAATGGATGAAATTTAAAAAAAAAATATTTTTCGACATTACTTCGAAATTTTTTAACCTATCCATAATAGCTAAATATAGCTAAAGTAATATTTTAGATCTCAAATATTGAGTTGAATGCCATTCGAAAGATCAAAATGGATCAATGTTTCTAAAATACACAGCTTTTCAAAAATTGATATACTGTGCCTTTGTGGTCTAGTGGTCCAGTGTTGGCGTTGACCACATGAGGTCCCGAGTTCGATTCCCGGGTCGGGCACTTTAAAAAAAAGTGTTTTTTCAGTTTTCTGAGAAACACAAAGTTGCCCGGGATTGGAAAGTGCCCGGTTGGCGATAGGCTTGCCACCTATCACATTTGTGGGACCAAGTATCTTCGGCTAATCGTGGGTGCACTTGTTGTACCTCTGCCTACCCCTTCGGGGATATGGGCGTGAAGATACTTTTTTTTTGATAAACTGTCATTTTTAAGTTTAAGATGTTTTCACTGAAAAAATCTATGCTTATAGTTTTTATTCCTTTGAGCTTAAAATACCTTAATTTAGCGGGAAGTTTCAAGGATGTCCTGCAGGGTCAAGCGCTTACACATTTTTTTACCAGCGACAGGTAAATTTCTAAAATTTAATGCAAATTTCAACATAACATATTCATTTTACGAGGAACCGTCACAGAAGGAGAAGAACTAGATTATTTGCGTATTGCGATATGTCGTATCAGTATCGTGTGTTGTAAAATGCAGTTAATCGCTCAATCCGATGATCAATGTTGCTGACGCGCCTCCTAACAGAGTACATCTGTTTGTGTAACTCAATTGTGCATATTATGTACTACCAACTTGAATTGGTAATGAGACTTCATATCATTAGCATAGATATGTAAATAGTGCTACTTTTTCTGTGCTGGAGATAACTTATGAACTTTTTGAATGAGACGAAAAACCAAAACGCGACTACGACCGGTCTACAATCCAACGACCCGTAACTATATTATAAGACCGTAAAGCATATGCTTCTCCCGTGTTGGTCCGGGCTTCTCTGGAGAAAGACCAACTGCTTTCTGCCAGGCAGGTCGTAAAAGGCGACCGTGTCACTATCATCGTGACTACTAGGTGCTAGACTTCCGCAACCCAAGTATTTGGTACCACCGCCTTATATATTCCTGCCGCAATAGCGTCAATGCTTGACAGTGTCGTATTCCGGTTTAGAGGATAGGGTAGCCGGTTGACTTTTGCATGTGATATTGTCATTCCGCCACACAGATAGCGCGTTGCTATCATTAACATCTTTGATGTCTATAGGCGATGGATTATTTCCATCAGAAAACTATCCGGTTGTTTGCTTTCTAATCTATATTATTATATACGAAAGTTTGGATGTTTGTATATCATAATAAATCAGGGACCACGTACGTTGGCACGTAAATAGGTTGCCACTTCAGCATCACCTTTTCAGTTCGATCATTTCGAATCAATTGAAAGCCAGGCAATGAGTAACAGTTAGACGGTAAGCAAGGTTTGAACCAAGATTCAGACAACAAAATTGCGTGGATATTAGGCACATCAAAAGATGTAAGGAGATCCGAGTAATGTGCAGTATACTTTGCGGATTAATATGAACGACATTAAAAAATTTTACCACGTCTGAAAAATTTGAAACGAGGTTTTGCAATGGAGACATCTTCTGTACTGTGAAAGCTGTCATTACTACTTGTAGTATCGTGAGAGGACTGTGAATAAAAATTTCACGAAATGCATTGTCATCTAAAATAACATCCACTAATGTGTGTAATATGCAATATATTATAATAATATGTATAATGTATATATGTATTTATTAGCTGACCCGTCAAACATTGTTTTGTAATATAAATTATTGAATTAAAAAATAGGGGTTGATCGTAGAGGGTTGAAAATTAAAGGTTGTATATATTTTTTAATGCTGTATCATAAAAAAATAAAAACAAAAAAATGTATCAAAAAATAAAATAAAAAATTTAGGGGTGGACTACCCTTAGCATTTAGGGGTATGAAAAATAGATGTTGGCCGATTCTCAGACATACTCAATATGCTCACAAAATTTAATGAGAATCGGTCAAGCCGCCGTTTCGGAGGAGGACATGAACGAACATTGTGACACGAGAATTTTATATATAAGACTATTAATTATAATATTATTATTAATTATAATAATATAATAATTAATAATCTTATATATAAAATTATCTTGTCACAATGTTCATATTATTAATTATATATATACTATAATATTAATTATAAATATACTAAAATACAAAGTAATAATAATAAAGTAATATAATAAATACAAGACAAAATCATTACATAGTATAAAACAAAGTCGCTTTCTCTGTCTGTCCCTATGTCCCTATGTCCCTATGTCCCTATGTCCCTATGTCCCTATGTCCCTATGTATGCTTAAATTTTTAAAACTACGTAACGGATTATGATGCGGTTTTTTTTAATATATAGAGTGATTAAAGAGGAAGGTTTATATGTATAATAACATTCAATACATTGTAGAGAAATACTGCAAAATTTGAGTTTTCTGATGTCATGTCGTAAATAATTATATTTTTTTCCGCTTACATTGCAAACGCAGGCTAAACCGTACGAGATTTATCAAAATAATGTACTAAGTATTTGTACACCTTGAAAAGGTCTACAGAAAACTCCGCGATGGATATGTCTATCTCTTATGGATAACCCACAATAGCATTTTTTTGTCATTTACTGTTTACGAGAAATAATGGCTTTTTTCGAAGCTATTTTAAGCAATACAGCACTAATCCTTATCCAATTAAGTACCTTGAATATATTGTTGATTTAATATAGATCAATATGGCCGTTTACAATATGTAATTTAAATTAATATTTTCGAAGATATTACAGATTTAAAATGCAGGGGCATAGCGGTTGCGGGATTACCAGCCGGTCTATGCCGGCCGTGGATGATTAGAAATAGTATTAACAAATTATTTGTTTTAGAGATTTTTTAGCCTGTTTTCGGAATTTTATATGATCAAGTAAAGCACATTCAATCATGTAATACGTTAGCACATTCCTTAGATATCTTCAGGTATATCGTATAATTTTTGTAAAATTGTTGTTTAACAACCAATGTAAAAAAAAACGTGATTTAGCAAACCAGTTTTTAACTTCCCACTACGTATGTAGACTAACTATGTAGAGTAACTTCCTTATTACTGATTTTACCCCGATTTTCGAAAATCGTGTTTTTACCAGATGTCCACGTTTTAAGGGTCCTTGGAATCTTTACCGACTATTTTCACGATGACGTCAGTATGTCTGTATGTATGTATGTGTGAGTGTGTGTGTATGTAAACATCTCATAACTTTTGAACGGCTAGACCGATCGAAACGCGGTTGATGGCATTCGATTGAACTCCACTCAACTTAAGTTTCCTGAAAATTTGAATATTTTTTATATAACTTCCAGACTTATGTACCAGTTGAGTACAAAAACTAATCAGCTCTATTCCTCAAAAAATACGTCTTATACATAAATTGCATCAAAATCGGTTTATCCGTTTGGAAGTCGACGTTGACGAAAAATTTTGAAAAAGTGTGTTTTCGACATAGCTACGAAATTTTTTAACCAATCATTTTTAGTGTTCTACAATATTTTAGTACTAAAATAACTACGTCAAATGCCGTTTCAAATATCAAAATCGAATCTAATACTTAAAACTTATAGCTTTCAAACATTAAAATTACCTACGTTGTTTTTAGCAAACTTTTAAATCAATTTCAAGTCAATTTACCGATTGACTTAAAAATATTATCAACTTTTGTTCTTTAAACTGCGTCAAATACCGTTAATTTAATTAAAATAGGTCAATTTTTTTGGGATTTATCAATGAAGAAAATTAAAAACAAACTGTTTTTTTACATAGCATCGAAATTTTTCACCCTCTCGATTATAGCTAAAACAATATTTTAGATCTCAAAAATTGAGTTGAATGCCATCATCGTTTTCAAATATACAGCTTTTCAAAATTTTTTAATAGGTACTGCCATTTTTAACAAAATAGATGTTTGAACTGAAAAATCTATGCTTATATTGCTTTTGAGCTTAAAATACCTTAACTTAGTGAGAAGTTTCAGGGATGGCCCGTAGGGTCAACCATTTACACAATTTTTTCCCGTTTGTCTCGATGCCTCGCCTTAATAAATCGCATGGTCAAGTCTTGCTCAAAATTAAGTCAACGTTGGCCAACTTATTCACATGGCCAACTATACATCGCTCTTTCAAGAGTAACCTCTAAAGAAAACATGTTTGTATTGTCTAATGACAAGAAAGCTGTGAACTTTGTAAATAAAGACATTCTGTAATATAATAATTGTAAAAATAAAAGAAATAGGTAAAAATGTAAAAACCAAAAAATGTGGTACCTATATGAATTTATATATTCCAAAGATAGCAGAACCCCAAATTTAACACGTGCGGGCCACGAGCAGTAATGAATTAATCAAAGCTACTGGATCGATTTTAATCATTTTTTTTCACTGAGTGACATAGACGATATATTTTATACCCGTGCGAAGCCGGGGCGGGTCGCTAGTATATGTATATAATTTAATATCCCCTTTACCCGCCAGCGCCGTTCACACGCGCTTTAAAATCGTTCCGAAGAGTAGTACCACGACATTGATGGAGTGTGTCTCTTTCTAATAAACAAAGCGCCAATCGCCATATATAAGTGCGGACATGAGTAGTTTGAAAATTACTACTAAGTAATTCTACTACTTTGAGAAACAGTTTTTGCATTGCATAAGTAATTACATAATCATTAAAATAAGCACATTTTAGAACTCATTGTGTTAATTATAATACATTTTACAATACAATTTATTTGTCGACATGTATGAATAAAAGGGATTTATCGATTACCGAATATATAAAAATCTACCATTAGATAGTTTTATTTACACTGGCAATTGCAAGAAAGGGACAACATCCACTCTTGTCGTTGTCTTGCTCAGAACGTTTTTCCTCTCTGTTAGGTAAGAAACAAATGTCAACTTTATTAGTAACGAAATAAAGTACATTTTTATTTTTCAAATATTGTTTCGTAATAATTCCAGTTATCGTATATAAGTTCCTTGCACACAAGTAACATTTGATTGATTAGAGTTTGGCAACTGTCATAACTTATAAGCCACAGCCATGTCACAGCAAGAATAATACTTAATGTTTTTGTACGTGTCACTAACATTGTAACTACTAACTAGGTGGTAAAATTCTGCAACTCTTTGTCTGGGTCTGGTACCACTACCTTATTTATTCCTGCTGCAGCAGCGTCGGTGCTTGTCGTTATCTAGATCTAATTTAGATGTGTATTTCTGAAGTTAGTGCTTATTTTGTGTCAATATGCAAGGAACTTTAAATGGCTATTTGTTTTATATTTTCGATGCAATTGTATTATCTTGTTATTACGTTCAATAATATGTGTGCAGGGAACAGAGTGAATGGAGCGTTAGAGACATTACTAAAAAGCACAGTTTTAAGTAAGGGTGCCCGTCTAGGGCTGCATAATTATGTGCTTATACCAACGCTATTGTATGGAAGTGAGAGCTGGGTATGTCAGAAAGGGCATGAAAATAGAATCAACGCGGTCAAAATGAAATTGACAAGAAAAATATGTGACGTAACACTCGCGGACCGGGTCCGTAATGTGGAAGTGAGAGCGAGGTTAGGTTAGGCTTGAAAGAAAGTGTCGGTGTAAAAATGAAAAAGGACATGCTCCGTTGATTCGGACATGTAGAAAGAATGGTAGATAAAAGGTTATAAAAGGTTAACAAAACAGATATACAATGCGAATGTGGAAGGATGTAGGTACCGGGGAAGATCAAAACTGACGTACCATGATCATGTTGATCGAGTATTGTCCGAAGGTGGTGACGAAAGTCTTCGCAACTGGCGTGTGTGTATGAAGAGAGTAATGAATGTGGAAGAAGCGAGACAAGACTGCAAGGATCGTGATGTATGGTTCTCTCTGCCTACCCTGTAAGGGATTTGATGTAAAGATATGTATGTAATATAGACACATATTCGATTGAATATACTACTTTCCATAAATAAAATAATCTTAAGTTTCAAGCTTTAAAGTATCATATGTGTAGTTTTGTATTTCGCCCTGAAAGCTTTCAAAGAGGGTGTCGATTCAAAGTGGATATACTTGAGGCACAGTCGCTGAGCCGTCCGGATGTTCCGGTCGTCGGATGTCCCAGTTATCGCGTTAGTGTGCTATTGAAATATCTAGCCTAATATTTGTGTCAAAAGTATCATTGCGTCACACACGTATCGCTTTTTTTTATCATAAGATAGCAAACAAGCAAATGGGTCTCCTGATGGAACGAGTCAACCATCACCTATAAACACCAAAGATGTTAATAGTGCGTTGCTATCTTGTGGCGAGGTCTAATGCCGCATGCATAAGTTTACCGGCTACCTTACCCTCCAAACCCGAACACGACAGCGACAAACACTGATGCTATAGGAATAGGTAAGGCGGTGTTATCTGACCTGGGCGAGAAAATGCAGAACTCTACCACCTAATAGCCACGATGGTTGTGACTCGCATAGCCAATCGGTCGCCTTTTACGACCTGCCTGGCAGAACGGCAATTGGTCTATTCTTCAAAGAAGCCCGGAACCAACACGTTAGTGAGCTATTAAAATATCTAGCCTGATATTTGTCTTATCAAAAATATCACTGTGTTGACCAGGTATCACGTTAGTAGGCTATTTAAATACCTAGCCTGATATACGTGTCATTAAAAATATCGCTGTCTACAAACAAACATTATATAACTAACTTTCAACATTCATTTATTCACCTCGTCGCTCGCCATACTGGTACTGGTCTAGGTTTTCTTTTATTTAATAGGACAACAAATAAGTAGATGTTGTGATGAAAAGAGATAATAATTATAATTGCGGCTGTAGCTATGGCCTTTAGGAAACTGAGCAATCGTGTCTGGAATTCCGACGACCTTAAGCTTCAGACTAAGGTTCTTGTTTACAAAGCCATAGTTCCAACAACGCTTCTTTAAACTGTAGAATCCTAGTGCTGCTACAAAGAAAATATTAGGCAATTGCACACCTTTCATCTTAGTAGTCTAGTCGTAGTCTGAAATCAATTCGGCGTATAAAATGATCAGATCGAATTCTTAATAAAGAAGTTCTCTGTCACGTCAAATTTCCTGGTATTTAAAGGCCTTCACTATAAAATACTACCTGAGCTCATGGACCGATTATGTTTTGCGTGTGGTATCCCGATATCGGTGTTTTTTCTGAACTGTCTTACGGTAAACGCACGCAGGGTGGACGGTATAAACGCTACAAAGATGTCCTTAAACGCAATCTCATAACCAGTGGGAGGGGCCTTGAGCCCATGAGACCAGAGAGACGGCAAAGAGTTAACAAAGTACTTACTTGTTTTTGCGAATCTACAATATTTTTTAAAAACCTTTCACTTTCACAATGGGATACGTGAGAAAAAAAATTAACACCTCCATTTTACACGTAGGAGAGAATTTTTTTAAGATTTTATGTTACCACTTTGTTGTCGTGGCTAATATTATATATATTCGTGCTAAATTACAGCTCTCTAGCAATAAGGATCTCTGAGCAATCGTGCGGACGGACGGACGGACGGACAGACATACCGAAACTATAAGGGTGCCTACTTTACTTCGGAACCCTAAATAAGAGCATGTGAAATTGTCGATCCCACTAGAAAAAAGCGATAATCGTTAATAAGTCGGTAACTTGCTACGATGTGGATCATTTAATAATTAAAGATGTCATAATTACTTAAAAACAATAGAACAATCTAAATATCACGCCGGTTCTGTCGTATATAGGTGGTTAAAACAAAATTTTCATACATTCTTGTTTCATCGATTCTCGTGTTTGTAGGAGTGACTCGTCACCTGCTACGAGCACCAGGAGGCGGAGGTCACTAGCCATTGAGATGGCTGGTGACCTCCCCTGACACATTAACCTCTGCATTGGCACATTAGCGCATGACATCGATAGCTGAGACCGTCAACTTTACACACTCTTAAGAAAAGGTGCTTTAATACACATAATAACTTTCACACTCTCGCTAGCTGCAAGGTTTTTCTGTATAACAAAAACCCTAGTAATATTTTCTGTATTGACCAACTCGAGAAGCAAACTCAGAATATCGGAATATATTGTAAAGTTTTTGTTGATAACAAAATTAGTATATTTAGAGATTGTACAAAAGAAGGTCAAGTCTTTAAATATTTAAACATCATATATGGTAGAATATATTATATAGAATATGATATATTGGTCCATTAATTACACATATTTTTTGTAATACCTATATTCTTGCAAATAAATCATCTATCTTTTCATCTTTCATACAGTCTGTCTGCTAAGCCACAAGACGTCCCCCATTTTGTTATGAAGAATAAACCACCTGCTGTTCTGCCAGGCAATTCGTAAACGACGAACAATTGGCTGTATGTGTCACTACTACCGTGACTACTACGTGGTAAAGATCCACATTGTTTCTTCAGGGTTATGGTACCATCGCCTTATTTATTCCTGACGCAATAACATTAATGCTTGTCACAGTCATGTTCTGGTTTAGAGGGTAAGGTAGCCGGTAAACTTAAGCACGTGGTATTACCATACCGCCACACAGTAACGCACCATAACATATTTGGTGTTTATATAGACACTTCGCATATGTGAGGGTTGTCTCTTTTCATCAAAAGCTTGTTTGCTATCTTACGACCATTGATAAATGATTGGTCTTTATTTATCTAAGCTTAAGACATAAAAATCCGTAGACATAAAATAACTTAATTTTTGTTCTAGATAGTACGTAACATATCTCTATTTTTATTCTATTTGAAGCGTTCAAAGGGAGATCGATGCAAAGAGGATATTTGAGAAACGGTCGCAATCCGGATATTCCGATCGCCGAGACATTCAGTTATCCAGTTAACTTCCAACTAAAATAGTATCTGACCTACATTAGCCTTTACTACTTAAAACTTTAGCTCTAGTGTAAACGTAAACTATGTTTAGAATTATCGAATGCTATAATATAAATATATACGTTTCACATCACTCACTCACTTCACTGTCCATTACAAGTTTTTCACGAATGTAAAGTTAAATGGTAGAAAATGTCTATAGACGTTAAGTTCGTCTGTAATTCTATTTATTTGTATTATTTACAGATAATTTATATCATCTGTAATCTAATTTCCTGTACCACTAAGCATTAATACACAAAATATGTCTTCGCTAAAGCTGTTTCGTCTCCGAGAATGCGCGTCAGGAACAAATTGTGTTCACGTGTTGGAACTAAACAGATTATCTCATTATTCACGAATGCCGAATAGATTAACGCGTGACATTTCTGGATTACACAAATATTTTGTAATTAAACCAAATGAAATGCTTTAACTTTCCAAGAAAATAAATATTAATCTCTTAGACTGCGGATGGATGGATGAACAAACGGATATGGCGAAACTATGAGGGTTACTAGTTTATTTCATAACCCTAAAAATTATTATTACGTACACTACCAATAATTTGACATACATCATAATATACACACATATACATTCAGTCAAAAAGTTTTGGAATGGTTGTTTTGTTTATGGTTCCAAATACAATTTTTTGTGTTTTTTAGTAGTTGTTGGCAGATTGACAAAACTGGGAAACAGTTTTGATGCGGAGTTTGAGTTGCATCTGTTATTTAGATTAAATACAGTGTAGTTTTTAGTTAGATAATATTTAGTGTGGACACAAATGTCGAACAGTTTGTCTTAAATTTTACACTTAGTATCCGGACTTCGGAGTCCCTGAAAATGTTGCAGAAGGCTTACGGTGAATCGACTTTATCAAAAACAGGCGCTTATGTGTGATACAAAACGTTTAAAAGCGGTTCAAAATTAATAGAGATAGCCACTTAACTTTCTGTGTCTCAGGAGTCTATTCGTGCCATTTTAAATAATCACGTGGATATGAAACATATTGCCGCCCGGCTAGCCCCAAAAGACCTTTTGACTAAAAACTCAACAAATATTATCAAGCAACCACCATATTCACCAGGAATGGCACAAGGCGACTTTTTTCTTTTTCCTAAACGCGAATCATCACTTCGTGACATACATTCTCATTCGGTATTAGATAAAGGAGAATTTGCGGTGAGAACTGAACTCAATTCCTGTAAAAGCATTTAAAATATGTTTTGATGATTGGATTATTCGTTGGCGTAAATATATTATTTCTGAAGGAACATACATTAAAAGCGATAAAATAAATTTTGATGAATATTTAACATTTTGTGTCATATTATTCGATTCCCGGTACTTTCTTGACAGAGTAGTATTCGCTCTGTGCGCGACTTCAGCGCCATGGTACGTTTGAACTACAGGGGGCTATTGTAATATATTTTACTAAGTATTGAATGGCTGTCAGTAATAATAATATCGAATGATAAATAAAAAAATGCTTTTTTAATTAAAGGGAATATTTATAATACATATTTGTTAATGTAAAGTGTTCTTGTGCATTAAAAAATAAAATGTAAGTATAGTTAATACCGAAAAAGTAGCATAGAAGTTAGCACACATAAAGATAGGTTAACTGAAATCAGACTGAATCGATTGACAAAAAATTGACATCAGACTCTGAATCGAAGTTAACTTGACACTCTTGATCAACTCTCAAATGAGTTACTGTCGGCGTATCTTCAGTAATCATTTCTTGCAATTCATTAACTTCAGGCTTACGATTGAGTGCTGAAGATGCATTTTTGTTCTGCCGGCGGTCCATTAAGCGCTTAAATCTGAAAAATTTATTACACAAAAGTTCATATTATTAGATTGTTGATAGTCACAAATTTTATTAGCGACAGTATTTGTTTATAAAATAATATCTAAAATTTATAGTAATACTCTCCTATTTAGTTTTTAATTATGTAAATTTCAATATATTATTACTCACCTATTCGTAACCATTAACTCATTAACTTTTCGAGATTTATAAGCTGTAGGAAATTTAGTAGGAATGTAGCTGGGACTCGATTCTATGTCAGACTTTTGGCCTCCAATAAAATGATCACTACAAATATAATCATGTGCCTTTGGAGTCCACAATGAGCCATCAATACTGTAAGGAAAATTGAAAATTTTTAATATTTATTATTTAAAATTTATGATCATCGATATGGATAATCTTTTTGTTTAATATAATAAGTGGCAAAGAGTAAATAAATCTTAAATAATTAATGAAAAGTTTATAATAAAAAAATTCAATCTTATTTTTTAATATATAATTATGCTAAATTTAAAAATGTTTATTTTTTTTTTGTTTAATAATAATATTTCCTAGCATTTTCTAAACTTACTATTTTTTTAAGTTTTACTCCTTTCAAGATTTTTATTATTACGGATAGTAAGGTTATGATTCTACTTACTTTTGTCTCCTAACAGCGGCTATCCATTTTTTCCTTTGATTTATTTTCCAACTTGCTGTTGGAAATTTATAAAAATGACAAGCCCTTTTTATACCTGTATTCTTACAACTTACAACACAACAACTTTTGTGACTCATTTTATGTTATTTTATTTAAATAAATTTTAAATAACAATTCACTTGTATATTTAGCTAACTCGAAACATAAAAACAGCCTCCCGTAGTACCGGATATAGCCACGGGTAGCGCTGACGGTAAATCAGTTTCTACCCACCATGGCTTCGCACGGAGCGAATACTGTTTAGTTTATATTAAAATTCGGTCGTCAAACTTAGAAAAGATTCTTTGTTTATAGTCTATGGTCAAACGTGGTCACATAATTATTGTCGAATATTAACCAAAAGATCGATCGCTAGTAAATCGATTTACAACATCTTTGGTATTTATAGCAAATGATTATCTCATTCCATCTAGCCATCTAATAATACCTACATATTATTTTTTTTTTACCATTTACTCAAAATCATTTCTAACTTGATATAGGATGATAGCTATTTCGTGTGGCCATTTCGCAAAAACGAGCTCAATTTATGAACATATTCAGAGATTTCCTCAATAAATAAAAGAAACGCATTACAACCCTTGTCAGCGATAGCGGGGTAAAAGATTGCGTTGAGACAGGAACCAATTTTTTGCTCATCCCTTATCTATTATGCACATTCGCTATATATTACAAAACTTAAGGGTCGAGATTTTTTTGAGATACGTTTAACGTGCCCAATTTAATTTCCCTTGAGTATAACAGCCTCATGGTCTAGAGGTTAATCCGTTCAGTTCAGGATCATGAGGTCTTGGATTAAATTTCTGGGTCAGAAAAAAGTGTTATTTAGCTTATTACGAGATTATTCTCAAAAACCATTTTTGAAGTGAAAATTTCTATGGGCGCGTTAGACGAATTTTGGTAGGGGAAAATCTTGTGGGTTAGCGTCAGCAACATGCATACGAGCAATTTTTTATTTTGTTGTTCATGTTATAAAAAAAGATGATTCACAAAAAGGTTTGTATTTTTTCATAAAAAGTGACCCAATAATGTGCGTAGATGATTAAATTACGTAGAAATGTAGGAAACTCTACAAATAACTCATTAATTTTAGATAAAATCAAATTTTTATCTGCTTTGCCGCGAATAACCGTTCCGTTGGGTTACGAAATGTTTACTATTTATTGTAAATGCTTAATGACACCCAGGACTTTGAAATTTTTATGTTTTATTTTGAAGATTTTGAAGATAATTAATAGAATAGAATTAATAGAATAGAATAGATTAAGCAATACTTCAATGCTTATAACAAAACAACAAGAAGAAAAATAAAGATAACTGAGAATAAATATTAGTAACTAGCTGTTGCCCACGACTTCGTCCGCGCGGACTGCGTTTACTCCGCACAGCTCCTCCCCCATAGGTGATAGCGTGATAATATGTAGCCTGTATGTTGACCCGACCTATAAGTAATATTCATGCAAAATTTAAAGTAAATCCATGCAATACTTTTTGAGTTTACCCTGGACATACATACAGACAAACAGACAAACAGACGAAAATTCTAATAACTATATTTTTGGCTTCGATATCAATTGTAGATCACGCCCCAAGTATTCTTTTAAGAAAATATTTAATGTACAGTTTTGACTTTCCTACGATTTTATTATATGTATAGATTCCGCTGTTACAATGAGTTACAATTAGTTAATGACCTGACCATTTTAATAACCATTTAATCAAATCTTTAACATAGATTATTATATAATTAGTTGTACAATTCTAATGAATAACAATAATTAAATCATTGTACCTAAAACAGGAATAACACAAATTATATTTTTTACATTAGCTGTTGCCCGCGACTTCGTCCGCGCGGACTTCGTTTACTCTGCACAGCTCCTCCCCCGTAGGTGATAGCGTGATAATATGTAGCCTATATTTTGACCCAACCTGTTAGTAATATTCATGCAAAATTTGAAGTAAATCCATACAGTACTTTTTGAGTTTACCCCGGACATATATACAGACAAACAGCCAAAAATTCTAAAAACTATATTTTTGGATTTGATATCGATTGTAGATCACACCCCAAGTATTCTTTTTAAAAAATATTCAGTGTACAGTTTTGACCTTCCTACGATTTTATTATATGTATATATGTATACTAGCTGTTGCCCGCGACTTCGTTCGCGCGGACTTCGTTTACTCCGCACAGCTCCTCCCTCGTAGGTGATAGCGTGATAATATGTAGCCTATATGTTGACCCGACTTTTTGGTAATATTCATGCAAAATTTGAAGTAAATCCATGCAGTACTTTTTGAGTTTACCCCGGACATACCAATGTATAATCGTAGGAAAGTCAATGACTTTCCTACGATTTTATTATATATATATCTCTATATATATAAAATTCTCGTGTCACAATGTTAGTCTCCATACTCCTCCGAAACGGCTGGACCGATTTTGATGAAATTTCGTATGCATATTCAGTGGGTCTGAGAATCGGCCAATATCTATTTTTCATCCCCCTAAATGTTAAGGGTTGTCCATCCCTAAAATTTTTTTTTTATTTTATGGACAAAAATTTTTATTTTTATTTTTAAATGATTCAACATTGAAAAATATATACAACCCTTAATTTTCAACCCTCTACGATCAACCCCTATTTTGTAATTCAATAATTTATGCGGCAAAACAACGTTTGCCGGGTCAGCTAGTATATATATATATATATATATATATATATATTTATATATATATATATATATATATATATATATATATATATATATATATATATATATATATATAATATATAGTAAAAGAGAGGACAATCTCTCAATGGAACGTAACAAAATAGTAAGGCGGTGTTCATTATGACTACAAAATTGACTCTAGAAAACCCTACTTTTTAAACATTAAAATTATGTAACGAAAATAATTCTTCCTTTTAAGAATTAATAAAAGCTAAATAAATAATACAACACTTAACATAACACCCAACATTTAACACATAACATTTTGTACTTTTCTTTTAAAAACACAAAAAGTCTAATTGAACATTTTTGAATAAAAACTAGACAACATAATATTTTAAGCCAGGAGCGGGACAGCATAAGGGGCCATCCATAAATTACTTATTATTGTGTGACAAGGGGTAGGGAGAGGTCCCAAATTTTGTGACATCACATTTTTTCAAATTATAATATTTTATATCTAAGTATTATAACACTAAATTTAAAAAGCTACCTGTGTAAATAAAAGAAATAATCGTATGAGATTTTTATTTCAATGTAAAATTGATCACACTAGGATTGGGGGGGCTCAAAATGTGACCAGCTGTGACAAGGACAGGGCAGGGGTCAAAAAATCATGAAATTTGTGTGACGTAATTTATGGATGGCCCATAACCAGAAAAACATTTAGAAAAGATTATTGCTTAAATTGAACTTATCAGGAATCGAACCTGGGTCCACGTCACGCAGATTTTATATAATTATTTATTTTGTAATATAATTTGAATATTATTTGTAAACGCGACAAGTAAGTAGTTATATTTTAGGATAACTTCGTAAAAATATTCTAGTGTTTATTTTATATGTGTATTGTATCGCACCTTTAGCCTTACACTGAGTTACGATTTGTTGTTCCCCTAACGTCTGATTGTTTGAGTTTAAAATTATATAATAAATATGATAGTAATACTTATAATTTAGCTTATTCAATGAAACTTTTGGAATAAATATAACACATAACTAATTGCGTTTGAAATGAAACAAAATCATGCAAAATACCTTACAAAACTCCGTTTTAAATGGAACTACGAATGTTACACTGCAGCACGTCGTCTCGCTTTTTCGTTTTATTTTGCAACTGACGTTCTCATTTCAAAATGACGGAACAGTCATATCTTTGAGAGTGTTTCTATTTCAAAAAAATGACACTTTTTGTATAAATTCTGAAGAGAGAGCGAAAATATGTCGTAACTCAATGGGAATTTCCACCTAATCGTGATTTACGTCCTATTTTTAAATCAATTATTATATATTCAAAATACAAATAAGAATAAGAAATTGTGTTATTAAAATGTTTGAAATTAAATTTCCATTTATTTGGCGGCAAATACTCTATTACAAACTTTTTTTTTATATATATCATAAGATAAGATAGCAAACAAGCAGATGGGTCTCCTGATGGTAAGAGTCAACCATCGCCTATAGACACCAAAGAAGTTAATGGTGCGTTGCTATCTTGTGGCGAGGTCTAATGCCACATGCATAAGTTTACCGGCTACCTTACCCTCCAAACCGGAACACGACAGTGACAAGCACTGATGCTATTGCGGCAGGGATAGGTAAGGCGGTGGTACCAGACCCGGACGAGACAATGCAGAACTATACCACCTAGTAGTCACGATGGTAGTCACTTGCAGAGCCAATCGGTCGCCTTTTACGACCTGCCTGCCAGAACGGCAGTTGGCCTATTCTTCAAAAGCGCGCGAAGTGACAATGAATGATGAAAGATGACAATGAGAGATTATTTTTGAGTTATAGCACTCACATCATGCTTGGGAAAACTGGAAAAACTGTAAAGACATCAAAGTAAATATCGACAAGTAGGGATTGAACCTGCGACCGTCTCCCTAAAGCCGGGACGCTCTACCACTGAGCTAGTGTCGACAGGCTCGATATGGCAAAATTCTTCTTTGCTATATGATCGATTCCGTCGATTGTACTGATCGCTAAGTATACATACGTATAACTAGTTAAATGAGCTTCATCGTTACAGATGAAACTCACATTTATAATTTTGATCAGTACTTTCGTATTTCTAATTATTTTTTTATTTTATTTAACTGGAAACTTTAATAAAACATAAAAACAGTTTTAACTGGAAAAATTTTAAAAACAACAAAGAAAAATATCGACACGCAGGGATCGAACCTGCGACCGTTTCCCAAAAAGTTTTGTTTTTTCATCTGTAACGACGAACTCATCTAACTAGTTATACGTATGTATATCTAGCGATCAGTACAATCGACGTAATCGACCATATAGCAAAGAAGAATTTCGCCACATCGCGTCGAGCCTGTCGATACTAGCTCGGCTTTAGGGAGACGGCCGTAGGTTCAATCCCTACGTGTTGATATTTTTCTTTGTTGTTTTTAGAGTTTTTCCAATGATAGATTGATAATAAGTTAGGTTAACTTTAATCCTGAATTAGTTGCACAAATTCTAATTCTATTGAGGGCAGCGTATTGGCGACAATTACGTATTTTTTACATCTGTATATATTGTTTACATATATGTATGTTACAAGTTAGTGTCATAATCACGAAAAGGGCAAGAAAAAAAACAGAAAAAGAAAAATCATATAAAATATGAAAAAAACAAGGCGATTAAATTCGACAAACTTCTAGTGAGCTGAATGTCAGTAGATACTGTGAATTTTTCTTACGTGAATATTTTTTTGTAATCCCTAAAATATATGTATATTGAAAAGAGAAACTATGAGGTTTTTTGCCGATGTCATCGTTATAAAACCAGCCTTCCGAACCGGTGGCTGCTTTATTTATTGTTCTATAACCATTGTGGAAGTGATTATATAAATTTGTAAAGTACATCTTATCTATACATATAATAAAATCGTAGGACAGTCAATGTATGTCCGGGGTAAACTCAACAAATTACAGCATGGATTTACTTCAAATTTGGCATGCATATTACTAACAGGTCGGGTCAATATATAGGCTACATATTATCACGCTAGCACCTACGGGGGACGAGCTGTGCGGAGTAAACCAAGTCCGCGCGAACGAAGTCGCGGGCAATAGCTAGTTATTTATATAATATAGTTATTTAAAATTACTATAAACTTGTTTTTTACTCGACTAAGAAAAAGGAAGTAATGTTCGGGTCATACGAACGAATTCGCAGGCAACAGTTTTAAATCAAGGAAATGTTATTAATGAATGACATCGCTTTGAAGATAATTGACATATCGCAACCTCAATAAAGTTATACAACAACTTATAAAAAACAACTTATAAAAATTTATTTTTTGGGGAAACGAAAAAAAAAAAAAAAAAAATATATATATATATATATATATATATATATATATATATATATATATATAATTTTTATATAAAACGCACTTTTACTGTTTCAGAAAAAAGGATGTGTCCCATTATAATTACGTTTAGTTCCATTTTATATCCGAGTCAAATAATTTAATTTACTTTGCAGTATTTGCTTGCATTGACATTTTGTAGAAACCAAAAATCGTAGTTATTAATAAAAGATATAACGCTATCAGTTGAAAAAATAAAGAGATATTATATCATTATCCTGTAGATTTTACTTAGGTACATAAAAATCATAAGGACATTTATAATCTTGACTAAAATCATAATAATATTTTTTTAGGTTAAAGGTAAATGTACCTTGAACAAAATATTAATTGAATATGACGGAAAGGTTTTATTTAATTAATATTTTGGAAAAGCAGGAGGGCAGGGAACCCTATAGGATGATATTTTCTTTACAAATTGCTGCGGAATTGCACGCCTTAATTCCGCCATCCCCATTATTTAATCGATCGTCCAGGCGCACAGATTCTAGGCATCGCCATATGGTGAACGTTCCATGTACCTGGACAAAGCGGTACGAATTGACATTTTTCATTCAAACCACAAGGGATTGGAACATGCTTCCCTGAGTCTGTGTTCCCCGACGAGTACAATCTGGGGATCTTCAAGACAATAGTGAACAAGTTCATTCTAAGGAAGGGCGTTCCATCTTAGGCTGTATTTTAGCTTACTACCAGGCGACATCGTGGTCAAGCGCTTCACAATCAATATTAATAATATAAAAACAATTCGGGAGAATCTCAGATGATTGTAGAAAAATTATGTCACGTCACTATAAAATTAAAATAAGGCCATCACTCAATGACCTTAAGCATTTGTTATTATTTTTAGGGTTTCGTAACTAAAAGGTAAAACGGGACCCTATTACTAAGCCTCCGCTGTCAGTCTGTCCCTCGGTCTGTTTGTCACCAGGCTGTATCTCATAAACCGTGATAGCTAGAAAGCTGAAAGGAAATAGCCCACGAATGCTATCGCTACAATCGAAAGTGTATACAACACGTCCGACACACTAGTAATTCTTCTTATTATTTATAAGATAATTTGTACTAATAAACAGTCATAATTAAGCCGAATAAAAGTTAAAAAAAATAGTCTTTATTTTCAAACGTTTTTTCTGGAAGCTACCTTATATAAGGTTTTTATGACAAAAAAATGGTTACTTTACATTTCAGATTTTATTTATATTTTATCTCAGATTAAAACAGAGTGCTTTTTCAAAATTCAAAAAAAAAAAAACAATTACATTACGTTTTCAAGCTAAATATTTCTGGCAACACTGAATCACATTTCCGCTGCGCGCGCGTCTGATCGATATTATCTGCGTTGCGGCTGTTATATTTGTGCTTTTGACATTGCATACTGTTTATGTTGTTAAAGTTCGCAAATATTACTTATGTTTATTAGCTATTAGCTTTTACACTATTTTTGTAAAATGTAATAGTAAAACATAACATTTGTCAGTTAACACTCAAATGAGTCTAGTCTAGTCTAGTCTTCAAACCAATGCCTCCGAAATGCTCAGTTGTCAAATCAAATTCTGGTCATTGTCGCATACTCCGGTATATTTACATAAAATGCTGTATTGTATTTTAAAGTAATAAGAGCAAACTATAATTTAAGCTATATTTCATGTTTGTACAGTAAGTTTCATATCGACACTGACTTCTATAGTCACTTGGGCATTCTCCTTTTCACAAGTATTTCCGTTGCCGCTATAACAACAAATACTAAAAATAAAAAAACTGAAAATATAAAGGGAGCCCCATACAATAAACGTGTTTTTTTTTGGTTTTTTATTTGATAGTACGGAACACTTCGTGCGTGACTCCGACTCGCACTTGACCGTTTTTTTATTTTAAGGCCATGTATTGATATTTGACTTTACTAGAATTAAATTAAATTGAATTAGTTCCTATTTCGGTCAGCAATGTCTTGAATTTGTATTTAATCCTTGTATGAAATCTATATAGGAACGAATAATAGTACCCTAATTATTTTATTACTAGCTGTTGCCCCCGACTTCGTCCGCGCGGACTTAGTTTACTCCGCACAGCTCCTCCCCGTAGGTGATAACGTGATAATATGTAGCCTATATGTTGACCCGACCTATAAGTAATATTCATGCAAAATTTAAAGTAAATCCATGCAGTACTTTTTGAGTTTACCCCGGAGATACATACAGACAAACAGACAAATAGACAAACAGACAAAAAATCTAAAAACTATACTTTTGGCTTTGATATCGATTGTATATCACGCTTCAAGTATTATTTAAAAAAAAATATTCAATGTACAGTTTTGACTTTCCTACGATTTTATTATATGTGTAGATAGATTAATAATTTGATCTGATCATCGTGATCAAGTAACTATCTAATATTTTAAATATCGAGAAATATCCTGTTTTCTGTAATTATATAAATTTACAAAGCTATTCCTTCGCAAAAATATTTATTTCATAAGATAGCAAAGAAGCAGATGGCTCTCCTGATGGAAAGAGGCAACCATCGCTTATACACACTAAAGATGTGATGGTGCCTTGCTATCCATGTGGCGGGATAGTAATGTCACATGCATATGTTAACCAACTAATTTTCCCTAGCAGACCTATTCTTCCAAAGGGGCTCGGACCACTTCTGTATGTTAAATGATATCAATCATTTTGACTGAGATCTTATATTATAAAATAAATTTTAGATCTCAGTAAAAATATTTTTTATAGAAAAATATTTTATATTAATATCATAATAAATTAATATTCACGGGACAAATTACACTTATTGATCTAACCCCAAAGTAAGCAAATTATTTGCTTGTGTTATGGGTGTTAGTCAACGATACTAATACTTAGAAATACATGTATAAATACTTTTACATACATAATAAACACCCAAACCCGGAAATACAAACATTTATGCTCATCACACAAATGCTTGTCCCCGTCGGGGATCGAACCCGAGCCCCGATTGCGTAGTCAGGGTCGCTAACCACTCGACCAACGGGGCGGTAGGTAGTAGCATTTAAGCAACTTTAGGGTACTATTGAATCTTAAGTACTTTAACATCGTGTTTAAACATTTACATAACATTCTTAATGCTAATATCACATGAGTATAAAGGGACCTAATATGCAAGTATGGTAATATTAGATATTTTCGGCTACTATAGTAGGTAATATGAGATATGAAGAGCGGAATAATTCAAGGTACAAGTTCCTGCGTATTTTGAGTTTTAGTTTAGAAAGCATATTTTTAACATCATGGATGAAAAATTAATGACAATGTTAGTTCAAGGTGCTACACAAATGAGCTATATAATTTCCGAGATAATGTTATAGTGATAAAAAACGAGAGATTATATTTGGAAAGAAATAGGTGACATAACAACATTTTCTTTTCTTCACTTCATTTTCAAATAACAGATAACAGAAAACCAAACAGCAGTAAGAATAGGTTAAGTGGTGGGAGCGAAATCGGTCGAAACCTTGCAGAGCTCTTACCTAGTAAATTTTTGATAGAATTTGACTTGATTAGTTTCTGTCCAATGGGGACGATAAAATATTTTATCTTTAGATATCAGTATAGTAAGATATCTGCAGCCTATTAATGCGTTGTATTTTACTGTTTATACCAATTGTTTATTATTAGTGGTAGCAATGTGGTCGTTAGTACTTTATTCAGTACTCTTGACTTTCGTTCTTGCTGCGGAACACGAGTCTCGTGTGGTACAGACTACGCAGGGCCCCGTACGGGGATACAAGAACCAGGAAGATAATATATTCGAGTTTCATAGTATACCATATGCGACTGTACCTACTGGCTTAAACAGGTTTAAGGTAACATAATATATGCTTTGTAATCAGCAATTATTTATTTATATATTACTAGCTGCAGCGTGCAGCCCGCTACATTATAATGTTAAAAAAAACAGTTTTTGGCGAATCCCGCGGGATGGACTAATTTTTCCGGGTTAAAAAGTAGCCTATGTGCTATTCCAGGTCATCATCTACCTGTGTGCCAAATTTCGTTCAAATCCGTTAAGTAGTTTTTGCGTGATTGAGTAACAAACATCCATCCAAACATCCATCCAAACATCTATCCAAACATCCAAACTTTCGCATTTATAATATTAATATATAATATAATATAGATTTAAAATTTATGTACAGACATGTACAGAAGTGGACTTAATTCTGCGTGACATTCTCTACCATTCAACCTTAAGCTAATATAAAAAGTGTTTACGATGGGGTGCACAGAGGAACTTATTACAATCGTTTACTAATATCATACCTTAACCTTAACCTTAATTCGCCTCTGTTGTCTAGTGGTCCAGCGTTGGCGTTGACCTGATGAGGTCCCAGGTTCGATTCCCGGGTCATGCACATAAAAAAAGAGTTTTTTCAGTTTTCTGAGAAACACAAAATTGCCCGGGATTAGAAAGTGCCCGGTTGGCGATAGGCTTGCCACCTATCACGTTTGTGGGACCAAGTATCTTCGGCTAATCGTGGGTGCATTTGTTGTACCTCTGCCTACCCCTTCGGGGATATGGGCGTGAAGATACTGTATACCTTCTTAATTATATTCGTAGATGCTAGATATTACCTTCTATTTAAGTAGGTCCGTAAGCTTAATCTTATTTTTCATTTCATTCACTTCAAATTGATGTTATTCAGTAATGAATAAATTATCCTACAATTTTTAAACAAATAAGAGTATTTTTTGTTAGACTTGAAACCATAGACAGTTGCTATAAATAGGTGCGTTTGCTATCCGTTTGGCGGGATGGCAATACGACATGCATAGGTCTACCAGCTACCTTACGCTCATAATCGAAACACGACAACAAGCATTGACGCTTCTGCGATAAGCCTAGGTAAGGCGGTATTAAGTACAATGTACCCGGGCGAAACTCTACCATCTAGTATTTATGAAGGCAAACTTTATAAAAGATAATTTAAAAATAGGGAAAAAGAGGTGATTGCTATTGTCGACTTTAGTTTAATTGCAACTAATTTCGTTTATTTTATTACTTTCATGTTTAATTAGGCACCTTTACCAGCACCTAAATGGATTGAAACGCTTGATGCCACAGAAAAAGAAATAGTATGTCCGCAAAGGGATATCATGGGCATATTATCCAAAAGTGTAAAAATGCAGGAAGATTGCCTAATAGCAAATATTTACGTACCAAATAAACAAGAGCAAAATCTACCGGTCGTGGTGTACGTCCATGGTGGTGCCTATTTAGGTGGATATGGAAATTTATTCACTCCAAGGAAATTAGCTGGGACTAAAAATATTTTGGTAGTAACATTTAACTATCGGTTAGCTGCTCATGGATTTTTATGCTTAGGAACTGATGATATCCCTGGTAATGCTGGCATGAAAGATCAAGTAGCACTATTGCGCTGGGTAAAAAAAAATATCGCAAGTTTTGGTGGCAATCCTGATGATGTTACAATTGCAGGTTATAGTGCTGGATCATCATCTGTGGATCTACTCATGATCTCTAAAATGGCAAGTGGCTTATTTAAAAGAGTCATACCTGAGAGTGGTGCTAATACTGCCGCTTTTAGTGTTCAGCCCGAACCGTTACGAAACGCTAAAGAATATGCGCAATTATTAGGATTTGACAAAGCTGATGACTTATATGCACTAGAAAGTTTTTTCAAATCTATTTCAATTGAAAAATTAAATTCTGTAGACCTATTTGATAGAAGAGACGGAATGTACCTAATGTCTCCTTGCGTTGAGCGTGTGACTAAAGAAGAAAGATTTCTCGACGATAATCCAGTAAATATACTTAAAACTGGCGATTACCATAAATTGCCGATGTTGTACGGTTTTGCAAATATGGAGGGACTTTTACATGTACAGAGCTTTGAATCATGGAAAAATGAAATGAATGAAAACTTTTCTAATTTTTTACCAGGTGATTTGCAATTTAAAAGCGATAAAGAAAAGGAAGATGTGGCGAATAAGATAAAACAATTTTATTTTGGCGATGAACGTGTGAGTCCTAATAATATTTTAGCTTACATAGATTACTTTACAGATGTTATTTTTGCGTATCCTACACTTAGGTCTGCTAAATTGCAAGTGGAATCCGGAAACAGCAATATATTCTTATACGAATATTCCTATGTAGATGACAATACTCCTTTTGTTCCATATACTAATGTCCGTGGTGCAAGCCATTGTGCACAAACAAGTGCTGTGTTAGAAACTATAGAAATACCTGGTATGCCACCAGCAATATTATCCGAAAAATATTTGAAAATGACTGAAATCATGAGGACAATATGGCACAGTTTCATTACAACAGGGTAAGTATTTTTTGGAGAAAAAATTTTTGCAAAAAATAAGTGAATTAACTTGTATTATTAAAATTACCACCCCGTTCGTCGAGTGGTTAGCGAACCTAACCACAAATCGTTGGGGCTCGGGTTCGATCTCCGGCAGGGACAAGAATTTGTGTGATGTGCACAGATGTTTGTATTTCTGGGTCTGGATGTGTATAATGTATGTGATGTGTGTATTTATTTATGTATTTCTATGTATTAGTATCGTTGAATAACACTCACAGCACAAGCAAATATTTGCTTGCATTGTTTGGTTAGATCTATTTGTGTAATTTGTCCAGCGATATAAAAAAAATACAGTTTTTTTAAGGTCAATTATACTCTTCATAAAAAAACTGAGGCTTTAACGCATCGATTTTTATATCTTCGCTTTCGACGTAGAGCGGCTTGAAACATCGAAAACCAGATTCTTTCTGAGCGGCTAAAATTTTTATTTTGTGGAAAGATGTTGGTTTGTTCAGCACATTCTACAAAACCTATCATGAAAACCTATCTTTGCGTGTATATTAGTAATGTTTCAATAATAAATAAACTAAAAGTCCCGATGATGCTATAATATTTGAAACCTTCGAAACCGGCTTAAAATAAATAAACGTAAGTTGTGAAATAGTACAATTGTTTAACAAAATCACGTATCATGAACGTTATTCTGATACGTTGTTAAGTTTACATAAACTACAAATAAATTAAGTACTTAAAAAATAAAAATTTGGCAACTTTGCATAACATACATACACGTATGCACGTATGAAACACGCCCGTAGTCACACAGACACACACACACACACACACACACACACACACACACACATATACACTTTTATGGACACGTCATGCATGCACGCACGCTCTCACGTATGTGTGCGTTACACAACATACGCACACACACGTATATACTTTTGGTAATCCCGAACTTGCACATAGATTTTTATACAATATATATCTGCCTCATACTAAGCAGATACATTTAGCTAGCAAAGGATTTAGAGTTAAGGCACTATTTAGATGATTTAATCAACAATATGATAATAATAATTAATTAATTTTGTCATTGGTGTATTATAATTTAGTAAATAATCAAAATCTATTGCCTTTATGCAATACAATGTACGTCGACATTTGCACGATTTCGCTAAAGACAATAATAAGTTTATAATATGCATGGAATCGTTAGTAGCAATTAGTTACAAAGATTTTTTTCACAGAAATCCGATACCACCGAAATCAGATTTACCAAAATGGCCGCCTGTTGGTGCAAACTGGACTCCTCATATGTCTCTGAACCAGTCTATTGAACTTAGAGGTTCTCTTTTGAAGAAAAGAACAGAATTCTGGGATGAAATATATGACAAATATTATTTAGTACCAACCGCTCCTCCACAACCGCCACCGAAACATAGTGAGCTATGAGAAGAATGAAAGGTCGAGTAACGTTGATTTGATATTAAATGGATATTATTATTATAAATTTAGTGTACATATTATTTATTTATTTATTTTAAAACATGTACAGTAACAGGTTACAAAAGAATTCCTTAAATCTAGCTTATATATAGGTATTTAAAAAAAAAATTTCCATTCTGTGACAAAAATAACAACTGTATATAATCTTATATTTAAAATTCTCTCTCCTCCTCTCCTCCTCCTCCTTCTCTCCTCTCCTCCGAAACGGCTTTAGCGATTTTTATGAAATTTTATATGCATATTCAGTAGATCTGAGAATCGGTTACTATCTATTTTTCATACCCTAAGTGATAAGGGTTTTCCACCCCTAATTTTTATTTTTTTTATTTTTGAACAACATTTTTTAGTTTTTTTTTTATGATACAGCATTGAAAAATACATACAACCTTAAATTTTAGCTCTTTTACAAACCCTATTTTTAATTCAATAATTTAAATGGAAAAACAACGTTTTCCGGGTCAGCTAGTATTATCTAAAAGAGAATAAAAAGCCGTTAACATCAGCAAAGAAAGATAAATGAATATATAAGCAAAGTTACTAACATTAAAAGTAATAATGATACTGTTATCTGATAAGAAAAACCGCCGTCATTGACGATACCCTTATCAAAACCAATAAAATAAATGTTTTGAATATTACTTAACAGACGCAATTTAGTAATCATAGTAGTAGTGATTTTATACCAATTAACGATCGCGTTCTGGTTGAAATTCACTATAGACTTAACAATAAAGTCTTTTAAATTTAGCCATAACATAATCCCTACTTTTAATAATAATATTATAAATGCGAATGTAAGTTTGTTACGCTGTCAAGCGAAAACTACTTAACTGATCATCATGAAATATTGTACCTACATAATCTTGGAGGTATTAGACGTAACATAGGATACTTTTTATTAAAAAAAGTCTTAAATGCGAGCGAAGCCGCGGGTTAAAGCTAGTACGATACACAGCGCCGAAAATGGAATTAATGTTTTGATACAGTATCTCGGGAGTAATTATTTTAGACTATACAGTGTACGCGAAAAAAAAACCGTCATGAAAAAAAACCAAAAAGTTTAAACACAGGACAACTTTTTTGATTTCATAAATTTATAACACCTATACTATTGTTACGAATATGATTTTTACAAAAAGTATTAAGTACTATGCATTGACATTTTGTGGATTCGTTCATCTGCAATCAAATCTCATTTATCGTTTACATTAAGTATGGTTTACTGAGATTTTGATGCAAAATATCAACAGGAACCTAATTAAAAAATTAGAAGTCAGAAGTACTTTATTCAGTAAAATTTTTACAAGTTATTTTGACGCGTCAACATTTTTTTAAACTACTACCGGATAGAGGTGGGAAAAGTTTAGATATCTTTTGAGATATATCATTTTACTGAATAAAGCAGGGGAAGACCGGGTAATGGGAATCAGCGGGCAATGGTAATCACCAACATATCTCCAAAACTACAACCGCTAAAAATACGTTTACTGCCGTCCCCGCCCCGCTTTGTCCCCCCGGTAGCAGTGCAAGAGCGCTGCGCTAGTATTGTGACGGTCTCGGGAATGAGAAGTGTATTTTGTTTTTGCGGCTCGCCGATGTAAATTTTTAAGGACGCAAAATAAGCTGTAGGTATTCTAATTATTGATCTACTAATATGTGTCTTTTTTACGCCTTTACTCGTATATTCAGTATAACGATTTTATACTCAAATCCCATATATTGCTTAAATATATTTTGTGTTTCTTTTTTTTTCTTCATAAAATGCTTGTGGGTAATGAGGATCGGGTGACCTCATTACCCACAAGCAATGTAAAGGCATAATATAATTTTGGTATTCTTATTTTAGATGTAGACGTATTTTGTGATGAAGATTTTCTACGAGCCGAATTGCTCAGATCAGATTGAAATTAATAGCCCAGCGTCAAACCAAGAAAGCTTGTCAGTACCTGGCACATCAATGCAAGTTGCTTCAGCAGCCTCTAGTCTTGATATTATGTCGAAATTAATTAAGTTGCCAGAGAAAACTAATATCCAGCAGCATGCCAAAATTTTAATATCCACGCCAACAAAAGACAACTTGTTAGAAAAAGAAAATAAGAAAAGTAAAGCCTTCTGCCAAGCCAAGGATAAAAGTAAAGGACAAAATATAACTAAGGGAAAGGGTCAAGAAAAGAAGACTAAAGTGTCGAAGAAGGAAACCGAAAGAGTAAAGAGGAAGGTTCTCCAGGAATCAAATTATACTTCTGTTTCAGACGTGGCTACTGATGGTTTATGCCAAGACGATGAGCTAGATGATGCTGACGTTGCAGGGAATACGTGCTAAATCTGTAACAAATTCGGCCGAAATAATGAGGTTTGGTACAGATGTACTTCATATGGTTTATGAGCTCACGCAGATTGTACGAGGTGGGAGTCGTCCAAGGGTTATATTTACGATTTGTGTTAGATTTTTGTATGATCCTCATTGCCCACAAGGTGACCACAATTACCCTCACCTCAGTGCAATGGGAGTCAAAATAGATATATTTTTTTTACTTTTATATTTCCTAAATATGATTATTAAAGTGATCATTACTGATTCCAAATAATAGTCAATTAAGTATACTTTATTATGAGGCGGTTGTAATAAAGATTTAGTTTAATTTTATTTATTTATTTCAATTATTGCTTAAGTGATTCCCATTACCCCTTCCCACCCTACTTCTGACTTCTAATTTTTTAATTAGGTTTAGGATAGGAAAGGAACATTAGTATCTGGATCAGTCTGGAGATATGTATCAGTAAAACGTATCATTTTGATCATCAGATCTCTAATTCTGAAGGCTGTTTTTGTCACTTGATGTGTAGATATAAATGATCGAAATTGTTGTTACGAAAAAAATCGATGTTTTATTATCATATTACATAATAATTATTAGAATTAATTAAATACTAAATTATTTGAAATAGGTTTATTGATTTCCCTTCTTACTTTTTAAGCTGAGGACTGACAGTTATTTCAGAAATTATTTATATTATTATTTATTATTGATTTAAAATATATGTAGTTTCATACATATCATAAAATAAAATATTTACCAAATGCCAACTAAGTGAAAAACAATGACGGAAACACGCGACACAAATCAAATCGGAAGCTTGAAAAATTAACCATCTCACTTTGTCTTACGAAATTTTCATAATAGTTGTCCCGCTCTCTCGCGTATGAGTCGCGAGAGCTGAAAAGTTTACTGCCTGCCGCGTTTAAAGATCTAAATGATCCAAATGATACGAATGTTCTGACTATATCTGATTCGATTCACCGTATCACTATAAAGAAACGACTCCGAGAGTCGTTTCTGCAAAGAGTTTACACAAGACTAGACTACTACCGGATCGGAAACGTGGCCACAGACATTGATATGTTCGGGCTGAGATGAAGAAACTTAGCTTATAGTATGTAATATTTGTGTATATTATCATGTATGTCACATGAATGTAGTGTGTGTGTTCAAAGTAGTAAATCAAAGAACATTTATAGTCCTGTTGTAAATTTAATTGTTATGTGTTTGTTATGTTTGTTAATAATGTTAGATTGTAAAGTACCAGTCAAAAATTTTGGCTAATTCACGGATGTGAGTGAATGAATAGTGGAGTGAATTTACCGTCGAAAAATCAATTTTATGCGTAAATTGATGACATATATTTTACAAATGACACCAGTAAAAGTTAATACGTGATTTTATTGTCGAAAAATTAATTGTTTATGTGAGCTAATGTCATTTGTATTGCTCCGCGGCTTCATCTGCGCAACCTTCACTATGCTACGTATATTTCAGTGACCTAAAATTTAAATGGTATTTTAAGCGTCATGCGAACTTTATACTATTTACTTTGTTTGATTTATTTTTTATTTTTAGTTAAAGTGTTTATATAAGGATCAGGAATTATTTATATGGAGTATTGAAAGCCAGGTATAAAATTAAACTGATTGAGTTGTCGGCACTCTGTATACGCGTTTATATTATAATGCATGGAACTATTACCTATTTATTCATCCGAGTTATAATGTATGTCAAATAAACGCAGTATATGTAACTAATGTATATCCATACTAATATTATAAAATGCGAAAGTGACTCTGTCTGTCTGTTTCTTCTTCACGCCTAAACCACTGAACTGATTCGGATGAAATTTAGTATAAATATAGTTTGAGACTTGAAAAAGGACAGAATAGTTTTCATCTCGGAAATCCCACGAAAACGGGAAGTATGCGGATAAAACCCCGGGGTTGTCTATCTTTTAAGCCACGGCAATAGAGAGTAACTTAGGCTACTTATATTTTAGTTTTTTTTCCACACGGACAAAGTTGCGGGCTCATGTAGTTTTTAATAATTTTATGTGTCTTTAATGCATATTATATAAAATACTAGCTGTTCCCGCGACTTCGACGGTGTAGAAAATTTTTTACAACTAAAACCTGCATAGTTTCTGTTCTCGTTTGATTTTTGAGATAAAAACTATCCTATGTCCTTTCTCGGGTTTTAAGCTATCTTTATACAAAATTTCATCCAAATCGGTTCTGTGGTTTAGGCTTGAAGAAGAGACAAAAAGACAGAGTTACTTTCACATTTATAATATTAGTATGGATTAACTATCTATACTCCTTCGCAATATAAACTTTAAGGCCTCAAACTGGATGTCGGCGATCTGCGGCGCGGCCGTAGTGCGGCGCGATTTAGCGCTCTGACGCAGCTGCTCGCGCCTTAGTTCTCGGATGAATTATACAGGGTATAACAAAAATAAGCACTAATACTGAAGGAGCGTTCAGGATGTGTGGTTAGCTCTTTAATTATACATTTTTAATAAATAAAAACTATGAAATTTCTGAGAAAATGAATGTCAAAGTTTTTTTTCAAAATGATCTGTGGCAGCCCTGAAGTATAGCACGCAGTAACGTACGCGCACGGTTTACGCAGCTATGAAAGGTCACAATCATATGATAGATGTCAATGAACTGCTAGACGCACAACAAAGTACTAATTACTTGACAGAGTAAATAATGTAGATATTATTTAAAGAGTTTTTTTATATTTTTTTCTACCAGGACTGATGTTGGAATAAACCCATGAGGGTCCTTAGTTTGATTACCAGGCTGGACAATTTGATTCATAGGTAACTTAACTGGGTTTTGATAGCCATAATTATTACATTATGTTAAAAAAAACACTGTCCGACTATTGGTGTCACTCGATAGCATATTACGATCATATTAAAATAATTATTAATTACTATACTCATATTCAATAAAAAAAATCTCATAAAATTTTATTAATCGTAAATACCTACCTAGTAGTCTCATACCTAGTTTACGTAAGGCAAACCTGCGGCTATTAGGCATTTCATGCAGGAAAATCTCCCGCCTGGCAACAAAATTATATCAGCTGTGTACCTAAAATTTATTGTGACCTGGATTATTATTTCTAACTCTGAGTGAAACTATTAGTTTGGTACATACATTCTAAAACAATCGTGGCAAATAATCCAATATAACTAATTAAGGTATCTTTTTGTTATGAAAACACATTACATAAATTACTTCATCACACAATATCCACCTTCAAAGTCAACTATTCACATGTGTTTTCAGTGTAGGTACCTAAATCTATTCCGTGATTCATAGGCATTTTACAATGTATTATCTGGCATGGTTTCAACTTACAAACTGTTTTAATGGCATAATACTTACCTCTAGTACCTACCCTGTTTGCTTCTAACTTCACATAACAAGGTGTCTAAATAGGTAATTAGTTTTTGAGCAGGTAAATCATAGCTATTATCACTTTTTTTACACACAATTCTAAAAACTTAGTAAAACTTTCTCGTTGATAACACGACACTTCGCAAAATAAATATGCATTATCATTAAGAATTAAGACACAACACAACCTTTTATAAGCATTTTTGACAAATAAACCTACGCATTGATTAGCCTAGAAGTCCTTTGATTTGAAGTATTACCGACATCGCGCTAGGCGTCTCAACACCAAGCGCCCGACTTAAGGCCTTGCTCACACACACTACTGAATATTTTCCGCGGGAATTTTAATTGCGCAAATTAATTTTCGTTACATATGAAATTTGACATGGCTAGCACTGCTAAAAAAATGTCAAGAATCGGAATGTTCCCGGTGAGTTGATAGGCTCGTTTGTCACTATCACTACATGGCTGATGGAACTTAGTACCAACCTAAAGTTTGTTTTAGGTGCGCCTCTTCTTACCTTTTTTTATGTTATTGAGATAGGCAAACTAGCAGACGTGCCACCTGATGGTAAGTGGTCGACGTCGCTAATGAACAAAAATGGGATACCTGGGCTGGAACTAGCCCAGGTATTCCATTCATGTGTTAGAGACATAAGATGTTAAGATCCTGAGACATAAGATGTTAAGTCTCGGTGCCAGTAATTACAGTGCCTGTCTTGCCCTTCTCTCCGAAACACAGCAAAGCTATTTCACGGGAGAAATTGGCAAGACCTTTCTAAGTAGTAGTTATTTCAGGAAAAAGATAATTTTTGACTACGTTTTTTTGATTACATTTTAGATCAAAGATTTTATAAAATACTAGCCGTTGCTCGCGGCTTCGCACGCGTGGTTAGAGTTTTTTGTGAATGTCAAAAATAAACCACGCAAGCGAAACCAACGAAAACTATTGCTAATTTTAGCGATTGCCGGGATTACATATCAACCTGTTCATTCATTCAGAAAAATTAATCTTTTTCATCAAAATATTGTTTATCATACTGGAAATGAAAAAGTATTAAGTTAACTTTAAAGCCGCCGCCGGTCGTTTGTACAGGCCTTTAGAACTTACACGTGTTTTGCGGCTTATACAAAGTGCAACGAAACGCTTTGATTGGCGAAAAGACCACTTTCGGAAAGAGACAAGACACTCCCTTTTTTCTGCCATTTTGTTTTTATGTAAAATCATACTAATATGTAGTTCCGTATAGTTTTAGTCAACATTTTTGTCACTTTTATGATAAGAGTGATGCCGGTTTAGGCGTTTCTTCGTAAGGTACTGGGTTCGATTCTCAGTTCGCCTGGTAGAATGGAGGGTAATTCTTCTTAAGGCACTCAAACTAACACGGGAAATGATTTTTGAAGTGAAAACTTCTTTAGGCGCGTTGAGCGTTTTGGTAGAGGGTAAAATCCTCGGTTCGCGTCACCGACATGCTAATGATAATAGTATATCTATAGCTATGTTTTGCATATAGTTTTAATTACTCTCAACTTAATAGTTCCGTTTTCACTTCTATCGGCAGTCCCACGACTGCTACTGTTTTTTTTTATTTATGGTGCAAGGGGTCCCACCACCACCTTCGGGACCCAAGACAACCTGACTGCTGTACAATGAAAGAGGTCCTGGCACCGGCTTCCTCCAGAGAGGTTCGGAGGTTAGACGACAGTCGCTACGGCAAACTCAAACTCGTTCCTAGCGCAAGCGTGGAGAATAACCGGAATAAACTCTAAGATGAAGAAGATTATTTTTAAATTTGTTTCACTGAACCCTAATTAGTTCGGAAAAGTACCTAGATAATTGTAAAGGAATTTTTATTTTTTTATTCAGTTGCCGTTTGTCTTTGGAGAGCGTAACTATTGCTATTATTGCCGATTTTTTATGAATCTTACTTAATACCCATTGATTGGAAATCGCGATTTTAAAAATGCCACGTAGAAATAATAATGACCGTCACCTTTACACTAATAGTGAATTTTACGAAATGATGCTATGTGTTGGTGCTGCTAGGAATGGTAGCATTAATGAAGCGAGGGAGATTTACCGACAACGGTTTATTGATGGAAGGCCACCAGCAGAACAACGTCATTTACCTCCGTACTCAGTATTCCGTAACATGTGTTTACGACTTCAGCGTACTGGTTCCTTCCACCGCGAACGAAACGTTGGACGTCCTAATTCAAGAGTAGGTACTGCTATTGAGACTCGGATTCTAAATCATTTTGACGAGAATCCTCGGACCAGCACACGCCGATGCAGTGCTATGTTAAATGTAAACCATATGGTGGTGTGGCGTACTCTGCAGGATGATGGACGACATCCCTACCATTTTTCAAGGACTCAGGAGATAGGACTTGCAGACCATATGCCCAGAATGGACTTTTGTAGGTGGTACCAGAACCGTGCTGAAGCAAATCCCGAATTTGCTTTTAATATTTTATGGACAGATGAGGCTTCTTTCACAAGAAATGGTGTGCTCAATTTGCACAACGAGCATGTGTGGGCACATAATAACCCGCATGCCTCGAGTGAAAGTAGCTTTCAGCACCAGTGGAGAATTAATGTCTGGGCAGGCATCGTTGGGGACTATGTTTTGGGGCCGACTATTTTACCTCAGGGTCTTAACGCTCAAAGGTACCTACAACACCTGAGAGAGGATTTAGAAGAACATCTGGAAAATCTTCCACTGAATGTATACCGTAATATAATTTTTCAGCACGATGGAGCACCCGCTCACTTTGCACGCCCTGTGCGTGATTATTTAAACGATCGATTTGCAGAGTGGATAGGTCGAAGTGGCCCGGTGCCTTGGCCACCTCGTTCTCCAGATCTCACGTGCCTAGACTACTTTTTATGGGGTTATGTGAAAAATAAAGTTTACTCTGTGGAATGTCATACACGTGAAGAGATGGAAGGTAAAATTAATGCAGCATTTAGGTCCATAACCCCACATATGTTGCATAATGTAAGGTTATCAATGTTACGCAGAACTGCTCTTTGCATTGAGAAGGGTGGTGGTCATTTTGAACCTTACTTATAAATTAATTTGAAGACAGTGTTGTTTTATTATTGCCTGTAAATAGTGAATTTGGATTAATGTATAATAATTAATCAGTGACGAAAGTGATATGTAAAAAATTGCTTATTAAATGTGTGTAAGTACAAGTACGCGGTATTCTTCATGTCTATGTGTGCGTCACGCTATTCATTCAACGTGTTGCTGACGTCACATCACTTCCATCTTCAAGGTAGGGGTGTGAAAATAAACTTTAATTTCTTATTTTACTAAATTTATATGAAACAAAAAATGTGTGCCTTTTGGTATAATATTTTACCAGGTGTTTGTTTAGTTCATGTACACGTATACCCTTGAAAGTTAGTGCTTATTTTTGTTATACCCTGTATACATAGTTCCATGTTCTCGAATGAATTCCATTTCACTTCGATAAGAATCTATGTGTTAGACCGCGCCGCTCTCTTTCCCGCGCCGCAGATCGCTGACGTCCAGTTTGAGCCCTAACGGTGCGAAATTTCATACTCCTCCGTTCACATATTCGTCGTAAAAAGTTTTTGCTTCACGTATTACCTGTAAGTTTTAAGTGTAAATGATTGGAATAGTAATTTGTTTTGGCTTTAATTTTTGGGCAGGACAAAGTGCAGCTGAAGTTACTTTACGACTTTTTTTTTTAGTTGAAACTAGTTTATCACACACTTGTACTTTTATTTCACTATTATTACACACTAAATTATTTAATTTTATCGACCGGTTTCGCTTTTTAAAGCATCTTCAGGACGTAATATTAATAATAATAAATAAGTAATATTTGTAAAGAATATTACGTCCTGAAGATGCTTTAAAAAGCGAAACCGGTTGATCAAATTAAATAATTTAGTGTATAATAATAGTGAAATAAAAGTACAAGTGTGTGTTAAACTAGTTTCAATTAAAAACAATGGAATTTCACCAAGTGCCGACGATTGAAATTGTAAAATCTATCTATTACTTTACTACTATTAAATTCTCAATAGCAGTGTGGAGATTAGTGACGGTAAGTGTACACCTAGTGTGTCAGAAAAGCTAGTAAATATTCATATTGGTCCTGCTCATTGCAGATGATAAATATATTTGTCAAAGTTATATTTACTATGAGCAAATAGGTATTTAGTGGAAAAGCATAACCATCACGTATAGACATTAAGATGTCGACATGATTCGTGTCATTGGGATATAATGCCACATGCATAAGTTTATCGGCTACCTTACCCTCCAAACCGAAGTGCAATAGCGACAAGCACTGACGCTATTGCAGTAGGAAATAGGAATAGGTAAGGCGCTAGTAAGCAGATCTGGAAGAGACGTTGCGAAACTCTACCGCCTAATTAGTAGTCTAGCACCTAAATAGTATATAGAGATGGGTAATTAGAGCAGAAAAAAATAAAGTTCCGATAACTTAAGTTTGTGGAAATTAACAGATATTTTTTTTCGTTATTCTTACATAATTTCCTCTATAATAAAGGAAAATTCAGACGCGCTCGAGAATGTTAAAACAACGTTTTCTTTGAAACTTTGTGACCCTCCCACTCCCTTACGCTACACTTGAATCGTATGGTTTTCTAAATTTTAGCCGTCAATTAACCCACTATGCCTTAATCTGACGCGTTTTAGTGTTTCCACGTCACGGTTTTTTAACATTTTTTATCTGTAGATTTTTCCCCACAGTAGAAATGAAAAATATTATATAACCCTTTATTTTTCCTATAATTTAATCTATAAAATCCAATAGGTCCCTACGACGCTCGAGTGAAATACTTGCATCAATATCCTAGAGCATCTTGGGCTCCCCTACTATAAGTAGAAATCGTGTCCCATTTCGTAAACACTAGCTGTATGTAGCACTAAAATCTATATTTTAATACGTGAAGGAAAAACTTTAGATCCTTTTTTAAGACAGTTGACTCTCAACTCTGAACAATGGAGTCTGAAATTTGGCTCAGTTAAAGTTTACATTTCAGAGGACTGTAGAAACCTAATATTATTAAATAAAATGCATTAGCAATACGTTAAATCGTTGAAAATAAACACTACAAACGCTACATTCATGTTGAAAACATGATAATAAACACAATGTATATTATTTTCATTACAGCTAAAGTTTGGTCTCAAACTTAAAAGAGATTTTGCTATTTTAGACCATGGTCGAATTTCGGTCACAGGTGATCGCTAGCAACCAGAGGCGGATCTATTTAAGGGCTTTTTGTTCTGCAGCTCAGGGCCCTGAAGATCAAAGGCCCTGAATTCCACTAAAATAAATGTAGAAAATATTGTAAAAAAAATTAAAATAAAATACAATCCAACCATTGACTTAGCGATGAATTGAATTTGGTGCCAGGCTAAAAATAAACCCGTGTGAGCGACTGTTGGATATAAATAAAAAAAAAGCCTTATTTTTTGTTATTAATTTTTAACAATACTATAGAAAACAATGTTTTGACTTCATGGTAATAAAGAAATCAGGAAGGCCCCTAGTAGAATTAGCCCAGGGCCCCACAATTTCACTATCCGCCCCTGCTAGTAACAATAAATCGTTCAACCAAAGTCAAAATTAAACAGCGCCGTGGCGTATAATACAGTAAGTACATCTATATCTATACATATAATAAAATCGTAGGAAAGTCATGTATGTCCGGGGTAAACTCAAAGGGTACTGCATGGATTTACTTCAAATTTTGCAAGAATATTACTAACAGGTCGGGTCAACATATAGGCTACACCTACTACTATCACCTACGGGGGAGGTGCTGTGCGGAGTAAACGAAGTCCGCACGGACGAAGTCGCTGGCAACAGCTAGTAATATATATTCGCAAATCGCAACCAAACTGTCGTAGCCGCCGTAAATTTCATGACGCTTACGCATTTCATTCAACGAACTCTGACTTAGTATAGTCCGTGGACTCCATTTTAGTGCAACCCAAGTGATGTGGCGTATGCCTTGTCTAGTACGTTAGTACATAGAAGTCTTTGGTCAAGTAATATGACTAAAAAGATTTAAGTATTTCCTGGCATTATCAATGAGAATTGAGAAGACTCCGCGATAATTTATCTTTATAAATTATTGGTACATATTTTGGCTTAGTTCAGTTTTGTAATAACAGCGATGAGTACGCTATTGTGTTTTTTTATCCTCTTCACATTTGCTATTGCTGAAGAGCGAGTGTCTCTACTTGTGCAGACAGCACAGGGTCCCATTCGAGGATATAAGAACATAGAAGACAATGTATTTGAGTTTTTCAGTATACCGTACGCGACAACGCCTACGGGTGTGGACAGATTTAAGGTAAAAAGAGATTATGTAACAGATTTATAAATTAGGTAACTAAAAACTTATATTTAACATCAACATTTTAAGTTTGGTTTTTAGAGATTATTTCAAAACACATTTGCTTAAATCTCCTCTATGGCCTAGTGTTCCTGGTTTCGATTCCCGGGTCGAGCATTGTAAAATGTGTTTTTTCAGTTTTCTGATAAAAACAACGTTACCTGGGATTGGATGAGTGCCTGGTTGGTGATAGGCTTGTCAACTATCATATTATGGGTCTAAGTATCTTCGGCTAATCATGGTGGCACTTGATTAGCCGAAGATACTTAGGCGTGAAGATCTGATTTGTTTAAATTATTTTGGATAATGCAAAAAACTTGAACACTATCCAAATCAATTTTTAGTATGTAATTGTATCTCACTTCTCTTGCTTCCTATATTACCTCCAAGTCCAGGATTTCGAATAAATGCACCAAATTGGTTAATTTTTTTTATGTTCGTTATTGTAAGGACAAAATTTGTATAAAAAAAATCTATACTAATGCTAGCTGACCCGGCAAACGTTGTTTTGGCATAAAAATTTCGCTGGGATACTTGAGACGGGGGAGGGGGGAGGGGAAGGGGGACTATCCTATCTTTTAGGTTGGATCAAACACTAGATATCAGGACAAACAACGTGTCACGTAATCTATATATATAAAAAGCAAAAGTTATTGACTGATGTATCAACGCACAGGCCAAACCTTTAGGGCTAGAAACTTGCAATTTCGCACACGTGTTTCTCTTATGTAGGCATCCACTAAGGAACGATTTTTCAAAATTCAACCCAGAAGGGGGTGAAATAGGGGATAAAAGTTTGTATGAAACTTTTTATTCCCTGGACATATTTGCATGAAATTTCGTATGAATTGAGTACAAAAAAATTAATTAATTACGTGTTTAAGCGTTTTTCAAAATTTGACCCCTAAGGGGTAAAATAAGGGAAGTAGCTTATAAAGAAAGGATAAATAAGTTCTAAAGTAAAAATGCGCCAGCGAAGCCGCGGGTAGCAGCTAGTTTATATATATTAAGATTATAAAACTGAAGAGTTTGGTTGTTTGGTTAGTTGAACGCGCTTATCATGATACCAGTGAGATTTAAAAGATCTTTTTGTGTATGTTAGCCACATTCACGAGGAAGGCTATAAAACTATTTACCAGACTGAGCAAAGGTAAGGAATATGTTTGGTCCACGCGAACGAAGTCGCGGAAAGTTAGTATTAAATAATTGTACGGGAAAGTTTTTAAAATCTATCCCGCGAGAAGCCAGGGCGGGCAGCATGTTCATGATAAACAAAGTATAGCGATGGAAAGTTAAATATATATTTTATACATACAGATAAATACCTAATAGATATAATAGATAAAGTGCGTGTGTAAGCAGACTTCTATGTACTAAAGTACTAGATAAGGCATGCGTAACGCTACTTGTGTTCCAATAAAGTGCAGTCCATGGACTGCACATACATCAGAGCTCTTATAATGAGACTTTCTGCACCATACATACTTTCACGGTGGTTACGAACTTATGGTCGCGAATTAGATTATACGCTGCTGAAACGTTAATACGGGTGCACCTGCTTAATTTTGAATTTGGTTGGAAGATTTATTATTATTTTAGCTTTGCAGGGGGTATTAACGAAATGGAACACGGCTTACTTAATATAGCTTCTCTGGTTTGTAGTACATTAAATTCTCTGATCAAAGTGAAAATGTCGCGTTGGTAAAAAAAGACATAAATTTGGTGTAAAATGTGTTTCTCTGTAATGACGCGTGCATTGTATAATCGTATAAGATTGGCTTCTTTTGTAAATGATGCTTGAAACTATCATCCTTTTTTATTATGTTTTTAAGAGGAGTACCTAACAAGTACCAAATTAATTTTCTTTCTCTATCTATGGACAGGACATTTGCTTGGCTCGCCTACTCGATGTGTATCTCTATGACCTTATAATGTTCATTCACCGATCATGCCACGAATACTTAAGGTACAGTCTGACTAATGTCAGAGTTTATCATAAATTTTAAGTCGTTTCATGTTACCATTAGTCTCGGACGATTCTTCTAACGAAGTAATGTCTCATTTTGTTTATTGTATACAAGATGACTTCTACAATTAATAGCTATTGCCGAGGCTTGAGTATTGCAAATATAACTTAATTGTGAAAGAGTACAGGAATTTTATTTCAAAAATCAATATAATTAGTTTTACCAAGTTTGAACGGCGAAAGTATAAATTATTTTCCATTCATTTTTAGGATCTATTCGTGGTCTAACAAAATTATTTGAGCATAATAAAACTATGCTCTAAGTCATGGCTTGACCTGTAATATCGAGAAAAATTAATGCACGATTTTTCAGGTCAGGGGAAAGTATTTTCATCTACTTATAAGACTACTCTTCTTGCGATAGTGGAGCAATTTAAGTATCTCGACCACGTTATATTCTCAAACCTAAAAAACGGTACAGAAATAGCGTGATAGGCTTATCTTTTAGGGCAAGTATGATCGTCCGCAGATTTTTTTGCTGTTCTATTTCCGTTGAAATAACTCTTTCTAGAGTATACCGCACCTCTTTTTACATGAGAAGCCTGTTAATCGGTTATACGCAAAGGCAATAAAATGCTATGTGGGTTTATTCAGGTTGCTGATGAGTCAGCTACGATTCTGCAGTGCGTCAGGTATGTTCACTTAGAAGCACGTAGGGCTTTTATACTACTATGCGAAAACGGTGCTCATCTCTGTTAGGTATTCACGTGCTGGCAAATCGATCTTGTCCAAGTTTTGTATCATAAATGTCTAGTTCATTTAGAAATAGATATAAGGTATTTGTATATATTAACAATTTTTTATGACCCTTGTTTGTCGAATATCGTTCGTCGTTCGTTTAATCAATTATTATAGAATATTTAGGAACTCGTCGTCTATTTAATAGAAGTCTCAAAGGTACTAAAGTAAAAGGCGTAAGTCGTTGTCATTATATAGCTTAGTTAGGTTCAATGTATTGTCAGTTCACGAAAGGTTCACAATGTATGTGGCATGGTATGTGACCACGAACTTTTTGAAATTTTTTAAAGTTTTTTAAGATAATATTAAAGAATTTTTACAGTACCGACAGCGTTGTGTTTTGTGTACCGAAACACAAGAGTGTTAAAACAAACCGTTAACAAACTCCAAGTTGTCACTTTTACCAAAGAAAGTAATCCCAAAAGAATTTGAGATCTGAACCTAAGACCCATTATTTACAATAAAACAGTCAATAAATATTTGCTCAGATTTATTTTATTAATACTTTTAAAATTCTATTTCAGGCACCGTTGCCTCCACCAGAATGGCAAGAAACCTTTGACGCTGTAGACCAAGAAATAATATGTCCACAAAATTTTTTCCTAAAAGCATTTCCTAAATCTGTTAAAATTCAAGAAGACTGCCTTATAGCAAATATTTTCGTCCCAGATGAAAATAATAAACCCTTTCCGGTGCTAGTGCATGTACACGGTGGCGCCTATATAGGTGGTTATGGAAATTTGAAGTCTTATGCAAATTTCGCAGGAAGTAAAAATATTGTTATAGTGACATTCAATTACCGACTAGGTGCACATGGTTTTCTGTGTTTAGGCACTGAAGATATACCTGGAAATGCTGGTATGAAGGATCAAGTAGCATTATTACGCTGGGTGAAAAAAAATATTGCTAGCTTCGGTGGTAATCCTGATGAGATCACGATTTCGGGTGGTAGTGCTGGATCATCTGCTGTTGAACTTTTAATGATCTCAAAAATGACAAAAGGATTATTTAAACGTGTAATACCAGAGAGTGGGGCAAGTACTGCAGCGTTTAGTATCCAACCAGATCCACTACAAAATGCTAAGGATTATGCGAAATTATTAAATTTTGATAAAGTTGACGATATAAATGCATTAGAAGAATTTTATAAGACGTTTCCAATAGATAAGTTGAATTCTGGAGATGTCTGGAATAGAAAAGACTCTATGTTTCTAGTATCGCCATGTGTTGAGCAAAAGACTAAACAAGAAAGTTTTCTTGACGATAATCCAGTAAATATACTTAGAAGTGGTAATTATGAGAAATTTCCCATGTTATACGGTTTTGCGAAAATGGAGGGACTTGTCCGCCTATCTAATTTTGAAGTATGGAAAGACGAAATGAATAAAGATTTTTCACAGTTTTTATCGGGTGATTTGCAATTTGTAAATGACACAGAAAAAATTGAAGTGGCAAACAGGGTAAAAAAATTCTACTTTGGAGAAAAGCCTGTTGGTTCAGAAAATATTTTAGCTTATGTTGATTATTTTTCTGATGTTATTTTTACCTATCCTACTCTAAGATCGGTAAAATTACATGTTGAATCTGGTAATAATAATATTTATTTGTATGAATATTCCTACGCAGATGAAAACACTTTTACGATACCATATACTAATGTACACGGTGTAAATCATTGCGCACAATCTGTAGCTATTGTTGGATGTGTAATGCCTGGGTTTCCAACAGTGCTTTCTAAACAATTTTTAAAAATGATAGAAACAATGAGAAGTATATGGCATAGTTTTATAACGACTGGGTAAGTAAAACATTGCATAATAGAATAGAAAAAATTTTGTATAACTACAATGACAGACATGATTTTTATGTGTGTTTTTTTTGTTGTCGCTCTACCGGCACTACGGTAGGTACCTACGACAGACATTTAACGATACCTATGTAGGGCTAGTAATTTTGGTCACTGTGTTTGCTAATTAGCTTATCATTTTATTATCTCAATGCTATACATAATATGTTATGTCCTAAGTATTAGTTATGTACATATATTTAAATTTATGTACATCTTTATATTAATACGTAAAGGAAAAACTTTGGACTCCTTTTTAAGACAAATGTGCGAACGGTGTAGTATGAATTTGGCACACTTAAAGTTTACTTTGCGAAGGTCTGCAGAAACTTAATATTTTTAAATAAAATGCATTAGAAATACATTTAATTAATAAAAATAAATATTACACACATTACACTTATATGACATGCATGACAATATACACACATGTATACTATTATATATTATATATGTATACTATTATATATTTATATTTCCTTTACGCCTAAAGTTAGTTGTCAAAATTAAAAGAAAATTTATTGTTTAGACTATGGTCGAATTTCGGCCACAGGTGATCGCTTGTATATTTAAGTTCATGTAATGTTACTTCGTTTGGCTTTGAGACCCTTATGAAAAATAGATCATCAGTCTTTCTTTGTTCCTCTCTGCAAACGAAAGCTAAATGTGATATTACCATTGTGACCCCTAAGTTGTAGGATTCTGCGATGACACGTCCTGGTCAATTTGTATAGGCGTTCAAGCGTATTTTTTAATACCAGAAGAGCCATTAGACTTTGCATTAGACATTTTGCATATGGCATTAGACCTCGCCACAAGATAGCAACGCACCATTAACATCTTTGGTGTCTATAGGCGATGGTTGACTCTTTCCATCAGGAGACCCATCTGCTTGTTTGCTATCTTATGACATAAAAAAAAAGACTGCTCAGGAACATTTAAAATATAAACAGTTAATATATGTCGTCTTTGTGGTCTAGTGGTTAAGTGTCGGTGTTGACCGCATGAGGTCGCGGGTTCAATTTCCGGATCGGGCAAATTAAAAATATATTTTTCTTTCATTCCTCGGGATTGGATAAGTGCTGGTTGGCGATAGGCTTGAATCGCATCGCACGCCTATCGCATTGTGGGACTAATGGCCAATTGCACTAATTTTGTCTTAGCTTAGGACAATCCTAAATAGTATGCTGTCACTTTTTGTCTTAAATGAAAAGAATGTGACAGCACACTGTTAAGGATTGCTAAGACAATGTTAGTGCAATTGGCCATAAGTATCTTCGGCTATCGTGGGTGCACTGCTTGTACCTCTGCCTACCTATTCGAGGACGTGGCCGTAAAGATACTTTTCATTGAAGAATTTACGCTAGGATATTATTATTAAGGATTAAGGAAATATTTAACTAAAATAGAATTGTTTTACAGATATCCCATACCACCGAATTCTGAATTACCCGAATGGCCGCCTGTTGGGAAAAATTGGTCACCGCATATGTCACTTAACCAGACTGTTGAACTAAGAGGTTCTCTTCTGAAAGAACGGGCGATGTTTTGGGAGGAAATATATGACAAATATTATCGTGTACCGATACCTCCCCCGACTCCACCGCCTGAACAAGTTAAACCTTAATATTTAATATTGAGATGTTTGCAATTTACTTAAGGCGCGTTTATAATTATGCTTAGAATTTTACTATTTATGTTTACTACTGATTGAAGTAAGATCTACAAATAAACGGACTCAATCCATGTTTGGTTTTATTCAATTTATTATGTTACTAGTTGCAGCGTGCAGTCCGATGCATCATAAAAGTTTTTGGTGAATCCCGCGAGATAACCTATTTTTTACGGGATAAAAAGTAGCTTATGTGCTATTCCAGGTCATCATATACCCGTGTGTCAAATTTCATTCAAATCTATTCAGTAGTTTTTGTGTGATTGAGTAACAAACATCCATCCAAACATCCAAACTTTCGCATTTGTAATAATTAATTATTATTAATATAGATTTGTAACAATATATTTTAGCTTTCTGTACTTTTTCTAAATATAAAACTCAAAATCAGTATAAGCATTATCACACCCTTCCCTTGCGGATAGGTAGAGTAAACTGAACGTCTATGGACTTTTCGGTTCACCACAATTCACCGGTTTGTCGGTAAGCGGGATGAGTGGTTCATCACCGCATTTCACCAACCTGATAATGATTATCGCCTATTTCTAGCGACATACGGGATCGACGGCTTTACGTGCTTATCCGAAGCAAGCCTCGAGTTACTACTGAGATTTTGAATTTTTAAGATAAACCTCAAAAACATTTTTTTGCACGACCCAGGGATCGAACCTGGGACCTTATGATTCGGTCTAAATAGACTTATACTTGTCTTTTCACTTAAAATAAAAATGAAGTGTCATTAGTAAGCAGTACGATTTCATTCCATGTTTGCGCTTCTTTTATTAATGTACTTGGTTCGCGATTGCCATCCCAGCAGAGTATTAATTGTATTTAACCACAGCATTTTTCATATTCAGCAATACTTTGGGCGGTGAAGTACTTTTTTTTATTTTTTTTTTTGATTTGATTTGATAACACGTTGACTTTGACTTCTACCCTTGTGCTTTGTAGGGCTTTAGACACTGTTTAACTGAAATCACCACAAAACATTGGAACGCCAAATATGGGCCTGTCGTAATGCCTTATATTTTCTACAGCCAAGCTTACAGTTTTTTTGTCTGCCATAATGTCCCTTCCTTGACTGAAGTACATATTTGACTAAAGAACATTTTTGCAAAACCTATTTTTTATTGGCAGAAAGGTCACACACCGATGATGCAAATGTAAATAAAAACATGACTGGGGCTATCTTTCCACCGAATAAAAATGGCGCAACTAAATGACACCACTGCCAGGGCAATCAAAATCATCCAAGGGGCTACGAATTTAATTTTTATTTGTAAAAAAATGTTTTCGTCTACCTCCAAATCTGTTCAAGAAAACATTTCCATTCCGACTTGTTTATTCCTTTATAGCTGTTTAACAGCTGCACGATTTATAAATTTGTTATATATTTGCAATGTCTGTCCGTCATAGCCAGTTTCAGAGCAGTAGACCCTCTCACCATTCATTCAGGAGTTACCGTGTGCGAAAAATATTGATAAAATTGTTTTTCAACATAACTTTAAGATTTTTCAACCAGTTAATTTAGTCCCAAGACAATGTTATTAAAGCTTGCTAAAACTACCGTTAATGATGTTTAAACGACATACAGATTTTTTTGAGGAAAAAAAATTTAAGGTGAAATTGTATTGGCTTGTAACTAGAATTCTCAATAGGCAATTGAATGAATTTTTAAAATCCATGGTTTATTTTTTATCATTTAATAACATTTTACTCTTTTGCAGTAGTCTAAATTAAACAACAGGCCTATTGGTCAGGGTGAAATAGTATTTGCTTCCAGTAAAGTTACAATTGTAAATTTATTATTATTAAGTGTAAATCTTAACCTTGTAGGAGGTCAGGAACATTTTATTAATAACAAATAAAAAAACGGTTTTTTGCAATCTTTTACCAATATTTCGGATAATGTGCGTGTTATCGACATGTATACTAAGAAATTTTTTCTATAAAATTTTACTTAATGGTAGGCTTTTGTAAAAATTCGCAATTTCGTTTTTATGTCGCAAAACGTAAGATATGTAAAGATTTTAAAATGATATGAAACTTGAAATTATTTTATTTTCTAATCAGATATCGACATGTTAGAAAAAGTAATCAAGTGGTAATGCCTATATTTTGTGAAAATTAAAAAATAACACTTTGCTTTGTTGTTTGTTCTTAATCTATACATATAATAAAATCGTAGGAAAGTCAAACTGTACATTGAATATTTTTTTAAAAGACTACTTGGGGCGTGATTTACAATCGATATCAAAGCCAAAAATATAGTTTTTAGAATTTTTGTCTGTTTTTCTGTTTGTCTGTATGTATGTTTGGGGTAAACTCAAAAAGTACGGCATGGATTTACTTCAAGTTTTGCATAAATATTACTAATAGGTCAGGTCAACATATGGGCTACATATTATCACGCTATCACCTACGGGGGAGGAGCTGTACGGAGTAAACGAAGACCGCGCGGACGAAGTCGTGGGCAATAGCTAGTAAAAAATAAAAAAGGTTGTCTTGTTCATTGAAAAAGATTTGCATTAACAATATTTCCTATTGCACTTTTCAAAATTTATTATCTATACATTAATACATTAATACGTAAGGGGAAAAGTTTGTACCCCTTTTTAAGACAATTGCGCGAACGGTGAAGTATGAAATTTGGTGTAGTTAAAGTTTACATTGCGGAAGATTGCAGAAACCTAATATGTCTTAATAATATTCATTAGAAATACCTTAAATTAGTTAAAAATAAGCATTACACACACTACATTCATGTGACACAAATGACATTATACACATATGGATACTAAACTATTTTCTTTACGGCTAAAGTCGGTTTTCAAACTTGAAAGAAATTTTAATGTTAAGTCTATGCTCGAATTCGGCCACAGGCGATCGCTGGGTATTTTTAATCTCTAAAATACGTTTTTAAGTAAACCTGTATCTTTTTTAATAACTAATATCAGCAGTCAAGGGCTTTTAATTTTTATTATTAATAACAAACTATAAAGATATGTCTTAATTTAAAAAAAAATGATTCACACAATAAAGGAAAGTTAACTACTTTTTATTAGTTTTTGTCTGATGTTCTTCTGTAAGATGTTGATCTTATTCTGAACTGAAGTTTTACACGTAAGTATTTTCTACTTAAAAGTTTTCAAAATGTCACTATACTGTTTTTTTGAGTCTGACTTTAGTATACTAAGTAGTTTAGGCACTCCAAAATCCAGGTACACTTTGCAGGAGTTTCTTTCGTTTTTAAAGAAAACTGGTTGATTTATCTTATATTGAAATTTTACCCTTTCTTACGGTTTAGATTTATTTTGCAACATAAAAAAAAAATGTAAATTTTCGCAATAGTCTATTCTTACGTGAAATTTTATGATGAACAAATTCAATCAGAGTACTTTATGTCGATTACATAAATTGTGTAAGGTTCATTTTTAATAATAGACAGTTTGACGTACATAGGTGTTTATTCTTCCACGACTTACAGCAGAATGACGGATGACCCGAGTAGGCCGGTACAAGGTATTTTATAGTATCACACAGTTTTACAATAATTAAAAGTAGGGTAGATTGAAAAGTGTCAACTTCGAACATATCAGTTCAGATGGCACCACTTCCAAGTTTATAATTTGATATAAACGATTCCATGATGTTGCGGAAGTGGCGCCACTGTAGTGCATCGTTTTGATAACAACAAATTATAATATCTATTATGCGAGATAAACGAATATTAATATTACATTCAAGCATTATTTACAATATTATTCATATTACACATAAATATACCTAACACTTGGCAAAAAACTGAAAAATGGCCTGTTATTTCTTGTAAATAAAATGTTCTCGGCCTTATAAGAGGTCAAGACTTACGTTATATACATATTTTACGTATTTTTAGATGGTAAAATTGCTTTTATAACAATTAATAAAAACGGGTTAGTATATTCTAAAACCGATTCTCCTAGATTATAGTCACTAAACAAACACCATGAAATGCAAACGCTAAGTAATAATGTGCCGTACGTTCAAAGTTCAAATACATTCTCGGTGTCACGTTTAATGGGATTTATCACCTTTGAAACTTGTGATGTCTGTAACTTTTGAATTAAAAAACCGGTGATCTTGAAATTTTTAAGACAATTTTTATAGTTAACAAATAATAAAGGGTTTCGGATTACAGGTTAATGAATTAAACCTAAATATGTGTTTTGACTTACTTCCCATATCCACAGGAACGGTGCAGAATTTTAGGATAAAATCTACTCTATATGTCTAATTTTTTCGCTTTTGTTATCGAAATTTTAACCGACTCAATTATTTTTCTACTCTTTTACTATATATATATATATATATATATATATATATATATATATATATATATATATATATATATATATATATATATATATATATATATATATATATATATATATATATATATATATATGTAGTTATGTAGTTGATGATCCATGAGATGTCCTATAAGTTATAGATTTTGTAGTCTGTATACGGCCCTATATTTATATATTATTTTATAGCATTCACCATACTCTCTTCATTTACTTTCCATTCCTTCACAGTATTAAAATAGACTATTCAAAATAGTTCTTCTTTGAACTAAAATAATAGAATAAATTGTAGACGCCTGATATTTAAAATTATACAATTTTTACTCTTGTTTTTTGAACCATAAGTAATGCACAGAATATTAGTTTACTAGCGACCTTCCCGCGGTTTCACCCGCGTAGCTTTTGTTCCCGAGGGAATATTGGAAAGGTTTATATATTAAAACCTTCACCAAGAAACAATCTATCTATTAAACAAAACCGCATCAAAACCGGTTGCATAGTTTTAAAGATTTAAGCATACATATGGACAGACAGAGAAAGCGACTTTGTTTTATACTATGTAGTGAAGCTCAGTAAAACTGCAACAATCGAATTCTGATCCCAAGCATATCAGTAACCCTTAGTATCTTATCTTACTCTTAGTATCTTGCCAAGCACTTTTCCCAAAAACGCGGATTAAGATCTTCGACTTTACATTTGTCAAAAGCGAAAATCTTTATCTTTACTTCTTCTTATTTGCTCTTTAACTTTACTCCGAATTCAGTATAATAGTTGACTGACTATATGACCTCGTTAATATACCAAGTAGATATTTTTGTTGACACTACTCTAAATACCTTTCGCTCTGAGTAAACTCATTATTCAAAAAGCTCTCATTTCAGTTTTCTATTCCGCTCCGTCAGACGTGACAATTTCAGTATTACCTGTAATCAAATGCTACTAAAAATAATATAATCAAATGTAAAATTATTTAAACCTATCGATACAAGTCCTCGATATTACCTATCGTTTATTTTAATTCTTCCATTCATCCATTTTAACTACCTGACGTGTGTTTCCTATTATAACGCTGAGCCTTTAAGCCTTATCATGTAACCTATTTCATGATCACACCTGTATATTGATTGAAGATTTTTTGGTTCCTAAAGATGCTTCGATTGCGAAGTGAAACGTACGTTGAATACGTATACAGTTTGCTTTTGTATTTGCTATTGACGTGGTGGATAGTGTAATGGGTGTAGAAGAATTATGGTGCCACTAGGGTCTTCTTTATCCCTGGACCTTTGGTGAGTTTATTCACCTTTTTTCCTTTCAACTGCATCGCAGAATAATAATAATACGTCGCAAGTCCACATAAGGTTGCAAATTGAAATGTTTTCTTCTTTGGATTGATTGATTTCGATCACGCAGTTTCAGGGTTATATTTGCAAAGCAGGAAAGCACTGGCAGCGACTAAGAAACGTTGCACTGAAAATATAGTGTGATGGAGGCGCAACTCCATGTGGCTTGTCTGATTTGCCGATCGATACCTGCGAAAAATTGATACCTAAAAGCAAGTGAAGCCATATATGCCACTTAAAATTTTCACAATACTGCTTGCGAAGTCATACATGGCATCGTACTGAAATTTTATTAATAATCACCCCTTTTATCGTTTCTAATTTTACTTCTTAAAAAAGTATCTTCACGTCCGTATCCTCGAAGAGTTAGGCAGAGGTACAACAAGTGCAACCACGATTAGCCGAATATACTTTGTCTCACAATATAATAGGTGGCACGCCTATTGCCAACCGGGAATTTTCTAATCCCGGGTAACGTTGTTTTTATCATAGAACTGAATAAAATCCATTTTAATTGCCCGATCCGGATTATTACCCTGGACCTTCGGTGAGTTTATTCACCTTTTTTCCTTTCAATTGTATCGCAGAAAATAATACGTCGAGAGTCCACATAAGGTTGCAAATTGAAATGTTTTCTTCTTTGGATTGATTGATTTCGATCTCGCAGTTTCAGGGTTATATTTGCAAAGCAGTGGAGCAGCAGTGCAAAGCAGTATGCTTTACTGGCAGCGACTAAGAAACGTTGTCGCACTAGAAATATAGTGTGATGAAATATCATACCCGGATCTCATGTGGTCAACTCCGAGACCGGACCACTAGAGTACAGAGCCGATTTTTAATATATAATGTACTTCTTAATTTAGCATAATAAAACAAATTTTGAAGAAAACATTTTTATTGAACCTTGTTAATATTTCGAAGGCTATTGAGATTACCGAAAGAGATTTTTTAATTATTAAGTAAATTTCTCAAGAATGAATAAGCACATAGCATTCAAATTAGATATCAATGCGTGCTTGCGATATTTCAGAAAAACATTTTGAATACAAGTCATGCCGAAAAACAAAACAAATTGTAATAGCTATCCAATTTAACGAGATTATTGTTGCACAATGTTTTTCACACTAGTTATGCTGAAAAACAAAATGAATTAACTAATAAAATGATTAGAAATATTGGTGTTTATTACTGTACAATATTTTAAAGAAGAGTCATGTCGAAATACAAAATTAAATTATGAATTTATAAAACTCCGTTTTAATTCCCCGTACAAATCTGGGTCCTTTTCGAAAAATAGAATAACGGCCTTACAGCTTGGCATCTCGTAAAATACAAGAAAAGCATTCATTTTTATTCCGGCAGCAATAGCGTCAGTGCTTGCCACTGTCGTGTTTCGGTTTGGAGGATAAGGTAGTCGGTAAACTAATGCATGTGGCTTTGACCTCGTAACGAGATAGCAACGCACCATTAATATCTTTGGTGTCTATAGGCGATGGTTGACACTTTCCATCAGGAGACCCATCTGCTTGTTTCCTTTTTTTATATAGCAAACAAGCAGATGGGTCTCCTAATGGAAAGACCATTGGCTATAAGCACCAAAGATGTTAATGGTGCGTTAAATTTATATTTTTTTTGTATTTCGACATGACTCGTCTATAAAATATTGTGCAGTAATAAACACCAATATTCCTAGTCATTTTTATTATTGCTATCCTAAAATATAAAAAAAGATTAATAGGTGTTACATCGTGACTAGATAGAATTCTGAAACGACTCGCCTGGGGCTAGGTACTATTCTTGCCTCTATAGCGTCGGACTTCGGTGTTTGCTGATGTCGTGTTTCAGATCAATGGGTAAGGTAGACATTGAACTTTGCATTTGGCATTAAATCCCTGTAATACGGATAGCAACGCACCATTACCACCTCATGTGTTTATAGGCGTTTGTTGTCTCTTTTCATCAGGAGATCCATTGGCTTGTTTACTATCCTTTGCTATTTAAAAAAAAGTTGCTGCTTATCATGTCACTCTAATATTAATTACAAGAAGATTTTCAAAATCGGTTAATAAATGACCGAGTTCTGAGGTAAGAAATACAAAAAAATACGCAATTTTTGGAGCTTGATTATTGCTTTAGCTATAAAATCAATGGGTTGAAAAATATTGAAGCATCGTTGGAAAAAAACTTTTGTCTAAAATTTACGTCATTGATAAATTCCGCACAGAACAATAGATTTTGATCCGATTAAGGTATTTCATGTTTTAAGGAGGAAGAGCTGATTAGATTTTGAAATCAGTGAATGAAAAATGAACTAGTCTGTTGTAAAGTTGTAAAGTAAATCCATGCAGTACTTTTTGAGTTTACCCCGGACATACAAACAGAAAAACAGACAAAAATTCAAAAAACTATATTTTTGGCTTTGATATCGATTGTAATATTAATATATTAATATAATAATTGTAAATGCGTATACATTTTACGTTTTATCTGTGTCAAACTCACAGTGAATTGGCTGTAATATCTAATAATTTAACAATAATTGTAATCGATACCATATCTAAAATTAATAACAAATAGTGCAACTTATCGATCATCGTGACTCAAAACTAAATTTGATAACATAATGATATTAATATTGTAACTGGAGTAGGACACTAAGTAAACAAACTAGAGACTAAAGAGACAGAAATATCAATTTAAAAATCTCATAATTCAGAATCTTTGGAGTGGAGGACTCGTCAGAAAAACCATGGAATTTGTAGGACAAAAGATTTTTCGTTTTTTTTCATAAAATATTTAAGCGATTAAAGAAAAAATTAATTATTGTTAATATAATAATTATTAATAAAATATTTTTCTTTAACCGAATAAAAATATGCAAAGCAAATCTTCGAAAAAGATTTGCGTCTCGTCAAAACAAAGCGGCTCACAAAAAAACAGTATGTTATTAATCAAAAAAAAGTTTGTTCCTGGGACCACGGTCTATGAGCTGAACAGATTTACTTGTTGGAACTATTGGACTAGTAAACAACTCTACGGCCAAAACACAGAAACAGTTATTTTAATGGTATAATGATAGCAACTAGAAATCACACAAAGAAGATAGCAACCAAACAAGATAGCAACTTCACTATCTAACTCAGTCTCAGGGTATTTTATTTGTACAAAGCAATTTTATTTTAGTACTTTCATCTTACTTTTACAACTCTAGAAGAGATTAACACTATTCTCGAGTAAATTGTCTGTCGTAGATAAAATCTATGAGGTTTATTTCGAAGACTCTTACGTTCTCACAGTTTATTAAATTATAAAAATAAAGAACAGATTTAATAACCTTAATTGTTTGTGTGAAGGATTTTAAAGAAGCTTTAATAAATTTAATACTCCTATAAGTTAAAATCTTATTAGTACGTGTATTCAAAAGTCTAGTCTACCTGTGTTCATAAATGATATTCTTTTGAGATGGCTCTCCTGACGAAGACTTATAATCATGGCTTATAGGCATCAGTGGTGACAATGGTGCGTAGCTATTCGTATGGCGGGTTGATAATGTGTAAGTTTAGAAGAGATAGTACTGATGGTCATGGTCAGAAACAAGTAGAACGTTGGTACTAAACCCGAGCAAGACGTTGCGGAACTCTACCACATAGTGAAATATTTAAATATTGCGTTAAAATTGGGAAAAAATGCTCGAGAGAAAATGCTATTGTGATTTGAATTTTATTGCTCGAACACAAAACAATAAACTTCAAAGTGTCTTGAGCTGGCATTTTCCCTTAAGGGCTTTATTCTATTTTCTTCGATTTGTTACCGCTCTTAAAATTTAATCTTCACTTGTGATGATTTCGGTTCATAAAACCTTGAAATTTAATGTTTGTTCAGTTTATAATTTGTTAAAAGTTTATACGTAGTCTGACTTTAAGTGTTGTTAGTTTTTAGGGTTTAAAAGTCTACTAGGAACCCTTATAGTTTCGACATGTCCGTCCGTCCGCAACCTAGCTCAGAGATTATTCGTACCAGAAAGCTGCAATTTGGGCCGAATATACATATTAGCCACTCCAACGAAGTGGTAAAATAAAATCTTGAAAAATATTTTCTTAGGGTTATTTTTGTGTTATAGCACTCACCCCATGCTTGGGAAAACTGGAAAACCTTTAAAAACAACAAAAAATATATATACACGCAGGGATTAAATCTGCGACTGTCTCCCTAAAGCCGGGACGCTCTTCCACTGAACTAGTGTCGACAGGTTTTGACGTGGTGAAATTCTTCTTTGTTATACGATCGATTACGTCGATTGTACTGATAGCTAGGTATACATACGTATAAATAGTTAAATGAGTTCACCTTACAGATGAAATTTGCATTTATAATTTTGATCAGTACTTTCGTATATCTTATTATTTTTGTGTTATAGCACCACCCCGTGCTTGGGAAAACTGGAAAAACTTTAAAAACAACAAAGAAAAATATCGATATGCAGGGATTGAACCTGAGACCGTCTCCCTAAAGCCGGGACGCTCTTCCACTGAGCTAGTATTGACAGGTTTTGATGTGGCGAAATTCTTCTTTGTTTTATGATCAATTACGTCGATTGTACTGATCGCTAGGTATACATACGTATAACTAGTTAAATGAGTTCATCGTTATAGATTCGCACAGACTGAGACAGGGAGGCGGTCGCAGGTTCAATCCCTGCGTGTCGATATTTTTCTTTGTTGTTTTTTTAAAGTTTTTCCAGTTTTCCCAAGCACGAAGTTATAGAACTTACTTGTAAAGCTCCGCTCGTGACCACGGTCAATGTAACTTGGCTGAAACGTCGAGCTTTACAAGTAAGTTCTATATATGTATGCGTTTTTGACCCATTTATATATTTTTAAAAATCATAGTAGAGCGCGTTAGTTTAAAAGTTCATATGTAATACCATAATATCATAATAAATACCCACCATAATAAACTACATATTATGCTAACATAATCTCTAAATTACGTGCGCTTCTTTCAAGACCGTTTTTCTGGTGTTAGGCTGCCGCTAAGATTTACTAGGTATGCGCTTGTGGTACTTTTCACCAGGAAAGCTATCTGATTGTTTGCTATCCAATGATAAAAAAATGTTGAGCTATTGAAGATTTGGAAATAAAAAGTAACCATAACTGATGTTAAAGGACTGTACCAACTGGTAGCCACGATCCTGGTAGTGACTCGCATAGTCAATCATTTGCCTCTTACGAATTGCCTAGCAGAACTGCAGTCGATGGTCTTTTTTCAAAAGGAAGCCCGGGCCAATTCGGGAGAAAATGGAATCTGCTTATTTGCTATCTTATAATATAAAAAAATACCAGCAAAATTATCGATAGTAAATTTTCATATAACTTCGAATAACGAGGCTAATAAAACTAATAATTAAAATTATAGTATATTTACATCAAACTTATAGTTCGTTATGTCTCGGCGGAGGTTGAGGCGGTGGGATTGGTCTGCGAAAGTGTTTCTTGTATATTTCGTCCCAAAACATCGTCCGTTCTTTCAGAAGGGAACCTTTAAGCTCCAATGTATAGTTCAGAGACATATGAGGAGACCAATCTGCACCAACAGGCGGCCATTCTGGTAATCCAGAATTTGCTGGTATCGGTTTACTGTAAAGTAAATAAATAGGATTGTTATTTGATTCATTGATTTGACCGCCAAATTCATTGAGTGGTTAGAGACTCTGATTACGCAGTCGATGGGGGTCGGGTACGAATGCTGACAGCACGGGACATCTGTTTGTGTAATGGGCGTAAATGTTTGTACTTCTGAGACCGGATTTATTCATACTAAAACTAAAATTATAAACGCGAAAATCTCTTTATCTGTCTGTTTATCTTTTTGTTACGTTTTCACCACTAAATCAATTTTAATGAAATTTTGTGTGATATCTTCACAAAACACTAAAGATCCAAGGTTGAACTTTTCTTCTAGCTATGCTTGGCTAACCTTAGAGACTGAAACAAGTGATGAAGAATTGTACGAAAAACTATAACAAAGGGGCACATAGATTAAGGTTGATGATATTAACAAAAATAATCAAAATGATTCTATTAATCTATATATATATATATATATATATATATATATATATATACATATATATATACATATATATATATATATATATATATATATATATATATATATATATATATATATATATATATATATATATATATATATATAGATTAATAGAATCATTTTGATTATTTTTGTTAATATCATCAACCTTAATCTATGTGCCCCTTTGTTATAGTTTTTCGTACAATTCTTCATCACTTGTTTCAGTCTCTAAGGTTAGCCAAGCATAGCTAGAAGAAAAGTTCAACCTTGGATCTTTAGTGTTTTGTGAAGATATCACACAAAATTTCATTAAAATTGATTTAGTGGTGAAAACGTAACAAAAAGATAAACAGACAGATAAAGAGATTTTCGCGTTTATAATTTTAGTTTTAGTATGAATAAATCCGGTCTCAGAAGTACAAACATTTACGCCCATTACACAAACAGATGTCCCGTGCTGTCAGCATTCGTACCCGACCCCCATCGACTGCGTAATCAGAGTCTCTAACCACTCAATGAATTTGGCGGTCAAATCAATGAATCAAATAACAATCCTATTTATTTACTTTACAGTAAACCGATACCAGCAAATTCTGGATTACCAGAATGGCCGCCTGTTGGTGCAGATTGGTCTCCTCATATGTCTCTGAACTATACATTGGAGCTTAAAGGTTCCCTTCTGAAAGAACGGACGATGTTTTGGGACGAAATATACAAGAAACACTTTCGCAGACCAATCCCACCGCCTCAACCTCCGCCGAGACATAACGAACTATAAGTTTGATGTAAATATACTATAATTTTAATTATTAGTTTTATTAGCCTCGTTATTCGAAGTTATATGAAAATTTACTATCGATAATTTTGCTGGTATTTTTTTATATTATAAGATAGCAAATAAGCAGATTCCATTTTCTCCCGAATTGGCCCGGGCTTCCTTTTGAAAAAAGACCATCGACTGCAGTTCTGCTAGGCAATTCGTAAGAGGCAAATGATTGACTATGCGAGTCACTACCAGGATCGTGGCTACCAGTTGGTACAGTCCTTTAACATCAGTTATGGTTACTTTTTATTTCCAAATCTTCAATAGCTCAACATTTTTTTATCATTGGATAGCAAACAATCAGATAGCTTTCCTGGTGAAAAGTACCACAAGCGCATACCTAGTAAATCTTAGCGGCAGCCTAACACCAGAAAAACGGTCTTGAAAGAAGCGCACGTAATTTAGAGATTATGTTAGCATAATATGTAGTTTATTATGGTGGGTATTTATTATGATATTATGGTATTACATATGAACTTTTAAACTAACGCGCTCTACTATGATTTTTAAAAATATATAAATGGGTCAAAAACGCATACATATATAGAACTTACTTGTAAAGCTCGACGTTTCAGCCAAGTTACATTGACCGTGGTCACGAGCGGAGCTTTACAAGTAAGTTCTATAACTTCGTGCTTGGGAAAACTGGAAAAACTTTAAAAAAACAACAAAGAAAAATATCGACACGCAGGGATTGAACCTGCGACCGCCTCCCTGTCTCAGTCTGTGCGAATCTATAACGATGAACTCATTTAACTAGTTATACGTATGTATATATATATATATATATATATATATATATATATATATATATATATATATATATATATATATATATATATATATATATATATATGTATAAAAATCAATCCCCATTTTCCTTGGTCACGACATCACGCCTGAATGGCTGGACCAATTTCGGTAATTTTTTTTTGTTGTGTTTATAATTGTAAGGAGAAGGTTCTTATAAAAGAAAATATTAAGAAAATTGTGCGGAAAATTAGAAAATTTAAGAATACTTAACCACCATATAAAGTTTAATGCCATTTTGACTGCGTGGAAGGACAATCCCGTACTCTTATATAAATTACGTGTCACGTTGTTTGTCCGCTATGGATTTCTAATGTGTAAGGCAAAACAACGTTTGCCGGGTCAGCTAGTGGAAAATAAAAACGTTATGATATTTCAAAATGCTTTTAATTATTCTTCTATCTCGCTTAAATTAGGCAAATATTTTAAAGCGGGTATCACCACTTCGCTTCAATGGTGGCGACATATTTGAGATGGTTTTTCACAAACATTACACGTGTCACATTTATATTGCCATAGATAATATTTAAAAATAGAATAGCAGTTAATTATTTGATCGGGAAAATTTATTATGTACTAGTTACGTGCTTTACGTGCTTCCGTTCGTTGCCCGTTACGTGCTTCGCTACGTATCGCCATTTATTGAATTCATTTTTACAAAAAATGTGATAAAAAATTCACATAAACCATCTACTAAATAGTCCGAACAAAGCCTAAACATTTGATTTAGATAGGTGAGCCCGTTTTTGAGTTAAAAATTACAACGAAAAGTGGCATTGATTTTTATATATGTAGATAAACTAATTCACAAAATAATTCTAGATGATCGCATTAAGCTATAAAATAATGCATTTGACGATGTAACAAGGTTTGTGTTATAGACCATGGTCCCGGGAACATTTTTATTTTTGATTAATAATAACAAGCTGAATTTTTGTGAACAGCTTCGTTTTCACGAGACGCCCATCTTTTCTCTTTTCGAAAAATCTCGAATCGGGTAACGAAAAAGTTAGGAGCTTCAAACATGTTAATTTTGTAAATGAAAAATATTAAATTAAATGTTAAAATTTGAAAAAAAAAGACTGGTTGAAGTCACACGGATGGCCACAAATTGGACATTTTTGGTGTGTATAGGTAAAGTCATTTCTTTAATTTGAAGAGACATTGCTTATTTTTTGATATAAAAAACATAGATATTTAAAACTTCAGGAAAATAAAACATTTTTGTAGCCAGAAAACTTAGCAAAATGGCTTTTAATTAATCTGTTTCTTTCTTTTAAAAGCATTTGTTATTAAATATATTACTTACCCTGTTGTTATGAAACTATGCCATATTGTCCGCATTATATCCACCATTTTTAAATATTGTTCAGAAAGTACTATTGGATTATGAGGCATGTCCATGAAATCTAATACTGCAGAAGACTGAGCACAATGAGTTGCACCACGTATATTTGTATGAGGGACAAAAGAAGTATTATCGTCTACGTATGAGTATTCGTACAAATATATGTTAGCATTCCCTGCTTTTACTTGTAATTTCACTGAACGAAGTGTGGAATATGTAAAGTATATATCTGAAAAGTAGTTTACGAAGCCCAAAATAGTTTCAGGACCCACAGGTTTATCACCAAAATAATACTGTTTTATCTTTCTTGCTACTTCTTCTTTTTGTAAGTCATTTTCAAATTGTAAGTCAGCAGGTAAGAAGTCTGAAAACTTTTCGTTCATTTTATCTTTCCATAAATCAAATAGTTGTATGACAAGTAACCCTTCCATATTAGCAAAACCATATAGCATAGGCAGCTTCTCGTAATTACCACTCTTAAGTATACTAACTGGGTCATCGTCAAGAAAGCTTTCATTCTCAGTCTCACGTTCAACACAAGGAGAAAATAAAAATGTAGCATCTTGTCTGAACAATTTATCAGCAGTATTTAATTTTTCAATAGGAACAGTTTTAAAAAAATCTTCTAATGCATATATATCTTCAACGTTATTGAAATTTAAGAATTTGGCATACTCCTTAGCATTTTGCAATGGATTAGGCTGAACACTAAAAGCAGCAGTATTTGCTCCACTCTCTGGTATCACTCTTTTAAATAAGCCCTTTGTCATCTTAGAAATCATCAAAAGGTCAACCGATGAAGAGCCGGCACTATAACCGGCAATTGTAATATCATCGGGATTGCCACCGAAACTTGCAATATTTTTCTTTACCCAGTGTAGCAGTGCTACTTGATCTTTCATACCAGCATTACCGGGTATATCTTCAGTCCCTAAACAAAGGAATCCATGAGCAGCAAGTCTGTAGTTAAAAGTTACAACTATTATATTTTTTTGGGCTACTAATTTTCTTGGTGTTAGAAGATTTCCATATCCCAATACATAGCCCCCACCGTGAACATATACAACTACCGGAATAGATTTTTGCTGTGTTATTGGTATGTAAATATTTGCTATAAGACAGTTTTCTAGTACAGTAGTATTTGTCATTAATCCCATGAAATCTGATTGTGGACATATAATTCTTTTATCGATAGCATCTAATGGTTCAGTCCATTTTGGTGGTGAAAGAGGTGCCTGTAAGAAGAAATAAAATCATAATGAGGATCAAAGCGAAAACACCATCCACCTATACTTAATTTAAGAAAAGGAAATATTTAGAAATAATTAAATATATTATGACAACGTTATAGAAATAAAACTGACATTGGTCAAGTTTTAGTAGTGTTTGTGTCCTTCATAAAATTTTGAAAAATGGACGTGTATTTCGTTTTAAATTTTTCTTTTCTCCCAAAATGCAATACTTGTACTATAATGGGACTTATTGTCATCGGTTGTCCGTGAAATATTTGCACGCTTTTACAGTTATTGTGGGCATAGTGGTATCTGTTTACTTTTAGTATATTATTGATTTGATTGTTTTTGTATACATAGCAGAGTAAATAACTACGATGATCATCTACCACCCACACACACCTTCACCTGCTCACGCAAAGCTCATTAGGTTTCTGCAATTTCTTACATTACATCTATTTTGTTTGGTCTCAGGAAATTGATTGACAAGGTAGTGGGGTAGCTCAAATGCTTCAAAAAAGGTAAGCCATCAACGCAACTGGAAGATCTCTGGTATTGAGTGTGCCCATGGGCCGCCGCATATAAACCCGTTTATCTATTTTTTTTAAATAATGGTGTGCGGATTCCCAGACATCGTGATGAGGAGATAGTAAAAACTGAATTTCGACTATTCACTGGTATTTGTAGTGACATGAATTTTGAACCATTTTTCGGAAAACCTCGCACGAATAAGGTGTATTGTTTCTTTAGTTATTGTACACAATCTCTACATCGATTTTGATTTGATTTCTAAGTTGTATAACTAATACAGATTGTAATCATGTTTTTAAAATCAGATAAAAAGTAGCAGTTACTTGCGACTTCGTTTGCGTGATCAAAAACCATACCAATCAAAAACCTTTGTTCAGTCGAATAAAAAATATGGCACTCCTGGATTATAACTATATATAATACAACTTTCTAAATTTGAAAGAATGTTTAAAATCAGTCATGTTGTTTTAAATGATAACAAACAAACAAAAAAAAAATTAAAATTTTGCCCTTTATAATATTGCTAACTGCAGCGTGTAGCCCGCTGAATTTTAAGTTATCGTGAATCCGCGGGATTACTTATAAAATTAATATAATATTTCGCATTTATAATATTAATACAGACTTGCAATCCGGCAAACGTTGTTTTGCCATACAAATTATTTAAATTACTTTTTTATTAAATATTTTCATGGGGTGCTTGAGACGCGAGGGGGGGATATTTTTAACATCATTAAGCAATTTATTTCATGATACTCCCACTACTTGTATATTAAATTTAAAATGATTAAATTGATTAAATGAACAGTACACGACTTATTGACGAACAAACACACAAATTGTAGCCTCTGAGTACTAGAATTTGTGAACTTGCTTGGGTTTAGAAGAACCATCGTCATACTTTTCCTTTTCTAATATCGCCAGAGCTTGCTAGTGTTGTGTCCGATATGTTCATTAGGTCGAAAGTAAACTTACGCATGTAGCATTTCAACCCGCCACAAGGGTTGCCACTTGCCATTTTTGGTTCAATTGTCAGCATTCGAATTACGGGTTATGAGAGTTTTTACGGGAAATAATATAAGTGGCATTTTTTATAAGAAAATATTTAATTTTTAAATTAATATCCTTAGCACAGGAAATAGGCTTTAGAACATCTTTATTTTGTGAAGTGAGTTTTGGCAGGTTTTGTAGAACCCTTGTATTTATTTAGCTGATTCCGTATTTTTGAAAATACGAGATCTTTATTTATCCCGTATTCAATTTTAATAATTACGGATTGCTTCATTCTTCTAGTGTGGAAAAAGGGTTAACCCGTAAAATATGAGTCATTTGGCTCCCCTACCCGCCACGCAGATGGCAATGCACCAATAATATCTCTGTTTCATCATCATCACCACCATGATTAGTGTATCTATAGGCGACGGTCGTCACTTTCATTTATTTCATTGAATCTTTATTTTATTTACAAATATACAGACGATCGTCAAACAGACAAAATTATATACATAAGCGTGCTAATCTCTGAGCGATTTTGTACACTTAAATACACTTGTACTGTTTCACAAAACACTTTTCATTTAATTTATATCGCCAACCGGTTTCTTCTTTTACGCCATCCTCAGGGCTACGAGCTTTTTGAAAGATCACTTTCAGCGAAACCTGTACATGGGCAGGTGTTAAAGAAAGATTATTATTATAAGGCAAGTAAGTGTGCATTAGAGCTTAACTCATGCAAAATATTTCATGTGTATGACCTTTTAGGTCATGCTGATAATTTTTTAAAATATAGAAAAAGAAAAATGCACCAAAAACTAAAAAACAAAAGGTGCTAATTTTAACATGAGGAGAGCTATCTGCTTGTTAAAACAATATCCTATGATATGAAAAAATCTGATTGCTTCACTCCGTTAATAAGCAAGGTTAATAAGGTGTTAGAAAATATTTTGAATATAAACTATGTAGTTAGTTTTTGGATTAAACTTGTACAGTACCCGGCGATAAATATTGCACATCGACCTTTGGAAAGAGACAATCGGCTAATTTCGGCTTCGTAGAGCGTTATCTCTGTCGCACAAAATACAAACAGTCCGGTACCTATTAGGAGCTGTTAAAACAAGTATGTTTGCTTCTTTTGATATTTTTATTCTTTGTATAAAATACACTAATTTTTCTATAAGTGATGGCTTTAGGTTGGGGTAAAATAAAATAAAAAAACATTTTTACATTATGTTTACGTATTTAATTATTTTGGAACATTACAGCTTTAGTGTACATAATAAACACCATTATACCTATTGCTAAAATGAGACATTGCAATAAAAATAATAATAATTCTAATTCTCAATTACTTCCATTTCACTATCTGTGCTCTCAAAGAGGTCAATATCACTGTCACTATCAGCCGTATTTATTACTAATCTATCAGTGTAATTGTCTAAACTGTGTTGAATGCTTCTATATTCATTCTCACATTTGATTGCATGATCGCAAACCTTTTTCCACTCTTCAGCGCCGATCATGTTTACTTTTTCAGTCAATAATGTTTTTACTGTAGTTAAGTTCATACCCACATTTCTAGAGGCTACATAGCTTTTCAGTTGAGACCATATATTTTCAATTGGATTAAAATCCGGATGATATGGTGGCAATCGCAACACAGTGTGCTCATGTTCGGCAAGTATTTTGTCCACAGAAAACTCTGTATACCTCTCCTTGTGCTGACATATAATAGCGTAAATCTGGGTTTTTGTTAATTTTGGATCAACTGGAATTTCATGTCTGTTTAACCAGTTGATCATTTCCCGTTTAATGGTGTTTGAGTTGGGGGGTCTCTCAACATACTTGTTGTGATAGGGTGCGTTGTCGATAACTAGAACAGAATCACTGGGTATATTTGGGATTAATTGGTTAACCAGCCATTTCTCATAGTTATCGTTATTCATTTCATTGTGATAGTCACCTGTAGTGTCCGTGGATTTATACGTTAAAAAAGCACCGGGTACAAAGCCTTTTTCATTTCCCGCATGAACTATTATCAAACGTTGACCTTTTGAAATTGGCTTTTTTACTCCTTTTTTCTTATCGTCACTCCAAGATTTCCCTTTAGTGTGGGATGCATGTATATATGACTCATCCATGTAGACGATATTTTTTCCTGTTTCGCGAAATTTGCGTATTTTATCAAGGTATTCCATTCGTTTGAGACTAACGTCGTGCTTTTCCATTAGAATTTTTCGATTATCTTCCATTTTAGTGAACTGAAATCCCATGTCATGAAGTATTTTTCTCAATGTTTTTTCAGACCCATTGTAATTAATAGCTTCAGATAACTTAGCTTTTAATGATTTTATTGTTGGCAGTTCATTAAATCGTAAGTGAAAATCATACACCATTCTTCGAACAACATCGTAATCAAAATCGTCCATATCCAAACGAAATTGCTTTTTTGGTCTCCCTTTTTTTGGAGTGCTGAACTTAATTTCAGTCGAATGTGTTTCAGTACTGACTTCGTTTAATATATTGTTCAAAGTTCTTCTTGAAATTCCAGTGGCATTTGCAACTCGCTCTTGAATCTTCTTAAAATAACAACTTACATTTTCATCTACTTTTTTTTTAAATCTATCAGCTTCGCTTACAAAGTATTTATAAACATTGTAGATAATTTCACGTGACTGACCTCGTAAAGGTTTCCCTCTTTTTCCGAAAGATGCCATATTACAACTTTAAATTATTTAAATTTGTGGGTGTTACAACTCTAAATATATATATTTTTTCGGGACGCGACTGCACTCTATCGTACTTGAACAACGACTGACTAAACGTCACATAGGTAGTGTGGGACAGAGATAACGCTTTACGAAGCCGAAATTATCCGATTGTCTCTTTCCAAAGTTCGATGTGCAATATTTATCGCCGGGTACTGTAAGTATATAATATTTTACTATTGATTACATACTTGAAGCATTTTCTATTGTTCCAGTGATAAACACTTCAATTTACATCAATACACATAATAATACATATTTATCTACCTATTGTTCTTTTCTGCTAGCACAAAGATTGACTGCTAGAAAATACTCATAACGTTAAGTCCACTTTTTGTACCTGTTTTTGTAATAGATGGTCAGTAAAGTATAAATAAATAACTTTTATCGCATATAAGTCTGGGCTCCCTTTGAAGTATAGATCATCTGCCATTCTGTCAGACAGTTCGTAAAAGTTCGTAAAAGGAAGAGGTAGGCAGAGGTACAATAAGCGTACCCACTATTAGCCGAAGATATTTGATCCCACGATGTGATAGGTGGCAAGCCTATCGCCAACCGGGCACTTGCCAATCCCGGACAACGTTGTTTTTATCAGAAAACTGCAAAAACACATTTTAGCATTGCCCGACCCAGGAATCGAACCCGGGGTCTCATGTGGTCAATTCCGACACCGGACCACTAGGCCACAGAGCATGCATATTGAATATTTTTCCCAATATTTTATAGCTCTCTCTCTCTCTCTTATTGAGTTTTCATATTAAATTTTAGAAATGTTCTCATAGAATTTTTCAAACATCTTGTTTCAGGCAGTCCTTGCTCTGGCAATAACTAACACAAACAAAAAAAATGATTCAAATTGGTGAATTTATTCTAAAACTTAAACGCGTACAAACATTTTGGCGATTCAGTTTGATTTATATAAATTAGCGTTACCATCACTTGTCTAGACTTATTGATTAGTTTTACCTTGAATCTGTGCGTTCCAGAGGGTGCAGTCGCGTAGGGTATACCATAGAACTCGAAGATATTGTCCACCTCATTTTTGTATCCTCGCACAGGACCATGTAAGGTGTGCACAAGCCGGGACTCGCGTTCTGCAGCTACTGTGAATATAAGGAGCGCGAAGTAGAACACAACTGACCGCATTGTTGATGTATCAGACACTAATATTAAAATAAATCATATATATTGATAGCGCGTATAAATAACAAAATGGCAATGATAATTGCTGAAGTATATTAGTGTTCCTTATCATACAAGCTGGCCAATTGCGTCTCGAGTCACACGCAATGTAAGGTTCCGTAGGTCCAGCCAATAATGCGGCCTACGCTAAAGCCTTATTTATTGTTTCATATTATGAAAATTTAACCTACAAGTATTTAACGCCAACGATAAATAAATAAAAGTATAGGATATCGTTGGGTAATTTTGAAACCTTGTACAATGATTTAGGTAATATTAAGTAATATTTTGGGGTACACGAGGTAACAAACATCCTCGCTTTATTTTAATTTTAGTTAATTTTACTTTTATTTACCCAGTAGGTGTTAAATTTAAATACGCTACTTACTGAGTTTTGTAATACGCTATAATACGAACACTGTTATACTGTTATCTGAGTACATTAGCATGTTGATTTACAAACATAGATTTATGCTGCGATAAATATCATAGTTTGCAGAACTTTTTTAACTTTAACCCCTCCTCCTCCTCTATATTAGTAGCCCCCGTGTTTAATATTCAATTACGTACACAACTGCATGTCCGTGTTTGGGTCATCGACTTACCAAAGTTCCTCCATAATATGTACTAAATTGTGTGTCCTAAATTTCAAATGAATTGGTCTCGTAGTCTTGGCTGTGTAGTGTAGTATTACATATGATTGTAGCAGACAATATTCCGTAAGCACAACGTGTTCGGCTATTAATACAAACAAACAATTCAGACGAAGTCGCAAAGAAGCATAAACTGGTTCTATTAAAATGTCATTTATTTTCTAAGCTGACGCAGAATTGTATATTTGTTTGTCTGTCTGTGGCATCGTAACTCGCAAGCAGGTACGGGTTGGGATTGTTTTTAATCAAAAGCCTAATTTAATCGAGGTTGGCTTAGCCTCTATCTCTATTTCTCTCTCTTCCTTTACTGTTTCAATTTGTCTCAGTTTTTCATTATCTATCTCACCTCTCTTTTCTTCTACATCCCCTTAGAGATCACTATCTCCCTTTATCTCTATATCTCTGTCTCACTTTATCTCTGTATTTATTTATTTATATCTCTTTTTATCTCTATATCTCTTTATCTCTATCTGATTTTATGTCTATCTCTTTATTCTTTTATATCTATCTCCCTCTATCTCTTTTAATCGCTACCTCCTTTTATCTTTTTATCTATTTATCCCTATCTCTATTCATTTTTATCTCTCTATATCTTCCTTTGTCACTATTTTATCTCTGTTTACCTTTATGTCTATCGTCATTTTATCTATATATCTTTATCTCTCTTCATATCTATCTCTCTTTATCCCTTTAGCTTTTTATCCTTTATCTCTGTCACTCTTTTCTCTACCTCTATATATCTCTGTCGCCCTCTCTCCTCCTAATCCCCCATAATATCTCCCATACCATGTTAAAATAAAACATACAAAATAAAATATAATACGTAAAATATATATTAATCATATAAACATTTCTCTCCGCGAGGATTCAGAAATCGAACTATTTAAAAATATTTATTTCAAGATCTCAGAGCTACCTTTCAATGTTACCATCACGCCATCTCTCCAACGTCTTGTGAACTACGACTGCTGTCGACGGATGATGACAGTATCGACAACCAAAGTTTTTTTCTTACACAGACATGTGCCTCTTTTTTAACGGATATTTAATATCCATTATTCTTGTATATAAAATTCTCGTGTCACAATGTTACTAACCATACTCCTCTGAAACGGCTTGACCGTTTTCTATGAAATTTTTTATGCATATTCAGTAGGTCTAAGAATCGGCTACTATCTATTTTTCATACGCCTAAGTGATAAGGGTTGTTCACCCCTAACATTTTTTTAAATTTTTGGTCAATTTTTTTATTTTCTTATGATTCAGCATAGAAAATACAACAACCTTAAATTTTCGCTCTTCTACCATCAACCCCTATTTTTAATTCAATATTTATATGGCAAAACAACGTTCGCCGGGTCAGCTAGTACTATCTATAATATTAAATATAATTAATGAAAATAATATTTACAATGAATAAAAACTACCTTGGTCCCGTGCTCTTTTAAAGAATAGGCCAACTGCCGTTCTACTAGTCTGGTCGTAAAAGGCTACCCATTGGCTATATGAGTCACTACCATCGTGGCTACTAAGTGGTGGAGTTCTGCATTGTCTCGCCCGGATCTGGTACCACCGCGTTACCTATTTCTGCCACAATAGCTTTAGTGCTTGTCGCTTTCGTGTTCCGGATTGGACGGTAAAGTAACCGGTAAACTTTTGCATGTGGCATTATACCTAGCTACAAGATAGCACACACCATTAATATCTTTGGTGTCTATAGGCGATTATTGACTCTTTCCATCAGGAGACTCTTTTGCTTGCTTGCTATCTTATGAAAAAAAGAATAAGTATTAAAATTATTCATCATTAAAAATTCTAGCCCCCAGTAGGAATTGATTAACCCAAGCCTCATTGATTTCGTACTTATTTTTTAAAATCGCTCGTACCAACGTCTATGCATGTTGCTGATGCGAACTGATGCGATTTTCCTCTGCCAGAAATCGTCTAACCCGGCTAAAGAATTAATCACTTCAATAAGTCTTTCCCCGTATTGGTCCGGGCTCCTTTTAAGAATAGACCAACTACCGTTCCGCCAGACAGTTCATAAAAAGCGATCAATTTGCTATACCTACCTGTTATTACCATCGTGACTATGTGATATGTGATAGATGACTTTACGTAATAGGTGGTAGAGTTCCAATACGTCCCGCCTGGGTATTTGGTACCTCCGCCATAACTATTCCTGCCGCAATAGCGTCAATGTTTGTCATTGCTGTGTTCCAGTTTAAGGGTAAAGCAGCCGGTAAACCTATCCATGTATCATTGCTATCCCGCCATTCGGATATCAGCGCTCCGTTAACATCTTTAATATCCATAAGCGACGAGCTCGCTCGATGAACTCTTTCTATCAGATGAGCCATTTGCTTGTTTGCTATCTAATGATATAAAAGAAATGAAGATAATACGTAAAGTTATTTTGTATTATTTAAAAATAGTCACACCTCCGAAATATATTTATATATACGCAGCCAAGGGAGTGTTTCACAATACTATACTTCGACGTACTAATTTCCAGATATTTATTAGGAACACTTTGAGAAGTGCTAGATCCAAATGTACCCAGGCGATTGTCCCAGGAAGACGGGCCTTTACGTTTACGATACCTATTTACTTTTTGTTTCCATTCTGAATGTGTTACTACGGCCACGATCGCCATGCCAGCAGTAGTATATTGCATATCACGTATCCGCCTCCTACGTGAATCAGGTGGTCAATTCGGACGTGTCGTTGTTTTTAAGGGGGTGCTATTATATATTATTATTCATGAATAAAACAAGCAAAAGTGGTCGCCAGAACGTTTCCTGCCTTCGAGTAACTAAAAAATAAGTTCAATCAAGTATACCTAGCGAGCACACAATCCGCTCAATAATAATTATATATGTATAAATATACGTATCTGATACGATGTCTATTCTAATATAATTACCGGTTTTGATGATATATGTTCAGCATCCACAGGTCACCTTGACCTCGAAATCATATCGTGGCAACAACAAATATTGTCGTCATAGTGTTGTGATTTAGTGATGTAATAACCGTAACGAGTAGGTACGTAATTGCAAAAATATAATAATTACAATAAATATGCATTTTTAGGTGTAGGGTATTACAAACAAACAATATAGTTAAGAAATAAACGAGCCGACAAACAGACAGATTTGGATATGTAGAAAATGTTCAGATGAAATTTTATGAAAGCTAATACATACCTAATACGAATGTGGAAGAGTCATAATAAAGTAATCGGCGTGTTTTTAGGATGAGAATCAAAAAAATGTATTATGTATGTACCGTGTCGTAGCCAGTTCGCAAAATTGCCCACATCATGAAATGCTCGAGAATTTCAACAATCTACTACTAACTATTCGGTCATTTCTAAGGCCTTTAACGACCCGTAAAATATGTCGTCTAAATATATGCCCTGTGGTTGTTAAAGCATGTAACTAGTTTTATTTAGAAATCTTAAAATTGATGTACAGCCTCTGGCTTTGTAATGAGCCCATTATGGATTTGATTGTCGAGCGAGAAAAAAATTACTACGGTTTTATGAATTAGAAAATCTCAGTATTAGCATAGCGTTACATAAAACACCTTTTACTTGTAAATATTATATAAGGCATTACGGAGTCTGACACAGGCAGTCTGTGGATCATGGCAAAATGAGACGATAAAAATGACTACCTACCTTTTTTTTTGAGTGGCTAGCGATCCTGACTATCCCATTTTGTACATATTATTCGGTAACAGAATTGAGAACTAAACTTAGGAAAGAAGCCCTTCAGTATGTAAAGTCTTGTACTATTTACAATTTCAGCATACATTATATTATGTGACGGCGCTCTGATTGTGGGTTATAGTCCAGTCATTACAGTAAGTTCACCTCGGAATTCGAGATACCCAGCTGTAAGTCTGTAAATATTTGTAAATTGAAAAGTTGTCTCAAAAAGTCACACTAAAAGTTGTCTCAAAACCTACATATGGTAAGGTGTACGCAACTATTGAATTTCAAGGTCAAAGGTCACAAAAATCGTTTTTTTTTCTTTGCGCTTTTTTGTAAATATTTCATTTCCTATGGTCTTTTTTCTATTTGTCTTTATTATCAATATTGTAGAATACAAAATTCTCTACAAATTTTGTTTAAAAAAATGTTATACGGTGAACCGTTTTCGAGATAGAGGGCGGAGAGCGCTCGGTCACAGGATCACTTCAGGTCAACCGGTGCCTCCGGTCGAAAACGCGTCATATATAGTTGATAAACTATCGATAAATCAATGATTATAAATATTTGTCAAATTTTATCAACTATTATATTATATTTTATAATTTTTTTCCTAACCTATCCACTTTTTATTCAGTATTAATTTATTTCACAAAACTTACCTGCCCATGTAATTGCAGAATTGTTAATGAAAATATTGGAATTATAATTGAATTTTAACCTAATGAATATTAATAACTTCTTACATGATGAAAAAAATTATGAATTAATCTTTTTATTAAAAAATATCATTCAATAAATTTATTTTTATTAAAAGTAAAAAAATGGAATAAAGGGTACAAAAACTACAATTTATAATTTTAATCATCTTCTTCCTCTTCATCGTCTTCTTCCGGCTGCTGGTAAATTTCGAACTGGTCTTCATTATCGTCTTCAACGACATTTGTCTCAAGTTCTTCCATGATTTCGGGGTCAAAGATTCCATCTTTGTTAATCACGTTCTGATATGGTAGAGCAATGAGACAAGCTTGCCCATTACATTGGTCATAAGCTAAAGAGCATTGCAAGCCCGCTTTCTTGCATCCGCATTGCGAACCACAACCACTCTTGCAGTTGCAGAAAATTGTATTTAGCAAATCTTCTTTAGCAGGCGGAAAAATTTGTCATGATAGGCTCTAGAAGATCGTTTCGCATTGCCCAACCCCATACCTGAGGTTCCAAATCATGCCCTAACTAAGTTTGAACTTGATAATATACACATTTGAAATGTTGATGAGCAGTTGCACTTGTTAGAGGAATATTTGAAATATTTTATTGATTCAGGTGTTACTTTGCGGAAATCCATTGTTAAAAAGGTAAAATTAATTAAATTTGCTATTATCTGCGAACTGTTCTATGTATCCTCCGTGATGGTACCGAAAAGAAAGACGTCAGTTTAATAAATGGATAAGACTCACCGTTGGTCCGGATAAAAAGAAGACCCCAGCAGAACAATTATTCGCCCACATCCACCACACTTTTACAACCACGATCACGCCGGCACCAATCACAAAAGTACACAATGTATGTACGCACTCAACGAACGTTTCACTTCGAAACCGAAGCATCTTCAGGAGAAACGAACACTACCTCACTCTACGCGAGTGTAAGTAATACTGATTCGCGCCGGTGTTTGACACGCTTTTTATACGCAATGTGTGGCCAGCCCAAACGCTTTTTTGTAACAGAGGTGAATTTGAAAGATTTTTTTTGTTCATTTAATAATTTGATTGAACCGTTATTATGTTTTATGATCTCTAATATATTTAATTTTAAACCCTTATCATACGTATGTACTACTTCAAATAATATAATTAATACTCATAACTTTCACCCGCGGGTAAAAAGTCTTTCCGATATCCGTTTTACTCAATCCTAAATGTCAATTTTAGTAAGAGGACTTAAGTATAGCCCAACTCCAAACTTGACCAAAAATCATTAGAAACCTTAGTGGTTGACGCGGAAATGGCAATAGTGTTAAATAAAAAGGATAATATAATTAAGGGTGTCGTTGCCCACCAAATAAAAAATATTCCCCTTTCACAAAACTTTAATGCAGAAATAGCTACAATTAAATCTTTAAAAATTAAATAGCAGATAATAATTTAGTAGTATCAAAAGCAGATAAAGTTAATACTGTTGTTGTTTTAGATCGCGAGAATTATAATAATAAAGTTAACGACGTAGTCTCAGGTGAGGATTTCACTCGGTTATCGTACGACCCTACAAATAATTTTCTAAATAAATCCGTAATATATTGAAAAGTTCAAAATATCTATTTCCATCATCTTCATCGCAAGAAAGAGTAATCGAAATGAATCCTCGTTCACCATTGTTATACGGTTTACCGAAAATTCACAAAGATGGTCCAATACGCTCAATCGTTTCGTATGTTAGGGCCCCCGCATACGAGTTATCCAAGACATTAAATGTACTTATTAAAGAAAAAACAAATTTCAAACCAACTTATAGTTTAAAAAACATTTAAAAATGATTTTTTTCCCTTTTTAAAACGCGCAGAAGTTGTGTCACAGCTACTTAATGCGTGCAGAAATAAAATATGTGTTTTGGAATTAGGATGATTATCAAAACTTTTAGTCGAGTATACCTCCGTTTTTACATTTCCTGTCCCAAATTTTTTAAAGAAAGTTTGTTGTTCGTAAGACAGTGTATGCCCAATTAAAATGACAAGTAAATCAATATCTTGTCCTATTATAACTGCAGTTTTTTCAGACTTTGATTCTTCAATTGCAGTTTCAAGAATGAGAACATACGCATCATTTCTGGCTTGTTTAGTAGTAATATTTGCAGTAGTAATATTTCCAGTTGACATAGTTATGAGCGTATCTTGGTTATTTCGATTTAATAAGATTTTTTCTTGAGTAACTGGTACAACCATTGTTTCATCGAAACAGACTTCATGGGTTTTTGAAAGTGCAGCAGTTCTTCTCTGCTGCTCCATAGCTTTTACGTTACATTACGTTATAACTAGTGGAAGGATTTTAAAATTTACAGATTTTAAAGAAGATGCACTTAATTATTTTCTATTTAAAATGTCATTAGTGAAAATGGGAATATGATTCCCATTTTGATTACATATTATGATTTAAGTTTTTCCCTTAATTATTTTTTAATTTTAGGAAACGGTTATCAGTGTTATTGAATAAATATAGATTTAATGCATGAAGAAAATAATAAAATATAATATAATAGTTAATAAAAATTGACAAATTTTTATAATCATTGATTTATCGATAGTTCATCAACTATATATGGCGCGTTTTCGACCGGAGGCACCGGCTGAACTGAAATGATGCTGTGACCGCGCGCTCTCCGCCCTCTACCTCGAAAACAGTTCACCGTATGAAAATTTTTTTAAACAATATTTGTAGAGAATTTTGTATTCTAAAATATCTATACATATAATAAAGTCATAGGAAAGTCAAAACTGTACATTGAATATTTTTTAAAAGAATACTTGGGGCATGATCTACATTTGATATCGAAGCCAAAAATATAGTTTTTAGAATTTTTGTCTGTTTTTCTGTTTTTCTGTTTGTCTGTTTGTCTGTATGTCTGTTTGTCTGTTTGTCTGTTTGTCTGTTTGTCTGTATGTATGTCCGGGGTAAACTCAAAAAGTACTGCATGGATTTACTTCAAATTTTGCATGAATATTACTAACAGGTCGGGTCAACATATAGGCTACATATTATCACGCTAAGGGGGAGGAGCTGTGCGGAGTAAGCGAAGTCCGCGCGTACGAAGTCGTAGGCAACAGCTAGTTAATAATAAATACAAATAGCAAAAAACTCATAGGAAATGAAATATTTACAAAAAAAAGCGCAAAAAACCGATTTTTGTGATCTTTAACCTTGAAATTTAATAGTTGCGTACATCCTACCATATGTAGGTTTTGAGACAACTTTTAGGGTGTCAATATACAAGTATTTACAGACTTACAGCTGGGTATCTCGAATTCCGAGATTCGTACCTAATTTAAGCTTAAATGTCTGGATTCGACGAATCATTCGACGAAATATTCGTCGAGTGCCGTCGCAAAGTGGCTGTTCACACATTCGTGGGTGATTTTCATTTTGATATTTTTAAACGTACATGAAAGACGAGTGGCATGCGCGCTATAATTCTTGGCGTCACGGTAATATTATCTACACAGTATTCCATCTTTATACAAACGGACGAAGCGCGAGCTATGCATACGCGCCTCGATCTCGGCATTGCGCATATATCTATACAGTATTGTAACTCGGCCGTATCTTTTAAATAAATGCCTACAGCCGCGCGGTACGTAAACATGCAATAAGGCTGCCCGCCTCCTTATTTTTTTATTTTTATTTTTTTATAGAAATTCCTGTAGTCGCAACGCTCACTATGTATAATAAATGCCAAGACCACTATGACGCCTTCTCCGACATAATATATATACAACTTTTTAATGAAGATTTCGTAAATTATTAATTAAAGAACCATAACATTTTGAAGGTTTCATAAACTGAAATAATAACGAAGGGTTTATTTTAAGAGGGGTAACAATTGAAAGAAAATGGAATGAAGCCCTTAAAGAAACGTGTCGGCCCAAGTCTCTCCAAAGTTTATTGTTTTGTATTCAAGCAATAAATTTAAAAGCACGATAGCATTTCCTCTCGACAATTTATCACAAATTTAAATGTGACATTTTATGTTATCAATAGTAATTATTAAACTTGTTGTTTGTTTTTATATTTTTGTGCAGCGTACTTCATGAATCAGTCTTAAACATGCACCTGTTAAAGATAATTTTATCTTGACCTAAGCCATTTTGTTTAAGAAAACGTAGAGTTTTTAAAGTACTTTACGAAAACATTACTTCTTAAAGAAAAATTATATTTACACTGAAATACATAATAAAATGCGCGAGTGTCGCGAAACAGTTTCAACGAAGTTTTTTGTTTTCCCCATATTTCTCCCCTTTTACCCGCTGTCTTCTCTCGCCTTTACCTCTTTCTCTCACTTTCTCTATCTCTCCCTTTCCCCACTCGCCCTCTATCACCCTATATCTCCCTCTATCACCCTCTATCCCCCTCTTTCTCAATTTTTCCACCTCTCCCCTCTTTCGCCAATTCCTCTTTCATTTCCTATTTCTCTCTCTTTTCTTCCCTTTCTCTTCTTCCACCCACATCCCACTTCATCCCCACCCTTTCCCAACACCCGCCCCCGCTGGTAAATGATTGTACATACCGAAGGAGGGTGTTCAGTATTCGATTCTGATACGGAATATGTAAAAAATAGGTACATAAAATTGACTTAGGGCGGCTTGCACCAAAATTCTTAAATCATTTTAAGTCACTAAATACGTTTAAAGTGACAGCAGTTAAGGCGTTTTGACATTTGCTAAACATGTTTAAGGGACTAAATGCATTTAAGCATTTTGGTGCAAGCTGCCCTTAATTATCCAATAAAAATGTTTAATTATGAACATCCGCGCATAGCTATCGAAATTTCATATCATTGCTTACACACAGCGATTTATCGAACTCATGACTTTTGACACCGATCCACCGCGCCCCACAACCCCTTAATGTTTCTTACGTACGCAAGGAAGTAAATAAATTTTACTTTTTGTGAAAAAGATTAGCCTCTACCCTTGCGCCGCTTTCGCACGTGCGGTGACCATACTTTTTGAATAAGGGTTACTGTGAAGTTAAGCAATATTCTCTATTGTTTTTTGGTGACTTTTGACCTATCGTGCTATACGTATAGTATTTACCAATAAACCTGTATAAGGACAATCTATATATCTCTCTTAAGTGAAATTTTAACTTCTCACTACGTATGTAGACAAGGATGTTAGATTTTGCCCCCGATTTCGAAAATTGAATTTTTCACCAGATTTCTACATTTTGAGGTCCTAGGAACCTTTTTCGACCTAGCTTCGAGATTTTTAACCATTTATTTTTCGACCTTTTACGATATTTTAGTACTGAAAAAACTACGTAAAATCCAATTTCAGAAGTCAAAATCGAATAAAGTTTTCAAAAGTTACGGGTTTTCAAAATATAATATATGAATTTTTCGGTTATTTACAGCAAATTTACTTAATATTTTGAAATAACTTTAGGCTAATTTTCAACCGCTTGAGGTGCTGGCTCGCTCGCTCTGTGTTACGCAGTAGTACCCCCCCCCCCCTCAAAACTTCGCGTTTTCAAGTGTCTGGCGCACTTCAGACAAAAAAAACTGATTTATCACATGTTTGGATTGATTTCAAGCATGTATAGTGTATGTTTTTCAAAAGGACTTGAACACTTCTATCGATTAACGTAAGAATTATTTACTGAAGTGGTCATTACTACAAAATAAATTAAGTTAAACTTCATACTTTGACGAATGTACGGTTACTCGAAGTCGAGAATTTTTAATTAAAAAATAAAGCCGATCGCCTAATCTTTTTTTATTTTTTGTATATTGCTGGTGAACAAATACATATGAAAAAAAAATAGAAAGACCTATACTCTAGTAAAAAATATTTATTTACATACATTACTGGCTGCCTTATCCTCCAAACCGGAACACGACAGTGACAAGCAATGACGCTATTGCGGCAGGAATAGGTAAGGCGTTGGTACCAAATACTAAGGCGAAACGTTGCGGAGCTTTACCACTTAGTAGTCACGATTACACGAGCATCCATTCTTGGTCCGTTTTGGTTTTTGATATATATCTTCAAAGAACGGTCTTCTGAAAAATTACGAAAACATGCTATGATGGCAATTTCTTATTTTATTGGAAGTGCAATGTTTGCGTTTTATGATTTTTCTTATTTCATGTCACGCAACGTAAAGCGTTGCGCCGACTCTTAACGCCCGCGGAACTCTTGAACCAGCTGTTATTTTGTGTAATATGTGGCGCATAATAAATACATTGCTTATTTTGGGTGTTTCCTTCAATTTTACAATTTCTTTTATAATAAATAGTTATTGTAGAATATTAGAATAAATCAATTTTAAAAATCTTAAAGTAAAACAATCGGGAGAACAAACAAAAAATTCTGACACTTTCCAATGTATTTCGCCTAAATATCATGGTCTAAATCCACGGTTTCGACTTTCGGTAGACCGTCCCTTACACTCTGTATATTGTCTATGTTGACTTGTCCTTTTATGTTGCGATAGGAATGGAATTGTACTGTTAGCGGATGACACTTTACAATAGTGTCTTCCGCAACGTACAATTTGAATAATAATAATAATCAAAGTGAAAAGACATGTTGGTGGGTGATTCTTCAATGTTGAGGATAATACGGTTCCAGCCAGTTTTCTCTTTACTGTTATAACTACGATGAAGAAAAACAATGTTTTCCTATTCCATTATTACTTTTTTAACTATCAGCAAGTAAAAGAAAAACATTTCTTATAATTAATTAACAAAAAAACGCAAAAATCTACTGAAAACGTCATTATTTCGCGTGTCCAGATCAGCTGTTCTTGGCTGTTTGGTCTTCTAAAATATTCAAATACCACTTAATAAAATTATTTATAGTAAAAAATTGTATTTAAAGGTCTATTGTTTCTGTTTCTTAACAATTTAAAGTATTAACTTAATTCTAAAATAGTAAAACACTCTTTCAAAAGTTTGTCACAAAAAAAGCGTCATTGTAAAAACAGGAATAGTTTTCAAATTTTTTCCACGATGATTGCAATTTTGGGGCATGTTTCGTGCCTACCGGATGTCCCTTGGTACTCTTCGGTTAGGCCACACACTTTGAACGGATTAGACAAGTCATATTTCTCTCAAGGTAAGCTTGAATATGGTTCTTCGAAATTTGTCATCTTTATAATCATTCTCCTAATTCACTTTATCGTGGTAAATAATATGTTCATTGATTTTATTCAAGGCTTTATTTATGTATCGAACTGCAAATAACTCCCCATAGATATTTATTAGCTGTATCTAATCTTTTAAGACAAATTTCGAGATGTTTTCTGGAATTCGTCATTATTGCTGACATCATTATCCTGAAAATGACTGTTGAGAATAATGATGTATGGGTTAGAATAATGATTTGCGGATTTTTAACATGACAAATGTTGAGAATAATGACGTCAATACAATTATTAGCATATCTAACCATTAAAATAAAGTAAGCTGGTACATTAATTGATTAATTTTTTTCGTAATGTCTCTGCAGTTGTTTTGGGGAAAAATCAGCATGCCTAGAAGTAAGGAATCCTATGAGAATCGTAAAGCCCAATATAAAATGTGTCAGAAACGGAGGTATCAACAAATGATTATTGATCTAGAACTGCTAGCCTTAGAACAAGTGAGAAGGCGACAGAATATAAAAAAAGAAAGAAGAGCGTAAACTGACGAGTATTGCTGCACCGCGCGATTTTTGCTTACTAGGTTACGTCTAGTTATATAAGAAAATATATAAAATAAGACTCGCTCATATCGAACAACGTTCATTTCAGCGGTCATTTGGGAGGAAAGGCTAACTTAGCCCCCAATAAGCTTGGTATTACTCAGCAGAGTAAAGCTTTATCCCAGTCCATCGCTTCCAACTTTACAAGACCCAAATTCGACCTCACATGGAGTACTGTTCCCACCTCTGGGCCGGAGCTCCTCAGTACCAGCTCCTTCCTCTTGATTGCATTCAACGTAGAGCGGTTCGAATCGTCGACGACCAGGCTATTTCTAATTGGCCTGACTCTTTGGCGTTGCGCAGAAATGTAGGTTCGCTCTGCATCTTTTACCGCATTCATAATGGGGAGTGTTCCGACGAATTGTTCGGATTAATTCCTGCCGTTAAATTCCATCATCGGACATCGCGTCAAAATTTAAAGTTCCATCCTCACCACCTCAATGCCTGGAAAACCACAACAGTGCGCCTTTGTCGGCACTGTTTGTCTCGCACTACTCCTTTATGGAATCAATTACGACTTGGGGACCTTCAAGAAACGAGCTTACCCATTTTTAAAAAGCCGACAACGCATCTGCAAGACCCCTGGTATTGCAGATGTACAAAGGTACTGCTTTTATCATCAGGTGCAGTACCTTTGCTCATTGGCCCCCCTCTACTATAAAATAAAACAATGGCAAGATTAATTAAGAAACTAAAAGATCAGGCGAAGCGAATCTTTCAGAATTGCCAACCCTTTAGGAGTAATTTCCCTTGCCAAACACATTAAATAATCTCGGCCATGCCATCGGCAACGACAATATCAGTTAGCGCATGGTGGCTTCACTGCTCCCCGTCCTAACATATATTATCAATTTTTCCCTTTTTTCTGGCACTGTTCCTTAAGCCTAGAAGACAGCTCACGTCATTCCTTTTCCTAAAGTCTCAGCTCCTACTAATTTCTCTAAATATCGCCCTATACCAATTCTTCCATATTTGTCCAAGATTTTGGACACGCAGTTTAGCCCTTACCTGCAGGATAGTAATTTGTTCAATCCGTATCAATCTGGTTTCCGTTCGGGGCACAGTACTGTTACTACTATTGTTAAAGTCACTGACGACATAAGACATGCTATTGGTAATAAACAACCTACTTTATTGGTTTTCTTGGACTTCAGTAACGATTTTATCTCTGTGAACTTTGATGTGCTGCTTGGTACACTTCGTTCGCTGAATCTTTCCCCTCAGTCTGTATCCTGGTTTGACTCATATCTCCGAGATCGTTCTCAATGTGTTCATTTCGAGGATTCTTTCTCAAGTTTTAGTAAATTAACAGTTGGTATTCCACAGGAGGGTGTTCTAGCTCCACTCCCATTTTTCGTGTTTATCAACATAACATCCAATGCCATGTCCTCCAGTTTTCATTCGTCATCATCATATGCGGATGCGGATGATCTGCAATCGTATCGTCCTTTCTCTGCTCCGGATGTTCTTGAGGCAATCAGCGCTATATATGAGGATCTGTCGCGTATTCACTCATGAGCGGAGTCATCTGGTTTATTAGTAAATCCCAAAAAATACAGTTTTTAATTATAGGTAGTGGAAATGCTAATGTTCCTGATCTCGTATATAGCAGCAGTGTTATACTGTATAGCAAATCAGCTAAAAATCTAGGCCAAATCATAAGTGGAGATTTCTCTTGGAATGTTTATATATCAGAAGTATGCAAACAAGTTCATTCCACCTTTCATTCTATCAAACATTTGCAAAGATTTCTTCCTTTTAAGACTAGAGTTATTTTAGTGCAAACATAAATCTTTCCTTTATTAGATTATTCTGATATTTGCTATCCTGATATCACAGAAGAAGGCCTGAATAAACTCGCGCGCTTACAGAATGTAGGAATTCGCTTTTTTTTTGGTTTTAGAAGATTTGACCATATTTCCAATTTCAGAACATAACTCACGTAGCTTCCTATTTGGGAGCGCAGAAACGCTCAGCAGGAACGCTCCGCAGGAACGTAGACGAGCTTTTCATCGATATTACAATCAAATCTAGTTGTTTTGATTGTAACATCGATGAAAATTGTATCCATAGGTATAATAAAAACCATATCCCAAATAATAACTGTAAGTACACTGAGAATATTAATCCAAATCCTGTCGTTTCATTATCTAGTACACATAAAGAAGAAAGCCGCGATCCAAATCTCTGAAAAATAAATATCCTTTCCTCCTATTTAACCAGTGTTATACTCTTAACAATGTTAAGTGTTATCTATTTCGATTTTATTTCTTTGAGCTGATAGTTATTGGTTAATATAATGTGATGCAGGATATAACAATTGAAAAATAATAAAAATATTGTTATATTTTAATTATATACAAGAAGTTATATTTCTGTTCATCAATATGTAATTTTTTGATTAACATTATATTGTTAAATTTTATTAATTACACAAGAATTTATGTTTGTGTTTATCAATGCGTGATTTTACGACTAAATATAATTATGTTGATTCTTAATATTTTGTTTTATTTCAATGATAAGTGAAATAAAACAGGTGTAAAATCATTATCCTCAACAAAAGTCATTTATCCTAATTAAATTGTCATTATTCTCAAAAGGTCGTCATTGTATTTTTAAAATTTTTCAAATATCTGCCTAAATATTAATAATACAAAGGTGCCTCTTACTCCGATATCAAAGATTTGAATCAAGTAACAGTTCTCGTACTGATCACTTGTTGTGCCACGAGGTTTTTATTTTTTTCACCAAATCATTGAAAATATATTACGATCGAAGAATGACCCTGGTAAGTATTGAACAATGCGATTTCAAAAGTTGTACACTGGTTCAATGTTAACAACATCCTATTAAATGGAAATAAAACCAAGTGTATAATTCCTAATGTAAGGCATTGTAAATTAACGGGGACAAATTTGATCTTTTGGACTCTACTCTTTTTTTAGGCATTACGTTCGATAAAAAATTACAGTAGGGACCACATATCGACAAATTAGCCAATAGAATGAGTTCACGGGTATTTGCAGTTAAAAAATTAGGCAGATTAGTGACATCGACACTGAAAAAATTGTTTATTTGTTACTTTCCAATTCTAATGACATCGTTTATTTTAGTTACTAGCATTATGTCATATGAGATTCTTCTCAGAGGAAATTTCGTTGATATAAATACAATTTTTGTTTTACAAAAAAACTATAATAGCCTTATTTACAATCTTAGCTAAAGAGCCTCCCTAAGAGAAATTGATATTTTAACCTAATCCCAGTTTATATTTGAAAATTTGATGTATATTCCTAGAAATACTTTTTCATGTGATTTACATAATTTAAACAAAAACATTCTTGCTCTTCATGTATCACGTCTCCACAGAAAAAGTTTATGTGACGAGCACAAATGTTTGTATTTCTGGGTTTGGTGGGTATTTATCTATACATCAATCGTAGGAAAGTCAAAACTGTACATTGAATATTTTTTTAAAAGAATACTTGGGGCGTGATCTACAATCGATATCGAAGATAAAAATATAGTTTTTAGAATTTTTGTCTGTTTGTCTGTTTACCTGTTTGTCTGTTTGTCTGTGTGTATGTCCAGGGTAAACTCAAACATTACTGCATGGATTTACTTCAAATTTTGCATGAATATTACTAACAGGTCGTGTCAACATATAGGCTACATATTATCACGCTATCACCTAGCGAGGTGCTGTGCGGAGTAAACGAAGTCGAAAAAAGTGCGGAGTAAAGACGAAATCGCTGGCAACAGCTAGTTCAATATATTTTAGTTATTATATATGTATTTCTATGTATTAAGTCAACAATACTTGGACAAGACTCACATTACAAGAAAACAATTTGCCTACCTTGAGGCTAGATTGATTCACGTATTACTATTTTGTCGAGTGATATTTTTTTTTTCCAAAATATCACTTTATAAGTAAGTAAGTATCTTCACGCCCATATCCCCGAAGGGGTAGGCAGAGGTACAATAAGTGCACCCACGATTAGCCGAAAATACTTAGTCCCACAAATGTGATAGGTGGCAAGCCTATCGCCAACCGGGCACTTTCCAATCCCGAGCACCTTTGTGTTTCTCAGAAAACTGAAAAAACACCTTTTTTTTTTAATGTGCCCGACCCGGGAATCGAACCCGGGACCTCATGTAGTCAACGCCAACGTTGGACCACTAGACCACAGAGGCGACTTATATATTTAAAAAAAAGAAAGAGTAAGTTTAATTCTTTAAACAACTGCTAAAGCAAATATTGAAATAATCATAAGCAACGTTCAAATTTAATAAGAACTCTTACTTATTAATTAATAATTCATATTCAAAATTACTTCTTTGTATACTTAAATAAATAATTTAATAAGAAGATTTCTGTCTTAAAATTTGTGATTAATTGAATTCCTAAGCTTACAAATCCAACAACTAATTATAAACAGGAAAATTTTCTGCTTCCATAAAATATCTATCAAGAGGTAAATATTAACTTGAAAATATCCTTAGAAACCATTTTATTTAAAATATATTAAATTTCGAATTTGAAGCTGTGTCCTTTTTAAACTATTACATAATTGTTGTCATCAATTAGTTCGACAAATAAGCATTAAAAGTAATAGCATCTTTGAGTTTTGTAGAGATAAAATATCCTCTTTGTTTTACTACCACTTACAAATTATATTAGAGACATTACATTAATTTGTAGCTGTGTAAATAAGAATTATATATAGTATTCCGACTTTTGTATTCATTTATATTGTTGCAAATAATCTAGAAACGTGAAGAGTTGAAGCGCTGGAGGGATCTAAATATAAAAGAAAGAGATAGCTACTTCTATTGATAAACAAATAGTCGACCGTTACCCGAATAATTATGTCATAATTGACCTTATGCCTACGGCATAAGGGTGAAAGTAGCGTTTACTAGAACTTGTTTACAATAACTTGTTGACGATTAGCCTGGTAGAGGATTCGGGAACTTTACACACTTACTTGACAAATAGAGAGCAGTTTTATACAATGATCGAAAGCGATAGTACGAGCGACCAGTGTGAAGCGGCGTGACCAGTGTGTAATACAGTGAATAAGAAAAGTGTTTTATTGTAAATTCGGTTAAGTTTAGTGTTAGTACAGGCAAGTGACTAGTGTTAATCAGAGTATTTAAGTATTACAATGTGTTGTTTCGTGTATTTGTGTTGTTTAATATAAGTGGCGTTTTCTTGCAAATTACGAACCCGAAGCACGTAACAATATTATTACACTGACCCGCGCAGCCTCGTCCGCGAGTAGATTAACATTTCGTCGAAATGGTTTTTATACAAATTTTTCACCTATTTCAGCCCTTCGGGAGTTGATTTTACCCCGTATCTTAACTATTATTATATATTTCCATGCCAGATTTCATAATAATCGTCCAGCGGTTTAGCTGTGAAAGTGTAACAGACAGATAGACAGACAGACAGACTGACAGACTTTCCCATTTATAATAGTATATATATATATATATATATATATATATATATATATATATACATACATACATACATATTATATTATAATATATATATAATGAAAAATAGATAGTATCTTTCTACTACGTATCATCACGCCTGTTCCCTTGCGGGGTTATATATATATATATATATATATATATATATATATATATATATATATATATATATATATATATACATACATACATATTATATTATAATATATATATAATGAAAAATAGATAGTATCTTTCTACTACGTATCATCACGCCTGTTCCCTTGCGGGTTAGGCATAGTAAACTGAACGTCTATAGATTTTCCGTTTCACCGCGATTTACCGGTTTTATTTTAGGTTTATTTGTTAGTTAATACGTAAACGAGAAACTTTGAACTCCTTTTTAAGATAATAATTGCGTGAACAGTGGAATATGGAAAAAAATTAAAAAATTGACATGGAAACACTAAATCGTATCAGATTAAGGCATGGTGGATTAATTGCCACCTTTTCTAAATTTTTCTTAATTTTGCCACATTTTCTAAATTTTGCCACCACAAAATTGAGAAAATGTGACGATTCAAGTGTTTTGTAAGGGAGTGGGAGGGTCACAAAGTTGCAAAGGAAATGTTGTTGTGACATTCTTGAGCGCGTCTGAATTTTTTTTATTATATAGGAAATTATGTAAGACTAACGAAAAAAATATAATCTGACAATTTCCACAAGCCGAAGTTATTGGAATTTTGTTTTTTGTTCCTGCCCTAATAATCCGCCTCTATATAAAGGGCTTATATTTGGTGGAGGGCCTCAACAGTATGCGAGGCAAATCCTCTTATGTTAATCTGACACGCTTGAGTAAATCCAAAAATCCCTTCTTGGGCTCCCTACTATTGTCTGTGATTCAATTTTTTCCACAGGTGATCGTTAGTATGCATTGTTAGTATGCTTAATTAACTAACTTGACAACAGTAATTTATAGACTATAATTTTTAAATGTGTTTTTAAAATAAGTTTAAATGAATGTAAACGATACGTAACGCTTTACTATTGTTCTACACATAATACATTCACTAGGTGGTAGAGTTCTGCATTGTCTGGCCCGGGTTTGCTATCACAACCTTACATATTTCTGCCGCAATAGCGTCAGTGGTTGTCACTGTCATGTTCCAGTTTGGAGGGTAAAGTAGCCGGTAAACTTATGCATGTGGCATTAGATCTCGGCACAAGGTAGTAACGCACCATTAACGTCTTTGGTATATCAACTCCCGATGGAAAGAGTCACCATCGCCTATAAACACAGGCGATGGTGATTCTTTCCATCAGGAGACCCATCTGCTTCTTTCTATCTTATGATATAAAAAAAGAACTAGCATTTTAAATGGATTGCTTTGTTTTTTAGATTCATATTTTTGCGTAGATTTTGACCGAGTTTCCTAGGTTCGTAATTTCTCAGGTTTAGATCGGATACAGTGCGTAACCGCTCTTAATGATTTTCAACTGCATTCCCAAAAAGGTGGTTCTCAACTCGGTTGAATTCTTGTTTGTTACTTCAGAATTCGGTCATTTATGAACTGAATTCGAACACATTTAATAGATTCAGGCGTTACTTTGTGGAAATACATAATTTAATAAGTAGTATCTTCACGCCCATATCCCCGAAGGGGTAGGCAGAGGTACAACAAGTGCACCCACGATTAGCCGAAGATACTTGGTCTCACAAATGTGATAGGTGGCAAGCCTATCGCCAACCGGGCACTTTCCAATCCCAGGCAACTTTATGTTTCTCAGAAAACTGAAAAAACACTTTTTTTATGCCCGACCCGAGAATCGAACCCGGGACCTCATGTGGTCAACGCCAACGTTGGACCGCTAGACCACAGAGGTGATTACATAATTTAAAGAAGAGATTATGGTATTTAATTTGCAAATTTTCAGCGAAATGTTATATGAAACTGCCGTGATGCAACAGAAATGAAAGGTAGTGTAAGGAACAGGGCAAACTTATCCAAAGTCTGAAATTATAGAAGACCACAGTGGCACAATAGTAAACCCACTTCCACGACACTTTCTTACACGTCAGAAGCAAAGGCAGTAACTTACAAGTTATGTAATCAACGCACGTTTCATGTCGCAACCGAAGCATCTTCGGGAGAATCAAATAGCACTTCACTCTATGAAGGGTGAAGCATTAAAGACGTGGTGGGGATCACCATCCTTTTTGCTAGTCAGTCAAACTGCCGAATCGTGTTTCCCATGTTGGTCCAGACTCCCTTTGAACAGTAAACGATCTTCCGTTCCGCCAGGCAATTCGTAAGTTCGGTGAGCGACTGCTGTGCGTGTCAAAACCATAGTGTTCCGTAATGTCTCGTCCGGATCTAGTAAGTGCGACCGCCTTAACCTGCTGTAATAGCGTCAGTGCTCGTAACTTTTGTGTTTCGATTTGGAGGGTAAGGTAGCTTATGCAAGTAGCGTCAGCATCCCGCGCATCTATACGGACAGTAACGCTACATTAATCCCGTTCTACCAGGCAGATCCCCGTATTGGTCCGGACTCCTTTGAAGAAAGGACCAACTGCCGTTCTACCAGACAGATCGTAAAAGGTGACCAATTGGCTATGTGTGTCACTATTATCGTAACTACTAGGTGCTAGAGTTATGCATTGTCTCGCCCGGTACTGGTACCACTGCCATACCTATTCCTGCTGCAATAGCGTCAGTGCTTGTCACTGTCGTGTTCCGGTTTAGAGGGTAAAGTCAGTAACCTTATGCATGAGGATCCTCCTCCTCCACACGGATCTTAGTACATAATTGAATAAGCCAATAAATTAATTGAATAATAAGAAGGACATTCTTATGGTTATCTTTAGGAAGCATATTACTAATTTTTATATATAAAAAAAGACGTGTGGCACTCGGAATCTGCCGCGGTAAAGCTATCGCATAGCATTTTTTATCAAATTATGCTATTGCAATTATATATTTATTTTATTTATGCAGTATTTTTTTTTTCTTTGTTTATTCATATTTAAAACACTTTGTACACAAATTATACGAGTACAGATATTCACTGTTGTACGTAGATGATAAATACCTATACACCTATATACTTTCTCACAAACAGCTGATTACAGTAGTTTTCCAATACAACCAATGCCACCTAAAGGCGGGTTGCTGAGTTCAGCAACCCGCATTTCTTTAGTTGAAGAGACAAGCGTGATATTTCAAAAAGTCATTAAAAGTTCTGGTATTTATCGATAGATGGAAAAACTAAAAAGTATCACCGCAGTGCCGGTCGGAGTGGGGGTGTTAGGTTTTTTCGTTACGGAATTTCTGGATTCAGTCTTCACGCTCAAGGCCCGCGATAGAAGCTATGCAATAGCTTAAAAAGTTCGAGCCGTCATGCTTGCCGCTTCAAAACATACTAATTACTTACTCACGTGCAAGTGGATGGAGTAGTTAGTTTCTCATAAACAAACGTTTTTAGAGGTTTGGAGTTTTTGGCAAGGCGCAACCGTTCGGATAAGTCATAATAATATAAAAATATGGAAAATATCAATATTATTATATACTAGCTGTTGCCCGTGACTTCGTCCGCGCGGACTTCGTTTACTCCGCACCGCTCCTCCCCCGTAGGTGATAGCGTAATAATATGTAGCATATATGTTGACCCGACCTGTTACTAATATTTATGCAAAATTTGAAGTAAATCCATGCAGTAGTTTTTGAGTTTACCCCGGACATACATTGACTTTCCTACGATTTTATTATATGTATAGATATTGATTGATAATAGATTCTCCTAATATGACCCAAACAAAAACAAGCAACCAATGAAACTAATAACTAAAATTAAGGTATATTTTATCAAATTTATACTCGTAGCTATGTTTCTGCGAAAGCTGCGGTGGTGGGATCGGTCTCTGAAAGTTTTTCTTATTTCGTCTTAAAACATTATCCGTTCTTTTGAAGCGGACCTCTAAGCTCGATAAACACTTCCTCTTGCTACTATGTAAGGTAATTGGTGTGATCATATTTATTCTTTAATCAGTTTAAAATAAATTTGACAAGTGTATACATTAAGACATTTTTTTAACAAAATATCCTTTAGAAATTTAATTAGTGTATACACTAAGATATTTTTTTAACAATTTATTCTTTAGAAATTTAATAAGTGCCTACGCTGAGATAATTTTCTTAATTATTTTCCTTTAGAGCGTCTTGTGCTCTTTTCCACAGTACCGAACAGAATTTTTATATCAGCGAGTATAAAATGATAATCTTAAAGGTGTCTCAAGAGTGCCACTGTAGCTAGAAGCATTTGAAGTTTCACAATGGAGCGAGTGAAACCTTCGAGATTCATCTGAAAGCTTTCAAAACTCGAGTTGAACGCCGTACTCTTTGTCTTTTGTTGTATCTTGTGGACGCTATTGTAGTTCTGTGATTCCAAATGCCGTGAGCTCGATATTGCTCAAGTTATTCTGTTACATCACTAATTGAACGTTAACGACAATTCATTTTCCTGTTTGTTCTTTTCATTCCATGCGATTATTTTCATCTATATACATATAATAAAATCGTAGGAAAGTCAATGTATGTCCGGGGTAAACCCAAAAAGTACTGCATGGATTTACTTCAAATTTTGCATGAATATTACTAACAGTTCGGGTCAACATATAGGCTACATATTATCACGCTATCACCAACGGGGGAGGAGCTGCGCGGAGTAAACGAAGTCCGCGCGAACGAAGTCGCGGGCAACAGCTAGTTTAAATATAAAAAATACAATAAATATAATAATAATAATATCGCTGCACAAATTAAACAAATCGATTTAAACCCAAAGTAAGCAAATTATTGTTATGCCATGGGTGTTAGTCAACGATACTAATACTTAGAAATACATATATAAATACTGTTACATAATAAATACCCAAACCCAGAAATACAAACATCTATGCTCATCACAGAAATGTTGTGTTGTCACAAATTTCCTTTCGAGAATTTTTGTTTTTTATAAGTAGCAAACAAGCAGCTGGGTCTCCTAATGGAAAGAGTCAACCATCGCCTATAGACACCAAATATGTTAATGGTGGATTGGTATCTTGTGGCGAGGTCTAATACCACATGATAAGTTTGGCGGATACCTTACCCTCCAAACCGGAAAATGACAGTTACAAGCACTGACGCTATTGCGGCAGGAATAGGTAAGGCGGTGGTATCAGACCCGGCGAGATAATGCAGAATTCTACCACTTAGTAGTCACGATGGTAGTGACTCGCATAGCCAATCGGTTGCCTTTTAAGATCTGCCTGGAAGAACGGCAGTTGGTCTATTATTCAAAGGAGCCCGGAACGAACACGGGGAAAAATTGAACCCGTGCCACATCGATTCGTAGTTAGGTTATTACTTCTAACAAGTGTGTAGACTGTAGAGCAGCTGTACTCAACCTGCGATCGACGGCCTTTTTGATTGACCCACTTGAGTCTACGTATATGTGCGAATCTTCTTTTTCTAAAATGAAATATACGAAGAATGTATACAGAAATAAACTCACAGATTCTCATCTGGATGATGTAATAAGAATAGCATGTAGCAAGAAGCCAGATCTTGATAAAATTGTGCAATAGTGTTCACAGTATCAAATATCGCATTAAAATACAGTTTTTTTGCAATCTTCTCATCAATAAAGTAAATACATCGTTACCTTTGATTTACGTTTTATTTATGACATAATAATTTCTCGCTTGCGGCCCGTGATCCCATGACTGAAACGTTTGTTGGCCCTGGTTAAAACAGGTTGAGTATGGCTGCTGTAGAGCGTGAAACAAGTACCACAGGGTTCATAAATGTGGTACATAATGAACGTATGGTAGCATGTACGTATATAGTAGAGTGGGTCATTTTTTAATTTTTTTAGCATGGGAGTAGAATTTGTACTTTATAAATATAAATATTTTCAAGAAAAAGAAATTACTCAATATTTTGAAGGCAGCCCACTCGTTTTTTAATTAGATAATTAATCAAAATAAAATAAATTAATAAATAATTTATTTTTGGCCAAAATTCGTGGAATACATCTAAAAAACGTTGAGAATTATTTTTTACTCCTTTCATTATTTATTATTATCAATACAAAAAATAGAGGCCCTTTTTTTCTTTTACTTCAATTTAGTAAAAAAATTATATTCAACAAATTTTAGTTGCTTTCCACGATTTATGACCAAAAAAATTTTTTTTTTTTTGTTGTAACCACGTCATTTGATTATTTATTTATTTAAACAACGAGTAGGCTACTTCAAAATAATGAGTATTTTTTTTATTTTCTTTTTTTTTATAAGTTACTAATTCTACCCTCATTTCAAAAAATTTCGACCCACCTATAGTCGCCCCATAATCGAACCACAATGTAGATTTCTAGGTGGTTTCCGGAACGTCTCGCCCGGGTGTATGATACCACCGCCTTACCTATTCATGCCGCGTTAGCGTCAATGCTTGTTACTGTCGTGTTCCGGTTTGGAAGGTAAGGTCAGTAAACTCATAACACTCCTCCACACCGATTTTAATACATAATTGAATAAGCCAATAAATAAATTGAAAAATTCTTGTGGTCATCTTTAGGAAATATTTTACTTATTTTTGTAATAAAAATAACTTAAACCAAATACTACCGCCAATAAAAGTTTGAGCCGTCATGCTTGCCACTTCAAAACATACTAATTACTAATTCATATACAAGGGTGTGGATGGAGTAGTTTGTTTCCCATAATCAAGCCAAACGTTAGTAAAGGTTTGGAGATTTTGGCAAGGCGCAAAGGTGCGGATAAGGCATAATAATATAAAAAATATATTATATTGACTGATAATGGTTCTCCTAATATGACCCAAACAAACACAAGCAACGAACTAATGAAACTAATAACTAAAATTAAGGTATATTTTATCAGGCTTATAGCTCGCTATGTTTCGGCGGAGGCTGCGGTGGTGGGATCGGTCTGCGAAAATGTTTCTTATATATATCGTCCCAAAACATTACCCGTTCTTTTAAAAGGGAACCTCTAAGCTCTAAAGTATGGTTCAGAGACATATGAGGAGACCAATCTGCACCAACAGGCGGCCATTCTGGTAGTCCAGAATTTGCTGGTATCGGTTTTCTGCAAAGAAAATAAATTAAGCAATATTTAATTTATTGATTTGACTGACATATTTAACGAGTGGTTAGCAACGAGTGGTTAGAACATGGTATTTGTGTTAGGTTCTCACTGCATACATATTTGTGTGGGTCATGGGTGGAGTGTGTCTCTTTCTACTATATAAAGCGACAATCGCCACATGTAAGTGCGGCCATGCGTAGTTTGCAAATTACTACTAATTCTACTAATTTGAGAAACAGTTTTTGCATTGCATAAGTAATTACGTAATTATTAAAATAAGCACATTTTAGAACTCACTATGTTAATTACAATACATTTTATGCTAATTTATTTATCGACGTGTATGATTAAAAAGGATTGAACGATTACCGAATATGTAAAAATCTACCATCTAGATAGTTTTATTTACACTGGCAATTGCAAGAAAGGGACATCATCCACTCTTGTCGTTGTCTTGCTCAGAGCGTTTTTTCCCTCTGTTATGTAAGAAACAAATGTCAACTTTATTTGTTACGAAATAAAGTACATTTTTATTTTTCAAATATTGCTTCGTAACAATTCCGGTTATAGTATATAAGTTCCTTGGTTCGAGTAAAACTGTGTGTCCACTTTGCCCTACTTTTTTCAATTATACCCTGTACAAGTTAGCTTGATCTTTTTGACAGATGTAAATTTTTCTGATCGACATAACTTTGCAATGACGAACATATTTATTCAATGATTCTTAATTTAATGATTTTAAAAATTGTAAAAATATTAAAAAAATACAAATAACATAAAAGTCCCTAAAGATTCAAGCGTTATCCGAAAATTTTAAGAAATTTTATTGCTTCAAAGTAAAATATAAATAGGAACACTGAAAATAAAAGACGCTTGTACAATGTTAAATCGGTCAGACGGATGGGACACAAATAAAAGGTAGTAACTGTTACAAATATCGATTACGAAAAATCATTAATTATTAAAGATCATTATTAAATTATTATTACAAACGGTTTGGTTGGAGTCTCTTTGACAAGTGGTTGGGGTCTTTTTAGCTGGTATAAACCTTTTTAGAAAAATAAGGTAAAAAAAAATTAATTCTAATTTGAATTACACATTCCATCGTTCCATCGACTGGCCATATAAGCTAAGCCGAACGTCGGGAACACTTGGGGTCAGTAGCGTGGAGTAAATTCAAGAGGAAAGAAGAGGTTAAAGAAAGAAGGAATGTAGTACATTAGTTATAATTTGGTATTATACTCGATCATCAGATAGAAATGAAGATATTTTCATCCTTCAAAATAATACAATATGTACAACTGTTTTATAAATTAGTGTCTATAAAACCGATATATTTGTTACCTTATGTTGGTCCTGAACCTTTTGAAGAACAATACATCTGCCTTCTTGTCCTGCAGTTTGTAGTGCAACTGCACTGCAGTTTGCACTGCAGTATAGGTGCTAAAGATGTCACTGATATCGTGACTATATCGTGAGGTGGTAGATTTCTGTATACCTTTCCGGGTTTAGCAATACCGCTTCGCTTATTCTTTTCGCAATCACGTCAGCGTCATTTTCATGTTCTTAATTAAAAAATTGAGTAAATCTTAAGAAATAGGCCATAAATTAAATATATAGATGAAGTTATTCCGTTCCTTCCTAATCAAAAGCATCTACAATTCAAAATACTACTTACCCTGTTGTTATAAAACTATGCCATATTGTTCGCATTTTGTCCACCATTTTTAAATATTGTTCAGAGAGTACTACAGGATTATGAGGCATGTATTTAAAATCTAATACTGCTGAAGACTGAGCACAATGACTCGCACCACGTACATTTGTATGAGGGACAAAAGGTGTATTATCATCTACGTATGAGTATTCGTACAAATATATGTTAGTATTTCCTGCTTCTACTTGTAATTTCACTGAACGAAGTGTGGAATATGTAAAGTATATATCTGAAAAGTAATTTACGTAGCCCAAAATAGTTTCAGGACTCACAGGTTTATCACCAAAATAATACTGTTTTATTTTTTTTGTTACTTCTTCCTTTTGTAAGTCGTTTTCAAATTGTAAGTCAGCAGGTAGGAAGTTTGAAAACTTTTCGTTCATTTTATCTTTCCATAAATCAAATAGGTGTATGAAAAATAGCCCTTCCATATTCGTAAAACCATACAGCATTGGCAGTTTCTCGTAATTACCACTCATAAGTATATTAACTGGGTCATCGTCAAGAAATCTTTCATTCCCTGTCTCACGTTCAACACAAGGAGAAAATAAAAATGTAGCATCTTGTCTGTAGAAAAGATTGACAGTATTTAATTTTTCGATTGGAACAGATTTAAAAAAATCTTCTAATGCATATATATCGTCAACATTATTAAAATTTAAGAATTTGGCATACTCCTTAGCATTTTGCACTGGATCAGCCTGAACACTAAAAGCAGCAGTATTTGCACCGCTCTCAGGAATTACTTTTTGAAATAAACCCTTTGTCATTTTTGAAATCATCAAAAGGTCAACTGCTGACGAACCGGAACTATAACCGGCAATTGTAATGTCATTGGGATTACCACCGAAAATTGCAATATTGTTCTTCACCCAGCGCAGCAGTGCTACTTGGTCTTTCATGCCAGCATTACCAGGTATATATTCAGTCCCTAAACAAAGGAATCCATGAGCAGCAACTCTATAGTTAAAAGTTACAACTATTATATTTTTTTGGGCTACTAACTGTTTTGGTGTAAGAAGATTTCTGTATCCATACACATAGCCCCCACCGTGAACATATACGACTACCGGAATAGATTTCTGCTGTATTACTGGTATGTAAATATTTGCTATAAGACAGTTTTCTTGTACAGTAGTATTTACTATTAATCCCAAAGGATCTGTTTGTGGACATATTATTCTTTCATCAATAGCATCTAATATATCACTCCATTTTGGTGGTGGAAGAGGTGCCTGTAAAAACAAAGAAAATTATGATGAGAGTTAAAGCGAAAACATCTTCAGCTTATACTTAATTTGAGGAATCAAAATATTTAAAAAAATAATATTCTCATAGAATGTTACAAAAATTAAACTGAGGTCTTTTTAATGCTTTGCAACTTGGTAAAGTTTTAGCAGTGTTTTTGTACTTCATTTCAATTTGGAAGTACTGGGATTTTTTTATTTTTTTTTTCTCAAAAGTGTAATACTTGCCTTAGAATGGGACTTATTGTCTTCGGTTAGTTATTCTACAATTATTATGAGTCTAGTTATCTGTTTACTTTAAGAAAATTATAGTTTTATTTGTTTTCTTTTCTGGTTCTGTACTACAAAAAAAATGGAACTCTAATACTATCATTTTGTTGTTCGTCTGTCCGTGTGTTTAGACTCTTTTTCTCAGGAACACGTAGAGATATCAATTTGAAATTAAACCAAATACTTAGGTCAGCGGTTTCTCCTAGTTGTGATTTTTTTCAAATAAACATGATCAAAAAATATGACCATATAATAGGTAGAAGTATTTACGTATTTTGAATGTATTATTAGTAATCAAACTTCTTTGGCTGTACTGAATGTAACTGGCTGGTTTTAATGCCATTAAATGTGACATTCTGAAGATGCAATTTCTCCATTCCATATTTGGGAAAGTGGAGCAAGATCGACATATTAGTAGCTACGACATAGCTAAATATTGTATGTTGATCATAAAATAGTTTTACGTCATTTACAAAAGTCTGAGTACAAGAAAAAACTTGACATTTGGGTACCACATGATCTCACTGAGAGAAACCTAATGCAGCGTGTTTCCATTTGCGATTCTTTGTTGAAACGTAACAAATCCGAACCATTTCTTAAACAGTTGATTACGGCTGATGGAAAATGGGTGACTTACGATAAGAATGTGCAAAAAATATCATGGTCGAAGCATGGACAAGCCCCACAGACCGTGACAAAGCCTGACTCGGAACAAAGTGATGCTATATGTATGGTGGGATTGGAAAGGAATCGTCCACTATAAGCTTTTGTCACCGGGTAAAACTATCGATTCTGAACTGTACTATCAGTAACTGATGAGTTAAAAAAAAGCTATTGAGAAAAACCGGCCGGAGCTGGTGAATAGAAGGGCGTGGTGTTCCACCATGACAACGTCAGACCGCACTCATCTATATCCACGCAGAAAAAATTGAGAGAGCTTGGCTGGGATGTATTGATGCATCCTTCGTATAGCCCTGACCTTGCTCCTTCAGATTTCTACCTGTTTCGGTCATTTCAGAACTCTTTAAGAAGCATAAAGCTAAACTCAAAAGAACACTGTGAACACTACCTGTTAGATTTTTTTAATCAAAAATCTCAAAATTTCTACAGGAATGCGATCATGGCATAAATTTCTACAGGAATCGATCAAAACGGCACATACATATTATAAATAAATAAAAATTTATTTTCTTTGTATGAACAATACGAAAATACTTTTGCCCTATCTTATATGTCGCATATTTTGCGATTTCAAAAGGGAATTAAAACCTAAAAGGTACTTCCGGTTGGCCTAGAATTGTGAAATTTGGCGAAAAGTAATGTCTTACAGCACATGTAAAAGAAAAAACCAAATACGGTAATTTTTACTGTAAAAGTGTTTAGTTACTTAGTTACATCTCAAATAAAGGCGATCCAAATACATGGTCGTTTATATGTTGCATATTTTGAGATTTTACAAGAAAATCTGAATTTCTAGGGTATGTACATCTCGTTGACCTAGAACCATGAAATTCTTGTATTGCCAAGGTTACCTACAAGTTTGTATGAAACCCTCGAGTATTCGAGTCCAACTCGCACTTGACCGTTTTTGTCGATAACCAAGTAAATGGCTAGGACGACTATTTATCGTTTACGCACAACTTTCTATATCACATCCGTTTAATTTGACAGGAATGCCAGAAGCAATAAACCTGCTCCACAAACAGGTGGTATAGGTCAAATGCTTCAAAAAAGACCAGCAACGCTACTGTAACACTTTTACTGTAATTTCTCCGAAAACTTCGCACAATAAAAACGTATTATTTCTGTCAATGAATACTAGATGATTGTCAATTACATCAAATTGAATGGTTTTACTTACTCTATTCTTTTATGGGTGCGCAAATTTCAGTATGTTATCTCTATAAATTAATTTTATTTAAATTTATTTATCATTTATTTTTTTATAGATTAATTATTTATACATTATACGATTATATTGTATGTACGAAATATTTCATGAAATTATTTAAAAAAAAAATCAAAATAAAAAAAAATAAAAAAATCTTTATTCATAAATAGTCCGGGAGGAATCGGCGCATGAGTACCGAAAACTATTCCACCTCAATTTTTTTATGCGATCCTCTTCAAATTGCCCTACTGATGATATAAATGCATGTTGCCATGGGGCAACCCGGTGCCATATTGTTTAAACCGAAATTTTTTAAGCAATTGCAAGGAATTGTTATTTTTCAACCGGACAATTTTTTTTTATATTCTTTATTGAAATACCAATAAAAAAGGTCCTATGACTTTTCACGATAAAGTTAATATTTTTAAAGATATGAATTTTTAAAGGTTCGAAAAATCTCAAATTTGGGTACTTTCGACCCATGAAAAATATATTTAAAAAAAAACATAATGTTTAAGTTATATTTTTTTTAAATTCTCTATACAGTAGTTAATAATATTGTTAATAGAGATTTAAAAAAATGTCAGTGTTTATATCTTTTTTTTTAATTGTTAATTTCGCGCGCTCACAAGTGTGCGTCGCTTACTGGACTTCCTGAAGATTTTCATTTTGTTTGTGTAGTTGTATTTATCTTCGCCTAATTTTTTCTTCACTTGTGTAATTTGCATAACATGTTCTGTGCCACAAAAATGTTTGTTTGTCAAGAGAAGAATTAAACAAATTTTCAAATCGGATAGCAACCTCATCTTTTCGTCGATAAGTTGCACGTTGTACAGTTATATATGTATCAGGCTTCAGTTTTTTCACTACATCGGTTTCATTTTCACAAAAAATACATGGTAGGATATTATCAGAATATATTCTTTTCTTGGGAACAACTAAAAACGACATGAAACTCCCATTTATTGTAACGAAAAATCACAAAAACTAAAAATATATCCATCTAATAATGTTAATAATACATGAAATCACTGAACCTCTTTGTATAAAACCTTAAGATCTTTGTTTGTTCTTGTGACAAAATTATTGATTATATATAACATTTAAAATAAAAATACAAGTTAGTGCATGTTGATTCTCAACTGATCATTCTTTGTTTTTTACTCATCATTTTACAGTTTTTCAGTATTTTTTATTTCGTTCAAGATTTAATATTGTTAAACGTTGTTGCACCCATTTCAGTGATTTTGTGTATTATTAACATTATTAGATGGATATAGTTTTAGTTTTTTTGATTTTTCGATACAATAAATGTAAGTGTCATGTCGTTTTTAGTTGTTCCCAAGAAAAGAAAATATTCTGATGATATCCCATCATGTATTTTTTGTGAAAATGAAAACGATATAGTGAAGCCTGATACATATATATATATATATATATATATATATATATATATATATATATATATATATATATATATATATATATAACTACAACGTGCAACTTATCGACGAAAAAGAGAAATACAACTACACAAACAAAATGAAAATCTTCAGGAAGTCCAGTAAGCGACGCATACTTGTGAGCGCGCGAAATTAACAATTAGAAAAAAGATATAAACACTGACATTTTTTTAAATCTCTATTAACAATATTATTAACTACTGTATAGAGAATTTAAAAAAATATAACTTAAACATTATGTTTTTTTTTAAATATATTTTTCATGGGTCGAAAGTACACAAATTTGAGATTTTTCGAACCTTTAAAAATTCATATCTTTAAAAATATTAACTTTATCGTGAAAAGTCATAGGACCTTTTTTATTGGTATTTCAATAAAGAATATAAAAAAAAAATTGTCCGGTTGAAAAATAACAATTCCTTGCAATTGCTTAAAAAATTTCGGTTTAAACAATATGGCACCGGGTTGCCCCATGGCAACATGCATTTATATCATCAGTAGGGCAATTTGAAGAGGATCGCATAAAAAAATTGAGGTGGAATTTTGAAATTGAAATTCCTCCCGGACTAAAACTGGTTTACATAAAAACATGCGAGTCGTTCGGTGTCTCCTTTTGTTTGTCCTCCTAACACAAGTACATTTGCACTTGTGTTAGGAGGCACCGCTCTTCCGTAACAAAATATTGTTATCTATGTTAAAGCTATGGATACACCGGGAAAAATGTTATTTTATCTAAAATTTGGAAACATAAATTTATCAGTCATGTATGTGAGTGTGTATGTGTGTGTGTATGTGTGTGTGTTTATGTGTATGTTTGTGTGTGTGTATGTTTGTGTGTGTGTGTATGTGTGTGTATGTATGTGTGAGTACATATTTTTGTGCCGTATCTCGCTTTTTAATATTTTAGGCTATTATATATAATCTATTACATATATAAAAAAATTTTAGAACAACTATGCCATTTTCTTACATAATCCTTCCAAGTCGTCATAACTTTGTGTCTTAAGCCAGGATGTTACAGTTATCTTACAGTTATAATAGGTCATAGGATAAATATTCAATTTTTTGTTGATGCTATTATACAGACTTGCCGATTGGCTATGTAGTTGTCTCGCGGCAAAGACAGTTTTTGTTTTTACTATTTTAATTTTAATCTCGATGTATTCGTTAGGTAGATGGTAAAGGTGTGCATAAGCATTTAAACACGCCACTAAAGTTTCGCTACCTGCTACTTCTTGACTTTAGGTTTACCAGTATCTAAAATACAGGTTTTAGATTTTTTGCAGGAGATGATTAAAGTGATATTATTTTATATCAAAATATTTAATTTTAAAAGTTTTAACTTTTTTAAATTTATAGTTTATAGCACAGGAAATAGCTTTCACATATTATATATATAGCATCATCTCTCGAACACACGGACAAAAAAGTCAATCATTCGCAAAGGCAGAACGCTTGTGTTTATTTTAGTGGGCTGGATTGTCATGACGAACTTTATGAAAATACTTGATTTTATTTACTTCGTATTCAAATTTGATATTTACGAGTTCAAAAATTTTATAGCATGGAAAACGAGGTATCCTGTTAAATACGCAACATTTGGCCCCCCTATTCGTCAATTCACAATTTATACCTCTGTTGTTTATACACGATGGTCGTCTCTTTCATTTATTTATGTAAATTGTAAACCTTTATGTTCAGTAAAATATAAACACACCAACTTAAAAGCTGGTAAGCGTACAGAAGGGCATAAGTGATGCAAATTAATTAAAAAATATATAAAAAATGGGAATCTTAATACCAATATTTTGGGAGATTTTTTTATATAGAAAAAGGGGGTAAGCGGACAGGAGGCTCACATGATGGTAAGTAATCACCGCCGGCCATGGACAACTACACCATCAGAAGACTTGCAGTTGCGTTGCCGGCCTTTTAAGAAAGTGTAGGTTTATTCTTAAAAGACCTAAGTCCATTATCCATTCGGAAAAACCTTTGCCGGTAATTGGTTACACAGAAAAGTAGTGCGGATAAAAAATTACCTCGAAAATCGCACAGTTGTGGATTTCCATACATCGAGATGGTGAGAATGATATTTTAAATTTTTTTTCAATGTCCGATGGTGGAATTCTGTGGCAGAAATTAATCTAAAGATTTCTTCAGGACACTCGCCATGATAGATCCGATAGATGATGCAGAGATACAAACAGAGCGCGGGAACTCCAGTTAATCATAAAATTTTATTCTTTAACACTTTTGCCATTTAATCCGTAAACCCACACATAACAGTTTAAATACAGAAGACTCGTGGATTGATTTAATATTTGTATCATCACCAGTCACACATTTATGATATAAATTGTATTCGCCCAAGCCACAATAATTATAAATAAAAGTTTGCAAAATTTTGTAAGAATTTAATAAAAATCACAGAACAGGATAATTCTTCTCTTGATTGATCGAATGTTTTTGACAGCTCAACTGTAGATGCCAAGGTTAATTGCTTCAACATCAAAATTACGCATATAGATGTAAGTCCACCTTTTGAACCTGTTTTAATAGGTGTAGGTTTAATATTATAAAGAAGTAAAGTTTGTCAGATTTTTGTTGTTAATACGAAGTAATTTTCGGAACAAATATTATATAATATTAAAATGAAAATTATTTTACTAAAAACTCTACAGTACTCCTAACTGACAAAGGATATTTTATTCCAATGTTTTAGTTGAATGTCCTACATTCGTTAACCCGCGGGAGATGACTAGTCTATAGTAATATAATACAGATATAAGCTATGTTTATTTGAAATGGATAAAACCAAAAACTACTGGACTGATTTTAAGATTTAATTCAATATATAAAGCTACATTATTATCGAGTATTGTATTCTACCGTATTGTTTACGCAAATGAGAAAGTTAGATATTTAAGTGAACGAAGTTTCCGTAGTATAATATCTAGTTGATATAAATAAAAAAAAATTGATGTCATAAGAAAACTCGGCCTAGACAGCGGCATAAATTCTAGTAGAATATAAAGATAAATGCTCAGTCGAACGCGTTTATCAAATCCATACATTTTTTATTCTACTAGTGTTAATACTACTTGTCTAGATTTGCTGTTTAGTTTTACCTTGAACCTGTGTACTCCAGTGGGTATAGTCGCATAAGGTATTCCATTGAACTCGAATATGTTGTCCACCTCATTCTTGTATCCTCGCACAACGCCCTGTGAAGTGTGCACAAGTCGGAACTCACGTTCCGCAGCTACAGTAAAAATAAGAAGGAAAAAATTAAACACAACCGTCCACATTGTTGTTATATCAGATACTAATATAAAATTAAAATATGTTTTTAGTTAAGATGCATGGATAGCAAAATGGTCATGATGCTTTAATATATTGGTGTCCCACACGAAGTAAATGGAGTCGCCTTGTTGAATCTCTACTTAAATATCAAGCTAAACTTAATTTTACACTCGCGCAAATACGTTAGTGTTTGCTCACGGAACGCCAATAAAAAATTAGAAGCAGTTGCCTCGGGATAATATTATCGAATTCATCGATCCTATGAATAATCGGTGCTAATGTTGTTTCCTATGAATAATCGGTGGTAATGTTTGGACAACAGAGGTTACTTTGTATTAATTATTTCTTTAGCAATTTCATTTATTTTTAGTACTTTAATCTAATCTATCTTTAATATATGTTGCTTAGACTTTTGTATATTATTTTATCACATTATTTGATATTTTAGAAATAACAGTTGGTATGGTGTCACGTAAGGGTTGTGATGGAGTTAGCCTATCGGTCGGTTTGTCTATTTGTGTAGGGGAAGAGATAACAGGGTATCTTCTTATTTAGGTTGGGAGAGAAATAAGGTAGACGCTAGTAAATATTATAATATTTTAATATTTCGACATTTAACTGACTTTCAGACTGCTAGACTTGTTTATTTTAGCAATTACCACTGTATCACGTCTTACGATATTTTAATGTGGGGACGAGTCACTGACATCGATACAGTCTTTATCCTACAGAAAAGGGCTATACGAGCAGCGAAATCAATGTATGTATAGAAACATTCCTAGCGCTCAAAATTGACTTAATTTTTGATTGTGCCGCGTTAATACAATTGTGCCTCTCAATAATGGTATTATGCTCAATGAAATAAGTTAATTATTGTTGATTTTTTCCAGTTTGAAGTACAAGATGTTTGTGTGTTCTCTTTGCTACATTAGAAACGAATTGGTTTTTTAAATAGATTGCGACAAAATACACTAGCTAGGCTAGGTATTTAAAGCTCAAAGGAGCTAAAAGTATATTAAAACATAGATATTTGAACAGTTGTCACCTCTGTGGTCTAGTAGTCTGGTGTCGATTTTGACCGCATTAGGTACTAGGTTTAATTCTCGTGTCGAGCAATTTGAAAAATGTGTTTTTTCAATTTTCTGATAAAAAGAACATTGCCCGGGATTGAATAAGTGCTCGCTTGGCGATAGACAATTATACCCAGGATCGTATTTACCCTTCTATATACACTAATGCCCTTTTGGTCCCAGTCCACAACACAGAAAGTTATTTGGAATCTTTTACGCTTACAGCAATACGTCTCTGGAATTATCTCCCAAATTATATTCAAGAGGTTCCATCAAGAAATATATTTTAATCTAGAATATATGATTACTACTTTAAGGTTAACTAGTAGAAAATGTCTTCAGACGTTAAGTTCACCTTTTGTACATTTTGTGTAACAAATATTTAAAACAAAACTTGAGAGGTGTCAAGGGACACCTGGATGGAACGAAGTTCCTTTTATTATTATTTACAAAAAACCTGTATACACTCAACAAAAATAATCGTCGCGACACCACACTGTTCAATGCGAAATAGAAATGAAAATATCTGGCTTGCTTTTTATAAGAGAGAAAAAGAGAGAGAGAGAGAGAGAGAGAAACATCCGCACGCCGCACAGCTTACAATACCTTACTATAGCAAAAGTGTCGTGATAACTTTTCGTAAGAATTTTTTCCGTCTAGCCCCCTTTCACAACGTGCGATAAGGAACTTCGTAGAATTTCGACCCATGGTCGAATTTCGGCACCCGGTCGAATTTCGGCACCCGGTCGAATTTCGAACCGCGGTCGAATTTCGGAACCCGGTCGAATTTCGATCCACGATCGAATTTCGGCACCCGATCGAATTTCAACCCGTGGTCGAATTTCGGCACCCGGTCGAAATCCGACCGGCGGTCGAAACTCGGCAACAGATCGAAATTCGACACTCGTTCGCAATTCGACTGTCCGTCGAAATTCAACTTTTGGTCGAAATTCGACATTCATCCGAAATTCTGTATAAATGTCGAACATTTGGCGCTAGAAAAAAGTAAACTCAATCAAATAGTAGATACACTCTTTCACTTTCAATGCACGAGCTAAAGGGAAGTGGCTGGATATTTCTGTGCTTACAATACCTTACTATAGCAAAAAGTGTCGTGACAACTTTTCGTAAGATTTTTTTCCGTCTAGCCCCCTTTCACAACGCGCGATAAGGAACTTCGTTCCAATAAATAAAATTTGTTGTAAATGGCAAAATTTTTATAATTAAAAAGCTGTATGTCACAAAACTTAATTCGATTTTTAGCAGTTTTAAGTACATATTAAAAAAAAATGTAAAATATTGAAAAGCGACTGGTTAAAAAATTAAGTCAAATCTTTCATTGCTACCTTTCATATAGCACCCTCCCTAACTACTTTTTTAGGCCGTCCAATTGTTGTTCTTATTTTAAACTTCACGCACCACTGATTTGAATATAACAATGCGATGTTTACCCAATCAGGGACGAGCATTGATCATACCGCCAATCATTATTACTTGATGGTAATAAAAAACAAACTAGCTGTTTAAAGAAAACAAACGTCGTGGGGCTGTTTATGGAAGACATTTTGTTTGATGTTACGAGTCTAGATGTCTATGTCGATGTATACGAGGAATCTATAATACGAGTAGCAGTGAATATTTAAGAGCTTTGTTTAAAGAGATAAATATCTTAACCGTGCATAGTCAGTACGTTTTTGAAAGTATCCCGTAGGTATGTTAGAAAAAATATTCACTTATTCAGCAAAAATAAAGATAGCCGCGATTTCAATACAAGAAATAAAAATAAGATAGCTATACAGAAACACAGATTACATAAAAAATCTAAATGTTTGATAGGAATCAGTGTTCGGATTTATAATGTGATTCCTGATGAAATCTGAAACTATTCTGAAAGAAAATTTAAAATGTTCATAAAAAGGGTTCTGCATCAAATAGCTTATTACAAACGAAGTGAATATTTTAGTAACACTAATGCTTGGATTTGTAAGTATAATAATTATAAATGGTATTAATAAGTATTCGTTACATTTTATTTCAATTAGATCTCTTATTGATATTTTTTTGAAAATGTTATATTTTGTCATATTATTTTCCTTAACATTATTTTTATTATATTATTTGATATGTTTGATATTTGACATTTTTTTTTTGATATTATGTTGAACCTTATTTTTTAGTTTTATTTTTACATTTATTATTATTTTTGACATGTACATATGTGGTATCTTACTTATTTTTATATATTGTTTTATCACGACTTTATTTTTCAATCAACGTGAGAACTAGTGGCGCTCAGGAAATGTTAAAATCATTCCAAAATTTACTGGTTACTTTTACTTATTTTTTTTTTTAATACTAGCTGCACCTTGCCGCCCGCTGCGTTATAAAAGTTTTAGGTGAATCCCACGAGAACAATTTTTTTTACAGGATAATAACTAGCTTTTGTGCTTCTTCAAGTTATCATCTACCTGTGTGCCAAATTTCATTTAAATTCGTTAAGTAGTTTTTGCGTTATTGAATAACAAACATCCATCCATCCAAAAATCCAAACTTTCTTATTTATAATATTATAATATATACTAATCAGGTTTTTAAAAGCAGCACTTACAATTGTTAGTTTTATTTATGTTTCTTGGTATATTTTTCCGGTTCTTCAAATTACTTTATCTGCATATAGTAGTATCGGTGAAGCATTAATTATTTTTACCATTCTTTCGGCGAATCGAGCTATCGGTAAAAAAAGGTATCGGTTAAGAATTTTCTCTTTGAATCGATGAACGGTGAACAGTGATTTCTATGTACAGTTACGTCGTTCAAGAGTAATTCTGTAAATTATTCGGAGCTCGTTTAATATTGTATTATTGTTACTTTTGTATTGCTGACGTTCAGAATATTTATGTTCCATACTCATTTTGAATAAAATTATTGATTGATTGATTAATTGAATAATTGTCGGGATTACATTTCTTATTTGATTTAAATTATACGTTATATCCGAAATGAATCTCAAGAGCACGTGGTTAATGTTCTCCGATTAAAGGTCGTCGGTGCACACTAGAACACGGACACAAAGAAATGTGTTCTTTAAAAAATAACTTTAAAAAACGTTGAAATAAAAAAAAAACGTTAAGAAAAGGATCAAAAAAAGTAGTTGGCGAACCACAGCAGGAACTCAGGACAGAAGTTAGCTTCTCACAGGGGGGAAGGCTTCGGCGGAAGGTCGGCGCTATAGCTCAGGTAGCTGCGTGTATTGCAACAGGAGGCTGTCAGGAGGCAACAGGAGGAGGAATCTGGGATGGGAAAATGGGATAATCACCGACCCCCCTGATAGCAGTCCGCACTTATTACACCGTATTCCTATTCGAAAGGACGCTACGGAGGAAAAACAGGTTTATAGGTCTCCATTCCGTCACGGTCAGAAAGGGGCACTAGCCGACCTACGTTTTGTCGTTGTTAAAAAACAATTCCTTAAGCGTGCGGACGAATAGTAACGTATTTATTATTTACATTACAATGGTTAGAACATTTTATTAAATACTAGCTGTACTCGCGACTTCGTCAGCGTAGAATTTTTTAAAAGTAAAAGTAGCTCAAGTTATTCCTTATTACATTCGCAATTTGCCACTGAAAGTCCCGTCAAAATTGGTCCAGCCGTTTCGGATATTACCCGGAACAAACAGACAGACAGACAAAAATGGTAAAAAAAAAATGTTATTTTGGTATGTGTACCGTCACGCGAAACTAGAGGTCGAAAGCCGGGATCCCGGATTTCGAAAATACCGGGATACCGGGCCAAGTGTAGATCTTAAAAATACCGGTTTTAATTTCACAGTAACCGGGATATTCGGTATTTTCGGTTTTTAGTTAAATAAAACACCAATAAAAACAAAATCAAGCTTAGCGCAATTTAATTCAAGCCACGCGTGAGATATATATTATTAAGAGTATACGCAACAGTTACAAAAAGACCGACGACGAGCACTCCCGAAATTCTCAAATTCGCACGTCGCGTCGATAGCAGAGTTTAGCCAATCGTCGTGACAAAATATGTCAAGTAAAATAATTCCTACTTAATTACCTGTTTTGTTAAAGAATTTAAATTTTGATTAAGCATATCAAAGTCAATTTTATATTTTTATGAGAGTGTATTATAGTATTAGAGAGATATTATAAAAGATTTTTTAACGTTTCGCTAAGTATGTACATAAGGAAGCTACTGATTTTGCCCCGATTTTCGAAAATCGAGTTTTGACCAGATCTCTGCGTTTTTAGGGCCTAAGAACCTTTTCCGACTATTTTCACCATGACGTCAATATATCTGTATGTGTGTGTGGGTGTATGTGTGTATGTATATATCTCATAACTTTTGAACAGGTGGATCGATCGAAATGCGGTTGATGGCATTCGATTGGATTTCGCTCAACTTAGACTTCTTGAAAAGTTAAACTAATTTGATCTAGGAGATTTTGAGAAATTTAAAAAAAAAACCAAATTTTTTGCTTAATAGTATTTTTTAATAAGATATTAGTGTACCGATGGAGTACAAACACTAATCAGCTCTATTCCTCAAAAAAACTATGTCTTATGCATAAATTATATCAAAATCGGTTTATCCGTTTGGGAGTAATCTTTGACCGAAAATTTACAAAAAAAGGTTTTATTCCGACGGTACTTCGAAATTTTTCAACCAATAATTATGATATTCTTCGACATTTTAGCATTAAAAAACTAGGTCGGGTGGCGTTTCAAAAGCTAAAATTCGATCTAATTTTCAAAAGTTAGCTTTTCAAATATTAAAACTACGTTGTTTTTAGCAAAATTACCCGTAGGCGTATCATTTAACGTTTGCAATTTGCCAGCGATCAGCGATGACTCTTAAACGTAATAAAAAAATCATCAAAAACGTCGCCAATTGCTTGCTGTTCACTAGATGCACTTTTTGCAATGTCACAGCATTTAAACTAATCAAGCAGCAACGACAACCACTAATCTACAAGGCTGTTATGTGTCTTGCAATAACTAAACAAACACGATAATTTCGCATTGCGAGTTACGTGATCACCCCGCCGATTGATTTAAAAATTTTATCACCTTTTCTCCTTTAAAAACTGCGCCAAATACTGTTAATTGGAGTAAACTCGGTCAATTTGTTTGGGATTTATCAATGTCGAAAAATGTTAAAAAAATGTTTTTGACATTACTTCGCAATTTTTCTACCTATTATATAGCTAAAACAAAATTCTAGAGAGTAAAATTTATATTATGGGATATCCATTTTATCTCTCCTCATCGTGCCTACGAGTAAATAATAAAAAACCTTCCTAATTCCATGTTACCAGGAAATACTACTTAGGAATTTGATTAAACCAAAAATTTTCTAACTACCTATATGTAAGTTACATTGGTATGTTAATAACGTGAGCCTAAAATACATGCCACGTAAAGTCTGCTTTTTTTTACTAGGGGGCGAAAGATTTAGTCATTACACGAACTCTACAAAGCTGAGTGGCTTAGATGGCGACGTATGCAATTCCAAAGAGTCTTAGAGTACCCTTACACTTAGACTCTTTGTCCTGCATACTGGATTTCATTCAGATCATGCTACCAATATATACTTCAATATGTGACAACTCACAAATTGACACAGTAATTATTAAATTTATTTTTGGTAATTATGATGTGCATGATGTGCTTTTCCTGAGTGGTAAATCTGGAAGTATGTCAAACTTCATTGAAACTTATCTAGCTCCCCGTGTTGGTTCCGGGCTGCTTTGAAGAATAGACCAACTGCCGTTCTGCCAGGCAGATCGTAAAAGGCGACCGCATGGCTATGCGAGTCACTACCATCGTGCCTACTAGGTGGTAGAGTTCTGCATTGTCTAGCCCGGGTCAGGTACCACCGCCTTACCTATCTCCTGCCGCAATAGCGTCAGTGCTTGTCGCTGTCGTGTTCCGGTTTGGAAGGTAAGATAGCCGGTAAACTTATGCATGTGCATTAGACCTCGCCACAAGATAGCAACGCACCATTAACATCTTTGGTGTCTATAGGCGATGGTTGACACTTTCGATCAGGAGACCCATCTGCTTGTTTGCTATCTTATGATATAAAAAAAAGCTATTTCAGTGTAAAAAAAGTTATATAATGCATGCACATACACCAACTATGTAGGTATCATTTGTTTGACGGCTTAGTCACATTAATTAATTATCTACCTTTATCCTAGCTTCGCTTTAAAGAGACGTCCATCTATTCTCGTCTAAACGAAGCTTTCAATGCCAACCACAGTCTGTGGCATTCCCCCATAAACAACCAAAATGGGTTAGACATCGAACGACTGACGGACAGACTTAACTTCGTAGCAGTAGGCCCGTCAGAGCCCACTAGATACCCGCCAAACGACGTGACACACAGACCGAGCGTACTCGATATAGCGCTGATGAGGAACGTAGATTTACAACTGCGTTCAGTATCAGTGTTACACGAACTCGACTCAGAACACCGACCGGTAGTTTTCAAACTAGGTTCCCCCCACCATGCGCACGCCGTCCGCATGAAAAAGATAATCGATTGGAAAAAACTCGATGAGAATTTTCAATCGATACAATCAGAGCACCTCGACCAAATTCCTGGCAACATTAGTACGGTAGAGGAAGCCAAATCCGCCATTAAGTCACTCACTAGCCACATAGAATCGGTAGTCGATAGCTCCTCGCGGGAAATACCGGACGCCTTTCGGGGCAGATGGGAACTACCGGAAGAGCTACGCGACCTACTGAGACGCAAAAACGCCGCTACGCGGCTCTACGACCGATACATGACCGACGACAATCGCCGTTCGCTACGAGCTTTACAAAGAGAAGTAAAGCGGCGCATCGCCGAGTATCGTAACGAACGGTGGGACAGACTGTTAAGTGAGGTCTCGCCATCGCACACGGCCTACTGGCCGTTGGCGAGGGCCTTTAAAAACGAACCAGTAGTAGAGATGCCTCCACTCATTCGACCTAATCAAACGCCCGCTTTTGATGATGCAGACAAAGCCGAATGCCTGGCCGACAGTATCCAAACACAATGTTCCCCATCAAACCAGCCTACGGACCTAGACCACGTCCATCTTGTGGATAGCGAAATAGAGCGCAGGGCGGCGCTACCACCGGAGGGTGACCCGCTTCTACCCACCGATCCCGAAGAAGTAGGCGACATAATAAAAGGTCTACACAATAAAAAGGCCCCGGGGCCCGATAAAATCACTAATAAGGTAGTTAAATACCTCCCCCCCTCCCTAATATGCCTACTAGTGTGCATCTTCAATGCACTACTAGCCGGCTGCGCGTTTCCAGACGAGTGGAAAGAAGCCACCGTCATAGGAATTCACAAACCGGGTAAACCCCGCAATAAAGTCAGTAGTTACCGCCCCATTAGCCTAATAAATACGTTAGGCAAAATCTATGAAAAAATCATTCTCGCTCGCCTTAAGGCATTTATTCACGAGAAAGGCCTCTTAATAAATGAGCAGTTCGGGTTCCGAGCGGCTCACTCTTGCACTCATCAAGTGCACCGTCTCACTGAATATATCCTAACCGGGTTAAACGCAGCCCCGGGGCTGCAAATTCCCACAGGCGCCCTATTCTTCGACGTCGCAAAGGCGTTCGACAAAGTCTGGCACAATGGCTTAATATACAAGCTATACCAAATGGGCGTGCCCGACAGACTCGTACTCATCATACGAGAGTACCTCACCAACCGCCGATTCAAATTCCGCGTGGAAGGAGCCTTCTCCACCCACAGATCGATTACAGCAGGTGTCCCGCAGGGCTCCATACTGTCACCCGTATTATTCTCCCTCTATACGTGCGACGTACCACGCGAGCCGCACGTCGAGCTCGCGTTGTTCGCCGACGACACCGCCCTCTATACGTCCAACTTTTCCGAAGTAACAATCACCAAGCGGCTGCAGGCTGCGGCCAACACCCTCGGTGATTGGTTCAGAAAATGGCGTATCGAAATAAATCCCTCAAAAAGTGCAGCCGTGTACTTTCGCCGCGGTAAACACCCGCGACAACAAAGGCGCGGTCTGTGTAAACTAGGCAACATTACCCTGTTCGGAAACGTCATCCCGTGGGAAAAGAATGTCAAGTACCTCGGGGTAACGTTGGACAGCAAAATGTCATTCAAACCGCACATACAAAGAATGAAAGTTAAGGCTAAGTTCGTTGTAGGTCGGTTATATCATCTTATCAATAAACGCAGTAAAATGTCACTTAGACACAAGGTGACACTTTACAAGTCGTGCGTACGCCCCATCCTTTCATACGCTTGCGTAGCGTTTGCCCATCTCCCCCGTACGGACTTGCATCCGTTGCAAGTGGTACAAAATAAATTCCTGCGTATTGCCACGGGAGCACCGTGGTATATGCGCAACGTAGACCTCCATAACGATCTTGAATTGCCGAGCTTAGCAAAGCATTTCAAAGACATCTCCGAAAGATACTTCGATCGTGCCATCTCGCATCCGAACCCACTGGTGGTAGCCGCGGCTGACTACATCCCAGACCCTAATCCCAATCCCAAACTACGTAGGCCCCACCACGTTCTTACCGATCCCGATGACCCGATAACTCTGGCCAACGGTTTACACGATGACACAACACACCTACATTCGCGACACCGTCGCCGCCGGCGGCGACGAGGACCCCTGTTTCGCCCTTCGGCGAACCGAGCCCAAGGGCAAGGTTCGGCGGACGGACAAAACAATGCCACTAGCCCTCTCATCGCAAATCACGACCCCACCCTAAGCCGAGGTTCGGTCTCACAGGAGACGACACCCTTAGGGTGGAGGGCGTACAGCCCTACACCTTTAAATTCTGGCTGAGCACTCTGCTCGCCCACGCGACCGGTGAAGCTGTAACAGCCCATAAGGCTAACAGCAATTGTGACATTCCGAAAAAAAAAAAAAATTCATCTTGTTTTAATCAAAAGAGTTTGTTCTTGGGAACACAATCTGGTACGGATGAACGTTTTTTAATCAATCACACAAAAACGATATAAATAATTTAGATGAAATATGGCACATGACTTGGAATATCATATAGGATACTTTTTATCCCGAATAAATATTTTTTTTCTCGTGAGAACGTGGGAATCAAAAACTTTTATAATGTAAAGGGTTTCATGGTGTAGTTAGTATGATTTAATTAAATTTGCTTTAGACATTTTGTCTATAACAATTAGGTTAATAAACGATATTAATGTAATTTCACTCTCAATTAATTTGTATGTTTCGTTGTTATACACAAAACGTTTATTACAAATTGCCGAAGGCAAATTGTCTGTTATTCGTGACTTTGTTCATATGACTCAAAATCATTACCACTTTTTACTCAGTCTGATAAAAAATAACCTATATCACTCTTGAGTAGTGTAAATAATAAAAGTAGACATTAAACACACTACGTTCATTTAACAAACATCATAATATGCATTCTATACTTTCCATCGATGGCACTTGGTGAAATCATCATAATATGCCTAACAGTCCATACAAATCAATATGGTTAAAGTCATCAAACTTACAGTTTTACCCTTGTTTACCCTGAAATCGAATTGCAACCAGAGGGCGATCGCTAGTAATAAATATATATTCGTTGCATATGTGATATGTCACATGAGTTGATCTAATCCCAAAACCAGCAAATGATACATTAGCTTGGAACATGTAAATGAAAATATCTATGCTCCATTCACAAATGCTTGTCCCTGTTTAAACCAAACCCTGGCCCTGTTGACCTGCTTTTAAATAACTTGCATTTACAATGGACAATTTATATGACGTGTATAAGTTTAAAAGGATCATAATATATCGTTTTTATACACGCTTAAACTTATATACGTTTTTCGTATACGTAATTCGATACAAAATATTTGTGAAGCTCATTTATTATACAAGATTAAATTATTTATTAATAGACAACTTTTACCGTACAAAACAAATATATAATCAAAGACCTATTTTGTAGGTCTTTGTATATAATATATAAACTTTTTATTATTATTTGAGTATATTACACTCGCGTAGAGTGAGGTAGTGTTCGTTTCTCCTGAAGATGCTTCGGTTTCGAAGTGAAACGTGCGTTGAGTGCGTACATAAATTATTTGCTTTTGTTATTGGTGCCGGCGTGATCGTGGTTGTAAAAGTGTGGTTGATGTGGGCGGATAATTGGGCCGCTGGGGTCTTCTTTTTATCCGGACCATCAGTGAGTCTTATCCACTTATTAAACCAACGTCTTTCTTTTCGGTACCATCACGGAGGATACATAGAACAGTTCGCGGATATTAGCAAATTTAATTAGTTTCACCTTTTTAATAATGGATTTCCGCAAAGTAACGCCTGAATCAATAAAATAAACAATTAGTCGTATCAATTCGAAAAGTAGGTAATAAGGAAAATGGTTGATATCTCCTTTAAAATATATCTTTGTAGAGCAAAATCAAAAAGTGTGTAACATTTATGTGGATAATATCACGATGTTTCCAGTAAACGAGAGAAAATATGAAAGTCTTAGAAACATATTTCTTTAAAAGCACGCTTAGCTTTTAATTGGACGTCACAGAATAATTGATGTTCTTAAATATTAAATAATGATGGAACACGTTTCTTAAGTTTGTTTTTAATTTTTTTTTTCATTTATTTAAAGAGGCCTTTTGATAAAAATAGTCAATGCCGGTCTCATAGAGAAATACGTAAGGGTTTAGTATACATTAGTTTCTTAATTTTAAATATTTTTTTTATAAATAAGTAAATATTTTCGCCCTTATTGACAGTGGTTCCATCTATATGAGATTGATTTCAATTATATCTTTTATTTTATATCTAACTTAATTTTCTTTCTTAATTCAATGGTCTGACTGCACTCCAGTAGTAAATGAATAATGTCCTCCCCGATGTGTGAATCCACTTCCAATAAGCTAAAGATATTTATTTAGTGGTATATAGCTAGACCTAATTCTTAGCGCCCATGTTAGCATTTCCCTAGGAAGACCGGCACCATCAAACCGTGGCTTACGTGGCGGACGTGGCTGAATAGTTTTATACCAAACACATTTGTCCAATGAATTCTCTTTATAGTATCTGTCCCATAGATCAAAGCATTGTTGTCTATCTGTGGTCAATAATTCTGATGCTGTAAGTCTACATTTTACTTTACAGGATATCAAATAAGCAGATAGCTTTCCTGATGGAAAGAAACAACCATCGCCTTTAGACAAAAAAAATTTAATGGAGTGTTGCTATCTTATGACATTAAGAAAAAGGATACTAATTGGTAATTTATATGTAAGGGCAGGTGCGTAGTACTGAAACATTTTTTATTATCGCCATAGTCAGTAGCTGACACTATCTTGGGCTAATTTGGAAAGAAAAACCACATGCTTGTTTCCTATACTGTGGGAAATTTTTAATACTAGCGATCCCCTGTGATCGAAATTCGACCATAGACTAAACAATAAAATCTCTTTTATGTTTGAGAACTAACTTTAGCCGTATATCACATGAATGTAGTGTGTGTAATATTTGTTTTTATCAATTTAATGTATTTCTAATGCATTTTATTTAAAAATGTTAGGTTTCTGCAGTCTTCCGTAATGTAAACTTTGCCATCGCTGTTTAGAATTTTTGTCATAAAAAGGGATCTAAAGTTTTTTCTTCACGTATTAATGTATAGATGCTTGTGTGCATTTGAATCTTTTTTGTATTTTAATGAATTTAATTAAAAAGTATACCTATAAATACTTTATAATACTATATTATAATATGCATAAAATGTAGCTATAAATATTAATAGGGTCAAAATATACACATATAAAAATTTTTTCTTTGATATCTTGTTTGCCGAATATATGTTAAATGATTTTTTTTAAATTAATTGAACATGAAAAGAGTTTTAATTAAATAGAATTAGAGTGTTGGTCCGGGCTACTTTGAAGAATAGACCATCTGCCGTTCTGCCCCAGGCAGGTCGTAAAAGGCGACCGATTAGAATCATGTAAATGTGATACCTGTTACTACACCGTGACTACTAGAAGGCGTGCTAGAATTTCGCAATGCCTCGCCCAGGTATATGGTACCACCGCCTTATCTATTTCTGCTGCAATAGCGTCAATGCTTGTCTTTGTCGTGTTCCGGTTTGGAGAGTAAGGTAGGCGATAGACTTATGCATGCTGCTACTGTTATGCTGCTTGCTATCCCACCATACGGATACTAACGTACCATTAACATCTTTGGTGTCTATATGCGATGGTTTTTCTTCAGGGGAGCTATCTGCATGTTTACTATTTTATGATATACTAAATGAGTCACCGAATCCGGCGTGTTTGAATTAAGAGAGTTTGCATATGCAGGAAGCAAGGCAACTCTGTCTGGGCCGAGATATATGGCACTCAATTTTCTTTGTCTACTTTGTGTTGACGTGAAAATATGTATTTTTTTTAATAGAAAAAGGGGGTAAACGGACAGAAGGCTCACCTGATGGTAAGTTATCACCGCCGCTCATGGACAACTACACTATCAGAAGATTTGTAGTAGCGTTGCTGACCTTTTAAGAAAGAGTAGGCTCTTTTCTTGAAGGTCATATCCGTTTGGAAAAACCCCCGCCGGTAATTGGTTCCACAATGGGAGTAGGGCGGGGAAAAAGTGCCTCGAGAATCACACAGTTGTGGATTTCCAGACATCGAGATGGTGATGATGAAATTTGGAATATTGTCGTGATGTCCGATGGTGGAATTCTGCAGCGGGAAATAATTCAAACAGTTCCTCGAAACACTTCCCATTATAGATCTGATAGAAGATGCAGAGCGAAGCCACATCTCTACGTAATTCCTAAGAATCAAGGCGATCAGAAATATATATGTTTATAAATAATGTATTTCTTTAATCAGCATCAAAACAAGGAAAATAAGCATATGTTTAAATCTGTCTCTGCAAGTGTAAACTGGGTTACAGAAAAAAACATATTCTCAATATTTTTTGTTTATTTCCGTGAAAGAGCTTATCAAGTCTTCAACGCTAAAGTAAGATAAGATAAGATAGTATTTATTGGTACCACATTTTTACATAATATGTTACAGTAGACAATATACAATATACAATATTTATTAGTTTGTTAAGAGAAAAGAACAAGTTAAAAACTATAACAAGTAACAAAATGTAAACTTACTACTACTTTTTTTTATAAGTGATGTGATACCAAAAGGATGCTCATTTCAGCATACGCTATAGCAATATTTGCTATAACACTGATTTTCAGTAAGTCCTCTATGATGCTCCCACGAGACGGTCAAAAAAGGAAACTTAGTGCTTTGTTTTGGTGTTTATATATAAAAAGTATAAGTCAGTACATAAAAGTGTGTTAATATAATAATAAAAAATGATGTGGTGTCGCGGGACACCAGGTAGGAACGAACTTCCTTCGGCTAAACGGCAATACTCGCTTGTGTACGCGACTGTCACGCCTGCGCACGTCTCGTTTTACTATCACATTTTTTTCAGTTCGGTCGCGCAGCAAAATCCCTATCCCCTCCAAGCCTGCCGTAAGGAACTTCGTTCCAAAAACATTACATATATGAATAATAATAATAATATAATATTTTAATCTTAAATAAATAGTAACTTGGGAGGCCTTAGTACCTTATTGCTTAATACTCGACAACCATCCGTAAAAGTTTCAGTTTATATCAAACATACACCCTGTGCTTAGTTCGAACCTAAAGTTCAAGTACATAACGCTAAAATAAGTTCTAAATCGCGGTATAACAATAATTATTTATCACGTAACGTTAAACATAAGTTTCAACGCTTCCCAGTCGGGCTTTGGTCCTCACGCAGTACACTTTGTCAGACTGGAAAGATCGTTCCTTTTCAACCTTGTGAGACATCAAACTCCACAGTGACGTTACCTCGATAACCACAACCCTACAAGCTCATTTTTTTATATCATAAGATAGCAAAAAAGCAGATGGGTCTCCTGATGGAAAGAGTCAACCATCGCCTATAGACACCAAATATGTTAATGGTGCGTTACTATCTTGTGGCGAGGACTAATACCACATGCATAAGTTTACAGGCTACCTTACCCTCCAAACCGGAACACGACAGCGACAAGCACCGACGCTATTGCGGCAGGAATAGGTAAGGCGGTGGTACCAGACCCGGGCGAGACAATGCAGAACTCTACCACATAGTAGCTACGATGGTAGTGACTCGATAGCCAATCGGTCGCCTTTTACGACCTGCCTGGCAGAACGGCAGTTGGCCTATTCTTCAAAGAAGGCCGGGACCAACACGGCACAATGTGTTTGAATTAAAAGCGTTACGTTATTCACTTTGACGGTCTATCAGTGCCGTCGTCAGTATAGATGCATGAGGTCCTGGGTTTTAATCCCGGGTAAAACAATTCATTATAAAAAGTTTTCCAGTTTTTCTGGAAAACATAACTTGCCCGAGATTAGATCAGTGACGGATGTCGAAAAGGTGGTCATTTTTCACACATGGAATGTAATACCGTTGGCTATTGGATACTCGCATCTCTGCGTATCTTTTAAGCATATGGTCGTGACAATATTCATTTATTTATTGAAAAAATCTTGCAATAGAATTATGGACAAACGTAGATATTGCTCTTTTTATGCTTGTATTTTGCCATAATAGAAAATATATACCTATCTCTTTTCCAATGCATAGCAGAGTAAAACATTAATTAAGGCTATAATGGTTTTAAAACAGGCGATGCGAGCTGACATTATCATAATTATAATCAAAAGTAAACGCTATTTCAAACATGTCAAAGTATATTTTCTAATGTTAATGAGTTTGCATAAAGTTTGCTAATTATTCAGCACCTATTACTTTGCACCCGTTTTAAATGCATGCATTGCAATGAAAATACCAGCAATGGGAATAAGAGGCCGTATAAATGATAAATCATCGTCTTTTTCTGCTCGTAATTAAAACGACGGCGTAATATAAAGCATAAACTATATTTCATAAACTAAAAAGCAAATATTTACACGTGGCTTTCCTAATATTTTTTAAAGTATTATGCACAGACCACACAAATTTACCGCCTCGTTGGTTGAGTGGTTAGCGACCCTGACTACGCGATCAACAGGGCTAGGGTTCGATCCCCGACGGGGACAAGCATTTGTGTGATGAGCATCAATGTTTGTGTTTCCGGATTTAGGTGTTTATTAAATATATTCTTGTATTTATATATGTGAGTGGTTACGCAAAAAGGGACCTGAAGGGATTGGAAACGGTTTTTTTTTTTTTTGATAAATTCTGATTCTATGGTCCTTCATCTTTGTTTTGTTCTAATCAAAATAATTTTAGGTGCCGTAGTTTTTTTTAAATTATTTTTTATGTAAGCCGAGGCAGTTTTGAAAATATTACACCTTATACACAGCGCACACTAGTTTCTTTTTCTAGCGCGCACATAAAGACAAGTAAAAGACGAATAAATAAGTCACCAATAATACAGCTATCGCAAACACGTGCTATTTCTCACTGACGAAGTCGCTCACTAACGACACTAACATATAACACCCCGCGCCTCTCTCCCGCACTCGTGGCGAAACTCATTTCGACTCAACATTTTAAACGTGATTTACTCGAAATCAATTATTTTCCCTTGAGGTCCCTTTTTGCGTAACCACTCACATATGTACGTAGGACACACTATAAGTTTTGCGTAACTTAAAAAAACAGCATGGTATAACCAAAATATTATGTTTATTGCTTTTCAAAATAATCTCCTTTACATTTTAAACATTTTTTCATGCGATCGAACCATTTTTTTAAACAGGAGGACCACAAATCTGAAGGCATGTTTTCTACGTGCTGATTGAGTGATTGAACGCTATCACTGCCTCTTCGGAGTTGGTAAAAGTAAAACCTCTCATCAAATCTTTGATTTTAGGCAAATGGTCGGTGCTATGCGTAGGATGAGTGACGAGATGTACTTTTTCGGAAGCTAAAAATGACTTTGTTTGTTGGCCGTGTGTGAAGAAGCGTTATCATGGTGTAGGAGAATGCGGCTTTTGGGTCGTCTTTCGCGAACTTTTTCTAACATCCTGGGTAAGCAAATGGTAGAATACCACTCGGCATTAACACTCTTTTGATCTTTAAGTGGAATTGTATATATGGGACCCGTAGCTGAGAAAAAAAACGCGATCATTTTTTTACCGTTTCTCGCCTGTCTCACTTTTGTTGGCTTGTTCTCATTTTCAAACACCCATTCACAATACTGCTGTTTTTTTTCGGGTTAAAAACAATAAATCCACGTTTCGTCTCCTGTGACAACGTCATAAACAGCATTAGAATGTCCGTGAATATTTACCTATTATATTTATATTACCTATGAGACAATTCGAGGACTATTGGGGATTGGTATAAGCCAAATTCAGAAAATTTTAAATGAAGAATGGAAAGTTCGGAGTCTTTGTTATCATTGAATCCTTCATGAACTGACAGAGCAGAAGCGGGCTCGCGTGGAATGGTGCTCACAGATACTACTGAAGTACGACCACGGGACAAACTACACTTACTGATCTAACCCCAAAGTAAGCAAATATTTGCTTGTGTTATGGGTGTTAGTCAACGATACTAATACATAGAAATACATATATAAATACCAGAATATATGTAATAAACACCCAAACCCGGAAATACAAACATTTATGCTCATCACTCAAATGCTTGTCCCCGTCGGGGATCGAACCCGAGCCCCGTTGATTGCGTAGTCAGGGTCGCTAACCACTCGACCAACGGGGCGGTGCAATTTTTTTGCATTGCTATAATAAAACTAGCCAACACGTCAGAAGTCCCCTTTATATATTTATTTTATTCTGGTTTTGTTTGTTGTTACAGCGGAAACAGGAATACATTATCTGTGAAAATTTCAACTTTTTTTTATCTGTTTTTTTTTTCAACTGTTTATTTGACACGATTTGTCATGAAATACAGCCTGGCGACAGTGACCGACGGACTAAGGAGTCAGTAATAGGGTTGCGTTCGCATAACCCTAACATACAGAACCCTAAAAATAATAAAAAATACAATGAACAAAGTTGTCTCATAAGTTAGCCATTATTCTCTAATACGACAAATATCTTTTTTATTCTTATATTTTGATTTAAATGACAATTATGATTAATATTTTTGAATTAAAATTGTAAATATAATGTGGTTTTTTTGAAAACTCAGTACAGGGCTATAGCAACCATAGATAGGTATTTTTAACCAGAGGTAGGGAAAGTCTCACAAAATGGCAAATTTTCATGGGCGTCGTAATAAAAATAAGTTTGGGAAGCCCTGATTTAGTGAAGCATAGACAAAACGTTCAATGCCCGGGTCGCAAAAAGAATTCGTAAAATAGAATTGGCTAAAGATATAGATAGCATTTGTCGACATTTAATCGGATTATGACCACAAATCATTACACTAGTTTGAGTAAGCTGATTATATAAGGAATATCTGCCATCCGTCATCTTTGTGTAAGCTTTCATCGCATTTATTCGAAAAAGGCTTTGAAATACGGTCTAATAAGTAATGATATTAACACCTATTCAAAGTTTGAATAGGTTTTAATATCATAACTTATAAGACTACATTTTGAATTATAGCTAATTTTCTTTAAAAAATAAGAACATTAGGACAAATAAGGATAAAATAGAATGTAGTACGTATGACTTATTTATTTATTTAATTATTAAACTTTATTGTACACCTTAAAAATATGTTTTACTAAATGCGAACTCAATGCCTAGTGGCATTCTTCTCCAGTCAACGTTTAGAAAGTAGGTATGCGCCATGCGGTGCTTCTAAATTGTAAGGACATATTATGTAGCCCTAAGCAAATCCTAAAATATAATAATACACTTAAGTGTGGCCATTTTTTAATTTTTTTTAAAAAAATAAGAATATTATGACAAATAAGGATAAAATAGAATGTAGTGCGTATGACTTATTTATTTATTTTATTATTAAACTTTATTGTACACTTTAAAAATATATTTTACTAAAGGCCCTAACTCAATGCCTAGTAGCATTCTTCTCCAGTCAACGTTTAGAAAGTAGGTATGCGCCATGCGGTGCTTCTAAATTGTAAGGACATATTATGTAGCCCTAAGCAAATCCTAAAATATAATACACATATCTGTGGCCATTGGTCAGACCATGATGAGTGCACTTTTTGGTAAATAATGTTAATAATACAATTAGCATTGCGAAAAACGGATCGTTTGATCAGTAGACATATCTCCATCAACACTGTACTCTTCTACAGTCTATGAACATTTTAAGATAAGTTAAAAAACAGAATATTACATTTGATCATAATAATACATATGCATTGTGTAAAATTATTTTTGTAATTATCACTTTCTGATCTAAGGCCACAAATAATAAATATATTATTATAATATAATTATAATAATAAAATATACATATCAAACATGGTCGTACTCAGGTTCTGGGCCGGAGAGGGGGAGGGGGGGGGGGGGGGGGGGGGGCGTAACAGTTTAAGACTATGTGTTTATCTTATTATATTTTTATCTACAACAATAGAGAGGTAAACAAATTCCAGAGGGGGTAGCTGCCCCCCCCCCCCCTCGGTACGCCCATGATATCAAATATTGCTCTATGGAGGATAAGATGATGTAAAAATATGCTAATGCCTGCCTACAATTTAGCAAATGTATTTTCAAATTTTGTTAAAACGAGATGGAGGGATGGACGAAGGGAAATTGTCAGATGATCGAAGGTGCAATTTGTTGGTATTACATAAGAATTTAAATTTAGATTTTAAGTATTTAGGGGTGAGTGGATTAAACAGTATTGTGATAAGAGTACATAAGATCCTAAGATCACGTCCCTGAGCAACAGTAAGTCAGCGAAGCTGGTTACTGAAAAATGAGATACGGTCCGATTTATGCAAGCAAAAACAAAACGGATAGATTGATTAAGCTGACGCTCTGATTTAAAAAAAGGTTAGTAGAAATGTTGGTATAGCAGACGTCACCATATAGGCAGAACTAACTAGGAGTATTTTGGTTTTTAGGGGTAAAAAGTTCCACAGACAGTTTAAGGATCGTAATGTGCCAGTAACTCTACGACAAATTCAGTAGTTTGAACAGACCAGTTAAGGTAGCAGTCAATATAGATACATAAATCCGTAACTGAAGGAGTGAATTTAATTATAGAATTATCAAACATAACGGGGGGAATCGAGGCTAATATATAGTAGGAATAAAGTATGTCGGATATACAATATAGCTTAATAATACAATCTGTATTATCTATATCTATATCTATATACATATAATAAAATCATAGGAAAGTCAATGTATGTCCGGGGTAAACTCAAAAAGTACTGCATGGATTTACTTCAAATTTTGCACGAATATTACTAACAGGTCGGATCAACATATAGGCTACATATTATCACGCTATCATCTACGGAGAAGGAGCTGTGCGGAGTAAACGAAGTCCGCGCGAACGAAGTCGCGGGCAACAACTAAAGCAGGATAAGGGACAAAACAAGCATATAATGTAAATGTATTTTTTTAAGAAAACATCAGTCAATTTCTCATCATCTGGAAATTTGAACCGTCTATTATGGTTCATGAGGTATAACCTGATGACAGACGGACGGACCGCAGAGTCTTCGTAATAGGGTTAAAACGGGACCCTTTGAGTACGAAACCCTAATAAAAACTAATATATGAAAAATATCAGTCGTATTTCTGGCAGTCAGTAGTCACTGGGAATATACAACGGGTAAGATTTAAAGAGCCCTAGCATGCCACATCCAAGCTACGAGTATCTTGATATGGGAAAGTAAAAATACTATACCTATCGCTGAAATATGGTAATATTCCACACGAACATGCAGTTAATTTCCTTGTACTCGCGCTTATGTTTTATTTATGAGCTATTTTTACTAGTTGCAGCCCGCAGCCTGCTGCGTGATTAAAGTCTTTAGTGCATGTATTTTTCTAGAAAAACGTAGCTCATTTAGACTTGAAATAGACTACTAATATACTAACTTACCAAAGCCCATCTAGCTATTTCAGTGTGAAGGATTTTTGTTACCCCGCGGCTACATATATGGTCTACAGCGAATACGGCAAGATTATATTATATGAAAAGTATTAATGGTATTGCTACAGAAAAAGGTAAGGCATTGGTGTCTAATCCAGTTGGTAATACAGAAATAGAAAGGTAATAAAGAAGTAAAAGATAATACAGGAATAAAGGGTAATACAGAAATCTATCACCTTGATGTTACAATGGTTGTGATACTCTTTTTGTTTCTTAAGTTTACGTGTACGGTATAATATCGCAGTCGCACAAGTAGCAACGTACCATCGTTCTTCAGAAGAACCGTCTGTTTGTTTGACATCCCATGTCGTAAAGAATATACTTTAAGCAGCTCTCACAAAAAGATAAGGCTTGGCTTGTTACAAGAATATTTTTTTTATATTTGACTTCCATTTAAAGCGGATCAGAAATTTTTATTGTAAACTCAAAAAAAATGTAATGCGATGTAAAAGATTTTTGTAAATTCAAATCAACTACATAGTGAAAACCATTGCCATTTCACGATATGAGGATAAAACTAAATTCCACGCGGACGAATACGAATGAAACAGTTAGTATGAATAAACAAGATAGATTACCTAAAGTAGAACTTGCTTTCGTTGAAAAATATTTTAAAAATATAACTTGCGCACTACACACTATACTATCGAAAAATATTCACTTTCGTTAAGTCCTCCAATTTACTACCTAATTAGTCTGCTCGACTAAATATGACTCGAGAGAGGAGCCTTTATGATATTATAGAAAGCTCGTTAGTAACGTATGGAGCGGGGTACTAATCGCATTTGCAGGGTGTGTTGGAGGCTTACTTACAATTAGTATGAAATATGGCACTTATAAAAGCTGGAGACCGATAAACTATTCTATTTTGCTACTTATTACGTAAATTTATACCACTAAACAAACAATTTTTAAAATATGCATATTTACTCAGACACACACAGGATATATATATTTTTTATAGAATAGCATTTGCTTGATAGCTCTTTGTTTGAAAGTAACAACATCGGTAGTAGACATCAAAAAAAAATTAATGGCGTGCCATCTGTATGGCGCTATAAGTTTATCAGATAGCGAACCCTCCAAATTAAAACATAAGAAAGGCAAACACTGAAGTTTGTGCAAGAAATGGTAACGCGGCAGTTCTAGACGAGACATGCAGAATTTTACCATTAAGTAGTTACGATAGTAGTGAAACCTTTGGCCTGCAGTGCGCTTTTTAAGAACTGCCTATCAGGAAATAAAATATTATATACCTTAAAATAGACAGGCAAACACACGAAAAAAATCTGTACAACAGTTGACCCTACAGACTATTTATGAATCTTCCCAGTAAGCTGAGGTACCTATTTTAAGCTTAAAGTAATCAAAAATATAACCTATGCATAGTTTTTTGGCTCTTCGAGCTCCAAGACATTGGTTCTTAAAAACTTGTTAAAAATAACATAATTATTTAGAAAAGTTGAAACTTTTGAAAACTATAATTGATTTTGATCATTCAAACGGTATTCAATCAATGACGTGTATAATATTATACACGTCATTATATTAAGATGGTAAGCTAATATGTTAAGAGTTAAGTTAAATAAGATAAAACCAATAACAGTTTTCCTGGTCCGAGAATCGAAAACTCATAATCTGAGTCGAAAAAGTTGACTTTTACACCAATGATGATTTAAAGTACTGGAGAATTAAAACTTGGTTATTTACCAACTTCTTTTCGCGAGAAAACTGTTATGATTTTTAAAAGTAGAAGGCTTATAATTCCACTGTTTATTATTTTCGACTGTAATGCAATTGCTTCGCTAGTTATGAATTAATTTTATCTAATATTTATTGCATACAACAGTTAATATAACAATTACATAAATAAAAGAGAGAAGCGTACAAAAAGAAGATTTTGTTTGTTTTTATTTCGTAGCTTGTTTTAAAATACCAAGAAAAAGATAAATCATATACATAAATGTCATATTAGTTTGTAAATCCCTTCAATAAAAATTTTGATGAGGACTTTTATCTATGTTTTATTAACCGGTTTGGAAAATTTTATTTTGTTTGTGAAGATATACTTTCCGTTTGGTCCCATATTAATTTCGTGAAAATTTCATTCAGGGTTCTAGAGATCGAAAGTGGGATGTTGCAGTTTTAATGTGTTTAAATTAATAATATTTTCCTTGTTACCTATTTCATTCGTGTAGCGAATGAAGTCGCTCGACGTGTTTATTATTTCCTTGAAATAGTACCTAGCCCATTTACTACAATAACATTTGTAAGGAGAGAACGTTGTTTTTGTTCCATCAGAACCATTCTGTTTTAGTTTCATTCTAAAGATAATCGGGCAATTTAATTTGGGTTCCCTTCATTTTGTTGTTGGTTTTATTTCTGCTTTTATTTGAATGAAAACTATTATATCAATAGTGACATTTCAGCCGAGATAGTGAGATCCCGGGTCCAATCTTAAGGTCGACCAAAATTATTATTGACGTTTATACGAAATATTTCTCAAAACGTGGTGTAAGTTAACATCCCCATATTTCGGACAAAAAATAAATTCATCGGATATAGTTTTCGCAATAAACAAAGTATACACTGGTAAAGTGTCGTTAACGGCACTTTGATCTACATAGGACCGTAAATTAAGTCATATTAGTATAATTATGCCTCGAAAGCCACTATTAATAAATAGCTAACCAATTTTAAGTATCTAAACACACCATGCCGAAGGTATGCTGCTGAAGGCACGCGGCTGATTTTATGTTCCGATGTATTTATTCTCCTGATATGACACGCCATAAGTGCCGAACTAACGCGGTAGAAATTCACTTGCAAAGTTTTGTGTATATTCGTTGCCTAGAGCGTTGTCGTGGCATTGTGTCGTGTTATGTAAACAACCGGACAGACAGACGCAAAACAAAGTAATCTTGTTAGTGGACTATTTAATAGAGATATCGGTTGCATATAATGTATGCTCTACAGAATACGTTGCCGCCGCTGAACTTACACCCGCCCGAAGTTTTCGGCTGTAAAATATACGTAAATAACGCAACGTAATTTCGGCATAATGTGTTGTCAGTAATTCAAAGAGCCGATCAGCATCAGCATGCCGAACTTTGGTCGCGTACCTAAGGCATAGACTTAGACACTAACATTTGCAATAGAGTGCGGCTAGCGGCACCATCACTTGCCATTTTAAAATGCAATTTTTTATCTATATATTATTATGTAAAGTGAAAAATTTTGTAGCCCTTTTTAAGACAATGGCGCGAACGTTGGAATATGAAATTAAGCACAGTTAAAATTTACATTGCGAAGGACCGCAGAAACTAAATATTTTTAAATAATATGCATTAGAAATAAATGCAGAGTTCTGGACTAAATGTATGTGAAAATATATAACAAATTACTAGATAAAATGAAATCAAAAGAAAACGGCTAATATTTGTAAAATTTGTGAAAAATCACCTGATAGAAAAATGATTTAATGACAATCACATAAATCTCTCATAAAATGGATTGGTTCAGTCCTACATTGCAATACCCGAATAGAGTATATGTGTTCATTACCTGTTAATTAACACCTAACAAAAAAATTATAATTATAACATATAATGCAATAAATGATTGAGTATTGACATACATGATGTGTGTATGTTATTATTTATACACTCGCGTGTATACTATTTATTTTATGATTTTTTTAAAGCTAAAGTATGTCGTCAAAATTAAAAGAGATTTTGTTGTTTAGTTTATTGTCGAATTTCGGCCACAGGAGGATCGCTAGTAAATGTAATTATTCAAAATTTTTTGATAATGCCTACCTACTACCGAAAGAGCCATATTTATCTCTCTCGGTTAGATCATGGTGTTTGATATCATTGTATAAACCTTACGCGAAATAACGAGTATTAATCCTTCCGAAATATAAATATACGTAACGAAAATAAAACTTTTGTACTTTTTTACCTGTTATTTCGTTTTTTTATTAATTTTATGTGTGTAATAAAGTTTTAAACAAATAAATAAATATGTAATGAATTGTTTCGTGCACTTACAATTTGAATAAAAGTAATTTAAAAAAAATTAATCAACTTTAAATATTATATATACCTCAAACCTCATACTCATACCTCAAAATCAAAAAACCGTTTTTGATTTAACATGGATTGTTCCCTAAATTAAAAAATACCTGATTTAAATAAAAAATCTGGATATAGTTTTATGATCTCGAGAAATTCGTGGACAAACAAATGAACACAGTAATAAAAAAACATACAAATATACAAACACACATACACTTTTGAAGTTAAGTACACATGCTTGGACGCTTAAACAGATCATCGTATTCAAATATTATCCGATTTGAACAATATTATATACATACATGTCAAATTATTGTAAATGTATTATTTAAAAAAATGTATATATATATAAAAAAGAGAAGCTCGCTGAGTTACTTCAGCCAAATCTTCTGTGTGTGGCCGCGATTCCGATCCGGTGGTAACTCAAAAAATGTTGGCTACCTATTTAATAGATTTTGGCATTACTTTGCGGAAATCCATAATTATTTAAAGGAGAAATTATGGTATTTAATTTGCAAATTTCCGCGAAATGTTATATGGAACTGCCGTGATGCAACAGAAATGAAAGGTAGTGTAAGGAATAGGCCAAACTTATCCAAAGTCTGAAATAATAGAAGACCACAGCGGCACAATAATCCACCCACTTCCACCATAATTTCTCCTTTAAAGTTGACTCAAAAGTGCCTGTAAAGGATAATTTGAATAAAAATATTTGACTTTGAAATTGATAACCTCCATTTTTTCTTCGGTTGAAAATAACTGAATGTACCCTATTCTTCTTTGGTCGTTGCGTTCAGAGAATGTCAGCGAGAACTTTATTTTTTTTTAATCGCACACAAGAAAATTTTGGTAAACAAATATTATTGTTATTTACGAAATAACCATGTTTATTTGATTGAGCCATTTGATTGAGATGCTGATGTAAAATATTTCAATGCCTACCCATAGAACGTTACTTCTACTAATGTTATTTGAGAAATATTAACAAAATGCAGTAGAATCTTCTGCATTCTTCTGCAAAGAAAAATCTGCATTCAAATCATACCAATTGTATAAGAAACCTTGAGCGTAAATGTATCACAATTTACAGCGCTTAAAGTAAAGTAATATTGCGGAGTGCGGTCCCATATGAGATTTACTACCGAACATGATCCTAAGTCCTAACAGCGAGCGATAAATATACCGACAAAATAGGTAACAATTCGCTTAACCACAATTTTTCATGATGTTGGATAATGAGACTTATATAATGTTTATTACAACATTTTATGTGATATAAAGAAATGAGAAAATGCTTTTTATAACAACGGTGTGTGAAGATAAATTCTTTTTATAGTCTAGAATAGCTAAAAATATATATTTTATACAGCAGTAGCTTTAAAAATGGCATTTGGCGTAGATTTGCAGGACTGTATCATAATTCCATCAGTTGTATAAAGTCAGTGCTTGTCATTGTTGCTTAAAATGCTTGGAATGTGTAGCAGCTAGTAAATTTGCGCATGTTGCATTGTTGCCCCGACGATAGCAACATGTGTTTCAGACACAATAAATTATCTACAATATTAGAGATCTGGTCTATCAAAGCTATTTACACAGTATTTTAAGGACGGCAATTAACTTGCACTTTTTTTCTTTTATATCATGCAATATCAAACAAGCAGATAGCTTTTCTGATGGAAAAAGACATCCATCGTCTATAGACGCCAAAGACATCTGAGTGGAGGGCTATTCATGAGGCAGGATGATAATGCCTAGAAATAAGTTAACGCATAAGCTGCTCTAAGCTGGAATTGATAAGAATTAGCGCTATTGCAGCAGATAAAGGTAAAGTGGTAAGGCTAGTTGTTATAGAGCTTCATATAGTAGTCAAGATGGTAGCGACACGTTTTGTCAATTGTTTTCTCCTCAAGAACTGTCTGGCAGAAAGGCATTTATAAGTTTTTATCATAAGATAGCAAATAAGCTGACAGCTATCTTGATGGAAAGAAACGGCCAATAACCAGTGACCCTGTATCAAACCGGGTCAGATTCAGACCACGCCCTGTATCAAAATTGATTCTTGAAAAACTGAAAAGGTAAAACAAATTTACAAACACACATACACTTTTGAAGTTAAGTACACATGCTTGGACGCTTAAACAGATCATCGTATTCAAATATTATCCGATTTGAACAATATTATATACATACATGTCAAATTATTGTAAATGTATTATTTAAAAAAATGTATATATATATAAAAAAGAGAAGCCCGCTGAGTTACTTCAGCCAAATCTTCTGTGTGTGGCCGCGATTCCGATCCGGTGGTAACTCAAAAAATGTTGGCTACCTATTTAATAGATTTTGGCATTACTTTGCGGAAATCCATAATTATTTAAAGGAGAAATTATGGTATTTAATTTGCAAATTTCCGCGAAATGTTATATGGAACTGCCGTGATGCAACAGAAATGAAAGGTAGTGTAAGGAATAGGCCAAACTTATCCAAAGTCTGAAATAATAGAAGACCACAGCGGCACAATAATCCACCCACTTCCACCATAATTTCTCCTTTAAAGTTGACTCAAAAGTGCCTGTAAAGGATAATTTGAATAAAAATATTTGACTTTGAAATTGATAACCTCCATTTTTTCTTCGGTTGAAAATAACTGAATGTACCCTATTCTTCTTTGGTCGTTGCGTTCAGAGAATGTCAGCGAGAACTTTATTTTTTTTTAATCGCACACAAGAAAATTTTGGTAAACAAATATTATTGTTATTTACGAAATAACCATGTTTATTTGATTGAGCCATTTGATTGAGATGCTGATGTAAAATATTTCAATGCCTACCCATAGAACGTTACTTCTACTAATGTTATTTGAGAAATATTAACAAAATGCAGTAGAATCTTCTGCATTCTTCTGCAAAGAAAAATCTGCATTCAAATCATACCAATTGTATAAGAAACCTTGAGCGTAAATGTATCACAATTTACAGCGCTTAAAGTAAAGTAATATTGCGGAGTGCGGTCCCATATGAGATTTACTACCGAACATGATCCTAAGTCCTAACAGCGAGCGATAAATATACCGACAAAATAGGTAACAATTCGCTTAACCACAATTTTTCATGATGTTGGATAATGAGACTTATATAATGTTTATTACAACATTTTATGTGATATAAAGAAATGAGAAAATGCTTTTTATAACAACGGTGTGTGAAGATAAATTCTTTTTATAGTCTAGAATAGCTAAAAATATATATTTTATACAGCAGTAGCTTTAAAAATGGCATTTGGCGTAGATTTGCAGGACTGTATCATAATTCCATCAGTTGTATAAAGTCAGTGCTTGTCATTGTTGCTTAAAATGCTTGGAATGTGTAGCAGCTAGTAAATTTGCGCATGTTGCATTGTTGCCCCGACGATAGCAACATGTGTTTCAGACACAATAAATTATCTACAATATTAGAGATCTGGTCTATCAAAGCTATTTACACAGTATTTTAAGGACGGCAATTAACTTGCACTTTTTTTCTTTTATATCATGCAATATCAAACAAGCAGATAGCTTTTCTGATGGAAAAAGACATCCATCGTCTATAGACGCCAAAGACATCTGAGTGGAGGGCTATTCATGAGGCAGGATGATAATGCCTAGAAATAAGTTAACGCATAAGCTGCTCTAAGCTGGAATTGATAAGAATTAGCGCTATTGCAGCAGATAAAGGTAAAGTGGTAAGGCTAGTTGTTATAGAGCTTCATATAGTAGTCAAGATGGTAGCGACACGTTTTGTCAATTGTTTTCTCCTCAAGAACTGTCTGGCAGAAAGGCATTTATAAGTTTTTATCATAAGATAGCAAATAAGCTGACAGCTATCTTGATGGAAAGAAACGGCCAATAACCAGTGACCCTGTATCAAACCGGGTCAGATTCAGACCACGCCCTGTATCAAAATTGATTCTTGAAAAACTGAAAAGGTAAAACATGTTCAAAAAAGGGACATAAACGGTCACACTAAATGAAAATAAATAAATTGAACTTATAACTAATTACAAATAATAATTTTATATCATAAGATAGCAAACAAGCAGATGGGTCTCTTGATAGAAAGAGCCAACCATCCTATAGACACCAGCCTATAGACACCAAAGGTGTTAATGGTGCGTTCCTATCTTGTGGCGAGGCCTAATGCCACATGTATATGTTTACCGGCTACCTTATCCTCCAAATCGGAATACGACAGTAACAAGGACTGTCGCTATTGCGGCTGGAATAGGTAAGGCGGTGGTACCATAACCGGACGAGACAATGCAGAACCCTAGTAGCCACCTAGTAGCCACGATGATAGCGATTCGTATAACCAATCGGTCACCTGTTACGACCTGCCTGGCAGAACCGCAGTTGGCCTATTATTCAAAGGAGCCCGGGACCAACACGGGGAAAATATACACTTTTCTTGCTTATGTCCGGCGAAGTTATTTATTAAAACATTCAAGCTGAAGATGATTTCAGTATCTCAAGGTTAATAGCCTTTCCTATCCCATGTAAGTCCTTCGATAATTTATTATCAGTTTTAATTTAGAAAATCTTCTTTCAGCTATAGCAGTTATAACCGAAAAAGTCAAGAACAAAACATGTACTGGATACAAAGCAATATTGTATCCTGTACATGTATCCAAGACATGTATATAATAATTTAATACTCAAAGATGATTACAGAGCAATTAATTGTGCATAAGGATCAACAGACATATCTTACTGTATGAAACAAAAGTTTTATCAGCATACTTTTTGCTATTTCGTTTGAAAAAGATAAGAGTTTTTCTGGTTGTAATAGTTCAAGTTCACAGAAGCCATGAAATGATCATTTATTTAGAGAAGTTAATAAATCTAAACCGCAATAGCACACATTGACTTTGAGATATGATTCCGGCTTACGTTTTTTCTTTAATTTTTGAAAACTGTTGCTTCATACTTTTGGTAGATCTATGAACTGGTTCAGCAAAACAAGCTTCCTGTATATCATTATTTTCTAACTAGGTTAATAACTTTAAAAACAGGATTATTGATTTACAGAGTGAAAAACAAAGGCCTATACAGTATAAAATGTAAGCTCCAATGTTAGTTACATTTTTACATTTGTCAGTTTCGTTTCTTTAATGGAAATCAAATTTAGTTTATAGTTTTTTGCCTTATAGCCGAAAAAAGCGTCACTTCAATAAGGAGAGTTCTTTTTGAGAGATGTTTTTCAGATGAATCGTTACTTAACGGTGACCAGTGTTTTATACTATTGCTAAAAAAGTAAACATTTTTCAAATTATCGAAAAAAAATAACACTTTCACTTCATCATAAACACTTTTCACAGTATAGCTAAAAGTTAACTTCATTGCGTGCACAATGGACATACACGTAATTGGGCTCTTTATATGGGCTTATAACTAAAATACACCTGACAATATTTGCTCCATTCTTGCTCATCAATGCCATATTCTGTTACGGTTGGTTGGTGGGTTTCTATAATTTTGGGCATTTCTTTATGATACGATTAATTTCTCGGAAACTAAGGCCTATGAGTTTAAATATGATTGTGGATACCATTTTATAAATGTTGGTTCACACACGTTTGGGGCCCTCATACTCCGGCATATACCAGGTGGGCCCAGTGGCCCGAGCCTGCCTGGTTTTGCTTGATGAGTTGAAATGCCATATGCCTAAGCTCAATATTGTCCTGGCTAATAGTTTGTTGGCATTGCGCTCTTCATACAAATAGTATTACTGATTTAAATTTAAACTATAATGCTATTCACAAAAATACCAAACTGAGTAAATTATCGCTGCACAGTATCATTTAAATGAGAGTTACAGCGCAATCATCACAAATTTTGTTTAAATTTGTATAGTTTGTAAAGGATGCTTAAAAATTCTTTAATTCTTAACAATTTTATAGAGAAAGTTTAATGAGCGACGAAGCTAAATAACCGGAAAATTAAAAGATAAAATGACTTTAAAGCTATCCTGGAAACAAAGGAAAGACTTGTCAGCCTAAAAACAATAAAACCTTAAGCTAGAACTATGAAGCACTAGCGAACAAGAGCTGGGTATTGAGAACGTATATTATAACTTAAGTGTATTGGTGTAATCGTGTGGTTGTAAAAATGGGTGTGTTTAAGTTGCAGTGGCTTGTAAAGAATTTAAGTTTGTATAAACTATTAAATATTCTAAACTAAAGTGTGATTACTGATTTCTGTATATAGGTTTTAACCTTTTGTGTTTAATATACTAGAAACCGCCCCAGCTATACACAGGTGCATTCCAATACAGCGTTGATGTTTTATTTAAAAATATTTTTTTAATTGTTAAAATAATTAAAATTGATTACAAAATTTTCAGTCATACTACGTAATATACAAAAATATTTTATACAAAAGGTATGCAATATCTCCAGTTTTTACACCTTGTAATAGTCTTAAGTTTGATACCACCGCTTAGCATCTGTGTAATAGCATCATTCTTCTCATTGTCGTATTTCAGTTTTGAGGTAGACGATAAAGTCGTGTATGAGAGATTACGACTTAACTATATAAATGGCAAAAACCTATTGTTACATTTTCTATAGACAATGTTTATCTCTTTCTACCAGGCAATAAATCTGCTTGTAATTCTACCTTATAATAATATAATAAAATTAAAACGCAGTATTACTGAATATATATTTTTTGGAACGAAGTTCCTTACGGCAGGCTTGGAGGGGATAGGGATTTTGCTGCGCGACCGAACTGAAAAAAATGTGATAGTAAAACCGTAAGAAAAATGCGTGGAATAAAAGCGTTAAATGAGACGTGCGCAGGCGCGACAGTCGCGTACACAAGCGAGTAGTGAGTGCCGTTTAGCCGAAGGAAGTTCGTTCCTACCTGGTGTCCCGCGACACCACATCATTTTATATATATTCAGTAATACTGCGTTTTAATTTATAAATATAAATATATATATATATATATATATATATATATATATATATATATATATATATATATATATATATATATATATATATATATATATTATATCATAAGATTGGTGCGTTGCTACCTTGTGGCGAGCTGGTAGCTAGATTGGACAAATTAAGATTTTTAAACATGCTAAATTGAAGTATCATTTCTTATCACATAATTTGGGAAAACTAATTTTATAATTAGTTAATAACGCCATCTTGTTATCAATAGATGAATTAGAATGACTAGCGGCTGTAATAAATGTTGGGTCTAGCTTTTTAATGCTCTCCTATCAACTAAGTTCTGTAAAACACTGTTGAGAAGTAAGAGATGCTATATAACTGCGTATCTGCAAAGCTTTCAGTTAAATAAATGTTGATGCATTATAACTCATGAAGTCTTTTAACGTCGATATAATTTATGTAAAATTAAAAAAAAATGTGAAGGTTTAGTTTAGTTTAGCTGAACAATAAACAAAAAAGTCATCACCCAACAGTGCTCTCTTTCATATTTGAAATAATGTAGGAAGCGCCAGCTTGTCGTACAAAAACAAAAATCAAAATACAAATAAAGATTTAAAAGTGCTAACCAATTTAATTTATTTCTTAATATTGTTTTCTTGTTATTGTGCCTGTTTTGAGAGAGTAACTGAAATAGAAATTATTGGTGGCCCGCCGTAAATGTCTAAATCCTACGTTTAGCCCAACTGTTAAAAAGGTTGAGCAGCCTTGCCATAAGGGATTTAGCGTACCTACATAATATATTATGTGTATTTAATTTACAGACAATTATTTATATTTACGATATTAAAATCAGTCAGATTGACTCGGTCTAGTGGTCCGGTGTCGGAGTTGAGCACATGAGGTCCCGGGTTCGATTCCCGGGTTGGGCAATTCAAAAATGTGTTTTTTCAGTTTTCTAATCAATCAAATCAAAAATAACGTTGCCCGGGATTGAAAAGTGCCCGGTTAATAGACTGACCACCTATCGCATTGTGGGACCAAGTATCTTCGGCTAATCGTAGGTGCACTTGTTGTACCTCATTCTACCTCTTCGGTGATCCGGGCGTGACGATACTTTTTTTAAAAATCAGTAAGTGTTTTATTTTTTGAGTTGGTTCAGGGTTCAGAGCTCCGGAAACATAAGAGATAATAAATGTTGTGTAACAGACTTCATCTATCCCTTAAGAGGTTTAGTGTAATAAAAGAAAATAATAAGAATCTATACTATTTTTTTTTTTTTGTTAAAAATATGTCTGAATTATGTTTAATAAATAATATCAATGGAATCAAAGATAAAAATAAATAAAAAAAAAACTAATTCTCATTAATATATAAGACCTAACATATAAACATATAAAACCTTAGGAAAGGGGAACGAAAAAAAAAAAGAATGATAGGATTTCAAAAAATAAGAAAAAAAATAAATTTGAAAAATTTAAAGAGAGAAAATGGAAAAGAAAAACAGAGGTTATAAATAGACCTGAAGATGAGAAAAAAGGGATTTTTGCTTCTCGGATGAGGAAAGGGATTTTGTTTCGCGAGTGAGAAAATGAATGTTGAAATTTTCATTTTAGAGATTAAGAAGAAGAAAGTTCTAGTGAGAGTTTGAAAGTTCTTGATTTGACGAAGATATTCTTCGTTTGATACAATAATTATGAAAATCTGTGGGAAATTTGAAAGTTTTGACGTTAGAAGAAATATTCTTTGCTTGATACAAAATTTATTAAAACAAGGATTAAGCAGAGAATATCTCAGTGATATTCCGGAGTGTAAATAATATTGGAAATATTCTTAATGTGAAAAAAGGGATTTGTAAAAAAATTGTATTGATCAAAAACCGTGAGTATGTAGAATAGAGATTTATTCAGGGATTACGTATGTACTTATGCAACTTCGTATTTGATTTGGTATTCGTTGGGTTTATTTAAATCTAGCAGTATTGGTAGAATGTAGTTTTATTAGAAGGTAAATCTTTGAATGCGGTCTATACAACTTTAATAAACATATTACCGATAAATATGTGATTAGGTTTACAAGAATGAAATTGTGCAATATGTTGTGTAAAGGTGGATCGATCCTTGACTGAGTGAAGAATGTTTTTTTGTATGAAGAAAGGAAATTATTTATTTTAAGGAATAGCTGTTGAAAAGATATTTAATAACATGGGAGAAACGTGGACTTGTTTGCTTTATAGAAATTGTGTGATATTATTATTAGGGAAGTCTATTTTGATTTTAGGAAAATAAAACCTTAATTTCTGTTCTTTTCTTTCCATGAAAATGTGAGCAATGGTTGTGGAGCTATTGCTGCCTCACAGTCTTGCAGCAGGGTTGCTCATCAGGACGCAGGATAAGTCGGAATTCTAAACAACACAGGTGATGTAGTTTTCCAATTTAAATTAAATTAGTGTGTGTGATAAATAAATCATTTTGATTTTATTTCAGCAGAGTCGTACAAGTGACTAAGATTATTATGTTTGTATAACTATACTAGACTAAGTAATGGCTTTACTTTATCAAATTTCAGTGCTTGACGGATAACAATTTATTAATTAATTAGGAAATGGATTTATGGATTTAATTATATGTATATAGATTTTCATCATCGGTATTTAAAGGAAACCCATTGCCTTTAGACACTATTGTTATTATACCTATACCTCACAATTGGCTAATATTGCTATGTTTATTTTTCACAGGAATAAGTAATGGCTTTGCATTATCAAATGCCAAAAGCATGTTGGCTAAATAGCTTATTAACTAACAAGGAATAGATTTATGTGCTTTAATTGTTTATACTATACTTTTACCATATGCATTTGAACTATCATTATTGCATCTTTACCTTACAAATGGCCGATATTGCTATGTTTGTTTATTTTTCATAGGAGTAAGAAATGGCTTTGCATTACCAAATTCAAAGGCATGTTGGCTAAATAGCTTATTAATTAGGAATAGATTTAAGTGCTTTAACTACTTTATACTATACTTTCATCATCGTCATTTGGAGGAATTCCATTGTTATTAGTTACTAATACTACTGCACCTGAATTAATATTATCAACTAGTTTCAACGTACAATTCGCAACATTATAGAAGCGAATCCCGCTGGATTACTAGATTTTCCCGGGATAATAAATAGCCTATGTACTAATCCAAGCCATCAACTATCTGTGTTTAAAATTTCATTCAAATCCGTTTCGTAGTTTTGCGTGCGTTTTATCTTTTAAAATCTACTAACTGGTGATAGTTACCACATATCTTTATAGATGAGAACCGACTAAGGAAGTTCTTAGAATAATTTCCATAGTACAGTTGATCCTGCTTGTTATTTAAACTTTAGGGATCGAGAGCTGATTCCTTTGGAGTCTTCGAGGCCGCGTGGGGGCGACTTCTTAGCTGTCGTCGGAGCTGAATGCAGAGTTACTGTAGGTTTGTTGCAGAGTTGGAGGTATGGCTAATACGATTTTATTTCTGCATTGTTATAATTTTGAGCGGTTATAATTTTTTTATGAAGGAACAATTAGGTGATAGGATAGGGCGTGTAGATATTAGGTGGGAGAACTGATGCTTTAATATATTGAGGAATTTAAGGAATACTTTGTTTATCATTGACTTTCAATTAAAACTAGGTGAATCAAGCTTAGGAAATATTTATTATAGAAACTTTTCTAGTTAAAATGATTACTTGAATTAATGCTTCAAATTGGATTAGGAGGAAATAGGAACTTTTAGGAATTGAAGGCAAAGGGTCTGTTACTGTAGGAATAATATATTACAACCAATAAGTGGGGGCGTAAATCTACACAAAATTCACACGAAAACCTACCTTAATATGAATTATTAAAATTATGAAATGTTAATACGAATTATTATATCCTATTATAAAACTAAATATTAACTAATACGTAAATTGATTGCATAGGCCAGTCTCTTAAAATCAAATCTTCATAAAACATTATTTTATTTACAATCAAATTTAAAACCGAGTACAAATATTAAACGGGATAATCACAAACTAATACAAATTACTCTCTTCGTGTCTAACAAAGGAATAATTAATATAAACTGAATTGTTGAATTAAATTTGGAGCGAAAATCTTAAATGACTTTAATAAAGCTTCAGGGAGTTAGAGTGCAAGAGAGGAATGAATGAACTTTATTCCAAACGTTTATGTTTATTTAACCATATTTTGTATAAATTATTTACTTAATTTAATTAATTATTTATTAATTTTATTCTTATTTTATATTATTTATATAGGGATTTAGGAGGATAGGAATTATAATATTAAACTTCTTTATCAAATTAATTCTTTTGGATAATTGGAATATTATTGTTTATAGTGACAGTGCATAACAGATCTTTTAGTAAGATAGGAAGTTTACTAAATAAATCTGAAATTAAGGTTAATTACTAATTTTGGATTAGATATTTTTACCTTTTACCTTGGTAAATAGATCATGTCATCTTCATCTCACGGGAATATCGACTTTACGAAGGCATCAAGTTGTGCTGGGTGTATCTATATAAAGACATACAAGTAATGTTGTCATTATGGTCATCTTCTCTTTACCAGTGCAGACACACGGTTCATATGCCCCTCTGTCGCGAGCATGGTATTTGGGGCGATAACCCAGATAAACACCCAACTATACCGCCAAGCAAAGTTGATCCATTTTCATATCTAATCATCTCAGACATGAACTATTTTACAGAATTAGAGTTATTTGTCTAAATTGTTTATCTGTATATATTCATATATTAACCTGGATTCCATGATTGAATCTATACATCATAAGGATTGTACAAATGAACTTTACTTATGATTATTCGGGTGGATAGATGTTTCATAATACTGTTCACTTAAAGCAACAATAGATCTAAAAGCGTTGATTTCTAAAAGTTCAGACCTTATTAAATTCTGAAATTTGATTAAAGAGAAATTGAAATAAGAGTAATAGAGCTCTAATAATCTGGAGAAGACATAAATAACTTAGTTTCATTAGAAAACGAGTATAAGACGAATTGTTTGGATTCTAAGATGTATTGAGTATTCAATCACAATATTAGTGAGTTCAAAGATCTTACTAAATTTCAACTATAACTTCAAATTCAATTAATAAGTAATATTTCATTGCTTGTGGTGACTATAAATTATTAGGGTTATAGGAGGAAATTTGACTATAATAACTTTAGAACAAAGGTTAATTTCTAGTTCAGTAATAATTTATTTTAATTATTTGGCTTTTTGATTGGACCATACCTTCGTCACAGGGTAGTGTCGGCTTTGCGAAGGCATCAGGGTTGTATGCATGTCGCATGCATTGTGTATATCTATATAAAGGCACACATGATAATATGTTGTCGTTATGGTTATCTCCTCGTTACCAGTGCGTGGTCCTCGGATAAGCCCCACCGCAAACTGTGTATTCAGAGGGTTAACCCAGATAAACACCAACTATCTATCGCCTAGCAAAGTTGAACTATTTACATAATTAATCAAATCGTCAACCAGGTATGAGCTACATCACAGAGCTGGATATATTAAATTGCTTGTTTTAATGTATTTTTATACATTAACCTGAGTTCATTTGACTTTCGTCATAAGGATTATCTTAATTGATTTTACTTATGAAATTTTTATGATTTGGATTATTTGAAGTTCATTGCGAGCAATGATTACTTTTATATATGTTTATTTATCGCGTACCGATTATTAATGTTTCGGTATTGTGATTGAAGACAACATATTATCTGTCTTAGTTTTGTCAAGTAATTGTTAAAACAAACTTGCACAAACTTTAATTGTAAACTTGAGAATTATATTTATTATTTGGCTTTTGACTGTGCTCAATACAAATGATGCACCTTGGTCATGCCAATATTTATTATTACTGGCTGTTACTAAAATAACAACAGTATATACTTTATCAACATTTATATACTCCAAGTCAATGCTATCGCAAACTTGAGTACTTTATATATTATTTTAATTATTTTACTTTGATCAAGTCAATGCTTAATCGTATACTTGAGAATTATATTTATTGTTTGGCCTTTTGACTGTGCTCAATACAAATGATGCACCTTTGTCATGCCAATATTTATTTATTATTTTGTTACTGTTTGTTACTAAAATAACAACAGTATATATTTTTATCAACATTTATTTACTTCAAGTCAATGCTTAATTGTATACTTGAGAAACATATTTATTATTTGGCCTTTTGACTGTGCTCAATACAAATGATGCACCTTTGTCATGCCAATATTACTTATTATTTTGTTACTGTTTGTTACTAAAGTAGCAACGGTATATATTTTTATTAACATTACTTACTCCAAGTCCATGCTTAACTGTATACTTGAGAAACATATTCATTATTTGGCCTTTTGACTGTGCTCAATACAAATGATGCACCTTTGTCATGCCAATATTATTTATTATTTTGTTACTGTTTGTTACTAAAATAGCAACAGTATATATTTTTATCAACATTACTTACTTCAAGTCCATGCTTAACTGTATACTTGAGAAACATATTTATTATTTGGTCTTTTGACTGTGTTCAATACAAACGATGCACCTTTGTCATGCCAATATTTATTTATTATTTTGTTACTGTTTGTTACTAAAATAACAATAGTATATATTTTTATCAACATTTACTTACTTCGAGTCCATGCTTAACTGTATACTTGAGAAACATATTTATTATTTGGTCTTTTGACTGTGTTCAATACAAACGATGCACCTTTGTCATGCCAATATTTATTTATTATTTTGTTACTGTTTGTTACTAAAATAACAATAGTATATATTTTTATCAACATTTACTTACTTCGAGTCCATGCTTAACTGTATACTTGAGAAACATATTTATTATTTGGCCTTTTGGCTGTGCTCAATATTAATGACGCACCTTGGTCATGCCTATACTCATCAACTTCCAAACAATGTATTCACATGTTTGGACATTAAACTATATGGCTATCACTTTGTGACCCCACAATAGTAAAGCCTATCTGCCAATAACTTGGTTCTTCATAATATATTGATTTTCTCTTTGAGATTAAGGACTTTAGTTCCTTTTAGTTTCAATATACTTCTGGGGGATACGGTAGGAAGGCCTTCAGCCGGCATGGTATCCACACATGTGAGGCGTGGCGGCGCCTCTTACATATCCCACAATAATAAAATTGCGGCACTAAAGTGCTTTACAACTCCCAACCTAAATATTACAATAATTTTATCCATATATTCCATACTGCCGTACTTCTTTCCTTTAGATGAAGACAATGTAATTGTTAATATCATCATATTGCTTTCTTAAGCTATATATTTTATTATGTATTTTATGTATATATTTAATATATTATTCCCTTCCTTAAAGTCAAATATCTTTATTATGTACTTATGTATCTATGTAATGTATTACTCCTTTTCTTAATTCAAATATCTTTATTATGTATTTATGTATTTATGTAATATATTACTCCCTCCCTTAAGCCAAATATATTCAATTTATTAAATTTTAGTCCTTTAAATCAATCTATAGTATACATTTCCTGATAAAGTATGGTTGTTCATAAGAGATGAAGTGTACCTTTGAAAAGAATGATTGGGTAAACTATATAACACAAAATGAGTCCTCAATTTAACACTAGATGAATCATTTGGCCAGATCATATTATTATAACTCTGTTGACTCCTTTATAAACGAAATATAACAGACAATTTTGTTATATTTAAAATGTGCGTTTAGAGGGTCTTCGGGAGAGTTTGTTACAATTTGGTGCCGCGACGCAGGACATAATTTTGAACACAGTTAATCAGATTACAAGAAAAGTATTTCTGAAATTAAAAATTATCTGTGACTTATATGACAAAACATAGGTTTTGTCACAATTTGGAGCCGTGACGTGTGACAAAGGTCTTCAAACATTTCATCTCGGTAAACATTTAAGCTAGACAAACATATTTTTGAGCAGAGACCTTAAATTTATGGATAACTTGGTATTGATTGCTAGTGTGAAAGGGTAGAATGATTTGAGTTCATAATACAAAATATTAGGTTGTAGTAATATTAAAATAAATTCCAAATAGATAATTTCATTCATGGTAAAACATGACAAAAGATAAATATTTACTAAAATGAGTTAATCGAGAACGATCTTAAAGTACAATAAACATAATTTTAATCTAGACATAAAATCAAAATCAACTAGTAATTAGTCGTATCTTCATCCAAATGACTAAAAATCATTACTTCCTTTTCTCCGTCGGGTAAGTAGCCTATATCAATTCTTGTTGACTCTTTTATGGTTAGAGTAGCTTCTAATGGTTAAAGTGTTTTAGTTCAGTCCAGTGGTTAGGAGTCTATTCATTACAAAAATATAACAAAAAAACATAATAATAAAAATTCCGAATAGTATTACATATTCTCAATAAAAAGGATAATTAAACTTTAACATAATATTTATAAAAAATATAAATAAACTACAATGATTATACTTAAATTAAGACCCTTAAAATTGTACTCTATCGAATTAAATTTAAGAATTGCTAAGTTTTAGTTCTAACAATCTTGAATTTTTATTCAATCTAATTTGTTATACACGAATAATTAGTAATAACTTATTTATTTAATAACTAGCTGTTGCCAGCGACTTCGTCCGCGCGGACTTCGTTTGCTCCGCACAGCACCTGGTCGCTAGGTGATAGCGTGATAATATGTAGCCTATATGTTGGCCTGACCTGTTAGTAATATTCATGCAAAATTTGAAGTAATCCATGCAGTACTTTTTGAGTTTGCTCCGGACATACATACAGACAAACAGACAAACAGAAAATCAGACAAACAGACAAAAATTCTAAAAACTATATTTTTAGCTTTGATATCGATTGTAGATCACGCCCCAAGTATTCTTTTAAAAAATATTCAATGTACAGTTTTACCTTCCTACGATCTTATTATATGTATAGATTTAGTTTGCGTGATCCAAAATCAATACCTCTTTTATTTAGTTGAGTAAAGGAAACCTACAATAGTGTTATAACGAAATTAAACGATAAGTAATTCACAGCAGTTTATTGCACATTGATTCAAGTGTTGTACTTACATAGTTATAAGAGTTCACCTACAAGTATATTAACATGAGCTAAGGTAAGGTATATAGTTTTCATATAAACTTTGTCTCTTATTTGGTTTTATCTAAAGAGTTTATCCCTTATAGGAAAGATAAACAGATATTCATATATATACCCAGGCCAAATTTCATCAAAATCGGGTCAAGTGTTTAGATGTAAAAAGGTAACAGATAGACTTCGCTTTTATATCTATGTTGATCCTGAGTGTTCATATATACCCAAGCCAAATTTCATCAAAATCGGATCAGGCGTATAGTTGTAAAAGGGTAACAGATAGATTTTCGCTTTTATATCTATGTTGATTCTGAGTAATCGAATATCCCCAAGCCAAATTTCATCAAAATCGGTTCAGGGATTTAGTCGTGAATAGATAACAGATAGACAGACTTCCGCTTTTATAATATTAGTATGGGGGTATGTACTTGTTCATTCGAAGACTTTAAATTATTACTATATAGAGTTGCATCATAATCGACACAGCGGATTGGCCGTGATAGCGTTTAATACAGATATAGTTATTTTAGAATTTATATATATTGTTATGGATTATTTTCATGTGGATTTATGTTTTATAAAATTAAATTAAGATATAAAAGTATGCGAGATAAATTATTTTTGTTTTAAAAACGAGCTAATCCTTTTAAATTTTACTCATAATATTAAAAAAATATGTAGTTTTGTTATTAGTTTCGGGTTGTTAAAACATATCGCGGTAATATATACATATATATAAAACCTTAATGGTGAGATCTAAATTCAATTTTAATGACAATATGGTTATAAATATGATTTGAAGGATACGTCAGAAACTTGAGCTTGATAAAGTTGTCATAATCAACAGTTATGGTTGTTGTCATTTTGCGTAAATAATAAAATTAAAATAGAAAATTTAAATTGAATATAAATAAGAAGAAATACTGACATTATATAAAATTAAATTAGGTAAATAAAATCTTGTTATTTGGTTTGAAATAGGGTTACAAGATTTTTCATCTAATGTTAGTGTACAAATCTATTTACTACAGATAGTATACGGGATCTTTAGTTTTGAACATTTTAAATATATATAAAATTAAATATTTTTAAATTTATTTAATGGTTATTTAAATGAAATGAATGGAATTGAACGATGTTGTTGAATCATATTACATAGTATAACTGTAAAATATATAACCATTTACTTTTAAAGTAATTACTTTTTAGAATGAAATTTTAAAGTATCTTCACGCCGTATCCCCAAAGCGGTAGGCAGAGGTAGAACTAAATGATTTGTTAATTATAAATTAAAATGTAATAATATAAGGACAATAATCTGACTAATACTCTTTATCAATGTATTTGATAAAATTTTAATATAGATAGCTAGGTACATTCAAATCCGGTTATTTATTACTTCTAAAGATGAATGCAATTATTAAATAATTTGGGAATTTCGGAATTCTTATAAAAAAAAGTTTATTTAATACTTATGTAAGTAAATGAGAATCATTATTACACATTATTTTTCGATCTGTAGGGAGAGGTGCACTTATAAAAAACATTTTCGCAACTAACGGTTGTAACAAATCATACCATTTTTATTATGAATAAATGTGGTTACAATAATTTAGAAATTCAAGGGTAATTTAATTCAAGAGCTGTTATTGATAATAGAGAACAATGTTTAATGTAAAATTTTCTAAATACTTAATCATTCGTAATTACATAATATCATACCTAAAATATAAATATCAATTTAATCGAAACCCTTCTAAAAATAAACTATACCAAATAAACAAATAATAAAGAATTTCCTAGACTGATTATCAATTAACCTAATGCTAATAAATAAGGATATTCAAGCTATTCAAAGCATTCATCATATTTTTAAATAGAGGCATTCAATTAAATTAATTATATACACAAACTTAATAAAGTAAACCATACCTTAGTTATCAAAAATGTTTGCAAAATTATAGTATACCTACAAAGCTAAAGGAACTTAAGAGATAGTTGTAGAAGTTTTGGGATGTAACTAAAATTACTGTTAAGATGCATAATTTGAGAATAAATTAAGATTTGATAGTTCAATTTTGTTCAATTTTCATCATTTGCATTAATGAGAATATTTCAACGAATTTAATATATAGAAAGGATTAAATATATTACTTTATATTTAAATACTATAGAACTTTAAATATTTTTACTAAAGTTAGCCGACTAAATATAGGAAATTTTAGAATTTTCGGAGGTTAATTTTTTTTATTAAAGTGATTTAACTGTTCTTTTATGTCGATTACGTAAGGAAAATAGGATTGATATTAGAAAACACAAATGATTTGATAAAATAAAATAAATTTTATAAACATTATTACACAACACCAGATTAACAAGAGCTTATCATTTATATACCGATAGTTAAGGAGTAGGATTAGTTAGGGTTATACTATCACAATTATAGATAGAGAAGGAAAGTAATAGGTAGTGTAGAAAATTTAAAATAGTTTGGCCCAGGTTGACAGAACCTAAATAGGAATTTTGAGAAGTAAATTTATAGTTGAGAAAAAAAAATTATTTAAATTAAGTGGGGGCAAGAATTAATCACTAACTCTTTAATTTTAATATTTGTTTGGTTTAAAAAAAAAAAAAAAAAAAAAAGGTTATGTCGTAGATTGTGGGTCGTCGGATATTACATTTAAAACAGTTGTTACTCCAACAAGAATATTTAGGATAAAAACATTTATGTGTAGGAATGGTTAGGCAATAGTGTACGTATATATAGGAACAGATAGGGTTATAAATTGTTAGTTTGAGATATAAAGGTTTTAAAGAAAATAAATATTAACTAAAATTTAAAATATTACTTTCATTGAATATATACAAAATAGTTAAAATTATGTAATATTTTATCACTTATACACTTGTACTGTTTCACAATAAAGCTATTATCATTTATTACCAATCGGTTTCGTTTATACAACATCATTAGGGCACCTTATAAATGCAAACTCATTAATAGTTCTTGTAGTTATTAGTAGATTTACAAGAGGGATAGGACAACTTCAATATGTTTATGGAATAATGAGTTAGAATTGAAAGGAGTAGGTAATATAAAATAATAATAATAATAATAAAAAAAAAAAAACTTCTAATGACGTGTCACCGTTTGTATTTTTCATGATAAACGGGTATATACTTACGCATGTCGCTCTATAGGAAACTTAGTTTTCATGTCTTGAAATTGAGGCTGATGACTGTTTCATATTAGTGTTTGGAATTGTGAATGGGCCAAGTTCAGAAAGGGGTTAGTCTTTGCTTTGCTTTGGCACAAAGAGATGCGCGAATGCAGCACTATAGGGGATCAGGGTTATTCTTCCGTATTTGAGCAATCGCCCTGATAACTACGCAACACAGTCAATCAAAATAAAGGTTGTGCCTGAACAAATAGTCCTTAGTGTGAGTTGTTGTGCAGGACTAGCTAAATATTAAGGAATTAGAATATTTATTAGGGACGGATGATATTGATATACGAATAGATAACATAATAATAAAGCGAATGTTCCAAATTCAGACTATTTGAAAAAAAAAGAGATAAGATTTTAACTTACGACTCCTGCTTCGCGAATTTAAATAAATTTATAAAAATGTCATAACGATAAAACCAAGGTCTTTCAATTTTCTTTTAACAATTATTTATTAATTAAATCACAGAGATTTGAGATGGGGGATTAGCTTATATTTCGGGTTTTGCTTTTAATTAATTTAGTTTAAAGAAAAACTTATTATTATCGCAGTTAAGAGAGTAGGGTGACCGCATTTTCCTTTCTTTCTTAGAAAGTTGGATTAGTGATAAATTTTATTATAACATGATCGTTGGCAAATCATTTATAATAAAATTTAGGGGGCGATTGTAACAGACTTCATCTATCCCTTAAGAGGTTTAGTGTAATAAAAGAAAATAATAAGAATCTATACTATTTTTTTTTTTTTGTTAAAAATATGTCTGAATTATGTTTAATAAATAATATCAATGGAATCAAAGATAAAAATAAATAAAAAAAAAACTAATTCTCATTAATATATAAGACCTAACATATAAACATATAAAACCTTAGGAAAGGGGAACGAAAAAAAAAAAAGAATGATAGGATTTCAAAAAATAAGAAAAAAAATAAATTTGAAAAATTTAAAGAGAGAAAATGGAAAAGAAAAACAGAGGTTATAAATAGACCTGAAGATGAGAAAAAAGGGATTTTTGCTTCTCGGATGAGGAAAGGGATTTTGTTTCGCGAGTGAGAAAATGAATGTTGAAATTTTCATTTTAGAGATTAAGAAGAAGAAAGTTCTAGTGAGAGTTTGAAAGTTCTTGATTTGACGAAGATATTCTTCGTTTGATACAATAATTATGAAAATCTGTGGGAAATTTGAAAGTTTTGACGTTAGAAGAAATATTCTTTGCTTGATACAAAATTTATTAAAACAAGGATTAAGCAGAGAATATCTCAGTGATATTCCGGAGTGTAAATAATATTGGAAATATTCTTAATGTGAAAAAAGGGATTTGTAAAAAAATTGTATTGATCAAAAACCGTGAGTATGTAGAATAGAGATTTATTCAGGGATTACGTATGTACTTATGCAACTTCGTATTTGATTTGGTATTCGTTGGGTTTATTTAAATCTAGCAGTATTGGTAGAATGTAGTTTTATTAGAAGGTAAATCTTTGAATGCGGTCTATACAACTTTAATAAACATATTACCGATAAATATGTGATTAGGTTTACAAGAATGAAATTGTGCAATATGTTGTGTAAAGGTGGATCGATCCTTGACTGAGTGAAGAATGTTTTTTTGTATGAAGAAAGGAAATTATTTATTTTAAGGAATAGCTGTTGAAAAGATATTTAATAACATGGGAGAAACGTGGACTTGTTTGCTTTATAGAAATTGTGTGATATTATTATTAGGGAAGTCTATTTTGATTTTAGGAAAATAAAACCTTAATTTCTGTTCTTTTCTTTCCATGAAAATGTGAGCAATGGTTGTGGAGCTATTGCTGCCTCACAGTCTTGCAGCAGGGTTGCTCATCAGGACGCAGGATAAGTCGGAATTCTAAACAACACAGGTGATGTAGTTTTCCAATTTAAATTAAATTAGTGTGTGTGATAAATAAATCATTTTGATTTTATTTCAGCAGAGTCGTACAAGTGACTAAGATTATTATGTTTGTATAACTATACTAGACTAAGTAATGGCTTTACTTTATCAAATTTCAGTGCTTGACGGATAACAATTTATTAATTAATTAGGAAATGGATTTATGGATTTAATTATATGTATATAGATTTTCATCATCGGTATTTAAAGGAAACCCATTGCCTTTAGACACTATTGTTATTATACCTATACCTCACAATTGGCTAATATTGCTATGTTTATTTTTCACAGGAATAAGTAATGGCTTTGCATTATCAAATGCCAAAAGCATGTTGGCTAAATAGCTTATTAACTAACAAGGAATAGATTTATGTGCTTTAATTGTTTATACTATACTTTTACCATATGCATTTGAACTATCATTATTGCATCTTTACCTTACAAATGGCCGATATTGCTATGTTTGTTTATTTTTCATAGGAGTAAGAAATGGCTTTGCATTACCAAATTCAAAGGCATGTTGGCTAAATAGCTTATTAATTAGGAATAGATTTAAGTGCTTTAACTACTTTATACTATACTTTCATCATCGTCATTTGGAGGAATTCCATTGTTATTAGTTACTAATACTACTGCACCTGAATTAATATTATCAACTAGTTTCAACGTACAATTCGCAACATTATAGAAGCGAATCCCGCTGGATTACTAGATTTTCCCGGGATAATAAATAGCCTATGTACTAATCCAAGCCATCAACTATCTGTGTTTAAAATTTCATTCAAATCCGTTTCGTAGTTTTGCGTGCGTTTTATCTTTTAAAATCTACTAACTGGTGATAGTTACCACATATCTTTATAGATGAGAACCGACTAAGGAAGTTCTTAGAATAATTTCCATAGTACAGTTGATCCTGCTTGTTATTTAAACTTTAGGGATCGAGAGCTGATTCCTTTGGAGTCTTCGAGGCCGCGTGGGGGCGACTTCTTAGCTGTCGTCGGAGCTGAATGCAGAGTTACTGTAGGTTTGTTGCAGAGTTGGAGGTATGGCTAATACGATTTTATTTCTGCATTGTTATAATTTTGAGCGGTTATAATTTTTTTATGAAGGAACAATTAGGTGATAGGATAGGGCGTGTAGATATTAGGTGGGAGAACTGATGCTTTAATATATTGAGGAATTTAAGGAATACTTTGTTTATCATTGACTTTCAATTAAAACTAGGTGAATCAAGCTTAGGAAATATTTATTATAGAAACTTTTCTAGTTAAAATGATTACTTGAATTAATGCTTCAAATTGGATTAGGAGGAAATAGGAACTTTTAGGAATTGAAGGCAAAGGGTCTGTTACTGTAGGAATAATATATTACAACCAATAAGTGGGGGCGTAAATCTACACAAAATTCACACGAAAACCTACCTTAATATGAATTATTAAAATTATGAAATGTTAATACGAATTATTATATCCTATTATAAAACTAAATATTAACTAATACGTAAATTGATTGCATAGGCCAGTCTCTTAAAATCAAATCTTCATAAAACATTATTTTATTTACAATCAAATTTAAAACCGAGTACAAATATTAAACGGGATAATCACAAACTAATACAAATTACTCTCTTCGTGTCTAACAAAGGAATAATTAATATAAACTGAATTGTTGAATTAAATTTGGAGCGAAAATCTTAAATGACTTTAATAAAGCTTCAGGGAGTTAGAGTGCAAGAGAGGAATGAATGAACTTTATTCCAAACGTTTATGTTTATTTAACCATATTTTGTATAAATTATTTACTTAATTTAATTAATTATTTATTAATTTTATTCTTATTTTATATTATTTATATAGGGATTTAGGAGGATAGGAATTATAATATTAAACTTCTTTATCAAATTAATTCTTTTGGATAATTGGAATATTATTGTTTATAGTGACAGTGCATAACAGATCTTTTAGTAAGATAGGAAGTTTACTAAATAAATCTGAAATTAAGGTTAATTACTAATTTTGGATTAGATATTTTTACCTTTTACCTTGGTAAATAGATCATGTCATCTTCATCTCACGGGAATATCGACTTTACGAAGGCATCAAGTTGTGCTGGGTGTATCTATATAAAGACATACAAGTAATGTTGTCATTATGGTCATCTTCTCTTTACCAGTGCAGACACACGGTTCATATGCCCCTCTGTCGCGAGCATGGTATTTGGGGCGATAACCCAGATAAACACCCAACTATACCGCCAAGCAAAGTTGATCCATTTTCATATCTAATCATCTCAGACATGAACTATTTTACAGAACTAGAGTTATTTGTCTAAATTGTTTATCTGTATATATTCATATATTAACCTGGATTCCATGATTGAATCTATACATCATAAGGATTGTACAAATGAACTTTACTTATGATTATTCGGGTGGATAGATGTTTCATAATACTGTTCACTTAAAGCAACAATAGATCTAAAAGCGTTGATTTCTAAAAGTTCAGACCTTATTAAATTCTGAAATTTGATTAAAGAGAAATTGAAATAAGAGTAATAGAGCTCTAATAATCTGGAGAAGACATAAATAACTTAGTTTCATTAGAAAACGAGTATAAGACGAATTGTTTGGATTCTAAGATGTATTGAGTATTCAATCACAATATTAGTGAGTTCAAAGATCTTACTAAATTTCAACTATAACTTCAAATTCAATTAATAAGTAATATTTCATTGCTTGTGGTGACTATAAATTATTAGGGTTATAGGAGGAAATTTGACTATAATAACTTTAGAACAAAGGTTAATTTCTAGTTCAGTAATAATTTATTTTAATTATTTGGCTTTTTGATTGGACCATACCTTCGTCACAGGGTAGTGTCGGCTTTGCGAAGGCATCAGGGTTGTATGCATGTCGCATGCATTGTGTATATCTATATAAAGGCACACATGATAATATGTTGTCGTTATGGTTATCTCCTCGTTACCAGTGCGTGGTCCTCGGATAAGCCCCACCGCAAACTGTGTATTCAGAGGGTTAACCCAGATAAACACCAACTATCTATCGCCTAGCAAAGTTGAACTATTTACATAATTAATCAAATCGTCAACCAGGTATGAGCTACATCACAGAGCTGGATATATTAAATTGCTTGTTTTAATGTATTTTTATACATTAACCTGAGTTCATTTGACTTTCGTCATAAGGATTATCTTAATTGATTTTACTTATGAAATTTTTATGATTTGGATTATTTGAAGTTCATTGCGAGCAATGATTACTTTTATATATGTTTATTTATCGCGTACCGATTATTAATGTTTCGGTATTGTGATTGAAGACAACATATTATCTGTCTTAGTTTTGTCAAGTAATTGTTAAAACAAACTTGCACAAACTTTAATTGTAAACTTGAGAATTATATTTATTATTTGGCTTTTGACTGTGCTCAATACAAATGATGCACCTTGGTCATGCCAATATTTATTATTACTGGCTGTTACTAAAATAACAACAGTATATACTTTATCAACATTTATATACTCCAAGTCAATGCTATCGCAAACTTGAGTACTTTATATATTATTTTAATTATTTTACTTTGATCAAGTCAATGCTTAATCGTATACTTGAGAATTATATTTATTGTTTGGCCTTTTGACTGTGCTCAATACAAATGATGCACCTTTGTCATGCCAATATTTATTTATTATTTTGTTACTGTTTGTTACTAAAATAACAACAGTATATATTTTTATCAACATTTATTTACTTCAAGTCAATGCTTAATTGTATACTTGAGAAACATATTTATTATTTGGCCTTTTGACTGTGCTCAATACAAATGATGCACCTTTGTCATGCCAATATTACTTATTATTTTGTTACTGTTTGTTACTAAAGTAGCAACGGTATATATTTTTATTAACATTACTTACTCCAAGTCCATGCTTAACTGTATACTTGAGAAACATATTCATTATTTGGCCTTTTGACTGTGCTCAATACAAATGATGCACCTTTGTCATGCCAATATTATTTATTATTTTGTTACTGTTTGTTACTAAAATAGCAACAGTATATATTTTTATCAACATTACTTACTTCAAGTCCATGCTTAACTGTATACTTGAGAAACATATTTATTATTTGGTCTTTTGACTGTGTTCAATACAAACGATGCACCTTTGTCATGCCAATATTTATTTATTATTTTGTTACTGTTTGTTACTAAAATAACAATAGTAAATATTTTTATCAACATTTACTTACTTCGAGTCCATGCTTAACTGTATACTTGAGAAACATATTTATTATTTGGTCTTTTGACTGTGTTCAATACAAACGATGCACCTTTGTCATGCCAATATTTATTTATTATTTTGTTACTGTTTGTTACTAAAATAACAATAGTATATATTTTTATCAACATTTACTTACTTCGAGTCCATGCTTAACTGTATACTTGAGAAACATATTTATTATTTGGCCTTTTGGCTGTGCTCAATATTAATGACGCACCTTGGTCATGCCTATACTCATCAACTTCCAAACAATGTATTCACATGTTTGGACATTAAACTATATGGCTATCACTTTGTGACCCCACAATAGTAAAGCCTATCTGCCAATAACTTGGTTCTTCATAATATATTGATTTTCTCTTTGAGATTAAGGACTTTAGTTCCTTTTAGTTTCAATATACTTCTGGGGGATACGGTAGGAAGGCCTTCAGCCGGCATGGTATCCACACATGTGAGGCGTGGCGGCGCCTCTTACATATCCCACAATAATAAAATTGCGGCACTAAAGTGCTTTACAACTCCCAACCTAAATATTACAATAATTTTATCCATATATTCCATACTGCCGTACTTCTTTCCTTTAGATGAAGACAATGTAATTGTTAATATCATCATATTGCTTTCTTAAGCTATATATTTTATTATGTATTTTATGTATATATTTAATATATTATTCCCTTCCTTAAAGTCAAATATCTTTATTATGTACTTATGTATCTATGTAATGTATTACTCCTTTTCTTAATTCAAATATCTTTATTATGTATTTATGTATTTATGTAATATATTACTCCCTCCCTTAAGCCAAATATATTCAATTTATTAAATTTTAGTCCTTTAAATCAATCTATAGTATACATTTCCTGATAAAGTATGGTTGTTCATAAGAGATGAAGTGTACCTTTGAAAAGAATGATTGGGTAAACTATATAACACAAAATGAGTCCTCAATTTAACACTAGATGAATCATTTGGCCAGATCATATTATTATAACTCTGTTGACTCCTTTATAAACGAAATATAACAGACAATTTTGTTATATTTAAAATGTGCGTTTAGAGGGTCTTCGGGAGAGTTTGTTACAGTTGATTATGAGTTTTTTTCAATAACATGAAAAATACATTGTAGAAATAAAAAATGTCTATGTTAAAAACATTGCTATAAAAGATTTATCTCACACAATGTGTAAAAATAATGGTTTGTTTAGTTCATTTGCATTCCTACAAAGTCGCTTCTTTTCAATTATTATAAAAGTTACTAAAAAGCTTCTGTAATCAGTTTAAGCCTTAAGGCTCTATTCGACAGGCGAGTAAAACCATGGATTTATGACTCTTTAATGCAAGAGCCCGCGTGGTTTAATAAACCGAAGAGCCTGCCTAGTCAAAATTATTCAGAGGCGACGATTACTTTTGAGGAACAGACGATCTGCCATTCTGTCAGGCAGTTCGTAAAATGCGGAAGATTGGCTATAGATACGTATTACTACCATCGTGTCAACTAAGTAGTAGAGTTCTGCAACGTTTGGCTTGAATTTGGTACCACCTTAATACCTATTCCTGCCGCAATAGCGCCAATGTTTGTTGACAATGACAAGCGTGGACCTAAGGACTCCCCGGATATTTGGTACCACCGCCTTACCAACTCCTGCCGCAATAGCGTCAATGCTTGCCATTCTCGTATTTTGGAAGGTAATTTAGCCGTTAAACTTATGCATGTGGCATTATTATCTCGTCCCCGGATACCTATTAACATCTTTGGTGTCTATAGGCGATGGTTGTCTCTTTTCGTAAGGAGAGCCGTCTACTTATTTGCTATCTTAATAATCTTGATAAAAAAAGTAAACAGTTCTTTACGCAGCGCACTTTTTACAATTGATTTAATACAAGAGAGAGATTTGCGAATACCTTTTTTACGCCTTTATACTTCATACTTCCTTTACATTTTATACCCCAATATAATTCGCGGGCGAATTTTCATGTATCATATTCTGTATTCGTCTTGACGCTCTTAAATCAAGTGATTCTTAAAAGGCATCGTCTGTTAGGTGTTAACCTATTAATTAAATTTAACTATAAAAGTTTTCCTTAAATCGCTCGCTCGACTGTGGCCTCAGAGCCGTTCTTCTTCCTGACGCGATGATAGGTATCCGTGTTTCTGCTTCGAGAAGAAGGTAGCCAGTAACCCAACAAGTGTGTCACAACAATCCAACGTTAAGCGAAACATCATCGGTAATTTTAATGGAATCCGTCTAAATGAATCTCAAACGAGGTTTAGAGTTTCCTTTAGACGGATTACATTCAGACGGTTATACCGATCACCATTATCTTGATAATGATGATCACCATTAACATAATAATGGTGATTAATATCAATATGCGTTGCGGCCGGTGCCTATGTTGCCAGCTCAGGAGTTCTGGGTTGAAATAAAAGATAGGATCTTGAAAGATCCAGACAGTACATTATTTTCAAGATACAGTCTTTTATTTCAAGCCAGAATTCCTAAGCTGACAGCAAAGTTACTGGCTCCAACACCATGCCTCCTATTAGTACGAACAATTAAAACTATCACTTAGGTATGTTTTTGGCTAATAAACTGTTGAATCTTAGTGAATAGTAGATAGTACAGTTTTATTATTTACTTTTTTAATGTTATTTGGTTCCTTTTTTATTAGAAAATGAAACAAAAATAATGTTATTGACAAAGTTATAATAATTTTCTCTTTTACACAAGCCTTTTAGGCTTCATACATAAATTAATTTAGAATAACATTGTTATAATTTAGTCCTCCAAAAGACCATTTAGTACAACATTGTTATAATTTATTAATGTCCTCATAATGTTTAACAAAAATATCCTTATATTTAAAATTTTCATCCAAATAAAACGTTTGTAAAAACCTATGCTTTGTGCGGCTGCTGCCTCTCATTCATTTAAAAACCAAATGGAGTCCCGAAGGATTAATTCATCTCTTTAACGTACAGCCGTCAGTGTTCCCGAGAGAAATACCGAACCGAATCATCCACAAACATAAATGACAGTTTATTTTGTTTATAAAATTAAATTGTTACGGTAACTGAGGGAAACAGATGCTTTAAATATTTTATGAGGTCAATATTTTTATTTACATTATCATTTATGACTTTGACGTAAATAATATTTTAGTAGCTAAAGGAAACGGTCACGGATTCATATGGTGTGGTGGAAGAAACTGGTTAATGTGATTCTATTTACAAAAAAACGAACGAGCCTTACAATATTTGCATATGATGTGTAACTTCTAACATCCAACTAATTAAATTGGTTCAACCATAGAAAAATATACAACCTTATGAGTAACTGTACAATTGCGCTCGTTTATTGGTCAATTCAAATACGCACGCACTGTGCACACGCACGCTCAATTCAAATAGTGCCCAATTCCTCGGCTTCCTGTTACACAATTCCGTTGCGTTAAAAAAATAAAAGTAATTAAAAGAGTTAAACTGACTTTAAATATATTATTTCAACTATACCTATATTTTTGGTGGAACTTAAATTGTTCCCTAAGTTGGAATTTAAATTTGATTTAAATCAAAATGATTATTTCGATATGGCTTTTCATTCAAGAGAAATTCGTGGACAATTAAATATACAAACATACAAACACAAAACACGTGCATGGACGTATAAATAGGTCATCGTACTCAAATATTATCTGATTTCAACAATATTACACATACACACATGTCAAAAATGAAACCTCCCTTTTTTCAGGCTTCAAAAGGCCATCTGCTTTTCTGCCAGGCAGTTCGTAAAAAGCAAACGATTGGTTATATGTAACTAGTCGCTTCCAGCGTGACTTTAAGGTGGTGGAGTTCTGCAACGTCTCGTCTGGGTCTAGTACCACCGCTTTGCCTATTATGAAGTAAAAATATTATGAAGTTATAATTTCATTTCCTTACATATTTGATAGCATTGATATAATTAAATCTAAGTATATAAAAAATCAACCTAAATATTAAAATAAAAAATAAAAAGACTTTTTACCCCGTGTTGGTCCCGGGCTCCTTTGAGGAATAGGCAAATTGCCGTTCTGCTAGGCAGGTCGTAAAAGGCGACCGATTGCTTATACGAGTCACTACCATCGTGGCTACTAGGTGGTAGAGTTCTGCATTTTCTCGCCCGGGTCTGGTACCACTGCCATACCTATTCCTACCGCAATAGCGTCAGTGCTTGTCACTGTCGTGTTCCGGTTTGGAGGGTAAGCTAGCCGGTAAACTTATGCGTGTGGCACCATTAACACCCTTGGTGTTGATAGGCGATGGTTACTCTTTCCATCAGGAGACCCATCTGCTTGTTTGCTATCTTATAATAAAAAAGAAATTGAGTTTTAAGAAGGTTATACACGACAAATGTAAACGAGCTTTTGGAATTAACGAACATAGGCAGTAAAAGTAATGGTCGGCTTACGTATACTAATCTAGAAAAAAACGTAGAGTGGTTCGAAAGTACTTTCATAAATAAGACTGAGTGCTTACGTGACAACGCGATTTAAAAATAAATCGGATCAGGATCAGTCTCATATTTTTCTGATTTCGTGTAGGTACAATTAATCATCCTAAGTGTTCGCAATCGATACAATTTCGTCCACAAAATATTCTTAAGTTATACTAAACTACGAAATATGTTGAATATCTCAAGTATTTTTATGCTTGAGAAATTAATGGATCAACCATGGGTTTGCTTGCTGAGCCGTGTACTCAAATGGATTTCTGTTTTCAACTTTGAACAGGGGCACCGCAATCTTATTTCCCTTGATCGAATAAAACATAGAGCGAATTAAACTCCCGATAATCAGTCTCTTTTTGATCACCTCGTTTGTTTAATATGCCGAAGATGTATTAAAACCATTGCACTGCATCTTACCTATGAAGCATTTATTATGAGGAGTGTTCTTGTGAATTGTTTAATAAGAACGTATAAATTTTATTTTGGGACATAATAAAAAAGTTTTAAAATTTGTCCACACAATATGGGTATCTGCGAGTCTCCAATTGAGCGGTTTTTTGCTTCGTACAAAACCAATTTTGTTTTTGCCAACCTGCTACTTGTTTTATTTTATTGGTTTTGATTGCTGAGAATAAAACACATATTTCTTAGAAAAAAAAATATACAACGCGAGTTGCAGTGGGTACACAAGAGCTCTGTTTCAGAGTTTTTAAGGATTTTACATCCAAGAGCGATGTGTCATGCAAAATTTTATCTTTCAGTACCTATAATAACCGCTTAAAGTAGTATTATAACATTATATAGTTATTGACAAATTATATTAATAATTTATTTATTCCTGTGTTGTTGCGGACTTTTCTGAAGAAATAACTATCTGCTTTCCTTCCAGGCCGTTCGTAATAAATGGAAGAGCTCTGTAACATTGAAATGTTTAAACATTAAAATGTCAGGTAAACCTGAATTTGATACTATCGCCTTATGGTAACCTGGTGCATTATCTTCAATACTATTTTTTTGATAATTATGTTGTTTGATTGCTGGCTATGATAACACAAAATGAGATAAAAATATTACACTATTACCGTTAAATACATTTTAATGTTATTATTAACCCTGTGCTGTCATGGCTGCGAAGGGATACAAGTTTACCAGTTGCCTTACTTTAAAGTCAGAACATGGCTGTGGTAATCTTAATATACAACGTAAATTACTTATCACGTTGTTTTTCCGCGATGGACTCCGAAATTATCAATCCGATTTCAATGAAATTTTGCAGATATCGTCGGTCCAGTGGTCAAATAGCCAATCAATCCATTTTGGTGTTTTGAGTTAAAAATGTCAATATTAATATCTTTTTTAATACATATTGTGGCAAAATATTTACCATATTTACGTAACTTAAAAATTGTACAAGATTTGGACCATCTTCCTGGTGATTTGCTGATTGACTACTTGACTACTGGATCGACGATATCTACTGTTTGGTCCAACTTAGCTTGCTCCAGGATAGCTTTTATCTCAGTTGACCTCCCCCCCTCTCAAGTACCTCGCCAAATATTCAATTCAAATAATTTGTATGGCAATTCAACGTTTTCCGGATCAGATAGTAATTACAATAAAACCTGTGCATATCAGTATCGTGGTCTGGCTTATAGGGTAAGTTAAAGTGCATGTGAGTTTAGAACTCGGCTAGCAAATTTGATCTCTATAGCAAATATCTTTTACAATCTGAATAACAGTCTAGTGGTTTTTTATATCCTAATATACATAAATTACGTGTCACGTTGTTTGTCTACGATGGAACTACTGAACCAATTTTAATGAAAATTTGTAGATATCTACTGTTTATTCCAACTTAAAATATGGGACAGTTTTTATCTCAATTAACCTCCCCCCGCCACTTGAGTACTCCACTTGTACACACAGTGAGTAATATTTTTATTCAATACAAAAATTTTGTATAGCAAAACAAACTTTGCCGGTTTTAGCATAATAACAAGATGTTTATTTAACTACAATTTTTATTCACAAAGAGCAAATTGTTTCCTTTCAAAATACTCGACATTTTTTTAACTTGGAACACATATTTAAGTAAGTAGGGACTATATTATAAAATTAATAAGCTTCAAACCAAATGCTACTTAATATATTATTCTAAAGCTCTTCATGCTTTGACAATGTTAGTATTGGCGGTAACGGTGATTTATAATACTTATCATACACTTCTTCCCAAAAATGGAATCGTTTTTTCTTCAAAGAACTACTTAGTTTAATAGTATTATTCAGCGACATGTAAGGGGTCCAATCATCGCCAACAGGAAGCCACTCTGGCAGCACAGACCCTTCCGGGACAGGATTCCTGAAAACAGACCAATTAAGATAGTTTGTATTGATTTTCTTTTCTAATCACGGTCATTGAAGTTTCTTAAAGTGTTACTAATAATTAAGGTCTTAAAGTGTTACTAATAATTAATAGGTTATTTTATTCCGGAAAATTGCACCCTGTTTTTAACAGAGAAAAATGACCACTCAGTGGTCTGAGGAGCACATCTAGTCACACATACATATTTACTAGTTTTGGATATATTTTGACATTAAAAAAAAAAGTATCTTCACGCCCATATCCCCGAAGGGGTAGGCAGAGGTAAAACAAGTGCACCCACGATTAGCCGAAGATACTTGGTCCCACAAATGTGATAGGTGGCAAGCCTATCCCTATCGCCAACCGGGCACTTTCCAATCCCGGGCAACTTTGTGTTTCTCAGAAAACTGAAAAAACACTTTTTTTTTAAAGTGCCCGACCCGGGAATCGAACCCGGAACCTCATGTGGTCAACGCCAACACTGGACCACTAGACCACAGACATTTTGACATTACATCTTTTAAAATGACTTTTCTTAACTAAATCTTAACACATTTAAATATCAAGTTGTTTTTATTTCAACTATTACAAATAATGATGAATCATGAAAGAGAGGTGATAGGAAAAAGCTGAAATGGTTAGAAATAAATATTTTAAGCTATTGCATAGCTTTTATCGCGGGCCTTGAGCGTGGAGACCGAATCCAGAAATTCCGTAACGAAAAAATCTAACACCTCCCACTCCGCCCGGCATGACAAATTTAAAGGGGTGACCAGTGTTGATCATAAATTTTAAACTGTAATCTAATTAAATTAAATTAGATGTAAAAATTGTAGCATAATTAAAACACAAATATAGTGCTTAGATATATCATCACGCCAACTCCTAGTGGGGTGTACAGTGTAGTGATAATAGCATAGGACAAAACCGACCGGGGCTAACCGTAGGCTTATTATATCCATTATTACGAGAAATTATAGTATACACAACAGTATCTTCACGCCGAATCACTTCTGGGGCAGAAAGAGCAACATTAATAGTAAAGTCAGATTTTAGGAAAGTGTAACTCAAATTATTGCTAATCATATTATATAAAGAACGAGTATAGAAAAATATCTTCACGCCAAATTTTTGGCAATATAAACAATAGAGTAAAACTTTTAGATAGTGTAAACAGATCTTTCTGTTCAATTATAATAAATAAAAAGAGCACTTACAAATACTATCACGCCAGACCCTTTGTGGGTATTAAGAGTTAAGAAAAAATTATATGTAAATAAGTCTAATTGAATAGCTTTAAGGTTAAATAGTAAGAGCGCATATTAACACCAACATATCATTACGCCAGACCCATATAGTGATCGGGAGAGAGATTGTAGTGTATATACTCTATTGAGTACAGTCTTGCATTTTTATATTTCTATACCTTGTTTTGTTTTGTACTTATAGTTGTTTAGAGTATTGTGTCTTATAAATAGTGTAATATAGAAACAAAAATCTTAGACTAAAAATATTTTCCTTTTTCTTGTTATATAGAATAATAGACTTAGAGTATAAGAAACTCTAGATCGACATTAAAACGATAAGACTTGTATCTTTGCTGATCAACAAATTTTTGAACGAGGTATTTAAATATTATATGTAAAATATTTTGGACGTACATATCTTCACGCCAACTCTTTTACGGGGTGCTATTTTGTTGTAAAATTTTGAAAAACTTTATTGTATATAGTATATCTTAGTGGACTCTTTTATTATTTATTGATAAGGGTGCATTGATATAAAAAAACCCTAGATGCACAGTCCCGAACAAAACTGACACTCAAAAGTGTCCCTAATTTCATTTAAGTAGTTATAGATAGGGCAAAAACATATGTCTTTGCATATCCAACCTTAAGTGCACGACTTATAGTTGTTTTTACAAAGCAGTGTACGAAAAGAAATAAAATTGACAGGTTCGCGATCGACGCGATTCTATTTGAAATGAGTGCACAATTTAAAATTTTTGGAGGACGTTTTTGACACACTGATTGTGTATCTTGGGTTTTTTATATCAATGTAAGGGTGTAATTGTTTCACAACGTAATCAGACTGTCTCAATACAGAGCATTTACTTAGTTTAGGACAAACACTTGTGCAATAAAACTTACCTAGACCTAACCTTTGACAAGGTTAGCAATCAGAACCATAAGTGTAAAAATAACTTCACGCCAGCCTATAAATAGGTTTCAAGAGTAGTATAAGACTTGTACATATAGACCTGCATAAATAGACCTTCATTTTAAATCCCTATAGGGATAGGAAGGATATATTATACATACATAACTAAATCTTTTAGTCTTTATAGAGTGAATAAATATAGTACTATTGAAATTTAACAATCAAAAAATTTTATTTTATTTTTACTATCACAAAGTTTTATTTAGACACTATCAATATATACAATTACATAAACAAATATACAATTTTAGGGGAGTCTTGGGATACACAAACACTCAGGAACACAAATATATAGAAACATAATCATAAAGGAAAACAAAACACAGAAACATAAACATATAGAAAAACAAACATACAGAAACACAAACATACAAATAGAAATCCATCCAGAAAATGACGAATAGTTGCAGCAAGATAGTAAGTGAATGAAACAATATAAATAAGTGTATAAAATATATATAGTGTTACATACTTTATGTAAAACATATATAGTAAAAAATAAGTCTTGCGGCACCTATACATATAAAGTAAACTTAACTTCACAGTCAAGAAAGCAATGTTAAATAAATATAGAAAAATGTACATAAAATAGATTAAAAATAGGAACGTAATGTTAAATTAAAGACAACAAATCACTTCTAAGTGAATATTGTAAATCGTTAGAAATAAAATATAATTAGACAATTAAGGTCTCTGAGAATATCTAGTCAGAGGAATTAGCCTAAGAATATATTGTATGATATTGACAATATACTCCCCCAGAGGGCGATTTTACCCTCCTGGGGAAAACTTAAAAAAAAAACTCCGACCGGCACAACGGTGATACTTTTTAGTTTTTCCATCTATCGATAAATACCAACCCGCCTTTAGGTGGCATTGGTTGTATTGGAAAACTACCGTAATCAGCTGTTTGTGAGAAAGTATATAGGTGTATAGGTATTTATCATCTACGTACAACAGTGAATATCTGTACTCGTATAATTTGTGTACAAAGTGTTTTAAATATGAAAAAACAAAGAAAAAAAAATACTGCATAAATAAAATAAATATATAATTGTAATTGCATAAGTTGATAAAAAATGCTATGCAATAGCTTTACCGCGGCAGTCTCCGAGTGCCACACGTCTTTTTATTTCTAACCAGTTCACCTTTATTATAAGCTGAAAAGTAACTATTCTTGTTGTTTATTCTTACACTTACCCAGTCGTCATAAAATCAAGCCAAATAGTACGCATCGTAGAAATCATCTTAATAAATTCTTGAGTTTTATTCCCACTTACAAGATATTCATTGTCAAGTACCGCAATCGTTTGTGAACAATGATCTGCACCACGTACTTTTGTATGTGGTATTGTGGGTGTATTTTCGTCTACAAATGAATACTCATACATATAAATTTTATCATGCCCAGCTTTTACATGTAACTTGATTGCTCTGAGAATAGGATATGTAAACTTAATATCTCCAAATAATTGGACAAATTTAATTATTTTCTTTCTGTCAATGTCCTCTATTCCAAAGTAAAATTGTTTGATCTCATTCGCAACTTCTTCTTTTCCTTCATCGCTCTTAAACTCTAAATCAGGAGGCAAGAAATCCGAAAACTTTTTATTCATTTGATCTTTCCATTTTTCAAATAAAGAAGCACGAGACGCACCTTCCATGTTTGAGAATCCGTAAAGAAATGGTAGCTTTTTGTAGTTACCACTTTTGATAATATCTACTGGTCCAATGGTAAGAAATTGTTCTTCTGAAGTTTTAACTTCAACGCATGGAGCCCATAAGAAAGTTGAGTCTTGTCTTCCTGACGTATCGATGCTATTAAGTTCTTCTATTGTCAGAGATTTGTAAACGTCTTCCAAATCTGCTGTACTACCTTTAAATTTTAATAATTTTGCGTATTCTAAAGCGTTTTTTACTGGATCCGTTTGAATACTGAATGCAGCAGTGCTCGATGCACTTTCTGCTATTACTTTATTAAATAGCCCATCTGCCATTTTTGAAAGCATTAAATATTCAGCGGCCGCCGAACCAGCACTAAAACCTGATACAGTGATATCATCGGGATTTCCACCGAAATTAGCAATATTTTTTTGTACCCAACGGAGGAGTGCTACTTGATCTTTCATTCCTGCATTACCAGGTGCATCTTCAGTACCTAAACATAAAAATCCATGTGCACCAAGCCGGTAATTAAATGTTACTGCAATGATTTTCCCACTAGCTACTATTTTTTTTGGTGATATCATATCGCCAAATCCCATAACGAAACCTCCACCATGCACTATCACAACCACTGGTAGCTTTTCTTTTCGACCCATCGGTACATAAATACTGGCCACAAGACAGTCCTCTTCTACTAAATTGGTTTCAGGTAATAAATTAACATGTTCTTGCGGACATGTTATACCATTGTTTAATGCTTCATATGGTTCTTCCCATTCAGGAGGTGGGAGAGGTGCCTACGGAAAAAAGAAAGTACAAATTATAGATGTTCTAAGGAGAAATTCACATTTAAAAGCAAAATATATGTGATAACAAGTAACTTATTAACTTAGAGTGTTTCAGATCATGAAGTCCTGGGTTTGATCCCTAAGTCAGACAAAAGTATTTTAGAGCCTTTTCAAGGTTAGTCTCAAAAATCAAAATACTTGGAGCAATCCGTTGTTTGGTTATGGTGTGTAAACAAGCTCATGCTTCAGATGGGTACCTAAAGCTGTCGGTTATCGCATGAAACAAACAAAATTCGCCATCGGTAAGAAAACGTCGTTGGGGACTACAATCTGACGAATGGACAAACTCATTAATCGTGTTGAACCGGTACGTCTATTATCGTTTGGTTCAGTTTGCCTGCGTCACAGAGGATTAGGTGATGATGCTATTAAAGTTTAAGTTTTACATGTGTTTGTGCGTCTGTCTGTAGCAAAATAGCTTCCAAATGGTTGAAAATTTTCAGGAATGGGCTACAGGGTCAACTAATTTACAGATTTTATCCTTGTTATCTATTTCCAAAAGGGAAAATTCGCAATCATATTATACAGTTATATGACGATTTCTTTTCACTCGCATGTTTCGCAGTTTATTTAAGCATGTAACTTACATAAATATGTTGCTGAAACATGTGTTTTGTTTTTTTTTGGTTTAACGTTAAGTTTGTTCCACTTATTGCATTGCTTTTACTTTATAAGCAGCACTACCGTACTTTTTTATTTTTTTTTTAGTTGTAAGTTTATATATTAATTTGAGAGGTATATTTTGCGATGTGTGAATGATATGTTGAATGAATGTGTTCGTGCTCATGGTCATTGAACGTGTACGTGAAACTTAGCTGTGACACTATATGTCAGATTTTTCTGTAAATAAGCATTTCTAATAATTTAAAAGTTTTAATAGGTATATATTACACAAAACGACAATTAATAAGACAATAAAATCCAATTGTTTTAAAGTTAGCATCAGTATTCGTTTAATAATAATTTTTACCAATATGTTAAACATGGAACACGCTTGATAATGTGCGGCGATTTTAACATAAATACATTATCAAATGGAAAAGCATCTATTGCATTTAAGCAAATTATACAAAGTTATAATTTAAGGTTGGAAATAGAAAGTGCTACACGTTTAATAAGTGGTACGTGCATTGACAATATCATACATAATATTAAAAAGTCGACAAGTGAAGTGGTAGATTTTGCACTCTCTGATCATGCCGCGCAAATCATTAAATGCCCCATAACAAAAAATCTACCTCCTAAATTCTGGTACGTAACGAGGCGAGACTTTTCTAAAGAAAACATGATTAAATTTAAAGATTATATAAGCTGCTTAACATTTAAAGATACTTTAAAAGAAAGAGATGTAAATAATGCCTTCAACATGTTCCACGATATATTTAAACTAATTTATGACTTGTGTTTTCCAGTGCTAAAAATTAAAAAATACCATTATAAAAAAAATAAATGGTTGTCCCGGGGAATTAAAGCATGCTCAAAAAAGAAAAGGGAGTTATTATGGAAATACAGGATACACCCATCTCTAGACAATAAACATAAATTTAAAATATACAGTAAAAGGTATAAAAACATTATAAATTTAACGAAAAAATCACAAAACAATTACTATATTCAGTCTGCTTCAAACAAAAGTAAAGCCACGTGGAATATTATTAATAATAATAAAAACAATATTAGGAATAGTACAACGTCAGTTGAAGTAAATGGGAAAAATATTACAAATCCAAGGGAAATAGCAGAGGTATTTAATGAGTACTTTACAAAGAGTTACAAAAAACAAGCTCATAAAATTGATAAGCTACCTTGCCATAGCTTAAATTCTATTTTTATAGCACCATGCACGCCAATTATCATTCATAAATTAATTCAATCTTTAAACAACAGCCACAGTACGGGTTACGATGAGATATCTACAAAAGTGATAAAGTTTGTAAGTAAAGAAATATCTAACGTTCTCAGTTACTTAGTAAATTTAAGTATCGAAAGGGGTAAATTTCCTGATAAACTTAAAATTACAATAATAAAACCACTGCACAAAAATAATGATCACAAGGAAATTAAAAATTATAGGCCAATTGCATTAATTTCAATTTTCTCTAAAATATTTGAAAAGTTTATATACAGTAATTTAAATTCTTTTTTTGAAAAATATAATATTTTTGCAAGTGCGCAAATGGGATTTAGAAAAGGGAAAACGATTAATAGGGCAATTTTTGAGTGTTTATCAAAAATATTAACTAGTTTAGATAAAAAATTACCTGTAGCTGCGTTATACATGGACATTTCAAAAGCTTTCGATTGCGTTGATCATGGCATCTTACTACAAAAATTATATGCTTATGGAATTCGTGGAAATGCTTTCTCATTAGTAGAATCTTATTTAAGTAATAGACAACAGGTGACCGAAGTTCGCCAAATTTGCCCATTAACAAAAACATTGATAAATTACCAGTCTACTGCTCGAATTGTATTATGTGGAATACCGCAAGGTAGCGTTTTAGGACCCCTATTCTTTTTAGTGTATAATAATGACTTACCTAGTGTTACTACGTTTCCGATGATATTATTTGCGGATGACAGCCCCGTTATTTTTAATGATGAACATAGTGAAATTGATAGGATGGAGCAAAATATAAATAACACGTTAAAATCATTAATTAACTGGCTGAATCATAATAATTTGCAAATTAATCTTAACAAAACTAAAATAATGAATTTCAGTATTAAATCAAATCAATCACAAATGTTAAATATATTATATAATGGTACTAATATTAATCAAACTGACAATATACAATTTTTAGGATTACAAATCGATAGTAACTTGACGTGGGAACCACATATAGAAATGTTATGCGCGAAAGTAAATAGATTTTCTTATGCACTTAGACTGCTTTCAAAAGTTGTTGGTCGAACAGGGGTGCTTACAGCCTACTATGGCTATGTAGCATCTATATTTCCCCTTCCCCGCGGACCTTACAACGATACGGACGTGTTTCGAGTGTGCTTTATACTAAGAATAACAGTAACAGGTCTACTTAAAGTGGCGGATTAAGTTTTTGTTTGAAGACATCGATCGGCGACCAGTAAGCTGACCTCTCCGTATAAAACACATTTCTGCCAGGTACTGATTTTAAATATAATTTAAATACATTGTAACAAAATGCCATTGAAGCGTACTCCGCCCCCCGCCTCACCGAGCGTCACACCGATTGCAACTGCATTAAAAAACGTTGATCGTGAACCTCATTTAAAAGCGTCGGGCGAGCAAAGAAGCGATTATACAAATATTGCGGCATCTCCTATGATGAACGTTACCATGCGTAAAAAAGAAATTACCAAACATGTAGATGATGAAGCCCTGTGTCGCGATGACACGGATACACTCACACAGGTGAAACAAATGTTTTCTAATTTTACAAAAAAGTGGGATACGCGCTTTCAAAAACTAGAGGAAGCAATTGATAGTATAAAACAACAAAATACAGGATTGGTTAAAGGTGTTGATTTAATTTCCGAAAAGCACGATGAGATTTTGGGGCGCATTTCCAAGTTGGAAACGGAAAAGAAAGAGAATCAAAGGCTCATTGGTTTACTAGAGGAAAGAGTCGAAAGTGCAGAACGGAAAATTCGAAGCACAGGAATAGAAATTCGAAATATTCAGAGGAATAAGTCTGAAAATAAAGAAACCCTATGTTCTATAATAACAAAGATAGGACAAACATTAAATATTGATATTAAAAATAGTGATATCAAAGATATATACAGAATAAGTTCTAAAGATAAATCTGACCCAATCATTGTAGATTTTACAACAGTGTCTGTGAGAGAAAAGATATTGAGAGAAACAAAAACTTTTAACAGAAATAAAGATAAAAATGATAAATTAAATAGCAAACATCTACAGTTAAATCAAATCACTAAACCGGTATATATATCTGAAACTTTGACAAATAAAACACAGAGATTATTTTTCTTATCTAGAACATTTCAGAAGAATTATAATTATAGTTTTTGTTGGACTTCGCATTACACTGTTTACCTCAGAAAAGATGTTTCAAGTCCTCAGATAAGAATTGTCTCAGAAGAACAGCTTGAAATGCTGCGTAAAAAGGAATGACTACTAGTGTATAAAATAAATCTATCAATTGTTAAGTGCATTATGTTAGCTTCATCGCGTTTTAGACAAATTAATACTTCACTCTATTATATACTAATTATTATACGAAATATAAACTTCTTATATATAATATATAGTTCTTTACACTATTTATACATAACAACACTTTGCAGTATGTGACTAATTATCTTTTACAATATATAGAAACCACAACACATGTGCCTACACTAAAATTAAATAAGAATATCACAAATACTTTGCCACTTATAGTAAGTTTTGAAAAATTAAAATATCTGCTTATATTAAAAATGCACTCTGATTGCAAATATTTTTCTGGACAAACATATAAACTATTTATTAAAAATGATTAATGATATATTAGAAGAATTAGATAATGTGGCGTTTGCCGAATCCGTGGAATGTGACATTGAAGAATGTTTGAAATATTTACCTCCTCTTTCGCAGGGTTTTACTATTTTAACACAAAATATACGCAGTATAAACTGCAATATGAAAGATCTAGAAGTATTATTAAAAAGGATGCAAAGAGACAGTGATGTTGTGGTATTAACGGAATGTTGGTTAACTTCAACATTTAATATACCTACGTTAGAGGGATATATATCTAATTCAACTAATAACAATAAAAATCAAAATGAGGGTATTGTTGTCTATGTTAAAAATAACTGTCCCTTCACAGTAGAAGAGCCTTTGTTTGATGAAGGTAACTGCCTAATTATAAAAATAGAACAGAAGTATGCCGTTGTTGCTATATATCGATCGCCATCTTATAGAAGTATAGAAGTTTTTTTAAGATCCTTGGATAATGTGTTACGTACTTTAGCAGGTTATAAGAATGTTGTTGTAGTTGGTGATATGAACATCAATATTAGGCAGGGTACCACGGACACTACGGCAGAACAGTATCAAACCCTCTTATCATTTCATGGATTTATTCCAACGCACACATTTATAACAAGAGACTGTAGTGAGACATGTATTGATCATGTTATGTTGAAATCCAAAAGTGAGTCGATTACTTTAGTTGCGCAAACATCTATAACTGATCACAAGTCTGTAATTATTTGTATTAAAACTAAATGTAACCGACATAATTTAATTACAAGTCATAATAAAGTCAATTATGAGGGGTTGGAGCAGGACATGGTCAATATAGATTTATCACCCATTTATAACTCTTGTGACCCTAACTGGTCAATGACTTATTTATCAGATTGCATTCAAACTGCATTAGAAAATAATACAACAATTTTGAACATTTCGAATCGGTCAAAAATTTTAAAGCCCTGGATAACACCAGGTCTTTTAAAGTGCATCCGAAATAGAGATATGCTACACAAAAAGTCGAATCAGAATCCACATAATACTACTCTAAAATTGACATATACAAGATATCGTAATTATTGTAACAAATTATTAAAAAAGTTAAAGAGAGCTTATGATAAGGAACAAGTAATAAAAGCTGGTAATAATAATAAAAAAATGTGGCAAGTAATTAAACAAATAACTAATACAAATACAATTAAAACATTTCCTAAAGAACTTCTTACTATAACAAACAACCCTCATATATCTGTAAATGAAATAAATAAATACTTTGTGAATGTTGGAAAAACAATTGCAGAAAAGTGTGAAGCTGCACAAAATAACAATAAATTAAATCAATGTAAATTAAATTCTAGTAGAGATGATAAAGGAAACTCTTTTGTACTTTATGATACAGATGAAAATGAAGTTCGCATGTTAATACTAGGGTTAAAAAATCAATGTGCAGTCGGTTTAGATAAAATTCCTAATAAGTTGTTAAAACATTTTAAAGATTTACTGATTCCTCCGTTGACATATATTTTCAACAGCTGTTTTCATCTTGGCATATTTCCTAACGCTCTTAAAAAGTCGGTGATTATTCCAGTATACAAAAGTGGTAATAGAAGTAGAGTTAATAATTACAGACCTATATCAATTTTGTCATCCATTTCAAAAATTTTAGAGAAACTTTTAAATAGAAGAGTGATGAATTACATGGAAAGCAATAACCTTTTATCACCTAACCAATTTGGCTTCAGACGTAATAAATCTACAGATGATGCAGTAACTACTCTAACTTTATAGCTAATAATTTAGATAACGGTAATAAATGTTTAGCCATTTCACTCGATTTAGCAAAAGCTTTTGATACCATCTCTATCCCTCGTCTCATAACTAAGCTAGAACAGCTGGGTATTAGGGGGAATCAACTAAATATCTTCATTGACTACCTATCTAATAGATATCAATGTGTTAAAATGGGACCATATATTAGTGACGATTTACCATTGACTTTCGGTGTTCCACAAGGGAGCGTACTCGGTCCAACCCTCTTCCTAGTATACATAAATGATCTACTAAAACTTGATCTATCACAAGGACGCATAATTGCGTACGCAGATGACGCGGCCCTTATTTTCTCAGGTGAAAATTGGGATACAGTTTTTAAATTAGCGCAACTCGGTTTTAACAATGTTGAGAAGTGGTTGCAGGACAATAAACTTTCATTAAATAAAGATAAAACGAAGTATTTAATATTCCACATTAGAAATCCTGCAATAATTAGCGATACCCACCAAATTATTTCTCATGAGGTTTTATGTCCGAGGCCGTCTGATGCTGATTGCGCATGTCATAATATTGAGAGGGTTCAATATATAAAATATCTGGGTGTAGTACTCGATTGCAACCTTAGCTTCACACATCATATTGAACTAATCACAATGAGGTTGCGAAAACTAATACATGTTTTTAAAACACTAAGATATTTACTTGAGCCTTCTCATTTAAAACAAATCTATTATTCGCTAGCGCAACCACTGATTACTTACTGTATACTAAGTTGGGGCGGAGCATCCAAAACACTGTTAAAGAAAGTTGAAATCGCTCAAAGAGCAATCCTAAAAGTTTACATGTTTAAGCCCTTTTTCTTTCCTACCAATGATTTATACAGGAATTGTGGCGTGCTTACAGTGCGACAATTATTTATTCTTAACTTAGTTTTAAAATAACACACCAATGTTGAATTCAAACCATTAGCACCACAAAAACGTAGAAAAGATAGAGTATGTGAATATGAGCGGAAAAATACATTTTTTGCACACAAATTTTCACCTTTCCTTGGACCGCATATATATAATAAATTGAACCGAATATTAAGCATATATGAATTGAATAAAAGACTTTGTAAAGAAACAGTTGTGAAGTGGTTACAAAACTTAACTTATGATGAAACGGAAAATCTGTTGCAGATACCTAAATAGCACCTACTTATATGTATATGTATGTACTTATGTGTATATGTGTGTGTATATTTGTATGTATGTATTTCTACCAACCATTCGCTATATAACCAACATTTACACACATCATCATGCATGCATACCTACACACTCCACACACATAGTACATTACACACATACACAAATCACATGCGCACACACACACATACACACACACAGAGAGAGAGAGACACACTCAAACACCTATAAACACATACTACATATTTACGCATTAATATCAGAATATACATATATATTATTTTACTAAAAGTACACTTCAAGTAATATTATGAAGCGGGGAAAGGCTCTGTAACTGTAATACAAGCTCAAGCAGCTTAGTACAGTGGCAGACGCCAAGTACCATATTTCAATTATACTAAATTAACTAGTGTCATATAAAACTGTACTTTAATCGTAATAATTTTTTGGAAATAAATTTATGTTTATGTTTATGTTATGTTTATATTGCGATACGGAATCATATTTTGAGGCAATTCCACGGATAAAGAATTAGTATTTAGAGCGCAAAAAAGATGCATCCGGGCTATCTTTGGAATATCACAGACAGAAAGCTGTAAGCCTTACTTTATAAATAATGGAATACTTACACTGCAGTCCATGTATATTTACGAGTCCGCATTATTTGTAAAACTCAATAAAGACTTGTATGAATATCGAACAGGAAGATATATAAATAATTGCAAAATACAATTAATAACGCATAGAACAGCATTCTTTGGGAAAAATATGATCAATATGTCACAAAGAATTTTTAACAAACTACCTCCTTCAATTCGTAACATCGATGAAGTGATAAAGTTTAAGAGACAATTGCACAATATGTTAAAAACAAAGTCATATTATGAAATTAATGATTATTTTAGTGATTCCACATTATTATAGGCATAGGATAGACATAAATTAGATGTATTTTATTAACATTTTAGACATTGTATACTTTTTGACATATTTGAACATTTTATTCCATTCCAAAATAGGTATATTGACAAAGATATGAAAGAAATCTGCATTTAGTCATTTGCTATTATATTAACTTAATTATTTTCATCACAATTTTAATACATTTAGTATTCAATTTAATGACATAATGAATGAATATTAATAAATTAAAAAGATATGTATAATTAATTATGAAATAAAGCTAAAATTATATAAAACGCCTATAATAATTATAATAAATTGTAATACATAAAATAGTGAAATTATGTTAATATTTAAATAATGTACTCTATATTCTGGAATCTGTACGCCAAAAGGCAGATAGTGGAGATTAATTATATATAAAACCAACTTTGTATTTACCCCTATCACAGAAATAAAATTATTATTATTATTATTATTATTATAAAACTGATATTAACACGGACATCCATGGCTATATAATCATATTACGATACTTAAATACTTACTAATTAGTAGACTAAGTCAACAACTTAGCAGCTTATGATTTTTTAATATATTAGTGTGCAAAGCGTTAATAGGGGATAGCTCTTAAGTGTAAACTTAAAATAAATTTAATTAAAGTTTAATTGTACTGAAATTGCATTAGTTAAATAAAACCGAAGCAAAACATGCGTTAAGTATGAGAAAAATTTGAAAGTGATAAACTATCGAATAATCAAGCAAATTCTTACCCTCTCTTTCTAACACAGCTGTATAAAAAGAGATGGCGAGACCTCATTGACTGAGACGTAACGTAGGTATTTGTTTCAAGTGATTAATACGAGTGCTAGGTCCACCTTCACCTAATGCTTCGAGGCCTAAAGAACCTTTCATCGATTAAACGTGATAACGAGTCATTAATATTCAGATATTCAGATTCAAGATATTCAGTGTGAATTAACAGTGGTTACCATTTTTCATGAATACAATTATCAGATTGTTTCTAAAGCATATGCTAAACAAACTACTTACCTTAAATCTGTGTACACCAGTCGGTGCTGTTGCATATGGAATATTGTAAAACACAAATATTTCCTCTTCAGGATCATTAAATCCACGAACGGGTCCTTGCGTGGTATTTACCAGCCATGATTCTTCTTGAAAAGCAAACACATTTAAAAAAGTCACAAATAATGTTAAATACCACATCGCTGCAACCAGTACTAATTAACACTAACAGATAAAATTATATAACTAAACCTGGTGGTGTTTCGTAATCTTAGTAATCTTTGATAAAAATTAATATTTTGATAATTCCTATAATAACTTTTGTAATATGTTTCATGTTTTCAACCTGTGAGTTGTAGCCCATATTTTCAATCACATCATTTGTGAATACTGCGATATTAGTCTTTATTGAATGGCCTTTTATAAATCCGTGTTGTTAATCGGGAATACCTTGACTTAATACGGCATAGAGTGCTGTATAAATAGCTTCTTCAAAACATTTGCTTAGTACGTTTCGGATGGAGATGGGCCTATAGTTTAAAACCCATTTTGTGTATCGGACCAATATACGCCTGTTTCCAAATAGAAGGAAAAACGCCTTCGCAAATCAATCTGTTAAATATTAGAGTTATATGTAAAGGATTTTGCACAACTTGCGATAAATATCGGGGGAAAACTATCAGGACCAGGCTCTGTGTTAATTTTAATACTTTTAAGGCATTTAAAAGAATACTTCGTCTTGATCAAATTTAACGGAAGTTAGTGTACGTGAGTATTGTACAGGCGATAGTGTGCTGCCTGAGTAACTTTGAGCTAGGTTTGCAAACATGGAGTAGAAGTAGTTACTAAATCTTGCGCATATTTCTTCTCCTCCAACTAATTTTTTACCATTAAAGTACATCAAGTTAGGATAAGCTCTATTATTACGACGTCTACTATTAGAGAAAAGCCAGAGGAATTTTGGGTTAAACTTGATATAGATTTGCATCTTTTTTTTTGTTAATTTTGGTAACATTCCTCGTTTAGTCGTTTTTTTCTTGTTCGAAGAGTGCAAAAGGTGTCTGCTGGATTATTCCACCGCGAGATCGACTGTACCAAATGGAATATTTGTGAGAAATCAGAGGTCTATTAACAAAAGGGATGAATAATCAAATTTCAATTTCCCTATTAAGTAAAGAGATCGCCTAATCAACAGATACACATTTATATATATATATATATATATATATATATATATATATATATATATATATATATATATATATATATATATATATATATATATATATATATATATATGTTCTATAGAAGGAGGTAAAAAAATATCGTTTTTTATTTAAAGTTCTGTATTATATTTTGGTGGTTTTGGTGGTGGTATTGGCATACGATAATGCTTGTCATAAATTTCTTCCCAAAATAGAGTTCGATTTTTTAATAGTGACTTCCTTAATTCGAATTTTTTATCAATATTCATATAAGGAGACCAGTCCGAACCAACGGGCGTCCATTCAGGTAAATCTGAGTTTTCTGGTATCGGTTTCCTGAAAAAAATGCATTTAATCAAAATGATATATAAAATAAATATAATAGTAATATTCGGTGCTAATAATTTTTGAGAAATTAAATGGAGCTAAAATAATAATTTTTACTAATTATAAAAAGAGAACATTTGTAGTTTTTGGCAAAAGACAGTTATGATGAATAATTTGCGAGTAGCAGCTAGTCAGTAATAAAATTGTATTCGCCAGAAGTTTATGGTGAATAATATGCATACCTATACGTGTTAAGAATTTCAATGTTTTTATTAAGATTAATCGTTTAATAGTAAGTTAGTTCTTGCATTATACTAGTAATTTTATCAAACATCAAACAAGATTTTTTGTTTTCGAAGACCAGGAGATACTATTTTTGAAGTTGTTAATATAATTGCTAGTATCTACACCGTGCTATCATAGAATCAAAATCTAGTATTATTTAACCTTCTATCCTATATAAGATTTTCATAAAACAAAAATTATTTATATATGTCACAGCTTAGACGCCATTCATTTATTACATAAGACTATTTTTACTAGTTATTGACTCTCTCAGCATTATATAAAAAAAATAAGAATAGGCTGACTCCTTCCCCAACGTTTAATATTTATTATGTAAGAATCTAAAGTTAAAAAATTGAATGCACGTTTGGATTATTTTATGTTTATTTTTCAAGGTAACAATTCTTATGAATGTTTATTTACTTTATTTACAAAAAGACTAGTAATTTTTATTTTTTGCTTCTCGTGGTACTAAACTTTGTTAAAATCATTCACATATACGTATTCAAGTCTACCTCGGCACTAGTGTAGTTGCCCGCGTTTTTTCAAAGTATAAAAACTGCGAATCTTTGTGATCTTACGTAAGAACAATCAAGACTCACTCCCATCACCTCGAAATTTAAAAATAATATATGGTTGACTTCCTTCCAACCCCTAAATCATATTACGTAATAAAGGAATGACCTCTAATACTTACTACTTAGGCATTAATAATTCTGTCAAGGGAGCAAGTAAGATAATAACATCATGCATGATTGATCCCCGTGTTGGTTCCGAACTCCATTCCTCGCGTTGGTCCCGGGCTCCTTTGAAGAATAGTTCAACTGCCGTTCTGCCCGGCGGGTCGTTAAAGACAACCATGTGACTATGCACGTCACTGCCATCGTGACTACTAGGTGGTAGAGTTCTGTATCGGCTAGACCGGGTCTGGTAGCACCGCCTACCTATTCCTGCCGCAATAGTTTCAATGCTAGTCACTTTCGTGTTCCGGTTTGGAGGGTAAGATACCCGGTAAACTTATGCATGTAGCATGAGACCTCGCCACAAGATAGCAACCCACCATTAACATCTTTGGTGTCTATAGGCGATGGTTGACTTTTTCCATCAGGAGACCCATCTGCTTGGTTGCTATCTTTTGTTATATAAAATAAAAGATACATTTCAACAGCTATAATTGCCGCAGCTAGAACTTGTCTATCGATTATAATTATTGGATGATGTGAATTTAATATATTAATACTAGAATTTTACCCAATTAAGATAAAATTAATCCAAACTGTTCGCAGTGTCTCTCTGAAACTATTGTATTCCTCAGACGATGTGGTTTTGTAAATGTCAAAATTAATATCATCCATTATAGCCATAGATTGTGCGCAGTGATTAGCACCACGCACATTAGTATGTGGTATTAGAGGATCGCTATCGTCGGTATAAGAATATTGATACAAATATATTTGATTATTTCCAGCTTCGACTTGGAGTTGAACAGATTTAAGAGTAGAATATCCAAAAACAATATCTGTGAAGTAATTGATAAACGATAAGATTGAAGTCTCATCTATTTTTTTTCCAGGGAAATAAAATTCCTTAACTTTGACAGCTATGTCTCTTTTCTGATTTTCGCTTTCAAATACTAAATCGGATGGTAAAAAATCGGCAAAGTTTTCATTCATCTTAACTTTAAATATCTCAAATTGTGGAAGACGATACATTCCTTCCATTTCTGCAAATCCATAAAGCATTGGCAATTTCTTATAATTTCCACTTTTAAGAATGTTTATAGTACTATCTGTAAGAAAAGCTTCCTCATTTGATTGACGCTCTACGCAAGGGGTCATTAAAAAGGAAGAATCAGTTCTATTAAGTGAATTCATTGCATCAGAATACAAATCTTCATATAAAGCGGTTTTGTAAAAATTTTCTAGTTGATAAAGATCATCAAAATCAAGATAGTTTAGTTTCTTTGCGTATTCTCTTGCATTTTCTATGGGATTCGATTGCAAACTGAATGCTGCAGTATTTGCTCCACTTTCAGGGATTACTTTATTAAATAAACCATCTGTCATTTTTGACAGCATCAAAAGATCAACAGCGGAAGAACCAGCACTGCCCCCTCCAATTGTAACATCATTGGGATTCCCACCAAATTTTGCTATGTTCTTTTTGACCCAACGAAGTAACGCTACTTGGTCTTTCATACCAGCGTTACCGGGTGCATCTTCGGTTCCCAAGCACAGAAAGCCATGGGGCCCAAGACGGTAGTTAAAAGTAACAGCTATAATTTGCTGACTAGCAACTAATTTCTTGGGAGTAGTAAGGTCTCCGTATCCAAAAAGATACCCTCCACCATGAACGTAAACATAAACAGGTAGCTGCTTTTTCAAAGATTCAGGAACATAAATATTAGCAATAAGACAATCTTCTTGCATTTTTTTATCTTTGAATTGCTGTGTTATATATTCTCCTTGCGGACATACAATACCCTTATCTATTGCTTCTAGTGTTTCCAACCATATTGGAGCAGGTAGAGGAGCCTAAAACAATAATAAAACAATAAAATCTTTTTATATCTATTTTACCCCTTAAACCTACTAAAAGTTAAAATGTTTTAATTTTAAATATCTTCTAGCGCCACCAGATCTCTGGTTTTACCCACAGAACATTTTTTGTGGGTTTACCAGTCCGATTTAAAAATGGTTTGTGCATTTTTACTCTTGGAAGCAAGGCAAACCACAGTGAAATTACAGGAAACAGCTAGTGTTAATTCGTTGATTTAAATATCAAGTACTCGTTCCTACATATTTTATAAATGAGATATCTGCATTATTTAATATAACTAGCGATCACCCTGTGGTCAAAATTCAACAACAAAATCTTTTTTAAGTTCCACACCAGACTTTAGCCATATAAAATAGTATACATGTGCGTATATAATCATATAATATATAATATGAATGTAGTGTGTGTAATGTTTATTTTTATTGTATTCTTAATACATATTATTTAAATGTATTAAGTTTTTATTAAGTTTAAGTACATTTTAAATATGCAAAATTTCATACTTCACCGTTCGCATAATTGGCTTAAAAAGTGGTACAAAGTTTCTTCTTCATACATTAACGTATAGATAAAACCTTCGAAGGATAAAACTAGAGTCTATAGTTTGAACGCACTAACCTCTTGAGGAACCAGTTCGATTTAAAAATTCCTTTTGTGCATTTTTCTTATATTACCTATTTTTTACAATATCACAATATTACAAAAAATATAATTATGTGAGATCGGTATGAGGAGCATTTAATCCCAGACTTTTTAGTCTTCTAAATAATTTGAAATAGTCTAGAGAGTTTTCGAGGTACACTTATTTTTTAAAACGCGAAATTTTTAATTAACCATTTAATATCCCAGTTTTTTAATTTTAAAATCAATTTCTAATCCCGTGCAACACAACGATGGAGAAGGAACCATCGACATAGAATACCTCCCGAGTTCGTTGGAAGGAACGCGAAATTTTAAATTTCGCGTTTTAAAATCCCGGCCTTTTTTTATTTTAAAATCACTTTACAATCCCGGGCAACGTTGCGTCGGGAAGTGCCTCTGTTGACGATAGGCTTGTCACCTATCACATTGTGGGACCAAGTATCTTCTGCTAATCGTGGGTGCACTTGTTGTACCTCTGCCTACCTCTTCGGGGATACGCCGTGAAGATGTTTAGTTTAATTCTAATTCGTAAGTTTGAATAAAGAAAAGAACCGATATAATATCACAACTCACAGACCACACAAATGTCCGTATTGTCTTACTTCCTTCACTTTCATCGCAATTTTCAGCAAAAGTTAACCGGCTACCTTTCCCCCCAAATCGAAACACGACAGTGGCAAACACATAAATAAATATTCACGGGACAAATTACATTTACTGATCTAACACATAATACATCACACAAATGCCATTGCGATGAGAAAAGGTAAGAGATGTTAAAAACTCTGATCCATGTAAGATTGTCAATATTGAAGGACGCGATAGTTAATGTTCATAACATGTAACCAATAAAAATATAATAAAAAGGGAATATTGCTTAACTAACTTAACTACATAGCAAATCTCACGTTGTACAAATGGGTCTAGTCGTGAGTTCCGTAAGTCGCTATTCATAAACAATGTAATAGTCCCCTACTATTATACAAACTGTAACTACTAGATTGTAGAATTCTGCAGTCTTGCCCTGGATCGATCGGAGTTGATGTAAAAGCGTTGGTGAGAAAGAAGAAAAAAAATATAATCTGACAATTTCCACAAGCAGAAGTAATGTGAATTTTGTCTTTTTTCTGCCATAGTTATCCACCTCTATATAAAGCGCGTAGAGAACGGGAATGGGAGGGTTTAGGGGTTACAAAGTTGCAAAGAAAACGTTATTTAAACATTCTTGAGCGCGTCTGAATTTTCTTTTATTGTAGGGAAAATAATGTAAGAATAACGAAAAAATATAATCAGACAATTTCCACAAGCCGAAGTTATGGGAATTTTGTTTTTTTTTTTCGGTCTTAGTTACCCGCCTGTATATAAAGGGCTTATATTTGGTGGAGAGCCTCAACAGTATGCGAGGTACCTTAAGATATAACCATAAGATTTTAAGACTATATTTTTATCATATCTCATCTTATCTCAGGTAATCCATCCATCCAAATGGCCATAATTTAAATGTGTAGAGCAAAACATGCGCAGAAAACTGGCGTTAAAATTATAATGATTGATAAACACTAGACATAATAAATACTTATATAACCTAATTAGATACTAACGATTGTGTATTACGTTATATTGATGTAATATACCTTAAATCTATGAGTTCCTGTTGGTGCTGTAGCGTACGGTATACTGCGAAACACAAACACATCGTCATCAGGATCCTTGTACCCAACGATTGGCCCCTGTGAGATCTGCACTAATCGCGATTCTCTCTGCTCAGCAAGCGTGCTACTGAATATAAGTAACAACACAGCCGTCCACATGGTTTACTGAGACCACAATGATTATTACATCGATTACTCACTAGATTGTATGATATCCTTTTAAATGACTAAGCCAATTTTGTTAATCCAATAAAAATAAAGAAACACATTCAATGTGTTTTAAGGTAGCTAAATAAATTCTCAAGAACCAAGAATCAGTTTGACATTTTAATATGATTTTTGAACAAATACTGCTCGCACACAATCTATTTAAAAATAATTTACAAACACATTTAATCTATGTATAATTTATATATAAATTAAATCTATGTATAACTTTTCTTGTTTTAATGTGCTTATACACTGCCAAAAATAATTATATGTATATTTATATAAATAGATAAAATTATCAAATTCGTTCACCTTATGATATAATGAAATATTTTTGTGATATAATGTAATCTTCCTAATTGTGACTACATACAAATGTTTACAAAAAATATGAGTTTATATTCGTATATACATAGATATACTAAACGTCTATAGTCAAAGCGTATATACCTTATAAGATACGATGAGAGGATAAAGGATACATCACAATCCAGGGAGACTTGCCTTGTTTCTTAATTTTTGCAGAATGACCTACGAGTATTTAGTCATTTAGACTATTTGTGCGGCACATTAATAGTCGGCCATCGTTTATTCTGCCTGTCGGTTTATAAGAACCGAGAAAAGGCTAACATGTAACCATCATCATTATAGACTGCGGTCCCAGGGTTTTTTTTATTAATAACAAGCTGAATTTTTGTGAACGGCTTCGTTTTGACGAGACAACCACGTTTTCTATTTTCGAAAAATCTCGAATCGAGTAACTAATAAAGGTAGGTAAAAAAGAGAATTTAGAGTGTCGGACTAATAAAGGTTTCCACTAGACGTATAGGACAAAGATGCCCTTGAATTATAATAATAATTAACAAGCTTTTGTGAAAAAATTAGGTTGTTTTTAAATTGATTAATATCAATTTAAAAATCTCATAATTACGATATCTTTAGAGTGGAGGACTCGTTAGAAAAACCATCGAATGTATAGGACAATAGTTTTCACGTGTTTTTCATAAAATAATCAAGCGATTAAAGTAAAAAAAATAATTACTGTTATTAATCAACATTTCTCCTTCACCAAATTAAAATATTTGAAGCCCCCCTAACTTTATTAGTTACCCTATTCGAGATTTTTCGAAGATAGAAAAGATGGGCATCTCGTCGAAACGAAGCTGTTCACCAAAATATAACTTGTTATTAATCAAAAATAAAATGTTCGTGGGAACACGTTTAGTACTATAAAATAATTTTATCAAAAATAAAAACTAAACTTTTGCTCTACACTATTCTAAATTTACAATTTTTTTTAACGAATAGTTTCTAAGTTTAGCCCATAAATACAGCATTCTTATATGAATATGTGGCGCGGCTGATCCGTACCGCTGAAGGGTCATAGTGATGGAACCAGCGGGTCAACTTGTTGTCAGGTGACGTCATAACTGTGGAGGTTGATGACATCATACAAGAACAAGGAAGGGGAAAAGGAAGATCTTCCCAGCCAGGCAAGGTGTACTGCCTGGGGACCGAAGTCTATTTGAGAAGCGTTGAAACTTGTATATAGTGTGTACAAGATAAATAACTGTGATTCGATTCAGGATTTTATTTTGAATTTCATTTTTTCCATTTTTTATTAATTATTTTTTCAGGTAGCGTTTGTAGATTGCTTGAACCGATACAAATATACATATATTTATGTGTGTAAACTGCAAGACAATATTTACCTATAATATCAAATTTATCTATGAATACAGATGACCAGGCACTTGCCTAAATTTACATAACCTTGTTCAAGATCATTCAATTGAATTACTCAATTGAGAGTCAAGGCTTTTCACATAATCTCTATCAACGAACATGTTATGGCCCTTCTAATTAAAAAATATAATAATATCTTTTGACAAATAAGCCATTCTAACCAGTTGTCATCTAAAACACTAGGTAATAAGAGTTTTGTAGACTTGTTTAGGTTTGGTACCACCGCTTAACGATTACGTCGCTTTACTTTGTTCCAAATACGGCTAACATGGTCAAATTGAGCTTTTAGTTGAGTCTTTTTGCAGGACTTGGCGGGCCGGTTGCAGGCTTTCTTCTTTTCCGGTACGTTCTTGGCTTTGCGGTGTCAAGCATCAGCCCAATCCAGATACGCTTCACAATTTAGTGCATTTAGTGCCTCAGCGCGTCTGCAATCGGCTCTGAAGAGAGCTGGTCTCTCATGCAAATAGGTCTACCAGTTGCTTTACCTTACCTTAAAGTCGGAACATGGCTGTGGTAATCTTAATATTATAATATATAAATTATAATATATATAGCTAGCGAACCTAACTGCGAATCGATTCGATCAAACAAGCATTTGTGTGATGATCATAGATGCTTGTGTTTCTGGGTTTGGGTGTTTACCCTTACACCCTTAACATAAGCAAATAATTAATTTGATTATTTTGGGGTTAGATTGATTCGTGTAATTTGTCCAGCATTATTATTACTACTACAAGGGTTCCTAGCTAGATATTTCTTCTTAGACATCTTAGGGCATCTTAGAAAATGCGAAAGGTGGTTAAGTAGGTGGTAGAATTTTGTAACGTCTCGCCCATACTTAGCACCATCTTATCTTTTCCTGCCGCAATAGCATCTGTGCTTATGGATGTCGTGTTCTAGTTCGGAGATAAAGCGATAACTTATATATTTAGCAATCTATCCTTTTCACGCGGACAGCAACACACCATTAATATCTTTGGTGTCATATTTTTCAAAAATGAAATTATTGTCTTTGATAACAAAATTAAGATTTTTGAACTCTGAAAAATTCTTTGCTTAAGTATAGTTTTTGTACTTTTGAGCTGAAATACCTCAATTTAGCAGAAGTTTCAGGGATGGCCTGCAGGGCCAATCAATTTATAGATTCTTAACTTCCCGCTACGTATGTAGATAAGAAATTACTCATTTTGACCCGATTTTCGAAAATCAAGTTTTCACCAGATCTGCACGTTTCGACGTCCTAGGAACCTTTCACGACTATTTTCACGATGACTTCTGTATATCTATATGTATGTATGGGTGTGTGTGAGTGTGTGTGTGTGTGTGTGTGTGTGTGAGTGTGTGAGTGTATTAGTGTGTATGCAAACATCTCATAACTTCTGACCGGCTTGACCGATCGAAACGCGGTTTGTGACATTCGATTTAATTCTGCACAAATTCTTAAAAATTTGAACCGGTTCAACGTAGAAAACTTTGAGAAATTTTGAAAAAACCTTAAAAAAATTAGGCGAAATATTAGTTTTTTAATATAACTTCCAGATTTATGTACGGATTGAGTACAAAATCTAATCAGCTCTTTTCCTCAAAAAATTGAGTGCAATACATAAATTTCATCAAAATTGGTTTATCCGTTTGGGAGTTATCGTTGACGAAAAATTATGAAAAAAGTGTTTTTTCGACAAAACTTCTAAATTTTTCAAGCAACAATTTATTGATCTTCTACGTTATTTTAGTAGTAAGAAAACTACGAATGCCGTTTCAAAAATTTAAATCGATTCAAATTTTCAAAAGTAACAAAGCTTTTCAAATATTAATATTGCGCTGTTTCCGAAAAAGTTACTTCGTATATTTAAAATAAAATAACTTTCAGGCTAATATACCTATTTAATTTAAAATCTGATCAGCTTTTTTCTTAAAAGACTGCGTTATATACAGTAAATCGAATTAAAATCGGTTGATTCGTTTGGGATTTATCAATGAAGAAAAGGTTCAAAAATTGCGTTGAATGTTATTCGAAAGATGAAAGTCAGTCATCATTTTGGAAAAATCATCTTTTCAAACTCTAAATTAAATAACTAATTATCATTTTTTAAAAACTTTAGATATTTAAACTTTTCGAACTCAAAACTCTATGCTTAAGCACAGTTTTTTCTTTAACCTTAAAATACCTCAATTTAGCGGGAAGTTTTAGGGATGACTTGCAGGGTCAACCTGCTTACAGATTTTTTTAATACAGTTACGTTAGTGGGTTAGATAGGTGCGTTACATGCAAAGCAATCCTAATAGGTAGCTATATTTAGTTTGTGGTATAGTTCGGTATATATAAAAATATTGTCATAGGTAGTTTAGGTTAGGTATTTCCTATTAATTACAAGTTTCTTTATAATATCGTTAGTTTCTTCGATAGGTGTTTGAGGTATAGTTACTTACGTTTTTTACTTAAATTATGATACTAAAAATATCGTGTATGTATATAAGTAACTAAGATGAATATGCATATATTATTTGTTTTAGAATACTAGCGGCCCGTCCGAATACATAGAGATTTTTAATAAAGTAGCTTATAAAGAAAGTTTTAATAATTTCTAATGTAAATAAGCGCGAGCGAAGCCGCTATAGCTAGTAAAATAATAAAAATAATTGAGAGAAGCTAAAACTCTATTTGTATCGTACTCAGTTTGTGGAAGCATAAAGGTGAATTATAATGGTCAACAAAACAACATGATATAACTAAGTTGATCGCAAGAACGAAATTTTACTTTATTAATCTACATACGTAGCGGGAAGTTAAAAATCTGTAAATTGATTGGCCCTGCAGGCCATCCCTGAAACTTCTGCTAAATAATATGTCCAAGAAATAAAAAGTTTCACACAGCATTTTTTCCTTTATTTCACCCCTTTGAAGGTTGAATTTTTTAAAAAAAATATTTCTTCGTGCATACTTACGTCATAAGAGGAACACGTGTGCGAAATTTCTAGGCCTAAGGGCTTAACCTGTGAGTTTATATAAAACTTTTATCCTCTATTTTACCCTCTAAGAGATTAAATTTTCGAAAATGATAAAATACGTAACTCATTATTCACGATAGAGTAGCTGTACGAGAGAGTATATTTAGTGTTATAGTTTCTTTATACACCGAATAACAGCCTTTGTACAGCCTATAATAGCTTGTACAGCTATTGTGCAGCCTATTTAACGCTTAGCTGTACAAGGCAGTTACAAGAGAGTAACATTAATGTTATAGTTTCTTTATACACCAAATAACAGTCATTGTACAGCCTATAACAGCTTGTATAGCGATTGTGCAGCCTACAAAACGCAACAAGCTGTATAACTTGGGGCCCTTTTTGGTGTTATATCGGCTGTAGAAGTGCTTCTACAGACTTTGTACGGCTTAGTATACAGCATTAAGCTTCAAAATGAACCTAAATGCTGCCTATATACAGCTTAACGTGCTACTTGGGTAGTCGATAGGATAGCAACGCGCACGGAGTGCAATACACCAATAAGATTAGTTAAATCAAAGATATGTTCTTTAATTAAAGTACAAGTGATTATAACTTTTTTTATCTGATAACAATAGAATTTCACCTAGTGCCGACGATTGAAAGTATAAAATCTATTAAAATGGCAAATACGGCCAAACTATTGTCAGTTCTAAACAACTAATAGTGATATTAAAAAAGTACAAGTGATCATAGTTTTGTTTTTACTAATAACAATGGAATTTTACCAAGTGCCGGCGATTGAAAGTGTAAAATCTATTAAAATGGCAAATACGGCCAAACTGATCGTCAGTTATAAACAACTAATAGTGATATTAAAAAAGTACAAGTGATAATAATTTTGTTTTAACTAATAACAAGGAAATTTCAGCAAGTGCAGACGATTGAAAGTGTACAATCTTAGCCATTAACATCTTTGATATCTTTATGTCTTTTTTAACTGTGCAACCTCATGTCCTACAACTTAAATAATTTAAATTAGTGATTAAGACAATAGAGTCAACCTCTAGCAATAATTTAACTACTTAGTGCATAAACTTGAAATATACTGTCAATGACATTTTAACAGATACCTTGAGTGTTATATATGGAGAATGAAAAAAAAATCACCAGTACCTTGTAAGAAAAATGATTTTACTTGTCAGTTAAACCTGATTCATCAGAATATTTAAGGGCTGAAATAATTATAATTGGAGCTGTTCATGAACTGTAATAATATTGATATTTTATGCATTACAGAACATTGGCTAAGAAGCCACCAGGTCATGTTCAACTTCAATAATCACCAGGTTGCCAGCTCGTGCAGTAGAACTCATATGATAAATGGTGGCTCGATAATTATAGTTAGTAAAACAATAACATTTAAGGAATGTAAAGACATAGTGAGCCTTTCTATTGAACGAGTAAATGAGATTGCTTGTATTGAGTTTAAGCAGTTTATTGTTATCAGTGTATACAAGCCCTCTTGTGTACCTTATGATGAGTTTATAAACAAGATGGAGGAGGATATATTCAATGCCTCCAAATCAAAGATGAATATTGTTGTCTGTGAAGATTTTAATATAAATATTTGAGACAAATATTTATTAACATGTAATTTTCTTAATCTTTTTAATCATTTAATCTGCACAACATTTTCTCTGAGCCTACAAGGATAACTGCCACTAGTGCTACTTTCATAGATAATATATTTATAAATAAAGCTCCCACTAGTATTTCAGTTATAAATGTACTAGATTCTAACCATAGTGGTCAATTAGTTAAGTTCCGAAAAGTGACAAACAAACCTCAAAGAAAAGAAATTGTTTTGGTTCATATGAATACTAGCCGAGTAGAATGTGTTAAGCTAACTTAACCGAAAAATTGCCAAAGCTGCCCCCCTATCATGATAACCCGAATGATTTATATGTTTCTTTGTTTAATTTAATTGCTACAGAATATAGTCGAGTTTTCACTATTATTGATATTTATTTGAGAACAACAAAACTAAGTAATAAGCAGCTATACATGCAAAGAGCAGTAGCAATTAATTGGGATCCTTCTGATTTCGGTGCAGGTGGTGGTTGCGGTTCTCGGTAGTATTTGTCGTAGATGTCGTCCCAAAACTGAGCTCTGTCAAATAGAAGCGAGCCACCAAGTGTTATAGTTTTGTTCAGCGCCATATGAGGAGATCTATCTGCACTCACAGGCGGCCACGCAGGAAACTCTGAATTTTCAGGAATCGGTTTTCTGTGAATAAATTATCTTGTTATATTTATAAATAAACTAACATTTGTTCGCGGATTTTCTTATATTTAATTTGATACCTATATGCCATTTTTATGGAATCTTGGACTTAGACGAGGTTAGAATAATGTAATTTTGCTTTCAAACTGCTTAAACAATATTATAATGTTGAAAAGGATAATGATGAGTTTCAGAAACCAACGCATCTTGATAGATGCATATCATTCTAGAAAAAATAGCATTTATGCGCGGCTTTGTTCGCGTGAATCAAAACAGTTACTTCCTTTTGCGCAATCGGGTAAATCAGTAGCCTATATCACTCCTGGATAGTGTAATTTCCTTAAAATAAAAATAAAGTATCTTCACGCCGGTATCCCCGAAGAGGTAGGCAGAGGTACAATAAGTGCACCTACGATTAGTGATTTCGTCGTTGTTTTGGTGGATCGAGTCAACTCGAGTCAGTTTATACGGTATTCGAATCATGACTCGATTCCCTGATTCGAGACCAGTATTCGAATTCTATGTTTGGTATTCGAATCGAATAACAAATCGGAATTATTTGGGGGGTGGGAAGAATTATCAATCTGAGTCGAGTAAATAATAAGATGAAAGTATCCTATAGTAAGATGAGATTTTTTAGTTTAGGTGCTTTTGAAATCTTTAAATACGGAGTCACCACTTCCATACATTTTTCTACAGTCTGTGTCACCAGTGGCATCCGCATTTAATAAATTAGTCAATTGAGCCCAGTGCTGAAGATTAGTGTCCCTTCATTGCAGTGAGTTTACTAAGCTCTCCATTTCCACAAAAATATATATGCTTTAAGCATAGGCACTCACAAGTCAAAACCGCATTTCACTTCAACAATCCACTTGAGAGTCACTTGGAAGAAAGTATTTTTAGAAAAGTTCACAAAACTAGCAAACAACCATGCAAAATCGTAGTATTGTATAATATATTTCCTGCACAATCTCTAAATTTTTTTATTAAGTATTTGTATTTTTGATTAGTTTCGTTACGTGAAAACATGTAATTGAATAATAGTACCTATGTATATGTAGCTATAAAAATTTGTTTCTATTCCAAATAAAATAAAATTGTATCAAACATACCTTTCCATGTACTCCCCCATTAACTGAAATTTCGAAGCACTAGTACGCATTGTAGTTAATAAAAATCAACAAATACTTTGAAAAAACAACAACAGCAAACATTCAACCAATCGGCTGTCCTATTTCAAAACTTAATAAGGAACACTTTGAACAAAAATTGTTTCTTTGCAACATCTTTCTAAGCTAATAAGTCCCTACCGAATACAAGAACGCCAGTGTCCTAAAACCACTTGAAAGCAGATATATCCCACTCTACTACTCAGTATATTTACTCCCTCCTAACCACTTTAAAACCAAATAACTAACTAACTAATTCAAAAACCTAGTAATGGTTTAAGAGCCCACGTCACAAAATCTAGTCCCATAAGACTACCGGATGATATACACATAGTTAGATTTGTCGTTAATTGGAGAATACGAAATGGCTATGCTGCAATGTGAAAAACCGGGTGGCGCTTTTAAAAAAAAAGAAAAAATAATGAAAAAAATAATCGAATTCTAGTACGATAAGACTACCGAATTTCGTTTATTCCTCGATATAGGGAAGGGGTAGGATTATACAAAAATGTGGTGCTGCATGTCCCCATCCTGGCATTATAAGTGACGCTTTGTACCTAGGTATCTGGCACCATCGGACTACCGAACGAACCAAAGCTCATTTGAAAGATCATCAATTTCTGTGTAAGACAAACCACTGCTGCATCTCCGAAACAGTGGATGAGATGGTTGCTGCAGCGATTGAAGGTCACCCACTGCACAGCTGAAATCGGCCTTTCTACATATCGTTTTTGTCAGCAATCGTCTGGTTTCTTTCGATTGGTACTAATTGAATACCAATGCCAGGGTCAGATATGAATAATTTTACTGATCGCTGAATGTTTTGGCGAATTAAATCGCATATTTTATGTAATATTGTTCGATTTTACAACCGTTTTCATTAGGTTGGTTTAATTTTATGTATTACTTAGGGATATATAGGGATATATGTACTACTTAGGGATATATAGGTTGGCTCAACACGTCTGACTTTTTTGCTGCAACAAGGATTTATGAAATTTTAGGGAAAAGTATGACTTGATGTGATAAGTGATAACCCTGTTTATTTTATGCTATATGCGCTATGGGCTCTATTTATTAGAAAAAATCCCCAATTTGGTTTAACATTATAGTTCAAAGAATTAGGTCCCGGTTACACTTTGATTAGCGCGAGTGCAAGTGTTTAATGCAGGTGCTTAGTGTTAAGCAAAAAACACATGTTAATAGATGTATTCAATCAGTAATCAGTAATCAGTAATTAGTAATTGTTATTAGTGTATAATAGAATATCCTCGGTATTGGTAGCCTTAAAGTATATGTTTTTTTTTTTACCATTTTGATGGCATGACTAATATGTATAGATATAAATGTCAAATTACGGATTTCTAGTACTAAGAATCTCTGAGCTAAGCTGCGGATGAACAGACGGACTGACGGATGGACGTTTATATGAAACTATAAAGGTTTTTTCCTGCTTGTAAAAAATGTTTTTTTTTATTTTTATTTTTTTTATAGAACAGGGGGCAAACGAGCAGGAGGTGCACCTGATGGTAAGTGATCACCGCCGCACATGGACATCTGCAATACCAGAGGTCTTGCAGTTGCGTTGCCGGCCTTTTAAGAATGAGTAAGCTCTTTTCTTGAAGGTCCCTATGTTGTATCCGTTCGGAAATACCCCTGCCGGTAATTGATTCCACAACAGAGTAGTGCGAGGCAAAAAGTGTCGGGAGAAACGCACAGTTGTGGATTTCCAGACATCGAGATGGTGAGGATGGAACTTTAAATTTTGACGCGATGTCCGATGGTGGAATTCGGCGGCAGGAATTATTCCAAACAACTCGTCGGAACACTCCCCATGATAAAGACGATAGAAGACGCAGAGTTAACCTACATCTCTGCGTAATGCCAAAGAGTCGAGCTGTTCCGAAATAGCCTGGTCGTCAACGATTTGAACCGCTCTACGCTGTATGCGATCAAGAGGAAGAAGCTGGTATTGGGGAGCTCCGGCCCAGAGATGAGAACAGTACTCCATGTGAGGCCGAATCTGTGCCTTATAAAGTTGAAGGCGATGGGCCGGCAAAAAGTACTGTCTCGCTCTGCTAAGCACACCGAGCTTTTTAGAGGCTAATTTAGCCTTGCCTTCCAAATGACCGCGAAACTGAACGTAATTCGATATGTCGACTCCCAGGATTCCGACACTAGCTGAGGCTGTCAGGAGAGTATCCCCAAATTGAGGTGATGCGACAAAGGGTGACTTTTTTGCGGTGAACACGCAAAGCTGTGTCTTCTTGGGGTTAAAAGTGACCAGGTTTTGACGACCCCATTCAGAGACATCGGCAAGTCGATTCTCGACTTCAGACACAAGCTTGTTTCGGCACTCTTCGACGTGTTCCCGAGAAATACCGCTTCGGCCGGAGTATGTAGCATCACCAGTACTGTCATCCGCATAGCAATGTATGTTGCGAATTCGCATCATGTCATTGATATGCAGAAGAAACAGAGCCGGTGATAGCACGCAGCTTTGGGGAACACCAGCATTGTCAGATTTAAGGTCGGAGCACGCACCGTCGACAACGACCTTGATGCTCCGGTCAGCCAAAAAACTGGTGATCCACTTACATAATTTCTCGGGAAGCCCATAGGAAGGCAGCTTCGCGAGAAGCGCTTTGTGCCATACCCGATCAAAGGCCTTCGCTATGTCCAAACTAACTGCCAACGCCTCCCCCTTGGACTCAACTGCTTCCGCCCACCGATGAGTTAGGTATACTAGAAGGTCACCAGATGAACGGCCGCGACGGAAACCGTACTGACGGTCGCTAATCAGCTGGTGCTCTTCTAAATACTTGAGGAGCTGAGAGTTGACGATCGTCTCCATAATTTGGAGAACAAGGAGGTTATGGCTATGGGCCGATAGTTAGACGGATTAGAGCGATCTCCTTTTTTAGGGATGGGTTGAACCAAAGCTATCTTCCATGAATTCGGTACCACGCCGATTGAGTAGGAGAGCCGGAATAGGCGTGTTAATACTGGCGCCAACTCTGGAGCACACACTTTTAGCACGATGGGTGGGATGCTATCCGACCCACTCGACTTGTGGATGTCCAAGGAAAGTAGTGCTTTACGCACAGATGACTGCCGACATTGTAGTTCTGACATGGAACTATCACACTGCGGGATGATAGGCGGTGCGTTCCCTTGGTCATCCAGAGTCGAGTTGACCGCAAAGAAGGAGCCCAGGAGGTCGGCCTTCTCCTTTGTGGTATGGGCCAAAGAGTCATCGTCTCCGTGCAACGATGGAAGAGAGGGCTGTGAGAAATTCCCTAAGACAGCCTTGGCGAGAGACCAGAACGCACGGGTCCCTGAAGGAAGGCGAACTAATTTCTCGCCAATTCTGCCTATGTGTTCAGATTTTGCCTTGGCGATAGCTCTTTTGAAGTACCTCGAGGTGGAATTGTACTCCTTACGTAATATGCTGGTTTTTTCATCACAAGATGCGGACGCAGCAGCCCAAGCCCGGTAGCACTGCTGCTTTCGGCGTGAAGCCGTTTTACAAGAGCGACCAAACCAAGGCTGAGACTTACCACCAATTGGTACCGTAGAAAATGGAATGAAAAGTTCCATGCCCTGGCCAAGCACCACATCGGCAATAGAGTCAGCGACTACACTCGGATCATCCAGCGGGAAGCACAACCGCCCCCATGGGAAGGACGCAAAAAAAGACCGCATCCCGTCCCAATCTGCTGACCTATAGTGCCAAACGCGACGACAGCCTGCTAAAGGGGGCCGTAATAGGCGCGAAACCGGCACTTTACTCCGGATCAGGCAGTGGTCTGACGAACCAAGTGGGACGTCCACAGATACCTGATAATGGTCCGGATGAGAGGTCAGCAGAAGGTCTAACAGTGAAGGCGTATGGTCATCCACATCAGGAACTCGCGTGGGCGAAGTTACCAGTTGTGTAAGACCATACGCCAAGGCAAAATCGTGAACAGACCTCCCCGCATGATCGGTGGTGCGCGAACAAAGCCATTCGGCGTGGTGGGCATTAAAATCGCCCAAGATCACGATATCTGCGGAGGGAGTCTGCTCTAACATGGAATCTACAGCCGTTTGTAAATGCTCAACGAGCCGGTCAACTTCAGTATTCCCGCTATGGGACCTGTATAGGCACGCGTAGCTGCGTGGATGGTCGTCGCAAGCTACGCGTAACCAGAGGATGGATAGGTCCTGACCTTCAAGCCTACCGAGGCGCCGGTAACAGATATCTTCTCTGACGTATGCGCACACACAAGCCCGCGGTACAAAGGAATGTTCCAGTTTGTACCCCGGGTAGGAGAGGTAGGAAGTATCAGCCGGAGAAGATATCTGTGTCTCGGCCAAGAAGAGCAAAGCTGGCTTCGCCGTCTCGAGATGGTAGTGGACGGCGTTCAAGTTGGAATGAAGCCCCCTAATATTACAGAAATCCTCAGTAAGCGTGGTAGGGGGGTGTCATGGCTTTCTTGCTTTGTCTGCCCCAGACAGGATTGTTTATGAGCGCAATTTTGCCCCCCCCCCCCCCAGAATACGCAGGGCAGCCTGAGCATCCGTGATCTGGCTGAAATCCAGAGCACGGATGCCCAGAGGGGGATTCTCCACTGCTGGTGCAAGTGGTACCCCCCTGGGGTAGATTCTGTTTTAATTGCGCATTCATAGTGTACGTGGGGGGGGGGGTAGGCCTCCGGGACTCTCACAAACCGAACGAAACGCAGCAGCATGGCTGCTTCTTTACGTCGGTGTCAAGTGAGAGAGTGGTATCTCCCCGGGCGTGCCGGCCTATTCAGTTGCAAATGCAGTATGGCACTACCACTAATTAAAAGCGAGCGAGCTAGACACAGCGAACCAAACCAGTTCTTGATTGGCAAGATAGGTAATTCCTATTGCTACATTTTTTCTATGTGATATCTAATATTACTTGTTCCTTCAGATAACTGAACGACTTTAAGCTGTCATTGGGATTCAATTTTTTGAGAATGAGTCACTAAACAACACAATAAGTTACACGCCACGTTCGGCTATTGGTCACCAAAAAAATACCTTGTTTTTATATCTACTGAAATCTTTGGCAAACTGGGACCAGTACGACATTAGTAGTGTTAGTAATATTAACGCATCCCGTACCTTCGAATGCACATAATGCTGCATGGCGCAAGTAGCATGTGACAGTCATTAAATGCAACGATAATCGTGGAAATAACAAACTATCTCACCAATAAACTAATGAATCGTGCTAAACATAAGCTAACCTGAGTTTGGACCATTCTGCCTATCTTGCAAGAAAGTCGGCGTGATAATTTACTTACCCAGTTAACATAAAGTTAAGCCAAATTTTTCGCATAGAATCGGCCATCTGCAAATGTTCTTCTGTGGATTTCGTAAAATTGTAGTCTAATATTATCATAGTTTGCGCACAGTGATCGGCACCTCTTACATTCGTATGCGGTACTAAAGGTGTGTTTTCGTCGACGAAGGAATATTCATATAGGTATATTTGATTATGTCCAGCTTCAATTTGAAGTTTTACTGATCTTAATATTGGATATACAAACATAACGTCACTAAAGAAATCAACATAGTCGAGTATGGTGTCTGGACTAACAGGAGTATCGCCAAAATAAAAGTGTTTAATTTTATTGGTAACCTCTTTGCGTTGTTCTTTACTTTCAAACTGTAAGTCAAGAGGTAAGAAATCTGAAAAATCTGAGTTCATTTTAACCTTCCATGTTTCAAACTCTGGAATTCGAAACAATCCTTCCATATTTGCAAAACCATATAGTAGAGGAAGTTGTTTATAATTGCCACTTTTCAGAATATTTACAGGACTATCTAAAAGAAAGGCTTCTTCTTCAGTCTTACGTTCAATGCAAGGTGTCATTAAAACCGCAGAATCTGGCCTGTACATGACATCTTCAACATTTAATTGTTCAAGTGAAATTGATTTATAAAATGTTTCTAATTCAGATACATCTATAACTTCATCCACAGTCGTAAAATTTATCAACTTTGCGTATTCTTTTGCAAAATGTATTGGATCAGTCTGAATAGCGAAAGCAGCTACATGAGCTCCACTGTCAGCAATCACTTTTTTAAATAGTCCTTGTGTAATATTAGATATCATTAAAAGATCAACAGATGTAGATCCAGCACTATATCCTGCTATTGTGACGTCATTGGCATCACCGCCAAACTTTCCAATATTTTTACTAACCCAACGCAAAAGTGCTACTTGATCTTTCATTCCTGCGTTACCTGGTACATCTTCTGTACCCAAACACAGAAAACCATGAGCACCAAGACGATAATTAAAAGTAACTACAATAACTTTTTCTGTAGCTACTAAATTTTTCGGAGTTAGCCAATTTCCAAAGCCGATTTGAAATGCTCCACCATGCACATATATGACTACAGGTAATTTTGTTTCATGCTTTGAAGGTGTATATATGCTAGCGACAAGACAGTCTTCTTGCATTGTTAAAAGCGGGCCCATGTATCCAGATTGTGGGCATATTATTCCCCTATTTTCAGCTTCAAATGGCTCGAGCCATTCCGGCGGAGGTAAAGGTGCCTGTTAACACATTAAAATAATAAAAACTTAGCTTAATCCTCTTGTAAATATGTTTGAATTGCGTAGATGCTAAAAATAGGAAAATAATAATTTATTGATATTTAAAACGCAAATTAAAATGTAATATAAAAGTTACAAAAAAATACTTATTTTATTATCCACCAATATCACTTGTGATTATTTTACAGTTCATCCAATAAATATAAATAATATCATATTTTTAAATAAAAGGATAACAAACAGGTAAGGACTACTGATAGAAAGAGACAGTCACCGCCTATAGATATAAGGCTATTAAATAAATTGAAAAATAGCAAATTATTTTAATGGTGCGTTTCCATCTTTATATTGGCTACCTATCCGATAAACTAATAGCCTCCTTCTGGCTCTCCTTACCAGAACACAAAGAAAATTGACAATATTTATGCTAATGTATCTGAAATAGGTTAAACAATGGTACAAAACCCAGGCGAGACATAGTAGAAGAGTTGCATATGTAGTCATATAGTGTAGCGGTTCAAGCAATATATGTTTATAAATACAACTACACTATATGTCCCTTCACCGGTACGGACCAGCGGCGCCACAAATTGTCACATAAATGACGCATTGGGCAATCATCTATTTTACGAATAGCTCGGCTCGAAGACAGATCAGCCCCCCTAGACAAGTGGCAAACGCTCAGTAACTATTCAAATATTACGCTTTGGCGATATTTAGGCCAAATTGGTAGCCAAGTGGATCATGGCTTGTTCAACGTTCGTTCCATACGAACTTTACGAATTATATCGAATATTGTCTCTGAATTGACAGTAAACGTCACTTTAAAGTATTATTTTCACCGAGGTTATAAGTTTTATTTATATGAAAAGTGCATTAAAAGCAAAAAAGACTTGCCCCCCAAGATGTGGCATCAACGTTAGTACAATAGAAAGAGAAATTTATGGATTTGTCATAAGCTGTTGACACGAGCGTAAACGAATTTGTAATTGGTAGCCAAGTGTCATTCGTGAAACGAAACAATATATTGCATCGATCATTTTTGTCAATTTTCGTACAAGACCGTAGCCAAGTGGCACTTTTGACAAGCAAAATAGTAGCGAATTATTCGATAATCAGCGAACGCTAGATCCCTGTAGATTACGCTTAAAATGGCGGTTGATCACTATTATTCAATCAGCTGTTCTAAAGCGTGGATAACATCTGTGAGAATTTTTGATAATTTTAAAGTAAAATTAACGCAAATTAAGAAGGCTTTTGGTGGCACATTATTAATGGTGCTTTGATATCCTTGTGGCGGGGGGGGGGGAGGGTATTAATGTCACATGCATACATTTACCGGCTACCTTACCCTCCAAACCGGAACACGACAGTAACAAGCACTGTTGTTATTGCTGCAGAAATAGGTGGGTCAGTGGTATTAGACCCGGGCGAGACAATGCAGAACCCTACCACTTAGAAGCCACAATACTAGTGACTCGTTTACCCAATTGTTCGCTTCTAACGAACTGCCTAGACACATTGTAAGTAGTGATACGTTTGCAAAATGCTGACAATGTCTTAATGATGATAAATATAATATTTCGTCTTTAAATATTTTACAGACACTATAAGTTCAAGTTATAAACACTATATTCTTGTTACAACCCTTGTATTTTGTAAATTTAATGAAACAAAGAAAGATAGTTTATTTTTCAGTGTAGCAATAGATTTCGATCAATTTTACATTTCTGTAAATATGTATGCCAAAAAATACGTAAAAAAGAAGTTTTATATGTTCAGTTTTGCATATTTTTGTTCTTGTTATATTGTATTGTTATAAATCTGAAACATAAGTTTTAAAATGTGACTATCGATAACATTTTGCACAATTCTACGTTCACTTGTAAGGTAGGTAAAGAGGATTTACTTAAAATATGTTAAAACAATCAAATTTGATAGCAATGAAGATAAATACATAAATCTTGGTGACAGTATTTAATTTTATAACTCTTTAAATTGGTAGTCCGTAGTACTGACAGAGTTCAATTAACATGTTAGCTATATAGAAACTTACGGCATGACAGTAATTAAGAAGAAAAGATAGTATATTTTATCTTATTCGCACTCACGCGGTACATACAATCAAAATTGGATCAGATATAGCGACTCTGTTCTTATTTTTATTATATTCAATTCAGAGACAATATTCGATATAATTCGTAAAGTTCGTATGGAACGAACGTTAAACAAGCCATAATCCACTTGGCTACCAATTTGGTCGAAATGACGCCAATGCGTTATATTAGAATGAACAGAGAGCTCGGTTGGCGGTCAGAGCGTGCGCAGGACTTAGAAAAATTTTGATGGAAAATTTCAACCCTATATAACACCCCTTTTTTATTGCACCATTACGTGGAGGGGGTAAGGGACACCAACTTTTGTCAAGGTCACTTTGCTCTGAGTTAATTCCCCGTGGAGTTAGGGGATGAAAACCGAAATTCATTACAAAGGCGTCTGCGACTTAAAAAAAGAAAATATATTGAAAACCCCCTAGTTAGATTAGGACTCTTAAATTATGGCAATTTGCGTTCATTTTACTTTAAAATTATTAAAAATTCTAACAGATATTATCCACGATTTAGAACAGCTGATTAAATAATAGTGATTATCCGCCATTTTTAGCGTAATTTGCAGGGTTCTAGCGTTCGCTAATCATTGGATCACCAATTTTGCTTGTCAAAAGTGCCACTTGGCTAAGGTTTTGTATGAAATTGATCAAAAATGATCGATACAATATAACGTTTCGTTTCACGAATGACACTTGGCTACCAATTACAAATTCGTTTACGCTCGTATCAACAGCTTATGTCAAATCCATACATTTTGTTTTCTATTCTCCTAGCGTTGATGCCACTTGTCTTGGGGGGCTGACTCTTCAAAAAGATTCCAAACCACCACGAGCAATTTGATCCCTGATTGGCAAGATTGCATTCAAATTCAACTTAAAAATATAAACCCCAGCATTAATTTGAATTAAAATAACGAATCAAAACACATTTAATTTTTTTTTCTTTAATATGTGCTATAAGATTATTTAATCATGTAATTTAACTAAATTATTTAAACAAGTAAAGTGATTACTAAAAATATTTTTTGAAGTTATTCAAAATCAAATTGAAATTAACATTCGTTTAATACGTATGTTAATTTCAATTTGATTTTGATTGAATGTGATAGTGATAATTAAATAATTTCCTAAAGTAATTGTTTTTAAAACTCCTTGAAAAATTACTAGATGTGTATTTCCTTTCTCGGGTCACAAATCTTTGTACCAAATTCATCCAAATCGGTTCAGTGGTTTAAGCGTAAAGAAGAGACAGACAGACAGACAGGCAGACAGACAGAGTTACTTTCGCATTTATAATACTAGTATGGAGGTATCGATAGTATGGACTAGTATTGGGTGGTGTCTCTACTATATTATACTTGATATTATGATGTATTTACATAGTCGGTATTCTTTTAAAAACAATTAACTAGATTTTTTATTTTATTATATAGCAAAACAGGCTCTAATGATAGAAAAAGAAACCATCGCCTACAGACACCAAATATTAGTGGTGCGTTACTATTCGTGTGGCGAGATGGCAATGCCACATGGCTTTTACGGCTTTTTCTTATGATTTTCCTTATCTACGTTCAAAACCCTAAGTTCAATTTTGTCATTGTCGTAATGACAAACATTCGCGTTATTGAGTCAGAAATAGATTTTAGTTGTCAGGAACACGTTATTTTTCATAATATTCTACGAGATAAACATAATTTAAGGGTGAATCTTGAAAAGCTAAATTTTCACTGTCCGGAAGGAAAAACTACCTGTTATGTCAAAATTGTGACACAAGGTATTTTTTTTCTGTTATGTGAATGTTCTATCTACTGGGGGCACGATATTGATGGTGTTTAGTTTATCTAATGATAATAGAAAAAATATCTAAAGCTCTGAAAATTGATACCCCTGGGCTGTCCCTTCGACATTTTTGGAACAAACCTTTAGTTTTATATAATCTTACGAACGAAAATTAAAGAATTATTGTGACTTAAAGGTTAAGGCAAGAATTGACAATTCAATTAATAAACACATAGTGTCTGTATGTTATGTAGTTTTCTATATAATTAAAGTTTAAGTTTTGTCCGAGGCCAAGCGTTGATTCCCCTGGCGCATCATTAAACTTGATGCACATCACTATACGAATGTCGTTGGAATGTGCACATGCACTGGCGGGCAAGCTTTAGTCGCGCTTCAAACATCGTGAAGGGAAGCCGCGCGTCTTATTGCTCCGAACTCAGTTTACGAAGGTAAGAATTTGATTCCCCTGGCTTTGTTTCATTGGATCGTTGATTATCCTGGCTACACGTTTAATTGTTTTTTAATAATTCAGGACTTCTTAATTATGGTAAACTGTACGGGGTAAAGGGCTATTAACTATATACTTTATCAGTATTGGCATCGCACAAAGATTTTAGCCAAATTAACAAAAAAACTTCCTTTTATTGATTCCATTGGTATTGATTCCCTAGGCGTAAGTGCCAGGGTAATCACTTTTTCCTGAGTTTCCTTGAAATTAAAAAAAAAAACTTCCTTAGTGAAAAATGCATGATTCCGTAATTATAATTATAAAAAATATGTACAAGATCCTAAAAGTTATTGCCAGCTTTATTATTGATTGTTTCAGATTGTAAAGCAATGCCTCCAAAGATAACAAGAGAAGAAAAGCTTGAGAAAAAGCAACTAGCTGAGCGACGAAGATTAGAAAAAATTAAAAATGACCCCATATTACATGCACAATTAAAAGAAAAAGAAAGACAAAAGTACTTAAATAAAAAAGAAAGGAAAAAATATACCCATTGGTCTCCAAGGCAGCAAAAATTACTAAGAAAAAAAATGAAAATTTTATGTTATCTTCAATGACTGAAGCCGTATTATCAGCAATCTATAGGGCTGAAGATTCTGATTCCTCTCAATATAAAATTTTTTAAATTGAATATTTGTGTCATCATACTATAGGTATAATAGTTAAGAACCATGTTAATTTTTTTTATTTAGAAGAAGATTTCAGTTGATTTTATTCTATATTTTCGCATTTAGAGTAATTATTTATGTAAGTAATATTGTGATATTTTTGATAGTTTATTTTTAAATTTTAACTGATAATAATTAAGAATAAAGTGCCAATATTGAAAGCAGAAGACTGATTACTTTATAGGTAAAATAAACTAATCTCATACAAAATTGTGTTAATATTGATTGCCCTGTCCCATTTTATTGATTCCCCTGCCACTAAACTTTTAAATTGATATATCTTCAGAACTAGATGGGTTACAGTAATGCCTATTTAATATATGTGATTATAATTATAGCATATTTCATATTGAGTGAGTGTTAACAAAAAATATTGAAAAATAAAATTTGCCAGGGGAATCAATCGAATACGCCTGTTTCCAAGATTCACCCTTAAATGAAATATTTCTAAAAACTATAGTGAAACTATGTAATTGAAAACCACGTAATGTGTTTGAGATATACTTATGGTTTATTAAAAAGAAGTGCTTACCATTATTTATTTTGCAAGACTATTTAAATCCTGCAAAGTATTAATTGCTCACAGTAATTATTTAAATAAATATTACTTGGTTTAATTTACCGACTGCAATACATCTATATAACAAATATACAAGTATACAACATAATCATTACAGTAAATTAAGACGTTGCAAAAATCGCCGCCCGTAATCATGACAATTTTGCATTATTTTTCGTTTTTTACGCATTGTCTGCTAGGAGAACAGGTGTACAATACTGGGAGCTTTGAAGTTTTTCCGAATATAACAAAAATTTAATATTTTTAAGGGATAATTAGCGTATGCACTCGTAGGTTACAAAGACAAAATATAGGACTTCCGAGAAAAGCATTTTGAAATAATTATTCAATTCGTCCATAATAGTTACTTGTCAAAATATAATTTGAAAAGCATTGGCGCCATTGTTATTATTGTTATTGTTATAAGGAATCAAAAATTGATTGATTATGTAGTTATGTAGTTATTACATATAATAATAATAAAATTATTAAAATATCCTTCACCAATTTTTTGCGTCAACCCTCCTGGGAGGTATTTTGGTAATACATTTAAAAGTTTCTAAAGTAAATTTGGATTAGGAAAATAATGTGCAGTTCAGGAGGTAGACCCAGTTATTAATTTGCTGAATATTTAAATTCTTGTGAACGTAGAATTTTGTAATAAGTTTTAAGTGGATTTAAGGTTTTTTATTGTTACATACATTACATAGTTTGTATTTGTCTTGTGTTTTATTATTTATTTCACTATAAAGTTTTACTCTTTAAATGTAAGAACATATTTTATTGACTATTCTCTTCCATAATATATCTTGCCTAATATTATAAAGGGTGAAGATTTGTTTGTTTATAATGAACTAACTCAAATACTTCTGGACAGGTTTTAAAAATTCTTTTACCAATATGTACTTCACTAAGTAATATAGACTGCTTAGTTACTCGACTGATTAAAAGGAAGCAATGTTTTTTAATTATGCAAACAAAGTTTTGGGGTATAGCTAGTATTTAATATAGTTGCATTAGTTTTCTCTTTTTGATTAATAATTATCGCAAACTATTCTTTTTTTGTTACTTAAAGCGTATACAATATTACCTTAAATCTATGCACTCCTGTTGGCGCCGTTGCGTAAGGGATGTCATAATATACGAATATATCAAAATCTTGGTCTTTATATCCTCGTATTGGACCCTGTGTTGTATTCACAGTCCGTCGTTCTCTGTTTTCAGTAGATACACAAACAAAAAGAAGAAAATAAAACGCTACGTCCTTAGTCATCGTAAAAAATGAATTTGATACGTATCACTTGTTACAATTTATGGAGCTAGAAATATCTTATCTTTTCAAGAAGATAACTATACTTAATTTAGATAACAAAAAAAAACGCGTGAAATATCATCGATTAAAAAAGATAGTTATGATTGATTTGGCCAAATAAAAATTTTGCTTTGGTTACGTTTTTAACTAACTAGATAACGTTAATTATCGGTTTAAGTCAAGTTTTCGATCAGTTTCTCGTCAGAATCGTCTTTCTCGAGTCGTTGGTTCGTTTTAAATCTAAAGTGAGTGAGGGATGGTTCAAGTGTTTACTAAATCTCGGAAAAAGATAACCATCGCATATAAATATCAAAGTTAGCGTCATTACATCCTCGCCACACAAATAGTGCAACGCATTTTGTGTCTCGCCACACATATAATGATACAAGCATGAGTTAGTAGCTGCTTATCGGACAGAAAGATGGAGCTAAGATTCTCCGGAGAAAAAGTAAGCAGACCCCGTAGCTAGGGATGCGTCCAGGGATCTACGTGCGGGCCTCTCTTCTGGAATATCTTGTTGGATCTGGACTTCAGCCTGAACTTTGACCCCTAATTACACGTCCAGGCGTTCGCGAACGACATCATTATAATCGCAGTCTCCAGTACAGCAGGTAGACTTCAGGGAAGAATGAAATGAAAATCGGTCGCCTTTTACGATATGCCAGGTAGAACGGCAGTTGGTCTATTCTTCAAAGGAGCCCGGAACCAACACGGGGAAGATGTGTCGGGAGTTTTCGAAATTTTTAATTTTTTCTTGTTCGTAAATGGGGTTCGGTTGTGTTTTTGTGTATATTTGTGGAGTATAAAAAATAGAAAATATTTCAGTTTTTAGTTTGTTAGTCTCGTAGCCCTGAAGATGCCGTAAAAGAAAAAACCGGTTAGCAATATTAATTAAATTTAAAGTGATTTATGAAACAGTACAAGTGTATTAACAAAATTACAAATGAAGATTCACCAAGTGCCGATGATAAAAATTGTAAAATACACTAATTCAAAAACATTACCTCGTTTAGTTTAGGAGTTCATTATAGTTGCATTTTAAATTTGGATTCTTGAAGTTCCAATGTCACTTTTTCTGCTCAATCTTCAGAGCCTTATCATCAGAGAAAGAACTCACTGTAACAAATGAAATGACTCCAAACTCCATTATATTAGCAATCTCTATCTGTGAGTTACAATGACACTCTTACGACTCCATCTTCAAAACTTCGACATTATATGTAATGGAAAGTACACATCATCAAAAATCCATCCAACCCGAACTTGACTATCTTATCTCTTGATGAGTTTCGATATATATTCGATATATATGAGCGCGTGAGTTTCGATATTACCTTTTCAGCTCCATTTTCAGATCCTCGTCATCATGAGCACTAATCAAACTTAGTACTTATAACAACAAGACCAATAAATCCAAACAAGGTTGTCTTGTTAAAACTCTGCATCAAAGAGTTCCAATACCTATATACAGTCTACATCATGAGCTAAGTTAGATGGTACCATAGTGTTGTATTGTGACTGAGCTTTCACAAGTCTGACAAATTTTTGTACAAACGGATACCAGAAAGCCGTTAAAAAGTGGCTTGCAATAGTTGGAAAATCTGTTGTTTACATACGAACATTGTCAGTTAAATATATACTGATGATCTTTGAATGATGATCTTAAAGTATCACGTCAAGGTTACCGGGTAATTGCAATATCAATAAAGCAACAGAATATAAAATTTAGTATTGATAAAGCCTTTACAAGTTGCTTAATTCCTTTTATCGGTTTGAAATACAAACATCTATGCTCATCACTCGAATGTTTGTCCCTATCGGGAATCGAACCCGAGCAACATCGATTGCGTTGTTATGGTCACTATCCACTCGACCAACGGGGTGGTCAGCAGTTTATATCTTATTGTTAATTAACCAACTGTTTTTGATGAAATGTACTTCTACTGAAGTGGCTGTGGTCTAAAATAAGTGTAGATTAATTAAATTCAATACCCTCATCTCCATGTTAACAAGGCAAGTTAAAAAGGCAATTTGTTTGAGCCTAAAATTTTAATCAATTCAAAATTATAATTGTCTATAAATAGTAAAATTGCTAATGATCTGTTACTATCCTTATACGCTTCTTATACGTAAGTATATCAGCTACCTAATTTTATCAACAGGAACACGTCAGTGATAAGCACAAATTATATTCCAAGGAATGTGCAAAGTAATTCGCAAGGCAAGTTAACGCAGAGTTTTACTTTCAGTACTCACGATAGATATAACTTACTTTGTCCTAATATTTAGTAAATTTTTAGACAAAAAGTATAATCTATATAAATGACTAAAAATGCCGTAATGTAATGCTGACAGCTAAAAAGATTACGAGATTGAACCCTTCTCTCTAAAAATAATTACTAGATTGATTGAACATGGAATCAGGAAAAACACAACGACATTTAAAGTTATATTTTAATACATTCTTACAATTCTGAATTATATTTTGGCAGCTTCGATGGTGGGACCGGTGAACGATAGTATTTACCATAGATCTCTTCCCAAAAACTAGCCCTTTCTTTTAAAAGCGAGCCTTTTAGTTCCCATTTTTTGTCAATACTCATATGAGGTGACCATTCTGGACCAACGGGTGGCCACGCTGGCAGATCTAAAGTTTCCGGAATTGGCTTTCTGTAAAAAATGATTTTATACTTATATCAGTGTACTATGTGATGTACTATTTGTTATAGAACTACAATAGAATATTTTTCTACATGCTTAATTTAATGTTGGAATCTTTAGATTTACTTAGATTTTATAAATTTTTTACATCATAAAGTAGCAAACAAGCTGAAGATTCTCCTGATGAAAAGAGACAACCTCAGCCTAGAGGCACCAGATATGTTAATGGTGAGTTGAATATTATTGTATATTTGTATGGCAGAAAAGAAAAGCCAAATGCATACTTAAGTCTATCAGCCACCTTCTAAACTGGAACACGGCAACGACAAACACGCATTGGCAACGTGGTGGTACGCAAACCCTATGAGACGTAACGAATTGTCTACCTGATTAGCCAGGCAAGAAAAGTTTCGTCTTCTTGTGACACGTATTTATCAGAAAAGGCTATTTTTACGCCTTTTACGAGATTCCTAGCCATAGGCACTAGTCTTTGAAAAGGGACGAGATAAACATACTATCTTGATATTACATAGTATCTTTTTTCTGTTGATCAATTAATTTATTCATTTATAAGATGCTAACCGTTCCCCGAGCCTTTATTAGACGATCAAATGTTTCAGCTCATGGACAAAATTAGAATGACAGAAATTATTTGCAGGTCGTATAGCTCTTATAAACAATAATTATTGTGACTAGCCGACTAAACATTAATATTTATTTATAATAAATGGGGGCAAACGAGTAAGGATTGCACTGTGGTTACTGATCACCGGCGCCCATGAACTTTTGCAATACCACAGATCATCAGTTGCGTTGCCAATACCCCCAAGAAATTCGGAAACACTACTACTGATCGTATCAAATCAAGATGATACGACAAAGGGTGTATTTTTTGTGGTGAATGCTTAAAGCTGCGCCTTCTCGGGGTTAAATATAATAAGGTTTTGAAGACACTATTCCGAGACATCAGTAAGTCGATTCTCGACTGCAGACACGAGCTCGTTCGGGCCATCTTCGATGTGTTCCCGAAATATACCGCTACTGCCGGAGTATGTAGCATCACCAGTATTCTCAACATTTCTTTGATATGCAGAAAAAACAGTGTTAGTGATAGCACGAAGTCGTGGGGAACACCAGCATTGACAGGTTTAAGGTTGGAGCATGCACCGTCGACTACGACCTTGATGTATCACTTGCATAATGTCTCAGGAAGCTTATAGGAAGACAGCTTCAAGAGAAGCGCTTTATGCCATATCCGATCAAAGGCCTTCGCTATGTCTAAACTGCCAATGCCTTGGACTTAACTACCTGCACCCAGCGATGCGTCAGGTATGCTAGAATATCACCAGCTGAGCGATCACGATGAAAACCGTACTGACGGTCACTTATCAGCTGGTGCTCTTCTAAATACTTCAGGTGCTACAATTTATAAGTGTCTACATAATTGTGAAAAAAAAGCAGGTTTGACGGATTAGATGTATATCCTTTTTTGTTTTCCATGAATTTGGTACCACGATGAGTTAGTAAGAAAACCGGAATCGGTGTATCAGTACTGACACCAGCTCTGGAGCATGTACTATGAGCACGATGGATGACATCAGATCCACTCGACTTATGGATGTTCAAGAAAAGTAGTGCTTTACGGACGAAATTTTAGCTCTAGCATAGACGCATTATCACCTACCATGACGGTGCGTTTCCTTAGTCATTCAGAGTCGAGTTGGGCACAAAGAACGAGCCAGAATATCGGTTTTCTTTGTGATATGGGCTAGAGAACCATCGTCTCTGTGCAAGTATGGAAAAGAAAGCAGGGAGAAATTCCCTAAGACACCCTTGGCTAGAGACTAGAAAGCACGATTGCCCGAAGGAAGGCGAACTAATTTGTCACAAATTCTGCCAATGTGTTTAGCATTTGATTTGGCGATAGTTTTTCGAAGGCCCACGAGAAAGAATTATACTCCTTTCGTAAAGCGCTAGTTTTTACATGACGAGATGCCGACCTAGCATCCCAAGCTCAATTGCACTCCTGTTTTCGGCGTAAAGCCGTTTTGCAGTGGCGACCAAACCATGGTTGAGATTTACCACCGATGGATACCGCAGAAGACGGAATAAAAAGCTCCATGCTCTGCAGCACCACATCAGCGACAGCATTCGGATCATCCAACGAGAAACACAACCGCCCCCATGGATAGGATGCCAAGAAAGACCACATCTCGTCCCAATCTGCAGTGGATGATTCGGATCAGGCAGTGGCCTGACGTACTAAGTGGAACGTCTACTGATACATGATAATGGTTCAGATGAGAGATCAGCAGGTGGTCCAACAGTGAAGGCGTATGGTCATCCACATCGGGAACTCGCGTAGGCAAAGTTACCAATTGTGTTAGACCATACGCCAAAGCAACATTATAAACAGACCTTCCCACATGATCGGTAGCTTGTATATATAGCCTTTCAGCATGGTGGGCATTAAAATTGTCCAATATCACGATCTCTGTAGAGAGTGTCTGCTCTAACACGAAACCTACAGTCGTTTATAAATGTTCAATGAACCTGTCGACTTCAGTATTCCCCTGAATAGGCACGCGTAGCTACGTGGATGGTCATCGCAAACCACATATAACCCAGTTAATAGATAAGTTCTTACCACTACCTACTTCTGTCATTAGATCGTACCGCGGTGCTTATCACTACTGCACTCTGGTTTAGAGGGTAAATTAACCAATAAACTTATGCTTGGGGCGTACATTCTAACTATGTCAATGGTAACGCATCATTGCCACCTTTTGATATAAATAAATGATAGTTATCTCTTTCCATCAGGAGAACTACGGGCTTGTTTCCTATCCTAAAATAGAAAATATGACGTTTAATTTTGAGTTCGATCAATTTGTGGTTATTATAAATTAAAGTAAAAGTTCTAATCAAATTGATCTCATACCCAGTGACAATAAAGTTGATCCACACTTTACGAAGAGTTGTTCTCATCGTTTCATATTCTTCTGATGATTTCATTTTATACATTTCGAGACCAAAATCATCTGCAATTGCCATAGATTGTGCACAGTGATTAGCACCACGAACATTCGTATACGGTATTACTGGAGTACTTGAGTCAGCATAAGAATATTCATATAAATATATTTGATCGTTTCCTGCTTCAACTTGAAGTTGCACTGATCTAAGAGTAGGATATGCAAATATTACATCGGTAAAGTAATCAATAAAAGATAATATTTCTTTTCCTTCAATTTGTTTATCAGAAAAGTAAAACTTCTTGATTTTATCAGCCACATCTCTCTTTTGCTTCTCATTTTGAAATTCTAAGTCAGCTGGTAGAAAATCGGAAAATTTTGCATTCATAAAACCTTTCCATATCTCAAAAAGGGGAGCACGAAATAATCCCTCCATTTGAGCAAAACCATAAAGCATTGGTAGTTTTTTGTACTTTCCACTTTTAAGAATATTAACAGCACTATCAGTAAGAAAAGCCTCTTCATTAGTTTTTTGTTCTATACAAGGAGACATTAAAAACACAGAATCAGTAAATATTTTTTCATAAGGAGTTAACTTGTAAAATTCTTCTAACGAATAAAAGTCATCGACGTCATTAAACTTAAGAAGTTTTGCATATTCTTTTGCATTTTCTATTGGGTTAGATTGAATGCTAAACGCTGCAACATTTGCACCACTTTCTGGAATAACTTTATTGAATAAATCATCAGTTACTTTTGAAATCATCAAAAGATCTACAGCTGATGATCCTGCACTCCCACCTCCAATCGTTACGTTATCAGGATCCCCACCAAAACTCGCAATATTTTGTTTAACCCAGCGAAGCAATGCAACTTGATCTTTTATACCAGCATTACCAGGTATATCTTCAGTTCCCAAGCACAGAAATCCGTGTGGTCCAAGACGATAGTTAAAATTTACAACTATTATTTGTTGGCTAGCAACTAGTTTTTTATGTGTAGCCATATCTCCAAAACCAATCATGTACGCTCCACCATGGACATAGACTAACACTGGCAACTTCTTGTTCTGAACTGAGGGAACGTAAATATTAGCAATGAGACAATCTTCTTGAATTTTTTTGTCTTTAAAATGTTGAAGCAGGAAGTCAGGTTGTGGACATACGATACCCTTATCGATCGCTTCAAACGTTTCAGTCCATGTTAGCGCTGGTAAGGGAGCCTGAAAATATTTACAATTAATTATTTAGTTCTATTCTTGAATTATCATTAAAAGAGTATTGCGACGGATGTTGTCTATTTATAAAACCGTAATTTATATCTTATATCAAAGCATATCAGACGAGCATAATATGGGTCTCTTAAAGGGGATTCGCCTATAGAAGATGATAATGGGATAATGATACGTTTTCATCTGGGTCGGTAGACTTAATTCACCTGAGGCAAATCACCTGGGCGAATTAAGTGCTAGGCAGACGTAATGCTCCTGCGTGAATTATTCACAGCTCTCCATTACATCAAACTCTCGATCGGGTGGATTTAATTCACCTGTGTGCATTAAGTACCAACAAGGTTTCAAGACTTTATGCACCTGGGTTAAGTAGGCACAGATCTCCATAAACACAAAGCTTTGAACCTGTATACTATAATTCATCTGGGCGCGTTAAGTACCTGCACGGTTCCTAGACTTTGTACACCTGAGTTAAGTAGGGACAGCTCGTCATAAACTCAAAGCTTCGATCTGGTTCACTTACTTCACCAGGAATAGTAAAACACATAGTGTGTACAATTTCTAGAGTTGATGCACCTTGGTTAAGTAGACACAACTCTCCATAAACTACCCTACACCAATTATCTATGCATATAAAATCGTAGGGAAATCAAAACTGCACATTGAATATTTTTTTAAAAGAATACTTGGGGCGTGATCTACAATCGATATCGAAACCAAAAATACAGTTTATAGAATTTTTGTCTGTTTGCGTGTTTGCGTGTCTGTTTGTCTGTCTGTCTGTCCGCCCGTCCGTCCGTCCGTCCGTCCGTCCGTCGGTCCGTCGGTCCGTCGGTCCGTCGGTCCGTCCGTCCGTCCGTCCGTCGGTCCGTCGGTCCGTCGGTCCGTCGGTCCGTCGGTCCGTCGGTCCGTCGGTCCGTCGGTCCGTCGGTCCGTCGGTCCGTCGGTCCGTCGGTCCGTCGGTCCGTCGGTCCGTCGGTCCGTCCGTCCATTGGCCCGTCCGTCCGTCCGTCCGTCCGTCCGCCCGTCCGTCCGTCCGTCCGTCCGTCCGTCCGTCCGTCGGTCCGTCCGTCCGTCCGTCCGTCCGTCCGTCCATCCGTCCGTCCATCCGTCCGTCGGTCCGTCCGTCGGTCCGTCCGTCGGTCCGTCCGTCGGTCCGTCCGTCGGTCCGTCCGTCCGTCCGTTCCTCCGTCCGTCCGTCCATCTGTCTGTCTGTCAATATGTCTGGGGTAAACTCAAAAAGTACTCCATGGATTTACTTCAAACTTTGCGTGAATATTACTCACAGGTCGGGTCAACATATAGGCTACATATTATCACACTATCACTCACGGGGGAGGAGCTGTGCGGAATAAACTAAATCCACGCGGACGAAGTCGCGGGCAACAGCTAGTCTAATATAAAATATCTGCAAACGGTTGACCCTGCAGGACATTTTTCTTGAAACTTTCCGCTAAATTAAAATATTATAAGCTCAAAGGAGTAAAAACTATAAGCATTTATTTTTTCAATTCAAATCTTTTTTGTTCAAAATAGTTACCACCACCAGGTGTACATATAAAAAACAAAAATATATTGTTTTTTGAAAAGCTGAATATTTTTGAAAAAAATGATGATGGATTTTAATCTTTTCAATAGCATTAATTAATTTTTTTAAATCTAAAATATTGTTTTAGCTACATAATCGATAGATTGAAAAAATTTGGAAGCAATGGTAAATATTTTAATATTGTGCCAGGAATAAATAGGCTACTTTTTTCCCGACTGAAGTCACGCAAAGTCATGAGTAATAGCAAGTTCTTTATATCAAGTTAGAACCTTCTTTAGGTTATTAACTAAATTATATAAAAACATCGTATATTTATATATAAGCAAAAACTTAATAACACGCAAAATACATTTTTATATGTAAAAGTTGTCGTCAGATAGGTAGAATTGTATCTTTCGTACCTAGATTAATTTTTAGATCTCGCAAACGAAGTCTCGGATGTCAGATAGTAATACAAAAAGTTACTTTTTCACCATAATTCACCATAACACATTTAATACACACTACCTATGTGTTTTACTATTCCTGGTGAAGGAAGTAAACCGGATCGAAGCTTTGAGTTTATGACGAACTGTGCCTACTTAACTCAGGTATACAAAGTCTAAGAACCGTGCATGTACTTAATGTACCCAGGTGAATTATAGTATACAGGTTCAAAGCTTTGAGTTTATGGAGAGCTGTGTCTACTTAACCTAACTGTGTAGTCTGAGAACCGTGCAGGTGCTTAATGCACCCAGCTGAATTATAGTATACCGGTTCGAAGCTTTGAGTTTATGGAGAGCTGTGTCTACATAACCTAACTGTGTAAAGTCTGGGAACCATGCAGGTACTTAATGCACCCAGGTGAATTATAGTATACCGGTTCGAAGCTTTGAGTTTATGGAGAGCTGTGTCTACTTAACCTAACTGTGTAGTCTAAGAACCGTGCAGGTGCTTAATGCACCCAGGTGAATTATAGTATACCGGTTCGAAGCTTTGAGTTTATGGAGAGCTGTGTCTACATAACCTAACTGTGTAAAGTCTGGGAACCGTGCAGGTACTTAATGCACCCAGGTGAATTATAGTATACCGGTTCGAAGCTTTGAGTTTATGGAGCGCTGTGTCTACATAACCTAACTGTGTAAAGTCTGGGAACCGTGCAGGTACTTAATGCACCCAGGTGAATTATAGTATACCGGTTCCGAAGCTTTGAGTTTATGGAGAGCTGTGCTTACTTAACTCAGGTGCATGAAGTCTAGAAACCTTGTTGATACTTAATGCACCTAGGTGAATTAAATCTAACTGATCGAGAGTTTGACGTAATGGAGAGCTGCGATTAATTCACCCACGTGCATTAAGTCTAACCCAGCGTAACATTTGATTCACCCAGGTGATTAGCTCCAGGTGAATTAAGTCTACCGACCCTTTCATCTGTGTAGTGGCGACTGAATGCTACACATTTTTTAGGAGAACTTAAATGACTTATATGGATAAGGTATATCCTCAAAGCCAGTAAAAATTACAACAGTGAGTATCTTTGATGCTATTGGGAAAGTAGAACGGTCGATAATCAACATATGGGGACGACAATTTCACCAATCCTGCTTCTTCTGCTCTCTGTCTAATGCGGCAGTCGATGTTTTGCAAACCACAGTAAACGAATATGTACACCTGGTGGTAACTATTGTAGCGGCTCAAACAATCACAAACGCTACAAGAAAAAATAATAAAAAATGAACAAAAATCAACAACAAATAGAAATAATGAAATTCAAAATAAAATCCTGAATCACGATATCACAATTATTTATCTTGTAACACTATATACAAATTTCAACGCTTCCCAAATGGACTTCGGTCCCCAGGCAGTACACCTTGCCTGGCTGGGAAGATCTTCCTTTCCCCTTCCTTGTCCTTGTGTGACGTCATCGACCTCCACAGTTATGACGTCATCTGACAAGAAGCTGGCCCGCTGGTTCCATCACTATGACCCTCCAGCGGTACGGACCAGCGGCGCCACACTATTATACAGGATGGCCGGAGGAGTGACGTACAAAGACAAAATTTAGATGCGCTATGATGAAAGCTACCAGAATCACCCCCATGTATGTTCCGCGATTATTTGTAGTTTTTGAGTAATATTTTTTTTAAGACCGGACTAACTTAAAATTATTCTTATTAAGCTTTTGACAAGGTTTTATTTGTTTTTTTTTATTTTTTACGTAATCCTCATGCATTGTTCTTTTATGCGTAAAATAATTAGCCCCTTAACACTAACGAAAGTTATTGAAATATTTTTTTTATATAGAGAAGAGTCATCATGTCATTGATATGCAGAAGGAACAGTGTCGATGATAGCACGCAGCCTTGTGGAACACCAGCATTGATAGATTTAAAGTCAGAGCCAGAGTACGCACCGTCAACTACGACCTTGATGCTCCGATCAGTCAAAAAACTGGTGATCCACTTGCATAATTTCTCGGGAAGCCCATAGGAAGGCAGCTTCGCCAGAAGCGCTTTGTGCCATACCCTATCAAAGGCCTTCGATATGTCTAAAGTAACTGCCAATGCCTCCCCCTTGGACTCAACTGCTTCCGCCCACCGATGTGTTAAGTATACTAGAAGATCACCAGCTGACTGTAAGAATTTTAATTCCGTCATAGACCTATAGCACTGCGGGTGGTAGGCGGTGCATTTCCTTGGTCGTCCAGAGTCGAGTTGGTCGCAAAGAACGAGCCCAAAAGATCGGCATTCTTCCTTGCGGTATGGGCCAGAGAGTCATCATCTCCGTGTAAGGGTGGAAGAGAGGGCTGTGTGAAATTCCCCAAGACAGCCTTGGCGAGAGACCAGAACGCACGAGTTCCCGAAGGAAGGTGAACTAATTTCTCACCAATTCTGCCAATATGTTCAGATTTTGCCTTGGCGATAGCTCTTTTGAAGAACCTCGAAGCGGAATTGTACTCCTTATGTAACGTGCTGGTTTTTTCATCACGAGATAAAAACAAGTTGACGCTAACTAAGCTTGAACTATGATTATGGCTACAATGACAGACAGACAATGTGACGTGCATTGGTGGAGTGACCCTACGATTGCATTGTCTTCGAATTCAAGGTGACATTCACAGATGGCAAAAATTTGTATCCACCAGAGTGCAAAAGATTATAAAAATCGTCGAGCGTTCACGCTGGCATCAGGTGAGCACAGACTTAAATGCAGCAGATTGTGCTACAAGAGGATTAACAGTTTCTCAACTAGAATCACATTTGTTATGGTGGGGCCCGGAATGGCTTAACACTTTAGATATTAATTCAATTAAGAACATTTCTCACTTAGTTACATGTAACGAAGAAATTAAGCTCAATGTGAACGCTGTTTTATAAACAACAATTATAAAACATAAGACTTTAATATTACAATTAACGAATGAATACAGTTCATTGGCACGTATTGCAACAACAGTAGCATGGCTATCACGTTACATCCTGTGGCTTCGCAACAAACAGAATGTGCCACATCAGAGTTATTTGTCAGCTGTTGAAATTGAAAACGCTTATTGTATTATAATTAAAACTGTACAATCGATAGAATTTAAGGAAGAATTTAATTGTATAATACAAAATAGAAAATTATCTAGGAATAGTAAAAAAAAAATATCCAATCATTTTATCAAATCATAGTCGTATCACAGATCCCATCATACAGCAAGCTCATACATTAACTTTACAAGGCGGACCCAAACTTACCTTATCACACATTAGATACAAATACTGGATACTTAGCGGACTCCGTACTGTTAAAAGAGAGTTACGTAAGTGTGTTCGATGTAGGCGTTACAGTCATCAGAATCATCAGCAGGTCATGGCACACCTACCTGAACCACGCGTAACCCCGTCGCGTCCATTTAGTCATACAAGTGTGGACTTGACAAGATATTTTGACTACAAAGCAGCTGGCGTCATCATCATCATCGGGGTTGGTTCCTCCGAACACCAGTACGCAGTCATGTGTGACAAAAAGTGGCAAGTGTAAAAAATCTGTGCGTTTATCGGTTCCAAAAATTAGTGAAAGTGAAATTAGTGATTATTAATTTTAACTGTGACACAAAGTCGTTTAGGCTAAACATTGTAGAGACATCAAGTTATGTATGGACATTAAGTTTTAGTTCTTCGCGTTACATTTAGCATCTTTTTCCCGGAGTCCCAGGATGTACAAAGTACAATAAATAATTAAGTTAAGCGTGCCGAGCGCAATATTTTGTGTCAGCATTTCGCATTGGACATTATAACATTTTAATTGTTAATAAATCAGTGTACATACAGCAAAAAAAAAATTATCACCCATATCACATACAGCGTGTACAAGCGTTAATGCCTACTGAATATCAGGCGAGAATAGAGTTTTGCCAAACTACGCTAAGGAAACAGCGAGAGGATCCAGGATTTTTTGATAAAATTTTGTGGACAGATGAGTCTCGTTTTGAGGGGACTGGAATATTTAATATTCATAATTATCACCTCTGGATGATCGAAAATCCACATGCTGTGACAACCTCCACTTTTCAGCACAGACTCAGCGTGAACATGTGGTCCGGCATTCTCTGAACTCTGGACGACCAAGACTCTGGACGACCAAGGAAATGCACCGCCTACTATCCCGCACTGCTACAGTTCTATGACGGAATTAAAATTCTTGCAGTCTTCGTACGTAAAGCACTTTTTTCCTTGGACGTCCATAAGTCGAGTGGACCGGATGGCATCCCTCCGATTGTACTTAAATCATGTGCTCCAGAGCTGTCGCCAGTACTAACACGCCTATTCCGGCTCTCCTACTCACTCGGCGTAATACCGATTTCATGGAAGACAGCTTTAGTGCATCCCATTCCTAAAAAAGGAGATCGCTCTATTCCGTCTAACTATCGGCCGATAGCCATAACCTCCTTGTTCTCCAAAATTATGGAGACAATCATCAACTCGCAGCTCCTCAAGTATTTAGAAGAGCACCAGCTGATTAGCGACCGCCAGTACGGTTTCCGTCGCAGCCGCTCAGCTGGTGATCTTCTAGTATACTTAACACATCGGTGGGCGGAAGCAGTTGACTCCAAGGGAGAGGCGTTGGCAGTTAGTTTTGACATAGCGAAGGCCTTTTATCGGGTATGGCACAAAGCGCTTCTGGCGAAGCTGCCTTCCTATGGGCTTCCCGAGAAATTATGCAAGTGGATCACCAGTTTTTTGACTGATCGGAGCATCAAGGTCGTAGTTGACGGTGCGTACTCTGGCTCTGACTTTAAATCTATCAATGCTGGTGTTCCACAAGGCTGCGTGCTATCACCGACACTGTTCCTTCTGCATATCAATGACATGATGCGAATTCGCAACATACATTTCTATGCAGATGACAATACTGGTGATGCTACATACTCCGGCCGAAGCGGTGTTTCTTGGGAACACGTCGAAGAGAGCCGAAACAAGCTTGTGTCCGAAGTTGAGAATCGACTAACCGATGTCTCGGAATGGGGTCGTCAAAACCTGGTCACTTTTAACCCCAAGAAGACACATCTTTGCGTGTTTTCCGCTAAAAAGACACCCTTTCTCGTGTCACCTCGATTTGGGGATACTCTCCTGACAGTCTCAGCTAGTATCGGGATTCTGGGAGTCGACATATCGAATTACGTTCAGTTTCGCGGTCATTTGGAAGGTAAGGCTAAACTAACCTCCAAAAAGCTCGGTGTGCTCAGCAGAGCGAGACAGTACTTCTTGCTGGCCCAACGCCTTCAACTTTACAAGGCTCAAATTCGGCCCCACATGGAGTACTGTTCTCATCTCTGGGCCGGAGCTCCTCAGTACCAGCTCCTTCCTCTTGATCGCATTCAGCGTAGAGCGGTTCGAATCGTTGACGACCTGGCTATTTCGAAACGGCTCGACTCTTTGGCGTTGCGCAGAGATGTTGGTTCACTCTGTGTCTTCTATCGTATCTTTCATGGGGAGTGTTCCGACGAGTTATTTGGATTAATTCCTGCCGCCGAATTCCATCATCGGACATCGCGTCAAAATTTGAAATTCCATCCTCACCATCTCGATGTCTGGAAATCCACAACAGTGCGTTTCTCTCGACACTTTTTGCCTCGCACTACTTTGTTGTGGAACCAATTACCGGCAGGGGTGTTTCCAAACGGATACGACTCGGGGGCCTTCAATAAAAGAGCTTACTCATTCTTAAAAGGCCGGCAACGCAACTGCAAGACCTCTGGTATTGTGGATGTCCATGGGCGGCGGTGATCACTTACCATCAGGTGCACTTCCTGCTCGTTTGCCCCCTCTTCTATATAAAAAAAAATTGAAAGCAATCTCATTTAACAAATCAAAAAGTGAAATCTGAAAGCAATCGACTAATCACATCTGGTTTTTCGCTATATATTACTTTATAAAAGCACAAGATATCGACAGATAGAATATCATTAGTCTGAGTTCCTCTGAAATCATTCTCCAATTAGGTATAAATTTTCGTAGGATTATCGACAATCTTAATCTTACTAGCTATCTCTGTGTGTGCTTTATTGCCAGTGTAATGTAAAAAGCCTTTGAGTATTATATCTATGTGTAAAGCATTCTTTACTCTTTGAATTATGCTATCAACGCGCTACGTGCCGTATTGAAATCCGTCTACACTAATTAGTAGTCTCTGACTGAAAGTTTAATATTACTAGTAAGATATAGAAAGTATAATAGTTCACACGTCATAATCTTTACGTAGCTTTAAACAAAATCGTTTCCGCTGTATGTACGCTTGGATATTTTAAACTACGCAAAGTCAAAGTCAAAACATTTTCATTCAAATTATCCTTTAAAGGCATTTTTGACGAGTCAACATTTTTTGAGTTACTACTGGATCGGAAACGCGGCCAACGGATCTTAATGCGGATATTATCGGTAGACAGATTGATTTTAGACAAAGGTTTATATGTATAAATACGTGCATATTACAGTGAAAAAATCTGATAATTTAAAAGATTTACCATGAATAATCTTTTTTGTGCGCTTACATTGCTACAAATGCTGGCTAATTTTTACGTGATATGTCAAAATAGTGTACTACCGAATTGTATACTTAAAAAAATCTACAAAAAAGTCTTCAATGTTAGGTATATATCTATCTCCTAAGGATAACCTACAGTAACTATTTAAACATTTGATTTTCTACGTGTCAGTTAAGATATATAAACCATCTAAACTGTCCGGCTCTTGCAGTAAAATCTTGTGGCAAAACCCTTACGTAACATATATAAAACTCAGCTTGTATATGACGAAAGTATACTCATGATTTATGAAACTGAGGTATCCGGCAGAGGGTAGAAATCGTGCTAGTGGTCCGGTAATGGGTGACGTCATTTCCAATACCATACCAAAAATATCAAAAAACTTTTAACTTTAACGAAAATGAGGTAGTAATTTTCATACATTTCTGACCTGTTATCTACCAAAGTAACAATCTTCCAAATTTCATAATCCCTGATCGTTCTTACCTCGTTGGGTCTGGAAACTTTCATGTTTCATAAAATGACGAAGGTCTGCCAACGCGGGCTCTTACTTTATTTCATTGTCATATTAGAACTAGTAAGAGAATGTTTGTATCGTCAAGTGTATTATTTTAGTTTTGTGTTTCTTTTAAATTATATGCCCGATGTGTATCTATCTATTTATTCTATCTATATTTATTAACTAGGTGTTGCCCGCGACTTCGGCCGTGCGGACTTCGTTTACTCCGCACAGCTCCTCCCCCGTAGGTGAAAGCGTGATGATATGTAGCCTATATGTTGACCCGACATGTTAGTAATATTCATGGAAAATTTGAAGTAAATCCATGCAGTACTTTTTGAGTTTACCCCAGACATACATACAGACAAACAGACAAAAACTCTAAAAACTATATTTTTGGCTTCGATATCGATTGTAGATTACGCCCCAAGTATTCTTTTAAAAAAATATTCAATGAACAGTTTTGACTTTCCTACGGTTTTATTATATGTATATAGATTAAACATAGTCTGATAAACTGTGAGTATCAAAGGCTAATATGTTTCATAAATAGATAAATACATTTTTTTATGTTAGTTGGATAGGCAAACTGGCAGATTGCCTCCTGATGGTAAGTGGATGACGTCGCCAGTGAACATAAACTAGTTTACCTGGAACTAGCCCAAGCAACTAACTCATATATGTGTTGTCTATCCTGAGACATTAGGTGTTCAGTCTCAGTGCCAGTAATTACACTGCCTGTCTTGACCTTCTCTCTGAAATACAACAAAGCTGTTTCATGGGGGAAACAAGCAAGATGATGGTACCCATTGCAACGTTAGAGCCTAAACCCCTGTGGAGAGTAGAGGGAGAGGATCCAAGTCACAAAATAAGCTGACACCAGAGCTCGAGAACTGGGCTCGAGAAACCTGGTGGCACAAGGAGAAAGTTAAATGAAATACAGAATCTAATAATATATATTGTCCATAAAAGTTCGACAGTCGTCACTGATAATTATTGGTACCCCCGGAGTATAGAGACGCTCATAGATGTGTGATGAGGGCGCGCGTGGCGACGGGTATGGGCTGGCACGATGAGGTAGGCCTGCCATGCCTGTATCCTGTATGCCTGATGGCACAGGCATGATGAGACAGGCACGATGAAGCAGGCACGAAGAACAAGCACAAGGAAGACAAGCACGAAAATAAGGCACGCGCGTAATAGGCACGCGCTCAGTGGCACGCACAGAGTCAAGTGCGATAAACGTGCGCAGAGACCGGCTTGAAGGAACCGGCCCGAACTAAACAGGATCAAGACCTAGAGAAGACTCCGGACTTATCTTCCAGACTTCTTTGATTGACACTTTTTGCTGTGAATTCCCAGCGGTTACTGAACTGTTTTAATTGTAAATTCCCGACGATGACTGAACTGACGATAGTGACTGGCTTGGGTATTTATAGGCCCAAGGATGGAACAATATTGAAACTTAAAGGTATTCGAATTATATTTTTACTAGTTATTGCCCGCGACTTCGTTCGCGCGGACTTCGTTTACTCCGCACAGCTCCTCCCCCGTAGGTCATAGCGTCATAACATGTAGCCTATATGTTGACCCGACCTGTTAGTAATATTCATGCAAAATTTGAAGTAAATCCATGCAGTACTTTTTGAGTTTACCTCGGACATACATTGACTTTCTTACGATTTTATGATATGTACAGATATAGATATTATTATTAGAATCAATGTACCCCACATTGATTAGGAACGCATATTGAACATATAATTTGAGATTTAGGAAAATGTTACGAAAATCAAAATAATGGAAAATAATTACAATATAAAGGAAAAATAAAGACCAAAGATATAAATAAATATGAAATATGTAGGGAATCTCTCGTAAGACAAATTCAAAATACAGAACTATGAACGTAAATGTAAGGAACCATTACACCATGCAGCCAGGAGCGCAGCACAGCTCGTCCCTTCCACCGGTAAAAATTTAGAATACTGAAAGTATCGCTGGAGAGCACATCGTATAAACGGATTTCAAGCAGACGTCTTCTTCTAAATCGAAGTATTTTTAAAGTAAGGACATGTTATTTCAATAAAACAAAAATATACAGCGATAAATCGTGTTATAAATAACAAATGGATATTTTAACACATGACTAATACTGTCATGTTAATAGTTAATTACTCTTGAGAACTCTCTTGAAAAGTCAATAACTATGAACTGATAAACATAAAATTGTGGCCTTTATTTGAATCTAAATATGATCTTTTATAATATAGCAAGTTTAGTTAAAACCATTTGAAAATTGAATACTTTTGCAGTTAAAAGTATAGTTATGTTGCTTAACTTGAAACAGAGGTAAATCCTTTATATGAAATATTTGACATTTTGGTATGACGTAAAAATTTACGTGATATGACTATTAGCAACCAAGGATATAATTAATATAATGTTTTAAAAAAGTTTAAATGAAATCTAACAATTTTATCTCATAAAGGCAAATCCAACGTATGATTTTTATCAAACAGATATAATTCCATTTGGACCAATGAGGGCTCTGCATTCACTCAATATGGCTACCAGTTTCAGCTAATTTTTAATGGCCAGTTGACGGGCGATCGGTTGTTTTAACGAATATCTTGAAGAAATTCAATTAATTATTGAGTATTTAATAATTATTAATTGAATTTCTTAATATAAATATTCAATAGATTATTGGGTTTGGTTTTTAGTCCAGATTTTTCGTGGGGGGGCTAATATTAACCATATTCACAATAAAGGTTATCGAGCTTTCCATTCTTTAAAACTTCTTCAAAATTTTCTTCCTTTTAAAACAAAAATATCTTTGGTCCAAACGTTAATTTTTCCCATTTTAGATTATGCAGACTCATGCTATCCTGATGCTACATAGGAACTTCTCGATCGTTTAGAACGTCTCCAAAATTTATGCATCAGATTTGTATTTGATTTACGAAAATTTGACTATATTTCCAGCCTTAGGAGCCAACTTGGTTGGCTTCCTATTCGCCTTTGTAGGAATTTACGGTCATTGTCATTTTTATATAATATTTTATTCAACCCTTCTTGTCCTTATCTACGTGAAAAATTTGAATTTCACCCAATAGACCGTCCTTGTCGTCCTTGTGTAAGAGCTCTATTGCGAGTTCCGGTACATAAGACGACCTATTTCTCCTCTTCTTTTACTTTTCTTGCCGTTAGGCTCTGGAATTCTTTGCCTCATTCCATTAGAATAAGTGAATCTCTAGATACCTTTAAGAGTCGCCTGAAACAGCACTACTTATCCATTGCACGACCCGATACAAAGATGAAACAAAAACAAGTTGAAAAAACAAATGAACTGTATTTAATAGATTTAGGCGTTACTTTGCAGAAAACCATAATTTTTAAGAGTGGAATTTAGAAAGGTGAAGCATTAATATTAATGCTTCACCCTTCATAGAATGAAGTGCTATTCGACTCTCCTGAAGATGCCACGGTTGCGAAGTGAAACGTGCGTTGAGTATTACTGCCTTTGCTTCTGACGTGGAAGAAAGTGTGGTGGAAGTGGGTGGACTATTGTGCCGCTGTGGTCTTTTCTAATTTCGGACCTTGGATAAGTTTGCCTTATTCCTTATACTACCTTTCATTTCTGTTGCATCACAGCAGTTCCATACAAGATTTTACGGAAAATTTGCAAATTAAATACCATAGTTGATTCTTTAAATAAACTGTAACTAAGTACCCATCTTACTCCTAATTTGTTTTTTTCACAGGTTGTGAAAGACCTGTCGCAGTGTTGTACATATTATTATGTTACGATAACTGGTTACAATTGCAAGAGCTAGAATACTACTTACAAAACTGTGCTTAACAGTGTAAATATAACCGGTCCTTAATAAGTTCTGAAAAAAAGAAATATTTTATTTTGACAAAATAAAATATTTCTAAAGAAATATTTTATTTTGTCTAACTAATTTTCTCTCTATAAAATTATTTTACGTAACGACAATAAACTTTTTTATTCGTATTACAATTTATTTAAATTTATTTTAGCAATGACATAACTCGAAGTAATTAGATCATTAATTATTTGTGATAACCCTGATTATCGGTGGCATAACGTCGATGAAATACCAATACCTCCTAAGTATTGAGAATCTAATTTTACACCAGAAGAAAAAAACTGTTACAAATAAGGTTTTATTTATTTTGATCAACTATTGATAGTAAAATAATTTCCAATTCGTTACCTTTTTATTAGTTACTAAGGGATATGGTTATGTTTACCTTTTATAGGGATGAAGTCACTTATGAGATATTGATTCTAGAACTTGAAAATCCACTTTGATGTTGGGAGTGTTGTCGGTTGTCGCTGCAATTAGGAGATATTTCCATAAAATACATACGAACAAATTAATTCTGTCACTTAGTAGATAATTTCACAATAGTTCAAGAAGATTATTGATAAAGAAATTTTAGATAGGAATGAATTCAGTCTATGCGAATATGAATTTTATGTCTATTGTAATAAAAAAGTAATTTTGGACTAAATTGTCAGTTAGGAGGTATTGGTACTTCATCGACGATAAATATTTTTTATCAAAACTAGGTAAATTCAATAAGATTTTATCAAATTTGGCTAAATCCGTGCCTCGTTTTTTCAATTAAGGGTCATGTTAAATCAATCTTGGATATGTCCAATCAAGAAAGGGATTTTTTTAAGTTCAGGTGATATTTATTGATATTTTGAATGTTTAATTGGATTTTATACTCCTTATTTGATAGTATATAATATTTAATATCTGGTTGGCCGAGCTTTGCTCGTTTTTTCACATATTTTTGAAACTGATCTTTTCTTGGACCTTGAAACTTGATAAATCGATTCCTATAGAATATATAATTTTTTTTCTGTACCTGATTGACCGAGCTTTGCTTGGTTTTTCACATACCCATATCTTGGGAACCGAGCTTTTCTTGGACCCAGGACCTTGATAAATTGATTCCTTGACCCGAAAAACCCCTAATTTGTGACTTTCATGAAAATCGTTGGAGCCGATTCCGAGATTCTAATTATATATATATATATATATATATATATATATATATATATATATATATATATATATATATATATATATATATTAATTGCTCGTTTAAAGGTATTAGATTTCCAAAAGAAATCACTTTTGAGTTCAGCAACCAAAGGATCAATAATATTTACTGAATATCATATCCGTCTTAGAATCTTATGTAATATATATGCTTAAAAAACTTTATTTCAACTAAAAGAAAAATTGTACATAACAAAATTTTTTCCTGCCATCCTATGAAAAGAACTCTGAGTTCTTATGTGATTAACAGTTTAATATAATATTATTACCTTATATCTATGTACTCCAGTTGGTGCCTTAGCATATGGTATACTGCGGAATACAAACACATCTTCACCCGGGTCCTTGTAGCCACGAACGGGCCCTTGTGACGTTTGTATAAGTCGTGATTCGCGGTGCTCAGCAAGCGAGCCACAAAAGAGCACCAACGACAACAGGACAAACCTCATTGCATATTAAATTATCACTGGCCAGTATCACATCAAATTATAATAAGTTCTACTACCGATTCAGTTATATTTATTGTAAATGTTTTTTGTGTTAAAACGTTCGATGATAAGACTATCTTAAGTACATTCTACTACCGATTCAGTTATATTTATTGTAAATGGTTTTTATGTTAAAACGTTCGATGATAAGACTATCTGAAGTACATTTTCTTCAAGTTCAAAATTATTCATAGGGTTGCCGAATATATTTGAAAATGTTGTTTAAAAATTCTTATAAAAAATAACTATATATGTATTTTATGAAATGTAGTTTTATGTAGTTTGTATGAAAAACTATATCGACGACATGTTAATCTACTCACAGGCAAAGATGCGCAGGTCAGCTAGTATAAAATAAAATAGATTATCTATCTACCAGAATGCAAAGGATAAAATTCTACATGTTCGCATATACGTGTATCAGAATTGCACAATTAAGGCAATAGGTAATGCCAAACTACGAAATAGACACCTCTTTGAAAGCCTACTACTGCTAACCGGTTGGTCCAATAATTTAAAAAAATAATCATTATGCATGTAATATAATTAAGTTTAAATTTTAAGTTCGTTTTTTTAAATTTTATTGTTATTTTTGACGGAAAAAAATCGAATATCTTTCTTATTTTTACGCAAAAATTTGCCTATAACTTCCAAACTACTGTAACGATTTTGATGATTTTTTCTTTTTATTACAGACAATTTATTGCTTTATAAAATTTAAGTTCAAAATTTTACAAATCATTATAGTGTGCTATTAAATCAATAAAAACCTTATTATTTAATTCGCGGACAGCGCTCGCGTCGAAAGTCAGTCTCATGCTATGGTAATTTAGTACTATAAAATATTTGATAATTGTATTGAAAATAGCGTCATCTAGGACACGTACTGAAAAAGATTTTATTTCAAAAGACTTAAGATCTGGATTCAAGGTTTTTGCCACTACATACGAATATTAAAAATAACCTTTTAATGTCTTAAATATATATTTTTAAATAAGATATCACATTACATTATAATTTTTGACTATCTGAACTATAAACATATATTGTTTTGTGGTAAATACGCTTATTTTTCAAAATAACAAAGTTTGGCAAATCTATCAAACAAAAAACCACACAATTACAAATGGCGTCGTTATGGTGTTAAATGTTGATACTCGTGCGCATTTTATTATTGAAATTCAGTTTGTTTTGTGTGTATTAGTGTTATTTTCGTTGAGTTTGAACTTTTATTCTCCGGATTGCTTAATCGTGACACAAAACTAATATATTGTGCTATTTATTGTGAGTTAATAAAGGCTTAAATTATGAATGTTTTTATTCTGAATATATAACATTATACAGCGTGGCAATCAAACGAAGTTGCAAAAGGACTTGTCAGAGTTACATTTTGTTTGAATGGCACGCTGTATAGTGTTTGATAAATTCCTATTTACTATTAAAATTTTAATAAAAAAGTAGGTACCTATATTCAGCTGCCGAAACAAAATAGTTCTCAGGCTATAAGATAGATGACGCCAGTAGTAAGCCATTATAGATTTAGAAAGTTGCCTATCTATACATATAGTAATACACATATTTATCTATGGTCAGTCTCCCGGTAGCGTTCATACGGGGAGGCTGTGTCGCATGTTAGCGTGCTCCGCTCTCCATATTCGAGTCAAAGAGTACAGATAGAACGTTTGGCACAATAGTAAGGTTGTGCCGTTTGGAAATTGAACATTTCGTTTACGCTTGGATGTTTTTTTATAGTAGATAATGAGCTTGGACCGAGAAGGCTGTTTTTTTACAGATGTTGTTCTTATGATATAGACAAGGAATAAGAAAGGATTTTTTTTAATTCATCCCCTAAGATGGTGAAATAGGGGGTGAAAGTTTGTATGAAACTGTCATTTTTGAGTTGAAATGAATGATATGCTGTAATTAAATTATCCTTTAACTGAAAAAAAATTGAATACAAATTTAATATTTTTTTGAATTCTAGCCCATACAGAGTTAAAAAGAGGCTTTAGAGTTTGTATCAAAAATGAATTGTGTATTTATTGCATCACTATAAAATCTAAATTATTTCAATTTAGTATTTATGATTTTTAATACAAATAAGATTAGTACTTATGCTCTTCAATCGAAATTGAAGAAACATGCATGTAATGTTAGAAGTTTCATCCATTAAAGGAGTAAAAGTGTGTGTTACAATTTATATGAAAAATCAAACGTTTATGGTCAAAATAACTTGAAATTCGGCACTTACGTTCTTCAACACAATTTAAGAATCATATATTTGGGGATTTTTTTAAATTTCATTCCTTAAAGGGTTAAAAAAGCATTGATGTTTGTATAAAAATATATTGTTTATTGTAGAATATTGTAGAAATTATTTAAAACTTAGTATTTATGATTTTTAATACAATTAAATGAATACGAGTTTAAGGTTTTTAAATGTCATATCTTCAAACGATGAAAAAAGTAGTAAAGTTTGTAAAAAAAATAAAATATGTTTAATCAAAATCTCTTCAAATTTATTAGTCATGTTCTTTAATACAATTAAATAAACGTGCATGTAAGGATGCTGTGCGTTTTATCTCTTAAAGAGGTAAAAGAGGGTATTAAAGGGGCTGAAAGCTAGAACTTTATAAATAGTTTTGTTTGCAAGTAGACGCTGAATAATATTTTGAGACTATTCATGTACCTACCTACGTTTACGCTTGAATTTTTTATTAGCCATAGATAGATAAGTATTTTGTCAATATTTTGTATAAATGTACAAAAATAAAAAAAATAAAACATATAAACAATGAAGATAATTCAAGCAAGCGAATAAAAATCAAAACTCTAAAAAAAAAAGTGGTACTATTTGAAGGTAGTAAGGACTTTGCAACAAAAAATAAATAAATTAAATATATTATACATACAAATAGTCTAAATAAAACAACTAATTTAGTAGTTTCCTCTATAAACATTAAATCAATTTATATATCTTTTTTTTTTATTACGAGATTTTGAAACAAAAACTAAGAAGCTAGTTAGTTTTAAAATATTATTCAAGAGATTACATTTTACAAAATCGAATTTTGAAAGGTTTTGTTAAATATTAATTGTTGATTGTATGTATTAAAATAAAGTGCTACACGGGATGTATTGTATATTACAACACTTTCAAACAAATAGGATACGTAACTGTTATTATTGCGTAAATTGTTATATAATTTTTTGTCGATTTTCGGTATATTTTTTTTTCTTTAGATATTTATCGTTTTTCTAAAATGAATGTATATGTAATCGATAAATGAGCGATTACTGGTTATTGGTTTTGAGTTTGACAACATTCAGTCGATTCATGATGATAAAAGTTCATATGGGTGAACAAAAATTTTAAAACGTATGTATTTGCATCTACTGTAAATACTCTTTGACTTTAGACCCTGTCACGCGCGAAATAATATTTGCGCTGCTCCTGTTAGAAACTCAAGGTCGTTCGCAGCTGTAATTGCCTTAAATACGTAGATACACATTCACACACACATCAACGAAAACAAATAAATTTAGTCACCCTTAGCTTAAAACGAGATTAGAATTAGAATTGCTCCTCATACCGATCTCAAATATATTTTTTACAATATTGTGATATTTTAAAAAATAAGATATGAAAAAAGACGAGCCCGCTGAGTTTCTTCCACCGGATCATCTCAGTGTGTGGCCGCGTTTCCGATCCGGTAGTATTTTTTTTTAAATATGTTGACGTGTCAAAATAAATTGTAAAAAGTTTTATTGAATAAAGTACTTCTGATTTCTGTTTAAAAAATGTTTATAAAAATGTTTATAAAAAATCCGTCAGATAAAGAGGTCACAGAGATAGCACATAAATCGATTCGGTAAAGAGATTATCACGGACAAATTCGCCCAATATCTTCTGTACGAAATTCATAAATACATCGCACACTAGTTAGCATGTGATGGCAATGCCTCAACATCAGAAGCTCACAAACAGCAAATATCACCATTCTCACGTCTTGCACTTAGAGTCCAAGTCCTACACCTTACCTTTTCCTGCCGCAATAGCGTGAACTATCATCAAATATCGTGTTTGATTTTAGAGAGTGAGGTGGCCGATAAACTTATGCATTGCATTGCTGATAGCAACATACCATTAGCATCTTAATCACCCATAGTCTACAGTTGCCTCTTTCCATCAGGAAAGATATTCGTCAGTTGGCTATCTTATCAAATTATTAAAAAAAATCAAATTATTTTGTTGCATATTGTTATTAAGGAACATATTATGTTCAGAATCAATACTGTTATTAAGGAACATATTTTTTGCTATTTTTGACAATAAAAATCGAAAATATAGAATTTTTTAACGGGAACAAAAACTGAATAGTAAAATTGATTGACTTTCAATAAATTTTATTATTAAGTAAAAGAGTTATATATATACTCGATACATGCACACATTTCGATGTTGAAATTAATTATAATATTATTTTAAACATAACAATAACATCAAAGAACCGTAAGTACACATCACACTTAAAACTGTTCTTGAACTTTTTGACTGTAAAGTTGGTGGTTTCGGTTCGCGATAGTATTTCTCGTAAATGTCATCCCAAAAGAGAGCTCTATCGCGTAATGCGGGGCCTTTAAGTGATATTGTGCGATTTAAAGACATATGAGGTGATCTGTCAGCACCAACAGGGAGCCAATTTGGTAAAGTCGAATTTGCAGGAATCGGATATCTGTAAAAATAATTTAGTATAGTATTGAATTACTATTTTTTGGTTTTCGGTTTACATTTATGTGAACTACAGAAATTGATCAAAACTTTCAATAGAAACCGTAACAAGAAAATTATTTATGAATGATTTTTTTACAACTTCAAAATCAAAGATTAATTTGATTTTTCATTACATAAAACGTTAAAGATTCACTGCCTGGGTGAACAAATTCACGTACTTAATACGAGGGTCGATTGAAGGCCTCAAGGAAAAAACAAAATAAATTACACACAAAACTATTTTTATTTCTTAACATAATCTCCAACTTACTCAATGCATTTCTTCCATCTATTTTGCAAAGCTTCTATTCCTGTTTTAAAAATTATTCTTGAAAGTCTACAAAATATTGGTTCACTACGACTTCAACCTCTTTAATTGATGAAAATCTCTGCTACCAAGGCATTTTTAAGGAAGGAAATTGATGAAAATCAGGCAAAAACCGGGTGGATCAGCAGTTAAAAGCCACAATCATGAATTTGAGCCATGATATCGATAGACATCATTTTTTATAGAAGAGGGGGCAAACGGATAGGAGGCTCACCCGAAGGTAAATGATTACCGCCGCCCATAAACAACTACACTACCAGGGATCTCGTAGTTACGTTGCCGGCCTTTTAAGAAAGAGTAGGCTCTTTTCTTGACGGTCCTTAAGTCGTGTCCATTCGGGAAAATTTTTGCCGATAGCTGGTTCAATATGGAAGTAGTATGGGGCAAAAATTGCCTCAAGAATCGCACGGTTGTGGACTTCCAGACATCCAGATGGTGAGGATGAAACTTTGGTTTTTGTCGCGATGTGCGACTGTGAAATTCGGCGGCAAGAATCAATCCAAAAAGTGTCTCGGAACATTCCCCATAATAGAGCTGATAAAAGTTGCAGAGTGACGCCACATCTCTACGTAACGCAAAAAAATCGAGCCTATTTAGAAATACGTTCGAACAATCGTTTAGTCGACTTCCGACATTAGGGTCATTTTTCGGAGTACAATTTTTGAGCGTAACAGACTTTTATCTCCTATATAAACAAAATATAATGTTTGCATAAATAACTACATCATAAAAGAGTTTGTTCATCATAAAAAAAAACTGCATCATAAAAGTTTTTGTCAAATCCCGTGGGATCACCTCATATTTCCGGGATAGAAAGTAGCCTATGTGCTATTCATTATCTACCTGTGTGGCAAATTTCTTTCAAATCCGTTTAGTAGTTTTTGCGTGATTGCGTGATTGAGTAACAAACATCCATCCATCCATCCAAACACTCATTCATCCAAAAATCCAAACTTTCGCATTTATAATATTACTAGCTGTTGCCTGCGACTTCGATCGCACGGGCTTCGTTTACTCCGCACAGCTCCTCCCCCGTTGGTGATAGCGTGATAATATGTAGCCTATATGTTGACCCAACCTGTTAGTAATATTCATGCAAAATTTGAAGTAAATCCATACAGTACTTTTTGAGTTTACCCCGGACATACATTGACTTTCCTACGATTTTATTATAAATTCTTTTAGCGCAATTTAGAATTTACACATTCAGAATTTTTATGCATTGTAGCGTAAGTCTAAAAGATAGCGATGGACATTCCACTACAATACATTGGCAGAAGCTAGAGAGGAAATGTGGAATATATCAAACGTATCGCAAAGGATTATATAATGATCACTACTAACTAGCAGCACTGCATCATAAAAGTTTTTGTCAAATCCCGTGGGATCACCTTATATTTCCGGGATAGAAAGTAGCCTATGTGCTATTCATTATCTACATGTGTGCCAAATTTCTTTCAAATCCGTTAAGTAGTTTTTGCGTGATTAACAAACATCCATCCATCCAAACATTCATTTATCCAAAAATCCAAACTTTCGCATTTATAATATTAATGTAAATTCTTTTAGCGCGATTTAGAATTTACACATTCAGAATTTTTGTGTATTGTAGCGTTACCCTAAAGGTAGTGATGGACATTCCACTACAATACATTGGCAGAAGCTAGAGAGGAAATTTCGAATATATCAAACGTATCACAAAGGATAATATAATGATCACAATCGCCCTACCAAGTGCGTAAGAAGAAATAAGATACTTACCCAGTTGTCATAAAACTTAACCAAATTTTTCTCATCTTTTCTGTCATTTTTATATGTGCCTCAGTAGCTTTATTCATATCATGGTCTAATACTATAAGAGTTTGCGCATCATGTTCTGCACCTCTTATATTTGTATGTGGCACTGAAAGTGAGTTTTCGTCAAAAAATGAGTATTCGTACAAATAAATATTATTGTGCCCAGCTTCAACTTGCAGCTTAACTGATCTTAGAATAGAATAAACAAGTAATGAATCGCTACGAAAATTAATGAAAGGCAGCAGATTTTCCGATCCTATGAGATTATTTCCAAAGTAAAATTGCTTAACTTTATTTGCTACTTTTTCTCGTTGCGCTTCGTTTTCAAATCTCAAATCAGGGGGCAAAAACCGTGAAAAATTAGCGTTAAATCGGTCCTTCAGCAAATCAAAAAATTGAGCATCTCTCAATGATTCCATGTTAGTAAAACCGTATAATAAAGGATACTTCTCATAATCACCACTTTTGATAATTTTTAATGGACTTTCTGTAAGAATACTTTCTCCGTCAATTTTAAGTTCAACGCATGGTGCCCATATCAATAAATCATTTGTTTTATTAACTGGATAGTCTTTAAACATTTCATCATATGAAAGACTCTTGTAGAATTCTTCTAATTCATGTATGTCTGTAATATTGTCTACATTGTAGTTGAAGTATGCCCTGGCATACTCTTTTGCGTTATATATTGGATCTATTTGAAAATTAAAAAATGAAAGACTAGATCCACTCTCAGCGCTTACTTTCTTGAATAGTCCTTTTGTTGTTTTAGAGATCATCAAGAGCTCTACAGCAGAAGCCCCTGTGCTATATCCCACTAGAGTTACATCGCTAGGATCTCCACCGAAACTTTCAATATTCTTGTTTACCCAGCGCAATAATGCTAGTTGGTCTTTTAATCCTGCATTACCTGGTACATCTTCTGTCCCCAAACAAAGAAAACCATGAACATCCAAGCGATAATTAAATGTAACTATTATGACTTCTTGAGAGTTTACTAAGTTTTTTGGAGTCAACCTGTTAGCGAAACCAGATGAATATCCACCACCGTGTACATATACTACTACAGGTATTTTTGTAGATTGTCTAACAGGTGTAAAAACACTGGCAAAAAGACAATCCTCTTGCACTATCAAGCCCCAATTTGCACTTTGTGGACATACTATTCCTCTTGATTTAGCTTCAAACGGATTGCTCCATTGTGGTGGTGGTAAGGGTGCCTGTAACAAAAATTAAACTGGCTTACCAACAATTTCTTAAAAAAATGTAATTCTTTTTTACCATTGGTAATGAATGCCTATATGCTTAAATGCGAACATCAATAATAAGATAAAATAAAATTTTTTTTAGATAACATTTCAAGAAATTTCATTTTTCGTTAATTTAAAAAAACATAATTAACAAAATAATAAATTTTAATACTTTTTTGCATAATTTTATTAAGTACCTAAATAAGAAAAAAATAAAGACCAATTATTTAAACTTTTATGCCGTAATTTGTAAATATATCGCCTACAATTTAATAAAAAGAGAATAAAATCTGCATTTAATAAAGCAGATTTAATTTTTTTAATTCTTTAAATTTTTATGTATTAAAAGATACAAAAAAATTTAACCTACCAATTGAATTTGGCGAAAGTAATTTTCATAAAAAGTCCTAACTCTCGGAACTCTATCCCCACGGCGGCGTAGGGACGTGGCGACACCATCGCCCACATTTGTTACAAAGTTATTCCACCGGTGCAGTCAGTGGTACTGTCATCCTGCAATTGCAGCTAAATAGGCTGGTACGCCCGGGGAGATACCACTCTCTTACTCAACACCGACGTGAAGCAACAGCTTTGCTGTTGTGTTTTGTTCGGTTTGTGAGAGTCCCGGAGGCCTAACCCCCAGCAGATATGAAAGCACGATTTAAAGGCATTTACCTTACTTATCACTTGTATTATCCACTTGCGCTAGCGGTGGAGAATCCCCCTCTGGGCGTCCGTGCTCTGGATTTCTTAAGCAGCTAGATCAGGATGCTCAAGGTGCCCCGCGTATTATGGGGGGGGGGGGGGGCAAAATTGCAAAATTGTCTTGCTCTTTTTGACCGAGACACAGATATCTTCTCCTGCTGATATTTCTTACCTCTCCTACCCGGGGTACAAATTGGAGCACACCTTTGTACCGCCGGCTGGTGTGTGCGCCTACGTTAGAGAAGACATCTATCTGTTACCAGCACCTCGGCAAGCTTGAAGGTGCTTATCCATCCATCCATCCATCATCAAGGGACCTATCCATCCTCTGGCTACATGTAGACTGCGACGACCATCCCAGCATCTACGCGTGCCTTTACAGGTCCCATAGCAAAAATAATGAAGACGACAGGCTCATTGAGCGCATGCATACGGCTGCAGATTCCGTATTACAACAGACCCTCTCCGCTGAGATCGTGATCTTAGGCGATTTTAATGCCCATCACGCCGAATGGCTACGTTCTCGCACTACCGATCATACGAGGAGGTCTCTTAACAATTTTGCCTTGGCGTATGATCTAACACAACTGGTAACTTCACCTACGCGTGTTCCAGATGTGAACGACCATACGCCTTCACTGTTAGATCTTCTGCTGACCTCTAATCCGAATAATTACCAGGTATCTGTGGGCGTCCCACTTGGTATGTCAGACCACTGCCTGATCCGGAGCAAAGTGCCGGTTACGCGCCTATCACGGCCTCCTTTTGCAGGCTGTCGTCGCGTTTGGCACTATAGGTCAGCAGATTGAGACGGGATGCGGTCTTTTTTTGCGTCCTACCCATGAAGGCTGATGTGCTTCACTCGGCGTGGTAACAAAATCGTGGAAGACAGCTTTAGTGCATCTCATTCCCAAAAGAGGAGATAGCTGTAATCCGTCTAATTACCAGCCCATAGGCATAACCTGCTTGTTCTCTAAAATTATGAAAATAATCATCAACTGTGAGCTCCTGAAGTATTGAGAAGAGCACCAGCTGATTAGTGACCGTCAGTACGGTTTCCATCGTGGCTCATCAGCTGGTGATCTGCTAGTATATTTGACACATTGGTGAGCGAAAACAGTCGAGTCTAAGGGGGAGGCATTGGCAATAAGCTTGGACATAGCTAAGGCCTTTGATCGGGTACGGCACTAAACGCTTCTCGCAAAGCTGCCTTCTTATGGGCTTCCTGAGAAATTGTGCAAGTGGATAACCAGTTTTTTGACCAATCGGAGAACCAAGGTCGTAGTCGACGGTGAATTCTCCGACCTTAAACCTGTCAATGCTGGTGTTCCCCAAGGCTGCGTGCTATCACCGACACTTTTCTTCTGCATATCAATAATATGTTGCGAATTAGTAACAAACATTGCTATTCAGTTGATAGTACTGATGATGCTACGTACTTTGACCGTAGCGCTATTTCTCGGAAACACGTCGAAGAGAGCCGAAAAAAGCTTGTGTCTGAAGTCGAGAATCGACTTACTGATGCCTAGGAATGAGGTCGTCAAAACTTGGTCACATTTAACCCCAAAAAGACACAGCTTTGCGCATTCACCGCAAAAAAGACACCCCTTGTTGTATCATCTCGATTTGAGAATACTCTCCTAACAGCCTTAGCCAGTGTCGGAATTGCAGATGGCCTCTGGTATTGCAGATATCCATGGGCGGCGGTGATCATTCAACATCAGGTACACCTCCTGCTCGTTTGCCCCCTCTTACATAAAAAAGCAAATTCTTGGCGGTAAAGTTACGAAAACCTGTAGAAAGTTTGATTGCTATGTATCGTTTACCAAAGCTTTCCTAAACATATTAGGCTTACCTTAAACTTATGCGGCCCTGTTGGCGCTGTTGCGTAAGGAATATCATAATATACAAATATATCAAAATTTGGGTCCCTGTATCCATACACAGGACCCTGAGTTATGTTCACCAGCCGCCGCTCTCTTTCCTGAGCGAATGTGCCCACAAAAAGTACTAGGCTAAATACTACAAACTTCATAACTGTAATTGAAACAACACATTGATAAATTTATAAAAGCTTTAAACTTCTATTTTAAGTTTTCTGCTGTCTCGTGGTCTAAAGGTTTTTTTTTGAATTTTTGGTTCGAATCATGACGTCCCGGGGTTGATATCAGGGTCGGGAAAAGTATTAAAATGTTTTCGAGGAATTTTTCAAAAATCCAAAACCGCAATAGCAGCTCGAATAGTCGAATAGCAAAATAGTCTGGTGGGTGGTGTATTATCAATTCTGTGCTTTGGTTTAATATTTTTAATAAATGAGCTCACAAAGGTATTAAGATGCACTAGGAATAACGCTTGGTCCGGACCAGTGATGCCACTGCGTTTGTGTATAGCCAAGGGCGTGCAAAGAGTATAAATAGCATAGATGACAGACGTGGAAGAAACTTTTGAAACACATAGAGTTTCTGCTGCAAACAAAACACTATTGTGAGAAATAAAGGCTGAACGTTTATGCACATGAGTCGTATACGTAGGTCACACTATAAGTTTTGCGTAACTTAAAAAAACAACATGTTATGACGAAAATATTATGTTGCTTTGCTTCTCAAATTTACATTTTAAATATTTTTTCATGCGATCGAACCATTTTTTAAAACAGGAGGACAACAGATCTGAAGGCTTGTTTTCTACGTGCTGATTGAACGCTGTCACTGCCTCTTCGGAGTTGGCAAAAGTAAAACCTCTCATCAAATCTTTGATTTTGGGGAAAATACAGAAATGACAGGGCGCTAGGTCGAGACTATGCGCAGGATGAGTGACGAGATGTACTTTTTCGGAAGCTAAAAATGGCGTTGTTTTGTTGGCCGTGTGTGAAGAAGCATTATCATGGTGTAGGAAAATGCGGCTTTTGGGTCGTCTTTCGCGAACTTTTTCTAACACCCTGGGTAAACAAATGGCGGCATTAACACTCTTTTGATCTTCAAGTAGAATTGTACAGATGGGGCCCGTAGCTGAGAAAAAAAAACGTGATAATTTTTATACCAACGTTTCTTGCCTGTCTCACTTTTGTTGGCCTGTTTTTTTTTATTTTCAAACATCCATTCACAAGATTACTGTTTTTTTTCGGGTTCAAAACAATAAATTCACGTTTCGTCTCCTGTGACTACGTCATAAACAGCATTAGAATGTCCGTGATCGTACTTCAGTAGCATCTGTGAGCACCATTCCACGCGAGCCCGCTTCTGCTCCGCTGTCAGTTCATGAGGGATTCAACGACAACAAAGTTTCCGAACTTTCAATTCTTTGTGTAAAATTTTCTGAATTTGGCTTACACCAATCCCCAATAGTCCTCGAATTGTCTCTTAGGTAATTAGGGGGTTTTCTCTTGGGTAATTTGTCATACCAGAAGTTTACACAAAAGTAAAAAACGTAATAAGAGCGGAACTTGCAAAAGCTACAGTTAATAATAATAATAATAATAATAATAATAATAATAATAATAATAATAATAATAATAATAATAATAATAATAATAATAATAATAATAATAATAATAATAATAATAATAATAATAATAATAATATACTTTATTGCACACAACACACATCATTTACAGTAGAAAATAACAATGTACGATAAGGAACGGAGTACAAATAGGCGGTCTTATCACCCATCAGTGATCTCTTCCAGACAACCAGCGACTTTAGGAAATATTTACATTAACGCGGGCATTGGTGCTCGTCTTACGAAAAAAAAAAGTGATAAATAAAAATATAAGTGCTAACCAATTTCAGTGCTATATATAAATTATAACTACATACTTGGATACATAAATACATACACATATATATAATATACATATATACTTACATACATTTATACATACATACATACATACTCATATACATACATATTATGTACTTACTAAAAGGCAAAAACATAAACCAAATATGAGATTAGTGATGACTCGTTACAGGAACAACACGCTCAGCATAAAAAAAACAAAGAATAAAAAATAAATAATAGAAAATAATAATAACGGGATGTAATTAAGTACCTAGGTAATTTTGCTTAAAACAATGTAATTTTAATAATTTGAAAACATTAATCCTTGTTATTGCTTTTCAGGTATTCATAATAGAGAGATAGTGGGAGTTAAGTAGTCGTTTAAAACTAGCTAAATTATGCGCTGTTCGAATGTTAACAGGCAAAGCATTCCATAATCTAATGCTCTGCACAACAAATGACTGTGAGTAAAATTTTGTGTAATGAGTAGGAATTTTTAAAATAAGGTTATTAAAAGTGCGAGAAGCTTTACTGGGAGAGGCCAAAAAGTTGAATTGGTTCCTGAGGTAATGAGGAGCAGCCGGGTCAAAGAGGACACGATACAGTAAATGAAGCATGTGAGCATTCCGGCGTAGACGAATTGGGAGCCACTTGAGTTGAAAACGAAATTCAGAGATATGATCATACTTGCGCAAACCAAATATGAATCTTATGCAGAAATTTTGGATTCGCTCAAGTTTATCAAGTTGAGCCTCAGTCAAGTCAGGATAGCAAACGTCGGCATAGTCAAGAAGTGGAAGTAGCAATGATTGAGCCAACATGATCTTTGTAGGGATTGGAAGAAAATTACGTAACCGCCTTAATGCAGCGGCAGCTGAAAACACTTTGCCACTAATACTATTTATCTGCTGACTCCAAGACAGCGTTTCGTCAATGAATATGCCAAGATTTTTGACGCATTTACTGAACGGAATATCAATACCGTCAATATTAATCTTAGGTATGCTAGCCCAATTAACCCTTGAAATAAAGTTAGGGCTACCGACAAGCATAATCTGGGTTTTAGTGGGATTGAGTATTAATCCATATTGACGAGCCCATCCAGACACGGCAGCAAGTTCTGTATTCATCGACGAAATTGCCAAAGAAAGATCATCGAGCGAAGTTTGAGTATAAATTTGAAGATCATCTGCATAAAGGTGGTAAGGCAAAGACAGTGCGAAGGTGACAGAATTTATATAAATGGAAAATAGCAGTGGAGATAATACACCACCTTGTGGTACTCCAGCAGTAATAGAGCACCAATCAGAGCACTGATCTTCCACGCGTATTTGTTGCCATCGTCCTTGCAAGTAACTGCGAAACCAATTAACCACAGTAGGAGAAACATTGATAGACTGTAAAACACTCAGCATAATATCCGTGTCAACGGTGTTAAAAGCATTCCTAAAATCAAGTAACGTTAATATAGTAATTTGTTTATTGTCCATACCGGAACGTATATCATCTGTTATTCTAGCTAGTGCTGTAGTCGTGCTATGACCTAAACGAAAACCGGATTGGAGAGGATCGAGAATATTATATTTATCAAGAAAACAGCTAAGTTGCTTGTGTACTAGTTTCTCAAGAATTTTGGATAAAAACGGCAAGACAAATATCGGTCGAAAATCACTGAAGCTAACAGGTTTAGACTTTTTAGGTAGAGGTATCAGAATAGCCCTTTTCCAGTTGTCTGGAAAATTGGACGTGGACAAGGAATGATTGTAAATGTGTGTGAGGACGGGGAGAATTATATCATAAATAGGTAAAATCATGTTCCGGCTAATATTATCGCAGCCTACCGAATTTGAAGTGATAGATAAAATTGCTGTTTTAACATCATTATCAGTAAGTTGATTAAATTCGAATGGTTGATAATTAAAGGTGGAAATACCGGAGAGAGACTTTATAGTATTATATTTGGAATTGCTATCTATTGCGCTAGAATGGGAAGAGAAGTGTTTATTAAGTTTTTCAATACTATGATCTTTTAAGGAAGGGTTCTTGTTTAGTTTACCAACACCTAAAGTCTTTAAAAATCTCCAAACTTTATTGGGGTCACCGTTTTCAACTGATTTATGTATATATCGTCTTTGGGCATTCCTACATAAGGTATTGCAGCGATTCCTAATTATTCGATACTTTTCCAAATTAACATCAGAATTGTTTGCCCTTAGTCGAGCTTTAGCTCTGTTCTTTTTATTAATAAGTGTTTTTAGATCCTCCGTCAGCCAAGGTGCAGGAAGATGTTTAACCTTAACTAACTTAATGGGAGCATGCACATTATATAATTGAGAAATAAGCTGGCTAAAAATATAAAGTTTATCATTCACGGACTCAGTAGCAAAAACACTTCCCCAGTCTAAATTTTCTGCATCTAATTTAAGACGATCAATATCCAAGTTAGCAAAACTACGCTTCATAAGAATTTTTGGTTTGACTTTAGGAGTTCGTATTAAATACGATAAATATATAGCATCATGATAAGAAAATGCTTCCGCATGGCACGCATCCGCATACCATACTTATGGACATGGGTAGGTGTTGAAACAAATATACCATCGAGAAGTGATGGTTGACAGTTAGGGAAAAAATGCGTGGCTTTTAAAGGTAATATATTTAAGTTAATACCTTCCATCAGTGCTCTTAACTTGCGAGCTCTAAAATCATTTTTAAGTAAACAGGTATTGAGATCACCCATTATTATTGAGTGTTTATATACTGATGTTAAGTTTTCTAGTATAGTTTCAAGGGATAGAAAATAGTTAACATTAAGAGTGGGGCTATAAACGACTCCCAAAAGCACTTTAGTATTAGACAACGTAACTTCAATAAAGAGGTGTTCAACTGCATCAGAAGGAGGCGGTTGGGGAGATGCACTTACTATGCTGTAAGGAATGTGGGATCGCAGGTAAATTGCAACACCACCACCACCTTTCCCTACCCGGTCATTTCGAATAAGACAATAACCTGGTAAAGAATAACTAGTAGATGGAAGACAAGGTTTTAGCCAGGATTCAGATATCAGAATCGCATGAATGTTTTTTGATTCAAACGACGCCAACATGTCGGGATAGTGTGCCGGAATGCTTTGTGCGTTAATATGAACTATATTAAAATTACGTGGAACGTTTGCAAAATAATTTGTTAATTTAAGATTTAAAGAATTATTATCAAAACTGTCATCACTAAAACTTGTATTAGATGAGCAAAAAAAAATTCACTAGCACTACTGCTACTATTATTCATAATATAATAATTACGTATACTAAAATAATATAATAATTTATATATTCATACAATAAAATAAAACTGATAAATAATAAAATGCTTTATCTACAAACAAGGTCGCAAATCATCCTAAAGCCGCTAGCGTCCACTGCAAAATATCGCTGTAAATAACTAACTACAACACAGAATATTCTAACCACTTACAAATACGTAACTATAGTGAATTCCTATAAAAGCGATATGTTTAATTTTGTCTTTTTATCAAGGAAGACATAATTACTGTTGCAGAAACCTAAACTAAACAAATGTACCTACCTACAAGGTTTACTACATATTAAATTAAACGAGGAGATACAAATGATAAAATAGATAACAAAGTTCATTAGCATGAAGACAACATATAAATATGTGAGTGGTTACGCAAAAAGGGACCTCAAGGGAAAATAATTGATTTCGAGTAAATCACGTTTAAAATGTTGAGTCGAAATGAGTTTCGCCACGAGTGCGGGAGAGAGGCGCGGGGTTTTTTATGTTAGTGTCATTAGTGAGCGACTTCGTCAGTGAGAAATAGCATGTGTTTGCGATAGCTGTATTATTGGTGACTTATTTATTCGTCTTTTACTTGTCTTTATGTGCGCGCTAGAAAAAGAAACTAGTGTGCGCTGTGTATAAGGTGTAATATTTTCAAAACTGCCTCGGCTTACATAAAAAATCATTTAAAAAAAACTACGGCACCTAAAATTATTTTGATTAGAACAAAACAAAGATGAAGGACCATAGAATCAGAATTTATCAAAAAAAAAACCGTTTCCAATCCCTTCAGGTCCCTTTTTGCGTAACCACTCACATATGCCTAACCCTTGAGTACAGAGTATAGACCAAGCACAAGACCTTATAGGGTATTGGCTTTTGCCCTCACAATTCACATATTCAGAAAGTCGAAACTCGAACATCAAATACTGTCACTTGTCAGTCAACAATCAATTATTAACTATTATTGACATAATAGATTAGGTAATCTAATTGGTCTGTGATTATGTAGTTGGTAGTAGGTCATAGTAGGTACTATCCAAAGAATATTAAAGTAAATAGAACAAATCAAAATTTACAAAGTAAATAGTTCTAGTTATAGAAATCAATATTTTCCTTTTTTATATCAACGATCAAACAGCTAAATTAAAAAAAAAACTGAATTTAGAACAGTTAATTGTAAATAATTGTGATATTGGAATTTATAGGTTACATACTGTTACATACAATGTTTGTGTAATTTCAGGTCAACTTAATCTATAATAAGCCTTATAACAAGAATAGTACTATGCTAGAGATCCTATTATGTTAGAAATTAAAGTAATACACGTTTTTTTTCCGAGTTAACATAAAAATGGCGAATATACAGAGTTGTTAATATAACACCACAATGTTGTATGTATAATTATATTCAGCAACTAGGCAAGCAACTACATTGATAACATAAAGTTTGCTCATAATATAACACTCATATTAGTACAAATCCAACGTGGGGGAAATTAAAATAAAAATAATATTTATTTATTTATTTATTTATTTTATTCAAAAAAGCATACATCATAATTATTTGCTAAACATCCTTAAACCTATAATTAGAGGTTTATGCGGATGTTGCACACTCCACATATAAATAGGTATAAATTTAACACTACAGAATATATTACTAACAGTTACAATAATTATCTTAACTTAAACATACTCAGTACCAATATTGCTCAGTACTTTAACGCTGCACACAAAATAAAACGGTAGATAGGTATTTTGCTGTTTACACATATTTTCTGTGACGTGCATTACGTTTCTTGGGTCCGGGCGTTGCGTAGGGTTTAAATACAGGTTGCTCCTGTTGATAACGCGTTAAATTACTTTATTCAATAAAGTATATATTTTACTTTTTTTTAAATAAATTTATATATGTGTGTGTAATATTATTACATATACATTTTAAATTAATATTAAGCCTAAATAACTTCGTATGTATGTGTATGAAGTGTTTTTTTTTTAGTGAAAGGCTATGAATTGTGACGTACATTATTCGTAAATATGTTTGTTAATATGCGTTTTAGGTTTCTTTCGTTAATTTTATTAATGCAATCTTTGTTTAATTCTGTGTTAATTAATCTGGGCACAATATAATCTGTTGTTCTTTGCCCATAGAAATTATTAGCACGAGTAGTATTTAATTTTTTTAACGCAATTTGTCTTGTTGTTATATATCCTTTTTTTTTTGTTTTTCGATAAATTTAAAATAATTTTCTTTTATCAGTAGCATGTTTAACTGATCTATAACTGGTAAAACTTTGCAATAATTAAATAGATAATCAGGGTCTTTTTTATAGTTAAGTTTGATTACACTTGGAACAATAATTTTTAATAGGCGTAGTTGCAATTGTGCTATTTTATCAATATAAGTTTTAAATGTTCGTCCATAGCTGCTAAGCCCGTATGATATAATGCTTCCAACAAGAGCGTTATACATTTGCAGTTTTATGCAATAAGGTATACTGTTTTTAATTATACGGAATTTTGCCATTATGGCTCTTAATTTGTCACATACATAGTCTATGTGATACTTCCAGTTATGGTGCGCGCGGAACTAGTTGGCCGCGCCATACGTAATACGTAATACGTAAGGCGCGGCCAACTAGTTCCGTGCGCACTATAAATCTTTCATCTTTTATAAGTCCTAGGTATTTATATTTATTGACTTGCTCAAGTGTTAAACATTCACAATGTTGTGATATTGATATAGTATGCAGACATTTGTGACTGTGAGCTTTAATATCCACGGTTTTAAAAGTTGATATGTGACTGGAACGTATGTGCATCACTTTTGATTTCACACTGTTAAGTATTAGTCCATTATCATGTGACCATTTTTCAATTAGTAAGAAATCTTCTTTTATTTTAGCAAGCGCGACATCAAAATTTTTATCATTTGCCACTAAACACGTATCATCGGCGTATTGAAATATTTTACATTTATGAACGACATTTTTAATATCATCTACATAAGTTAAGTAATGCTGTGGACCTAATACAGAACCTTGAGCGGTTCCCTGTGTTACTGGTATGTTTCTGCTGTAATCGCGACCTATTTTCACGCAAAAAGTTCTATTATTGAGGTAATTTGCACACCAGTTAAGTAGTGGCCCTCGAATTCCACTGTTGTTAAGTTTTTCTATGAGTATGTTATGCTGTAATGTATCAAAAGCTTTGCTATAATCAATGAATATTACGATAACGTGATGTTTTAAATTAAGACATTTATTGACATAGTCTGTAAAATTAGAGAGTAATTGAATAGTACCTTTATTTGCTTGAAATCCATACTGATCGTTGGATATTATATTATGGCTTTTGTAGAAGTTATGAATTTTATTACATACGTATTTTTCCATAATTTTATCCAAAACCGGTAATATTGTAATTGGACGATAGTTTTCATAATCTTTTTTATTACCGTTTTTATATATCGGTCTCACAACGCCAGTTTTTAATTCTAGAGGATATATCCCAGTTGTCATGCTAGTGTTAATGAAGTGTGTTATCACTGTTACTATGTTTTCTGAGATGCTTTTTATGTCCACTGGTCTTATTAAATCATATCCTGCAGATTTATTAATTTTTAATTTTCTGATTATGTCATATATGTCTTTTGGTTCTGCTTTTTTAAGATACATTGATACATTATTATTAATATTATATGTGCGTTTGTCTAAAATTGGTACTGTACATTTATGGAGAATATTTTTAACAGATCTATCAAAGCTTACGGCAAAATTATTTGCAATTACATCATCTTTCATTACACTACTTTTAAAGGCTTTGTGTATTACCTCGTCCACTGTTGCAATTATTTTCCCTGTCATTTTGTTTAATATCTGCCATAGATTTCTCACATTACTTTTATTTTTATTTATGGTATCTCTATAGTACTTGTTTTTAGTTTTTTGTATTATTTTGTTTACTTTATTTCGAAATTTATTGTATTCAACTCTTAGCAGATTATTCGTGATATCTTTTTTCATACATAAATGTATTTTGTCTCTTTGTTCACATAGGTGTATTATATGTTGGTTTATCCACTCTGCTCGCTTAAGTTTATTTTTCCTAGGGGATATCTCATATTTCGCTAATTCATAACACTGTTCTATTTTATTTCTGATGTACTTATAAATATGATTAGCGTTATTTAAGCAGTATGCCGGAGACCAATCTATTTTATTTAATTCATTTAATAACAGTTGGTTATTATATTTAAAAATATTTGACGGAGCAGCCTGTATGTAACTGTCGGAACTTAGCGATACAATAGTTACGCGATGGTCAGCCAGTACAGTTCCCAAAGCCGCGCAGTGCGCATCTTGTATGCGGGACCGTATAAATATGTGATCAATACAACTTTTTGTTATTAAATTTTTTTCTCGATTCGATTCTGGTATAATCTGAGATCCCGCATACAAGACCGTATGCATATAACATGTCCAGATACCGATTTGTAACAGAGTTTTTGTATTTTAGATTGATATTGATATCGCCTAGAAGTAGTAAATCACGATTTTCGCACTGTGATAATATTTTTTTTAATTCCGTAATAAACAAGGATTGATTTTTTGATGGTGGTCTATATAATGCACACAGAACTGCCGAGTAATTTGTTTTGGTGATTAATCGACCTACGATACACTCACATAAGGAGGTTTTCTGTGATATTTTTTCAAAGTGATGATCGTCTAATATGTAAACTATTATACCTCCGCCCCTTTGGTTACTGCGCAGTTGTGTATACATTTTATAGCCAGGAATTGCAAAGATATTACTAATGGTATCAGATATACCTACTTCAGTTAGTATGATTACATCAAGTGGGTGTTGAGACATTTTTATAAGTAATTCTATATGCTGAAAGTTTTTAATTATTGAACGTATATTCACATGTACACAGGTTAGCTTATTATTACTTTTCGGTACGAAATCCCAGTACTCTTTTATCGTTGAGCAATTAGTAATTTCAACAACGTTTTCTGATATCGAATCCATATTGAATTTTATATTTTTATGTAATTTTCCTAATCAAGCACATAGGCACATTAGTGATGGGGAGGAGCAATAAAATTACAAGTTTTTTACCTTCAATATGTCCTCTTCAACCCTTATTGTTAAAATTTTCGCCCCGTCATCTTTACGAATTAATATTTTGCCTTCTTTACACCATATATATTTATAAATGTTTTTTAATTCTTCTTTGGTCTTCCATAAAAGTTTTTTGTAATAATAAGAGAGTGCTTCCCTACAGAATATGCGTTCCATCCCTTTTTCATTTTTAACGTCTTGATAAATATCTCTAACAACAATTGTCTGTTTCCGCGCTGAAGTTATCCATTTTGTTTTAGCTTCTTTATCATGCATTTCAATTTTGATTATTCCTTCTTTTCCGTTGCGAGGCGGAAGCTGGGTAGCCTTTTGAACTTGTTTCGGACATACATTTATTTATCAGCCAATATTTTTGTTATTTTCTGTATATCTTCATTGTCCTTATATGGTATTCCGACGATTTCAAGTACATTATTATTTTTAAGCTGTTCTTGCTCATTTATGCGTTGTTCAAGGGCACTAATTCTATTTTCCAAGTTTTTATTTTTATTGATTAAATCTATATTTTTCTTTTCTACGGCTTTTATCCTTTCTTCAAACAATTTAATATTTTCAAGGCATTCATCAACTTTATCAGATACAAAGTCGATTGAACTATTTAATTCACCCAGTTCTTGTTTTAGTATTTTATGTATTTCCTTTGTTACTTCTCTCATAAAATGGGTGGTATTTAGGGCAACAACTCTTTTTGAAACGTCATCATGCTCATCTTCATCTTCTTCCGACATAATAAAAGAGGTTTTGCGTTTAGCATCTCGTGCACAGCTGTTACAAGTCCATTCCAAGTTTTCGGCTGCTTTTAGAGCAGAAAATTGTTTTGCAGATAGACCTGCACATTCCGCTTTTGCATGCACCAACACATTACACTTATTACACTCTAGACCTGGAGATTTTTTTGAAACTGTTTTATTGCATTGCGTACATTTAGACATTGCGGGTGTTCACAAATTTATTTTTTACGTTAGCGTATACGTGTATCTTCTTTTGCAATCGGGGGTGAAGTGATAATAATAATACACAGTACAAGTGATAATAATAATAATACACAGTAAGTACTGCCAGAGTGGATGAAGTGTAACTAAACCAAAAGGACGATAAATATATTCTTTTTAAGAGAAATTGGGGATTATGTGAAATGTACTTTATGCTTAAATGAGTGATAATTTGTTCTGCCACAAACTTGCCACTGCATGAAACAAGATGACTAAGAATTTCTTTAAATAAGTACCTTTAGTAAGTACACAAATTAATATGTGTAGGATATTAATATGTAGTACTTCTATGTACAGGACATTAATATGTAGTATGCTGAATTTTGTTAATTATAATTTCTTTAAATAAAAAAAATAAAAATAAAACATATTAATATGGACAGGATATCCCATTTTTTTACAAATAAGTCCTGCTTAAAACAAACAAGTTTGAATTTGAAATATTCCCTGTGCCGAAATAAACACCTAATACTATTATGTATTGCCAAATCTTAATAATGTATGTTACAACATAGTTGAGGAGTACTTTAAATAAAGTGCATATTTAATACATACCAGAAAAAAGAGTACAGAGTGAAGACCGAACTTGAGATAGTTGTCAAAATAATAAGTTCTTATTACATATTAAAACATTATGATAACATATTTAAAAAGAACAAAGTCCACTTGCAGTATGCCTAGATACTGAAACATTTTATATAGGCTTGCCTAGCAATAATAATCTTTTCTACAGTAGTAATGTGGATAGGCGACCATGCAAAACATCAAGAACTGAAACATTTAGGCGAACACAACAAAATCCACTATTAGTAATTATGGTATTATATTAATATGTACAGGATATGCCATTTTATTACAAATAAGTCCTGCTTAAAACAAACAAGTTTGAATTGGAAATATTCCCTGTGCCAAAATAAACACCTAATACTATACTATAAGCTACACCGCTCACTGGCTAGACGAGAAGTTTGAGCTTCAACACAGAGTGTTGCAGATGTCACATTTTAGAGGACCCCACACGGCAGGCAACATTCGATCAGTGCTTTCAGATTTATCCGTGAACTGGGATATTGATACTCGCATTCAACTTGTCTTGAGAGACAATGGACCCAATGTGGTGAAAGCCATAAATGATAGTCAATATGTTGGAAAAGGATGCTATATAAATACGCTGCAATTAGCCGTAAAAGCTTCGTTGAAGGGACAAAATGTAATCGACGTTATTGCCTCAGCTAGAAAAATTGTAGGCCACTTTAACCACTCTGCAGTGGCACAAGAAAAACTGACCCTGATACAAAAATAACTAAAACTGCCAGAGCACAAACTCGTGCAAGATGTTACCACAAGATGGAACAGTACTTTTTATGTGATAAACAGAATGTTAAAGGAAAAAAAGGTAATATCTCTCTACATCAAGGACAACCCAAGTACAGCCAATCTACAACAATTAACTGAACGTCAATGGGAGATCCTACGGGAGTGCATTACATTACTCAAACCGTTCGAAGAAATTACTAAAATTACCAGCTCCACATTAGCATCAATTTCTGAAGTAATACCCCTCACCAATGCCCTATTAAAATATTTATCATAACCTGAAGTCTCCCAAGCTTGCCCAAATATAGCTGATATGAAACAAAAGCTTGAAGGTGAAATTCAGGGCCGCTTTCAAGGGTTAGAAAAAGACAAATATTATAGTTGGGCAACTTTACTAGACCCCAGATTCAGAGTGCGATTTTTTCATCCAGAAAACTATGAACTGATAAGGAATACGCTATTATTAGAATCAGTAAAAAGAAGTGACATTTCAGAGAGTGCTAACAGCAGTGAAAAAAAACGAATCTAAACCTGAACGATTACCACAGTCACAAGATCCTCATGCATCTTTCTAGTATTGCTTCGAAAAATTATCTTCCACCCAGCCACTAGAGCGCGATGATCCTAAAAGCCACATTGCTTTAGAATTAGATTGCTATTTAAAAGAAAATTTGTTGGCAAAAAACAAGAGTCCTTTCGAGTAGTGGACAGGGCACCAAACAAGATATCCAGAGCTGGCACGTTTAGCAAGAGTGTTTCTATGTGCACCTCCAAGCACGGTGTACAGCGATTATATTCGGAGGCTGGTAACGTCTACGAAGAAACCAGAACTTGCAGAGAGCCTTGTGTTCCTACATCATAACTTACACTTATTAAATTTTAAATATTGATTGATTATTTTATTTTTATTAGTGTTCTCTTAATTTTGTCTCACTAACTACTCATTCATTAGCATAATTTTGATTTTATTAATTGAGATTATCGAAGACTTCCTAAATTAGTAATAAATACTATTACGACACTAAATGACAGTCACACATCGGTTGTTAATTGTGTTTATTAAACTGTGATTCAACTGGATTTAAATTTATTTTATATAGTAGAGATTCACGTGGACGCTGCGTGATAAAATCTGATAATGATTGTAACGATAAAATACTGATGGTATCTGAGCGCGATAAGTGAGAGCGTGATTTATGGCGCCCTCGTTACATCACTCGCCCTTTTGAAAAAGGTGTTACCCCTGATGCATCTGATTGTGCCAGTGAAGCATATATGCCTTGAGTGTTCAGGTCTGCGGTGAGTCGAGATGAGCAGAATATCCGCGGTCCTTGGTAAGTCGGGACGAGCAGAATATGCGCGGTCCTCGGTGAGTCGGCACGAGTGCGCTCCACTGTGGTTCGCAGTGAGTCGGAACGAGCGAAATATGTGCGGTCCTCGGTGAGTCGGGACGAGCAGAATATGCGCGGTCCTCAGTGAGTCGGGATTTGTGCGCTCCACTGTGGTTCATAGTAAGTCGGAACGAGCGGGATAGAGTTGCTGCATGGAAATCCAGTGAACTTTGGCAGTCCGAAGCGGATTCCGGAGTTGCTGCATGGAGATCCAGTGAACGTTGTCGGTTCGAAGTGGATACCGAAAAGCGTAGATGAGTCGTAGCTTGTGAAGCTGGCTGATGCTGTTGGAAACAGAAGGGGTATCAGGAGGTGCTGATGGTCAGAAGGTTGTAGCGTGCGGTCGTGTCGGTTACGGTAAGGCGGGCGTAGCGTAGATTACTACCTTTGACTGCGCTAATTGTCGTTTCCCGATTTCTTCCAGACACAGGGTTTCACGCACTTCAATGCCTGACCCTTATATTTGTTGTGATAATAACACAAGTTCTTATTAGAATAACCTTGTTGATGTAGCATTCTCTGCGAACATAAAATTTGCGGCGTTGCATTAATTTCTATTTACATTTTTGCTAATTGCGCAGATATTTCAGTCATTGTGCTACATTCTGTGATTTTGTTTTGAAATGGTCGCGATCTCGTTTAGCCTGTTGTATTTATTAGTTTCTGGTGGATTTGTAATAATATCGCTTACATGTAATATTTCGTCCTTGACCAATCTCTCCAAAAATCTGGTATTCTTATCGTCGTGAATACCGCTGCGATTTCCATGAATGTTGCCGTTGCTGAAGGGCTTCTGCATGAAGTTAGCGCTGGGGTGTTCATCTTTTTTTGCGTGTTCACTGGTCGGTGGTCACCAATATTACGACGACTAAATGACAGTCGCACATCGGTTGGTAAATGTGTTTATTAAAACTGTAATTCAAATGGGTTTAAATTAATCTTATATAGTAGAGATTCACGTGGACGCTGCGTGATAAAATCTGATAATGATTGTAACGATAAGATACCGATGTTATCTGAGCGCGATAAGTGAGAGCGTGATTTATCGCACCCTCGTTACAAATACTTTTTGATGAACACTGTCGTTTTAATTATATTTACCTAAATATATTGCTTTTCTTAAACAAAAAATATACTCGGCATTCAAACCGAGTTATTCGTCCGAGTACGAGTATCAAAAAACCCGCCGAGTACGCCGAGTATCGAGTATCAACCGAGTACTCGGCCCATCTGTACATCCAATGATGGGTGAATGTCAGTGGATTAAACTGTACGCAAAAGTGATATTTAAGCAAAACAAAAACATACAGACGAAACGATAACCTTCTCTTGGAAAATTCTGTTGAAATTTAAAAAAAAAGCAAAATTACATAATTGAAGAATTAGCTAAGCAAATTATGATTGAAGTAAGTGACGGTGAGTCGGAAGCAGATATTGGACACAAAACAGAAAGAAGTACCAGCACTAACAATTAATCAGGCCACGGTATTAATGGGCAGTGAAGTCACAATATCTTCAAGCGTAGCATCACTATTCGTCTTAATTGCAGGCATAAAACTATTATTATCTTTAAAGTAAGCAATATCTATTTTCCTTTAACACACTGCATTTCTTAATACTCCACAGATTAATGGTTGGTACATAATTTTTGAGCAACCAACGTCCAACCAAAAGTGGTACCACTTAGTAAGTTTTAAAATTATGTATATAAATGAGACTTAAATATTATGTGTATGAATTTAAACCTACCTGAAGTAATCTAGAGCGCTATCCTTAACGAGGCAAATGATATCCCAAATAGAGATATCCAGTAGAATTTATTCAGAAAGTCATGACACACAGTTCTCCTATTTTATGATTAGTTATAATATACTATAGAATATTAAATTAACGCAGTATATACTATATATGCTATAATTTCACTATATTATATTATTAAATGGATATTTATATTTCATAAAATAAAGAATCATTGTTAATATTATTATGCTATATTGTCTCGAAATAAAACGCAAAATGGTTTAGCTTTTTCTAAAATCGACTTTTAAAAATGTGTACGGATTAAAATATATTAAAATATATAACTTGAACGTAGTAAAAATGTAACAACAAACTTTCAATCTTCTCTATTTCTGGAAATCTAAAATTAAGATTTATCAAATTTATATCCTTTCAAACAAAAAATTATTTTTTCAGATCGTTTAATAAATGGCCGACTTTTGGGTAACAAATCATAAAAAATACAACCGAATTTGGGTAACAAATCAAAAAACCGAACTTCCTCCTTTTACTGCATCCGTTTGAAAATATTAATACGTATAAAAATATTTACTCACCTGTGAAAACGTAGTTTTGTTTTCGATAACAAACACTCATAATTACTTTCCTGATTATACCTAGTTCATTTCCTGTGAATTTAGCTTTCAAGGTATTTTTAATGTAATAAAAACATCACAACCGGGTGTGTCATGTTACGCGTTCTGACCAAATATTATAATGTATGTACATCTATTTAACGTTCCAACTATTGGTCGACCTTGACTTGTTTTAGAAATGCCAGCATCGTTTTGCGCTTGATTGTTTTAAATGGATCTATGTTAGACGGTGAACTGTAGAAGTTTCACAAATCTCAACTCTAAAAAAGCTTTAAGGCTTAAAACGGGTTCTATTTTTCAATATTTTTCTTGTATCTGTAGTCTGTACACTCATAGATTTAAAAGATGGTTAGTTTTATATACCATTTAACATATTTAAAAAAATATATATACTTAAAAATAGTGAAAGTTTACAGTAATGTCATGTACTTACACGTAATTCGGTTTAATACATGAAAAGTATTAATGTTACAAGTTCATGGCATTTTCTAACATTTAAAACTTAAACAAGAAATATTATATTATATTTCTTTTTAATTATTTTTTTAATTATTATTATATTATAATAATAATTGTAAAAACCATTAACTGAGTGGTTGAAAAATCCAACCTACGATCGAAATCGGAATCCTTAATCGAAAAATACTCTGAATTTACCTTAAAACAAGCACGCCTACACATTCCGTTTTACACACATATGAACTTACACATACACACACATACAATTACGCACACATAGACACACACGCACACACACTCACTCACACTCACACACACACACACACACACACACACACACACACACACACACACACACACACACACACACACACACACACACACACACACACACACACATAATTACAGGCACGCAAGTAGATCAGTGCAAGTAGAAAACAAAATGAGACAATTTCAAAGTCAAAGGTTTTATAGTTATATTTAAGCAACAAATTATTTTTGTTGCTTAAATATAACTATAAAACCTTTGACTTTATAAACATAGACATAGTGTTTCTTTGTAACTGACGTTTAAAAATTCATCAGTGACAAGCACTGACGCTATTGCGACAGGAAAAGGTAAGGCAGTGATTCCAAAGACCCGGACGAACCCGGGAGTACTCTGCCACCTAGTAGCCACGATGGTAGTGACTCAAATAGCCAATCGTTCGCCTTTTACGACCTGCCTGGCAAAACGGCTGTTGGTCTATACTTCAAAGAAGCCCGAAACCAAGACGGGGAAAAATAAATAAATTTCATCACGCCCCTTCCTTTACCCAGACAGGCAAAGTGAATCGAACGACATTTGATGTTTCGGTTAATCAGGATTTACCAACGACTATCCCATTGCCTCATTACAACGACTTTATAAAGACGTTTTTATTTCAATATTCGTTACCAAATATAATAAATAGTGTTATAAATATAAATAAATAGTGTTAATAAATATTTAAAAAAACTAAGTAGAGACGGCATTATAATGTAAAAAAAAAACTTTTTTGCTTCCTATATCTGCATGTTTGTTCACTAGGGTTGCTCATCTTATAGCAAAATTGTTTAGATATGAAAGATTCTCGATAAGTAACAAATCGTTATACAAGTAACCCGCAGGTCATTTAATTCGTTTCAATTGATAAGCGAATTTTCTGATTTTGGGTCATTAGAGTTATACATATATATGATTAGATTGGCATGAAACATTTAAACTTATAAAAGAAGCGTTAATTGTTAAATTCAGCTAATTTATTATCATGTTTCGAAAGCTTCTGGTAATTTACAATGTATGAAGGCAAAGATACAACAACGCACGTGGTATATTATAACACTTCTAACGGCCTGGACAAAGTAACACGAGGCGCGACCTGCGACGCAAATTACGGCGCGGTGAGTGCTGAGCGCCAAAAACAAATGCAGGAAACTGTATGAAGTATGACGCGAATTTCGGCGCAACCTCCGGGGCGAAAAGAGCCGAGTGATCCGCGACCGTGACGCGGCGGTCAATAGCCAATCGAAATAAAATAATTACTATTTATTAAAAAATTATACTTCGTTTTGTTTTTAACCCCCGATGTAAAAACTAGGGGTGTTATAAATTTCAAGTGTGTATTTGTGTCTGTCCGTTTTATCATAGTGCCCGGGCGGATGGTCGATTTGGCTGTAGATTTTTTAATTAAAAGTCTTATCTTGCGAGATGGTTCTTAGCTATGATTCAATAAAATATGTTTAGCCGTTTTAAGCTCACCAGCTCTTTTTAATGAAAGTAATTAAGCAATTTGGAAAGGCAATATCAATATTAAAAATTGTATTTTGCTACTTCAATTATATTGCAATGACATAGTAACCTTAACCAGACGCTGCAAGATTCGAAGATCATCAGCTTCTATTTAAATAGCAATATTCGTGTGTAAAAAACAGATTTTCTAACATGCAAACATGCAAACATGCAAACATGCAAACATGCAAACATGCAAACATGCAAAAATGCAAACATTCAAACATTCAAACACACAAAATCACAAACGCACAAACATACAAACGCATAAACGCACACTCACAAACACGCACGTACGCACGAACGCACGAACGCACGAACGCACGAACGCACGAACGCACGAAAGCACGAACGCACGAACGCACGAACACACAAACGCACAAACGCATAAACACACGAACGGACGAACGTACAAACACACAAATATACGAGCACACGAGCACACTAGTTTTAGTTTCCAAAAATAAATATTAAACATCAAAACATGGATGAGATTCAATGTATATTTTCGTGTCCCTTATAGTAGGTACTCTGGTAGGTATTATAGTATAGGTAATATAGTACTATAGTACATACTGTCCGTCTACCGAGGTTACAACGTGTTTATTTTCTTATTTTCCCACTTGCAATGATTCAATCAGTTTAATAATAATTCAAATTTCGGCCTAGGCTACACTAGTTTAGCCTCAAGTATTTAGGTTAAACTAGATTGTCCTAGACTATACTTATATATCCTGACACGCTTAGGTTACACCGGTTTGTCCTAGGACAAACTAGTTTGGCCTGAAATCGGGTTTGGCCGGTAACATACAAACATACGATTTATAATATATTATATTATTATATACCATACGGTAGTCTTATGTGACTAGGTTTTGTGTCGTAGGCTCCCGTACTTATACTAAATTGATAAAGAGAAACAAATTGAAAATAACAACACGCAAAAGAAATGTAGTTTAGGATTGTGGTTAGAATATTTTGATAATTTGATCGATTGACAATTGCTATTTATCAAACATACAGTGTGAAATACGTTGCAATAAGCCAACCAATCACAGCTGGGTATTCGACACTATGATATCTCACAGGCAAGTAATACTCAAGTGTTGTTTATGAAACAGGTGAATTGCATTTTGAATTAGCGTTCTTTGCATAGTGTTACTACTTTACGTAGGTAAAGGTTGTTTATGAATACGGCTGATAGCCATCACACAGCGATGGTAGAATTTTATATGAACCAACCTGATTCAGGTGCTGATCATCGCCGCTACGCTAGTACTTATCGCTATCATGTTTCCATTTGCATCTAATGTGCAAGTTCATTACCAACTATACTTTATAGTTGGCAATGATCTTACACATGAGGCGTAACATCTCATTAACAAAGGTAGCAATGCATTGGTATTTTTTATATCATAAGATAGCAAATAGAAGATGGAAACTATCGCCTACAGACACCAAAGATGTTAATGGTGCGTTGCTGTCTGTGTGGCGGAGTGGTAATACCACATGCATAAGTCTACCGGCTAATTCACCCTTTAAACCGGAACGCGACAATAGCAAGCTTTGACGCTGTTGCGACAAAAACAGGTAAGGCGATGGTTCCAAATACCCGGACGAGACGTTGCGGAATTCTACCACCTAGTGCTCAGGATTATAGTGACACGTATAGCCAATCGATCTCCTTTTACGACCCGCCTGACAGAACGGCGGTTGGTCTATTCTTTAAAGGAGCTCGGACCGACACGAGGGAAACCCTTATAGTGTAGTAGAAAAAAATCTGTTAGTAGTTTGAAATCCCAACAGGCCATCCCAAATCTCTCTCAAAAGTATATTTGCATATACGTTTGAGCTATTTGAAAAGTTGTCACTATTGAATGCGGTGATCGATTTTGATCTTCTTATTAGTATTCAAGACAGTTTTTTAAGCTTAGAGCGTGAGAATAAAATCGATTTGCGATAATTCTCGAAATTATGCCGCAAAAAGTCCTTGATAATATTTTACCTGTAATAAATTTGAACAAATTCAAGAATCAACCAATCTTAATTTAATTTGCGGAATTCGACGCAGTCTTTTTTAAAGGAAAAATGTTGAACAAATCAATTTTGAATTTTTACAATATTTTAGAAACTGCGTCTAGTGCCGTTTCAAAAATCAAAATTGAATCCAGTTTCAAAACATTACAGTTTTTCAAATATCAAAATTACATTGTTTACAACAAACTCACTTCGTATTTTTAAAATTACGTCTAAGCAACATACCGATAATTTAGAAATCTGATCAGCTTTTCTCTTTAAAAAGCTGTGTCACGTACTGAAAATTAGATCAAAATAGGTCAATTTATTTGGGAATTATCAATGACGAAAATTGTTGAACAAAATGTTTTTTGACATTACTTACGACATTTTTCAACCTATCGATTATGTAGCAAATAAAACAACATTTTAAATTAAAAAATGCACTGAATCCTTTATGAAAGATTAAAGTTGATCAGTATTTCCAAAATATACAGTTTTTAAAAATCAATATACTGTCATTTTTAGCAAAATATACCTATACTTGAACTTAAATAAAACCTAGTTTTTTCTCTTTTGAGCTTCAAATAACATAATTTAGCGAGAAGTTTCAACGACCCGGAAGTCAGCCGTTTAAGTTTTTTTATACTAGATAAAGAAAAAATCTTGTCAACATTGAACTTATTAAACATATAAAGTTTCAATAGTTTAGCTCGTATACTTTAGATTTTATTGCTATCTAGAAATTTGATGCTGACTAATGATCATCAAAATTCTTAGCGCATTTCCTGAAGTCCTAGAAACCTGAAATTTGGTTCATGCCAAATTTAGCTAGCATAATATTTTTAAAATATTTTTTAATATCATAAGACAACAAACAAGCTGCAAGATGGTCTCCTATTGGAAAGAGCCAACTATCGCCTTTAGGCACCAAAGATGATAATATAGCAACACATATTGTGGCGAGGTCTAATGTCACGTGAATAAGTTTACCGGCCAACCTACCCTCTAAACCGGAACACGGCAGTGACAAGCACTGACGCTATTGCAACAGGAATAGGTAAGGCGGTGGTACCAGACACAGCCGAGACAATGCAAAACTCTAGCACCTAGTAGTAACGATTTTTAGAACTTGGAACTTTTACCTCTCGATCCCTTAAACTAAGTGTTAGAAATTTGTATGAAACTTCCGCACTTTTTTGATGCTAGAGTTCGAAAATTAATGTATGGGCTACTTACACAACTAACTAAAGAAAAAGTATAATCCCATCAAAAACGTTTTCATGTAAAATGTTGCCATAACAAGATCATATGAATGGCACAGTCAAAAAGATATCAAATCTCGTGTAGAACCAAGCTTCCAACTCTACACGCGCTTACTCTACTAGCCCTAACTTCACAAACTCTACACCTTAGTCAAAACATGTCACCAGTAGCAAAGCGAAATATTAGCGATTTAGCTACCGTCACAGCTCACATGAGCGTAAAGTGAAAAATGTAATCACGATTCATTACGTTTCTCTTATACAATAATTCTCGTAATAACAAAACGTAATAACAAAGATTATTATTATTATTATACTTAACATCCAGGGTGAACTCAGCAAGCACGTGGAGTTTAATCCAAGGAAAGTACTGCAAGGGCGCTCGTTCACAACAGCTTTATTCTAAGGCAAGGTAATTAATCCTAAAATCATAGGTACGTAGATCGATGCGTAGAGTTTATATCATCGACTATGTCGGGAGTGTATGTATAACTTGTTAGGAATAGAAAGGGTTCATTCCACAATTTTTCATCACTAAAGCATGGGTTCTTGGAGAACACACAAAAATTTACTCTATTTTTCTACGATTTTTTTTTTATAGAAAAGGGGGCAAACGAGCAAGAGGTGCACCTGATGGTAAGTGATAACCGCCGCCCATGGACAGCTGCAATACCAGAGGTCTTGCAATTGCGTTGCCGGCCTTTTAAGAATGTAAGCTCTTTTCTTGAAGTTCCCCATGTCGTATCCGTTCGGGAATACCCCTGCCGGTAATTGGTTCCACAACAGAGTAGTGCGAGGTAAAAAGTATCGGGAGAATCGCACAGTTGTGGATTTCCAGACATTGAAATGGTGAGAATGGAACTTCAAATTTTGACGCGATGTCCGATGGTGGAATTCGGCGGCATTAATTAATCCAAACAACTCGTCGGAACACTCTCCATGATATATACGATAAAAGACACAGAGAGAACCTACATCTCTGCGCAATGCCAAAGAGTCAAGCTATTTCGAAATAGCCTGGTCGTTAACGATTCGAAACGCTCTACGCTGAATGCGATCAAGAGAAAGAAACTGGTACTGGGGAGCTCCTGCCCAGAGATGCGAACAGTACTCTGTGTGAGGCCAAACCTGTGCCTTATAAAGTTGAAGGCGATGGACCGGCAAAAAGTACTGTTTCGCTCTGCTGAGCACACCGAGCTTTTTGGAGGCTAGTTTAGCCTTGCCTTCCAAATGACCGCGAAACTGAACGTAATTCGATATGTCAACTCCCAGTATTCCGACACTAGCTGAGGCTGGAGGATTTATGAAGAAAATACGTATACGTGAAGCCGATGACTACTTTTCTGGTATTTTTCGTATAATACGATGGTTTATACGTCAACGAAATACTCTCCATAGCATTTTATGTTTGGAAAACATAAGTTCCTATGGAGATTTTAGATATGAAATAAAGATCAGAGTTAGCTCATAGAGTCGCTAAGAAAAGACTAATAGTAAGATTAAAAGAAAAATTTATATTTCTGTCATATCATGATCTACCATACAGATCAATATCAAAAAGTCATGATTATAATGAAAATCTAGTTAATTATAAAAGAAATTATTTAATTCTTGTAAAAATGAGACTAGTGACAAAATGGACAATATTGACATGAAGTTAAACAATATATATTTTTGTGATATTTTTGACAATAAGAATAAAAATACTTTAAAAAAAGAATAATATCAAACAATCATAGTGTCAATCGCCTTCAAGATTTCTCATGATTTTTTCGTCGGTGAAGGTGGTGGTTGCGGTTCACGATAGTATTTGTCGTAGATTCCATCCCAAAAGAGAGCTCTGTCGCGTAATGCAGGACCTTTAAGTGATATTGTACGATCTAAAGACATATGAGGTGACCTGTCAGCACCAACGGGTTGCCAATTTGGTAAAGTCGAATTTGCTGGAATCGGATTACTGTAACAGAAAATAATGACAATGGTAATTGCATGTTCACTTCACAGTATGTTTTAGCAAAAGCAAAAAATTAATTTGAGCGAATTAATATAAGAATAAAGTCAGATATTAGGTATATGTTACCAGAACCTAATTGTCAAAAACAATACCACTGAAAAAAAAGACTCGACTCGAGAGGTCATCTGGCCTATAATAACTTTTATCGCAATTTTCTATTGATAATTGTAGTATAGAAACTTACGTAGCTCACTCTTGTGTACCTACACTCAACTTATAGATTGCAACGCGGTTGGCCAATTTGGGCCAAATCACGAGATACCAGGGTTCTTGTGCCGTTATAAAACTTTACCAGGAGGTTTTCGGAAAAATCTCAAGCTAAGAAGCCTACAAATCGGTAAAATAGATCACTTATATGATAGATAAAATTAAGGCAGCATTTCAATGTTTTAGCAGAGGATGTCACTCCACAGTTTAGTTATATATAGCCGCGCGCCCCGCCTGGATGATGTATGTTGGTGGGTTGTCACTCGGCTCACGTGTCAGTCGCGGACACGCCGCGCTCGCGCCGCGCATAGTCCATCGACTAGGTACAAACATTTCTCAAGTGACAACCCCGTGCCGACGTTCGCAGCTCAGTCATAAAATTAGGACGCGCAAAGGAAAATTCATGATTCGCGCGCAGTTATAACTTTCGATTTTGATTGCAAGCTGATAGTTCTGACGAGTTTAGGTATATTTTTATACCTAAACTTGACTTTTGTAAAGGATGGAATCTTCTGTACGGCAGTACTATTATTTATTCTGTGATTTTAGTGTAACAAGTAGGTGACAGCTAAATTAATAGTTAGAAAATAGTAAAGCATACTACAAAAGAAAATACAATGCTTACAATTGCTCGGCGTGATTGCGTAAGAAGACATAAGAAACTTACCCAGTTGTTATAAAACTTAACCATATTTTTCTCATCGTGTCAGTCATTTTTATATGTGCCTCAGTGGCGTTTCTCATATCATGATCTACCACTATATACGTTTGTGCACTATGCTCTGCACCTCTTACATTAGTGTGTGGCATTAAACGTGTATTTTCATCAAAAAATGAGTATTCGTACAAATAAATCTGATTGTGCCCAGCTTCAACTTGCAATTTAACTGATCTTAATATCGAATAAATTGACATTACATCACTGCTAAAGTCAATATACGACAGCACATTTTCCGATCCAACGGGATTGTTTCCAAAGTAAAATTTCTTAACTTTACTTGCTACTTCTTGTCGTTGAGCTTCATTTTCAAACCTTAAATTAGCAGGCAAAAACTGAGAAAAATTATCATTCAATAGATCCTTTCGAGTATCAAAATATGGCATTTTTATCAATCCTTCCATTTTAGCAAAACCGTATAATAAAGGATACTTCTCATAATTACCACTTTTAAGAATTTTTAAAGGACTTTCCGTAAGAATGCTCTCTCCATTAATTTCGTTTTCAACGCATGGAATCATTGATAATGTAGCATCTGTTCTAATACCTTTTTCACCATAGAACATTACATTATATGAAAGACTCTTGTAGAATTCTTCTAATTCATATATGTTTGTAATATTATCCACGCTAAAATTTAACGCTCTGGCATATTCTTTCGCATTATGTATTGGATCTAGTTGAACGCCAAAACCTGAAAGATGAGATCCACTCTCAGCACTAACTTTCTTAAACAATCCCTTTGCTGTTTTAGAGATCATCAATAAGTCCACAGCAGAGGCCCCTGTGCTAAATCCTAATATAGTTACATCGCTAGGATCTCCGCCGAAGTTTTCAATATTTTTGTTTACCCAACGCAACAGCGCTAGTTGATCTTTCAATCCTGCATTACCTGGTACATCTTCTGTCCCCAAACAAAGAAAACCATGAGGACCCAAGCGATAATTAAATGTAACTATTATGACTTCTTGGGAATTTACTAGGTTTTTTGGAGAAATCATACCTCCGAAACCAATTGAATATCCACCACCGTGTACATATACTGCTACGGGTAGTTTTTTTGATTGCCTAACAGGTGTAAAGACACTGGCAACAAGACAATCCTCTTGCTTTGTTAAACCCCAATCTACCTTTTGTGGACATATTATTCCTCTAGATTTAGCTTCAAAAGGTTTGCTCCATTGTGGTGGTGGTAAAGGTGCCTATGACAAAAATTTAATACTTTTAAGTAAATAAAAATACAAATACTATCGATTCAATAAGAATAATCTCCATGATTCACTAGTGTGTCGCTAAAGAAATGCGTAGTTATTCATACCATCCCATTCACCTACTTTTAATACTTTATTTTATTCAATAAAACATTTTATAAGTTATTTTGACACGTCGACATATTTTTTAAAACTATTAACGGATCGGAAACGTGACCACACACTGAGTAGATCCGCGCGGAAGAAACTCAGCGGGCTTGTCTTTTTTTTCATATCATCTATTTTTTTTTTTTCCAATATCACAATATTACAAGATTACAATAAATGTATATAAGATTGGTATGAGGAAGTTGGTATGATAAAAAAATCCAGCGTATTTTTACCCAAACAGTTCCCATTCCCATCAAACATTCCAATCAAAGGCGTCGTCAGGCTTGGGTCTAGTAGGGCGCAGGAAAATAAAACCAAAATAAAAAAACATGTTTCTACATTTTTGTAGTACTTACAAGAAAAATTCTTTTAAATTTTCTTGATTATATATTTATCAATGTTATCTACACTGAACAAATATAAAGGTTATATACTAAAATTTTACACCATATTTTCTGGTCTACCTATAATATAGTACGGTCTAATCTATAATATAGTACGGTCTACCTATAATATGTAGCAACTCAAGATCCATCTCTCGCCACCACTTCGCTCTTAAAGCCTAATATTGATAGAAATCAATTTTTATTTATGGTAGCTTTCTTGTAAAATAATTTTCAAGGAAAATTGGGGAATATCTATTAAAGTTGATCTTATAAAGAAAATCACATTTTTAACATTACGCTAAGATTAATAGTTTTTTTTCTAAAATCGGGAAATTCCTGGTTTTACATCGATTTTCGAAATCAAAAAATGTTTTATTTAATTAACCTTCAATATTTTTAGGATTAATATTGGAATTACCGCAGGCACGAAAAATTGGCGGTAGAAACTCAGCGAAAAAATTTTTTGAATTTTTCTCTCAGAGAAACCCTCGGGTTTCGATTCCCGAGTCAGACAAATCAAAAATGGTCAGTCACATATCACGTTGTGGGACTAAGACGTATCTGCGGATAATCGAGGATGCACACGTTGTACCTCTGCCTACCTCTTCGGGGATACGAGCATGAATATACCTTTTTTTAGCGTTTTCCCCTCGGGATAAGATTGGAAATTGATCTCAATACAATATTAATCAATTAATACACTTGTACTGTTGCACAAAAATCATATTGTGAAAAATCTGTTACCGGTTAAGCTTATAGTCCAGTCCTCAAATTTCCCGCTAAGTTAAGGTATTTTAAGCTCAAAAGAGTAAAAACTATAAGCATAGATTTTTTCAGTTTTAAGAAATATTAAAATGTCTTAATTGCTAAGTCACAAAAAACAGCAAGAAAACACTTACGAATAAAGCAACGAAATAATCATACATACAGTCTATTTTGATAAAAATGCCAGTATACTGATTTTTGAAAAACTGTATATTTTTGAAACGAAACGAAAATCAAAATTCAAATGGTCAAATTCAAATGGCATTCAACTCAATTTAATTATTGCTTTAGCTAAATAATCTGTAGGTTAAAAAATTTCGAAGCAATGTAAAAAAAAATTTTTTTTCAAAAATCTTTATCATTGATAGATCCCAAACAAATTGACCGATTTTTATACAATTAACGGTACTTGACGCAGTTTTTAAAGGAGAAAAGCTGATCAGATTTTAAAGTCAGTCAGTATATTAGCTTGAAAGTTTTGTCAAAAATATTAAGTAAGTTTGTTAAAAACAACGTAATTTTAATATTTAAAAAGCAGTAACATTTGAAAATAGAATTCGATTTTGATTTTTAAAACAACATTCGGCGTAATTTTTTTAGTACTAAAATATCGTAGCATACTAAAATATGATTGGTTGAAATATTTCGAAGTTATATTGAAAAAACACAAAATTTTCGTCAACGATTACTTCCAAATAGATGAACCGATTTGATGCAATTTATGCATTAGACGTATTTTTTTTAAATAGAGATGTTTAGTTTTTGTACTCAATCGGTACATTAACCTGGAAGTTATATTAAAAAAAAAAACTGTTTCGCCAAAATTTTTTTAGGTTTTTTCAAAACTTCTCAAAATCCCTTGGGCCCATTGGGTTCAAATTTTCAGCCTAATTTAAGTAGAATTCAATCGAATGCCGTCAACCGTGCTTCGATCGGTCCAGCCGTTCAAAAATTATGAGATGTTTACATACATACATACATACACATACAGACATATACACACACACACACACATCCAGACACACTGACGTCATCGCGAAAATAGTCGAAAAAGATTCCTAGGTATAGGACCTCAAAACGTGGACATCTGGTGAAGACTCGATCTTTGAAAATCGGAGCAAAATAAGTAACTTCCTTATCTACATACGTAGCGGGGAAGTTAAAAGGTACAAGTGTTTTAATAAATTAATATTGTATTGAAATGGAGTGAATGATGAATTAAATCTACCACGCCAAAGTAGCATTTTAATTCGTTAGCATTTTGACTCGTTAGTTTCATAATAGATGGCGTTAGTAGTAATAAAATTCTAATACAACATGTTTCTTCTATCTTTTTTTAATATTTGTAAAATTGTATTTTAATGGTAGATTACATCTTGACATGAATTTAAACTATCATGTCAAAACTCAAACCTAAAAGTTCGATACTTTTTCTGGAAAGAGTTTGTTTCTGGGATTCCGGTCTATATAGAGATGAAGGGATGTATTTAACTACCTTATTAGTGTAGGTTTTTGGTTATTTCACCTAATTCTTCGGCATCAGTGGGTAATAGCAGGTCACCCTCCGGTGGTAGCCCCACCCTACTCTCTACTTCACCATCGACAAGATGGATGGACGTGGTCTAGGTCCATAGGTTGGTTTGGCGTGGAAAATTGCGATTGAAACGACGAATGAAAAAGGTTACTATCGCAAGATATTACCCATTACGTCGACAAATTCACATAATAGATGCACGGCTGTGTCCACGACACAGCCACAACCTGTTTTTTTACAGATAAACTGTGAATTTTCTTTTGAACATAATCAGCTTGATCGAAAAATGAAAATGAAGAATGAAAATGAAAAATATTTATTTGCAAGAATATGGGTGTCACAAGTTATTAAAATAAATTAAATTACCATCATATTCTACCATAATATGGCGTGCAAACATTTTAATTTAGGTTGATTTCTTTATAATTACTACCGGATCGGAACTGAGAAGATCCGGCGGAAGAAACTCAGCGGGCTTCTTTTTTTATATTTCACGTATTACAATTGTATATATTACAATTTACTAGAATTATATCACATCAAAAGTTGTTTTTACAATTTACAAAATATGATCTTATGCTCAATCCAAATTTTTACAATTTACAAAAAATTTACCATTTTACAAAATTTGCCATTCAGTTTTTATTACATTTAAATTTTAAGGTAAATTGTACAAGCTTATATTTCTGTTTATTAACATTTAATCTTATCTGATAAAAAATTCTCTAATATCATAGTATGTTTTATTTAACAGTAAATCAAACAATTTTTTGCGAAATTTATTTATAGGTAATAATTTTAGACTATCAGGAATATGATTGTATATATTAATTGCCAAACAATATGCATTTTTTTTATAAATATTTAGTCTTTAGCTTGGCCCATGTAGCTTCTCACTGTTTCTAAAATATGAGTTCCCTAATACTTGAGCATTTGTTTTAAACAAATGTTGATGTTTTTTACAAATACGCATACCGACAGTATGTAAAGACAAGGTAAAGGTAGTATTTTAAGAGTTTTAAATAGGGGTTTACATGAATGTAGTTGATTAACATTACATATTGCACGTATACATTTCTTTTGAATTCTGAAAATCCTAATTAAGTCAACTGAGTTTCCCCAAATAGAGATTCCATATTGTAATACAGATGAGACATATCCGTGATATGCCAGCAATGCAGATATGAATTAAAATAGACGTTATATTTAAATTTTCATTTTATTGTAGATGAATACCGTTTTGTTCGCGAATTAATATGATTATTATAATTAGGTATAACAGATCTAAAACAAGACAGAACCTATATTGTTCCTATTTTCGATCACTCTGAGTGGTGCGATAGATTATGTTACCCTATATAGTACTTCGCACCCAGCAAATCATTAGATTGTTTAGAAACGACAAAATTGCACAGTCTTACTTACCTTAAATTTTTGGGGCCCTGTTGGTGCTGTTGCATAAGGAATGTCATAATAAACAAATATATCAAATTTTGGATCCCTGTATCCGTAAACAGGACCCTGGGTAATGTTCACCAGACGTCGCTCTTTTTCTTGAGCAAACGTGCTCACAAATAGCACTAAGCCATATATTACGAATTTCATAGCTGTAATGTAAACAAAACATTATCTTATTACATATATATAGATATATATATATATATATATATATATATATATATATATATATATATATATATATATATATATATATATATATATATATATATATATATATATAACACGTATAACGTTTTAACAAACTTACATTTTTTTTAGTACACATAAATACGTAGAAAATCTTTGTAATCGACTGTGACACGTACTTATGTGTACTAAAAAAAATGTAAGTTTGTTAAAACGCAAGATTTAAAAAAAAATGAGTTTTTAATTTTTTGAGAGTTGATGAATGAGTTTTTAATTGTTCCACCATTTCTAAAAATTCAAAAAAATTCGTGAGTATAGAGGAGTATAAAAGACATTTTCTGACGAATTTTGGTGAGTGACATATTTCAAAAAGGCTGAAAAAAAATTATTTTCTCTGTTAAAAATCGGTTTTCTATGTGAGAATCATGATCATATGATTTTTTCATGTTTTGGACTCGTAAGAATTAGGAAAAAATCATCATTAATCAATTCCGAATTTTACTATAAAAATAAAAATAATTTTGAAAAAACAGGTTTTTTTTAAATTCTCGAATACCGTTTGAGTTAAAGAGCTAAAAATTGGTGTGAATTATTTTCATTCGACACCAAATCGACCCCCTAAGCTATGAGTATATAAGTCAAAAAAGCCATGGGGGCAGAATTCCCATATTAATCCGGCTATACCCAAAACATCAGTCAGTATAGCTGTTTAGCAGTAGAAGCGTAACAAATAGACATACATACTTTCACATTTACAATTTTGTTATAAATATAGCTAATGAAGAAAGTGCATAGAGGATCTAGTTTATAATGATGTTGTATTCAGAAGGCTACTTATGACACTCGTTTATTTTCTATTTTACGACTAGGTATATTATACTTTAGAACAGTTTTTCAATCTTTTTCAAGATGCGACCCCCTCAGTAGACATGGGTAGGTGATGCGTGTAATATCACAAAAGTAATATTACTCGGAAAGGTGATGCAACATCACACATCACACTAGCGTTGCAACCATCACACATTACCTCATTCATCACTCGGTATAGTTCGGTTAGTGTCGTTTATGGCCGTATCACATATTATACTACCAAGAGAAGAGTGTGGTGCGCAACGTGCGGGAGATATGCAACTGGCAGTATAACTAAAATAAGTCGAATAATACCGAGATCGTTGGTTCGAGCTGGAAGAACGGGTATACGAGTACGTTAAGTATGTTAGAATGATTTGAATTAGAAACGTTTGGTGATAACAATTCGGTTCATATTTGTTATTAGTAAGATGTACAATCTTATTAATAATAAAAAATGAGTACCCTTAGGTATTATGCAATAACTGTTTGAGTTAAGATATTTTAATTGTTCTGTGTGTCGCACGTCATTTGTTTTGTGCATCATGGTCTAGGGGTTAGACTACTCGGCCATACTTAGACCATGAAGTCCCTATCGGGCAAAAGTATTATTGAGGATTTACTCGAAATTCGCCTCTGTGGTCTAGTGGTCCAGCGTTGGCGTTGACTATTTGTGGTCACGGGTTCGATTCCCGAGTCGGGCACATAAAAGTGTTTTTTCAGTTATCTGATAAACACAAAGTTGCCCGGGATTGGAAAGTGCCCGGTTGGCGATAGGCTTGCCATTTATCACATTTGTGAGACCAAGTATCTTCGGCTAATCGTGAGTGCACTTGTTGTACCTCTGCCTACCCCTTCGTAGATACTTTACTCGAAAATTTAAAATCTCAGTAGTAGCTCGGAGTCTGGCAGAATGGTGTGCCAACCAAGAAACTGGTGAATAGTGGAGAACTGAAAGTCTACAGACGTTTGGTTTATTCTGCTCACCCCACATAGGTACCGGCGTGATGATACTTTTAAATCAGGTACCTACATGACGAATTGAAAATGTAATTACGATTAATATAATCGTAATGTTATAATAAAACTTTCAATGAGACTTAAAATTATTAGTCAGTTTAATCAACAGTTATTATGGTATTCTGGTTCGGAAAGAAATATATACTCAATGTAATGACTCGTAGTTCGCACAAAAAAGCAATGCATACATCACATGCAACGCAAGACACTAAACGCTACTCGAGATGATATTTCCTTAAGGTGATGTGATGAGTAATGAGTGATGAGTGATGTTTGCGGGTGATATTACCTTTTCAAAGGTGATGTGTGATGTTGCATTACACTTCAAAGTACCGTTTTGCGCATGTCTACCCCTCAGCATGTTACAAAAAATTGCGACACACTGCCGCCTAACTTACATTAGAAGAATCAATACCTTTCAACATTTTTCTTTATTTTATTTTATATATTTCTATATTTTGTCTTTATTTTTAGTAACACTAAACTACAGTTTACCCCCTTGCAAAGGCCTCGCGAAAACACCTTTCGCCATTCGCCTCTTACAAAACCCACCAGAGAGCCGCGACCTACACTTTGAAAAACACTGTTTTAGAATACACTGATAGTTGTAAAATGTATTTTATACTATATTTGCTAAAATGTGCTGTCTCAAACACAACGTGTCAATTTTAGATCCTGCTTAAATGAATCTTAAAAAGTGCATACGATTTAAGAGAAAAAATAATCCATACTAATATTATAAATGCGAAAGTAACTCTGTCTGTCTGACTTTTCTTCACGCCTAAACCACTAAACCGATTTGAATGAAATTCGGTACAACGATACTTTGAAACCCGAGAATGGATATAGGATAGTTTTTAACTCAGACATTTCACGGGAACGGGACTTTTATTTTAGAATTTTTTCACGCGGATGAAGTGCAAAAAAAAACACGTTAAAACCAATTCGATTTTAACATGTTTTTTGTGTGAAAGAATTAAAACTATTAAAATGATTTTAATGAAACTTGGATTACCCCGTAAGTTAGAATATGCCTGATTTGAATCAAAAATAATTATCTCGCTACGGCTTTTAGTTCCTACGAAATTCGTGGACAAACATACAAACATTCATACACTTACGAAATTTAGTACGAAATTTAGTAGTTACGTACTAGGACGCCTAAATAGATCATCATACTGAAATATCCAATTACAATTTTACATATATACATGTAATTCCGTTTTTTTTCGTTGATTGATAATAATTTATTTGAAATTATTTACTCACCTGTGAATACGTTTACTAACAATTCCTGGTATATTATTTTTTTTTTATAAATAGTCCATTTGCCGTAAATGAAACATCCAATGCCTTAAAAATTGGACTAAATAGTAGAGTTTGTTTTGTTTGATAAAAATACAACCATAATTATATGTGTCACGTATCGCGTTCTAATTATTACTGGACCTTTACTACTTGATATCCCTACATTTTTCACGCTTGCTTGTTTTAAATATATGGCGATGTGTAGATTTTTTAGAATTCTGAACTTAAAATCTTAAATATTAATCTGTTTGTATTTTTGGGGTTCCGTACATCGATAAGAAAAAACGAAACCCTTATAAAATCACTTTGTTGTTCGTCCGTCCGTCAGTCAAGATCCTTTTTCTCAGGAACTCGTGAAGGTAGTAAGCAGAAATTTATATTAAATACTCAGATCTACTGTCCCTTGGAGCTATGAAAAAATTAAACTTCTAAGCCAACGTAATCAAAAGATACAGCCGTTTATGCCGCAAATTTCCGCAATTTTTCGAAACTCGCAAAGGAATCAAAACCTACAGGGCACTTTCCGTGAACCGTGAAATCTTGAAATTTGGTGCGAAGCATTGTCTTATAGCACAGATAAAGGAAAAATTGCGGAAACCGTAAATTTTTAGTAATATCATATTCATACTAATATTAATACGCCTGAACCACAGCATCGATTTGAATAAAATTTGGTACAAAGATAATTTGAGATCTGAGAAAAGACAGGATAGTTTTTATCTATGCTAGGAACTGTGCGGGTGAAACCCGAGACTGTTTATCTTTTAAACCACGATACTAAGGCGTAACTTAGGCTACTTTTATTTTAGAATTTTTTCATAGCTAGTAATAAAAATATTTTTAATAAAGTGCCCGGTTGGCGATAGGCTTGCCACCTCTCACATTTGTGGGACCAAGTATCTTCGGCTAATCGTGGGTGCACTTGTTGTACCTCTGCCTACCCCTTCGGGGATATGGGCGTGAAGATACTTATTTTTAATATATTTAAAGTTACTACCTCTTTCCTCATGAACGCGTAGAGGTATTAAATTGAAACTCATATCAAATACTCAAGTCGACAATACCTTTACGCTGTAACAATATCAAAGTTTGTACGGAACCCTCGATGCAGGAGTCCAACTCGCACTTGACCGGATTTTTAACTCCCGACGCAAATCTAGGGGTGTTATGAGTTTCTGTTGTGTATCTGTGTATATATGAATGTAACCATGTGAACTAGAATGTAACCATGAGAGCTCCTAAACTAAATAAGATAAACTAATTGAAGTTAACGGCAGAGATACAAATAAGAAAACCTAAATTTATGCCATATTGTTTTACATATCGCCTACTTAAAAATATTGATTTAGATTCATTTTAGTTAGATATTAGCTTCATCCCATGGTGTAACATATTAAATTTAACAGATTTCGATATTATGGTACAAGTTTTTAATTCAAATATGAGATTTTACTTCAAATATTCAACTTATATGCTCCTATGAAAAGTATGACTATAGAAGGAAAGACCCATCCGTGGATTACAAACACTGTCCGTGAAATGATTAAATTCCGTGATAAAGCTTTCAATCGTTATTGCGACACTGTATTAGAAACGCATGGGCAGTATTACAAAGAGCTCAAAAGTTCGGTCCACAATATATAGTAAAAAAAACCTATTTCACACAGCATATTAATTATAATTTGAATAACTCAGCTGCTTAGTGGAAAAACATTAAGAAACATATAGATTTTGCAGGTCGATCTTGCTCCGGGATCCCAGACCATCATCAGGACGTAGACAAAATTAATAACAATTTTTGTAATGTTTCTGGTAGTAGCACAGCTGGAAATTGACTACTTCGATTCAAATAAAATTGGTGATTTTTCTTTTGACTTGAAAACGGTGGATGAGGGGTCACTAGCAAAAGTTATTAGATCTCTTAAATTAAATGCTCAGGGAATTGACCGCATTACACTTGACATGCTTATACTTGCACTTCTACATATACTACCTGTGATTACTGCAATAATTAGTGCGTAAATTCGATCCTCCACTTTCCCCGAGGCTTGGAAAAGAGTTATAGTGACATCTCTACCTAAGTCAAATAATGTCTCGGAATTTAAAGATTTGCGTCCCATCAGTATCTTACCGTGCCTCTCTAAGATACTAGAAAAGATAGTGAGCATACAACTTGTCGACTACGTTGAAAGCAACAATTTATTACCCATCTCACAATCAGGTTTTTGAAAGTCGCGTAGCATGGTAACTGCTCTTGCTAATGTGGTAAATGATATCCTAGAAGCTCAAGATCAGGGCAAGGGATCCATACTAGTACTCCTTGATTATTATTCAAGAGCATTCGACTCCATAAATATTCCTTTACTTCTATCGAAACTGCACTTCTATCGGTTATCACCTACCACAATTGAGTGGTTCTCTAGTTATTTGAGAGGTCGAAGCCAGGTCGTCACTATTAATAACTGTAACAGGGTTAAAATACAGTCCGCTCCGCAAAAAGTGGCAAGAGGTGTTCCACGGGGATCTATTCTTGTTCCAATTCTTTACATCTTATGTACAACAGTAGGAAAATTGAATTCTGCAAATACCATCTTTATGCGGATGACATACAACTCTATCTATCATTTGATCCAAGTGATGCCAATAGTGCTATCAAACACATTAAAAAAGATCTAAGTAATATCGCCCAATGGTCAAAAGCTAATAGCCTGGTTCTAAATCCGGCAAAATCTAAATACATTATACTCGGATCAAAAAAAGCAAACAGATTGTGTCAATGAGAAAAATTTGTAATATCAATCGTTGGAGAGCCAGTGGAACGCGTCTTGGAGGCACGTAACCTAGGTATGCTTATGGAGAGTACACTCCGTTTTGAAAAGCACGTACTCGAGATTTTACACAATTGCTTTTATAGACTTAAAATATTGTACCGTGTGTGTGACTTTTTGAGTGATATCCTGCGTATCAAGCTCTGTGATTTGCTGGTTTTGTCTAAATTTAACTACGCAGACGCTGTGTATGGGCTTAGGTTGTTGCCTAGAACTGCTCAAGTAATACAACAACTACAGAATGCATGTGCTAGGTATATATTCAATATCCCCCCAAGAACGCACATTAGTCCATATCTGAACAGGACAAATATTTCACGAATATCTCTACGGCGTCAACTTAATCTTGCAACATTAATATTAGGGGTAATTAAAAGTAGGAAACCCGAATACCTTTTTCAAAAATTGAACTGGAGAGGAGATGATTGCTCTCAAGTCGCAAGAGCAATAAGTTGGGTCTTAAAAGTACCAAGACATTGCACAGCGGCCTTTCGTGGGAGCTTTATGTATGCAGCCACGATGTGTTCGAACAATTTACCTCCTCTCTGCCTCTTCAAGAAATAAATTCAATCCACGGATTTTAACATAAATTGAAAAATATGCTTTTATCATACCAGAAGAATGATTGGAGTGCTAAGGGTCAGGCTGACTTAGCACCTTATTGCAATAGATGGCTTGCAAACCTTAAGCTATAGATTTAATGACATACACAACTATCTTTTCGACTTCTGATTTTTTCTTCTGACGACTTCAGCGACTTTGTCCGAGAGACCCGTACACAAATGTGTAATACGTGTGTATGTATGTATGTATATGTATATGTGTATGTACGTATGTATATATATACGCACGCCAATACAAAAACAAGTACTGGCTTAACAACAGTATTTAGTTGACGGAGCTTCGTTGCACGGGATTCCTTTTTATGAATGTGTTACTTGGAAGCAATTTATTATTTATTTATTAACTATTAAACTTATTTTATATTTATTTACACATTCTGGTAGTGACTAACTTTCCATGAATGCACTTAAATTTGAGCTATGTACTAACATTGGAATGGCATGGCATTAGCTTGACGCAGAAATGCAGGCTCGTTTTGCGTTTTCTATCACATTTATCATAGAGAGTGTTTCGACGAGTTGTTCGGATTCATTTCTGCCGCTGAATTCCATCGTCGGATACCGCGTAAAAATTTAAAGTTCTACCCTCACCACCTCGATGTTTCGCATCCACAACCAATTTTCTCTACAATTTCTGTTTTACACTACTCCATTACTGGCTGGGGTATTTCCGAATGAATAGTGCTTGGGTCCCTTCAAGAAAAAGAGCTTACTTATTATTAAAAGGACGATAACACAACAGGAAGACCTCTGGTATTTTTGTATATAGATTTTGTAATCTAACTTACGAGAAGACACTAAAATATAATGGCGGCATTATATGTGAATATGAGGGGTCAGTTTGCTTCCTATGTCTGTACTCTGTGTGCTAGCTCACATGTCTTTTTATACTAAAATTGTTTAGATTGGGAAAATTCTCGCGAATAAACAAGAAGGTCACAGGTCATTTGATATATATGACCATTAATGCATGAATTCGGTGATATTGGGTCATTAGGGTTATACATATAGTTGATAAGGCTATTGATAAATAACGTGAATTGATGGAATTCTTGATTTATTATTTTATTGTGATGTTTTTAGTAACGAAAATTTACAAACCAAAGATAAGAAGACTAAATCAATGAAATGGGCTTAAAGTGAATATACAGCAACGCATATGACATATTAGGTATTGTAATACTTCTTAAAACTAATCTCACTGCTTGCGTAAGGTATGAATAAATATTTTTAAAATTTTAAATATTTTTTAACTTTGAATCGAATTTCGGTAGAGATATAACTAAGTAATAAAATTAATTATTTAACAATGCTATTAATCGTGTTATTAAGTGAGTCAATATTGTTATTAACTTAAGGAAGACATTTTTGATACTAACAATGTAAAAAAGTTTAAACAAAAAGATAATAGGAAACAACCGTAAGTACTTAATGACAAAAACATTATGACTAAAAAGAAAATTAATAATCTATTGAATTAATTTTGTTTCAAAGTAACCCATATTGATATGAAGTGAAGAAATACATAAAAATAATCGAAAAATAAAAAAATACTTCAAACAAAAAATAATTTCAAACAACTATATCAATATCAATCAAAGTTAAGTAATCTTTTTCATGTTCTTTTCGACAGTGAATGTAGTGGTTGCGGTTCGCGATAGTATTTGTCGTAAATTCCATCCCAAAAGAGAGCTCTATCGCGTAATGCAGGACATTTAAGTGATATTATATGATCTAAAGACATATGAGGTCTGGATATGTATGAGCACCAACAGGTTGCCAATTTGATAAAGAAGAATTTACAGGAATCGCATTTCTGAAAAAATAAACTGTGAAAGTTTGCATTAATGTGAATTTAATAATATATACTTCGACGACAAAACTCATTTACACTCTTTCCTACACATTCATTTTAAACATGCAATAGAAGTCAACCTTAGCTAAATATTAATTTCTTGTTCAAATTTGTGTGCCTATAATAATGGTAATAAATACGATCACGACCATTATTCTTTCAGACAGACTAAAAAGTCTACAACAAAATATTTGAAGTGCGAGTAAAGAAACTTCATCGATATTGATTTATTTCTTATTTAACGTAATGCATTTTAAACCTCCGACGCAAAACGACTGGCGTTATAAGTTTCAGGTATGAATCTGTGTGTCTGTCCGTGGCATCGTAGCCACATGAGTAGATAAGTCGTAGCGGCCTAGCGGATGGACCTATTTGATTGTGTTTTTTTTTATTGAAAGCCCTGATTTGCGAGATAGTTCTTAGCCGTTTCAAGATCACCAGCTCTTTTCTAACTGATGAAAGGAATTAAGCAACTCGTAAAGGCTTTATCAAAGCTAAATTTTGTATTATCTTACTTTATTGATATTGCAATTACATGGTAATCTTGACGTGATACTTTAAGATCCTCATTCGAAGATCATCAGCATCTATTTTACTGGCAATTTTCGTATATATATATATATATATATATATATATATATATATATATATATATATATATATATATATATATATATATATATATATATATATATATATATATATACTTTTTAACGACATTCTAATATGAGTTTGTACAAAAATTTGGCAAACTTGTGAAAGCTCAGTGTCAATGCAATACTATGGTACCATACAACTGAGCTCATGATGTAGCCTCGACGTAGAGACTGGAACTCTTTGATGCAGAGTTTTAACAAGACAATCTTGTTTGGACTCACTGGTTTTGTTGCTATAAGTACAAAGTTTGATTAGTGCCCATGACAACGAAGATCTGAAGATGAAGCTGAAAAAATGTTACCGAAACTCACGCGTAGAAAGTAGAAAGAGATAAGATGGTCAAGTTCGAACTCGATGGATTTTTTGATGACGTGTACTTTCCATAATATATAATGTCGAAGATCTGAAGATGAAGCCGTAAGTGTGCAAGTGTAACTCACAGATAGAAATTGCTAATATAGCGGAGTTTGGAGTCATTTCATTTGTTACAGAAAGTTCTTCCTCGTGATGATAAGGCTCTGAAGATGAAACCGAAAAAGTGATATTGAAACTCCAAGATTCCAGATCAAAAGGAGTTCATTGTAGTTGCACTACTAGATTTAATCTATTCAAATATACTATTTACAAATTGTTGCAGGATTTGAGTAATGACTTGTTGAAAAAATTGTCAGAAAAAAATAGGCTGATGAAACAGGAACAAAAATTCTACTCCAGGAAAAAAGTTAAAGGACAAAAGGAAGATAAAATCTAGTGACTTTGACTTTGGAGTTATAAGGAGGAAAATTCATGATTCAGTAAAGAAACAGATCCCATCAATACCTAAATTCATTTTAGAAGAAATTAATTTTTACAAGAAGCTGAAAACCCCTTCGAAATTTAAAAAAAGTATCTTCACGCCCGTATCCCCGAAAGGGTAGGCAGAGGTACAACAAGTGCACCCACGATTAGCCGAAGATACTTGGTCCCACTATGTGTGATAGGTGGCAAGCCTATCGCCAATCGGGCACTTTCCAATCCCGGGCAATGTTGTTTTTATCAGAAAACTGAAAAAACACATTTCTGAATTGCCCGACCCAGGAATCGAACCCGGGACCTCTGTGGTCAACTCCGACACCGGACCACTACACTTCGAAATTTGTTTCATAAAATTGGATTTAGGTGTATTTAAAGACACCGTTTGACATAAAAATCTTAATAGAAAAAAATAATTACCTGAATCATATCTGAGTTTTGCAAAAAATTAAGGAAAATGATTGAGGATAGAAAAAGCCAGTTGTATTTTTGCCTGGATATTGTTAGCTAAAGTGATAATATTGAAATGATATACACGCAAGTGGGCGAACATCATTTATGGAAAATGATATGCTTAAATCCAATGCGAAAATTGGAGACTACCACGACGAAACGGACAATGTTAATTTTAAAAACTGAGCGGCTGACATAACTTTCAAATTTAGAAATCATTATTAGTTTTTACAATACATTTTAATAAAAACGTAAGTATGTCCGTACTCCATAATACTATGGCATTAGAAAAAATACAAAATAGTAGCTACTTGATGATCATAAAAAAAAAACTCAATAGAGCCCAAGTTTTAATATTGAATATGTATACAAATATTTATATTTATACATAATATCTATTATATTTTCTTTTTCCCCGTGTTGATCCGAGTTCCTTTTTAGGGTTCCGAAGTAAAGTAGGAACCCTTACAATTTCGCTATGCCCGTCTGTCCGTCCGTCCGTCCGTCCGAGACCCTTACTACTAGAAAGCTGTAATTTGGCATGAATATACATATTAGTCACAATAGCAAAGTGGTAATATAAAATTTTGAAAATAATTTTTTTCAGGGTAGCTCCCCTACATGTAAAGTGGGAATGTTAATTTTTTTTCTCACGTACCTCATCATGTGGGGTATCACAAATTATTTAAAATTTTACGCAAAATAGTTCGCTATGCTGGTCTAGATGTCACTGCACACAAATAGATCACGCTAATATAGCTAGCTAGTGGCTATTTCATTAGATAATATTCTGTATATTTTTCTAATTCTGGGCTCTGTAGAGGGGGCAAACGACCAGATGGTGCACCTGATGGTAAGTGATCACCGCCACCCATGGACATCCGCAATACCAGGGGTATTGCAGCTGCGTTGCCGGCCTATTAAAAAGAATAAGCTCGTTTCTTGAAAGTCCCTAAGTCGTATCCATTCGGAAACACCCCCGAGGGTAATTGATTCCACAAAGGAGTAGTGCGAGGCAAAAAGTGTCGACAAAACGCACTTTGCTCGTCCAAAAGCAAGACGGTCAGTTTCGCAGTAGCGATCTTTTGTAGTGATGGGTCGTTGACATATTTTTCGTCGACGCAACGAGACTGTTTATTGTAAAGGATAAACTACTTGAAAAAACAGTTTAATTTTCGACTAGTTTACTTCCTAGACTGAATATGATTATTACGTTGTAGTTATCTTTTTACTAAGATGTTAACTGTTTATAGAAATGAACTGAACTTCTCTTCATACTTTTTCCAGGCATAGAACTGGCAGTTTAGAAAATTTATATTTAAAAGCATTTTCTCTTTTCTGCTTGATGATGGAAATAGAACAACTTGCAAAGACCTAATCGATGCGTAACATCGTATTCTCCAATTATCATATTGTAACGGTATGGTAACCTTGACCTGATGCTGCAGCTTATCTAATAACCTTTTATCCTTTAGCTCTTAGGGCTAAATTTCTGACAAATTTATCAAGAGTATTCTCCCATAAACAGACAAACTAAACTTTAAAACTCTATTTATATTGATTGTATTAACAAAATTTTGCCAGCATTAGTAAGTTGCCAGTGAGGCGACTAATGTAAAGCCACTATTATGTTATCCAGCACCAGACTAAACTTCTAAAATTTCTAACTATTAGAGCCAAACTAAAAGTTACTTTTACAGACCACATGAATACTAATAGACACGCCATTGGGAAGGAAATTCTCTAACTCCTCCTATCACTGTCAAAAAGTCATTAAATTGTAGATATATTATATCGTGAAATAATAGAAATAAATCAAGTTGTGCGGTTTTATCGTACCGAATGAGATGACAAGATTTATAAAATAAAATATCCTTGGAGTGATTTTATTTCATCGGTATTATAACTCTGTATTTCTGTATGTAAATGCAAGCTACACAGACAAACTACAAAATTGTCTTGAAAGACAATTTAATTCGTGGTATTTTAAATGGATAGAAATAACAACAACAAGTGTAATTAAGTATGTATTAGTAGTATTAGTTCTCTTATGAAATACATGAGGTATAAATTTTTGCTTAGTCATTAATATTCTTACTTCTAAAAGTTATATTATTATTTGCGTAAGTTATGTTATAGATTACAGGGTAAAAGATAATATCGCCACATTGAATCAACAATACAAAACTCAACGGTATAAGCGCTGACTGGCTGTCAAACAAAATTAGTGCTAAAACATATACATAATTATGTAAAAATATTCCATATTTTGTGTCGAATTTCTGTAGAGACCTGACTAAGTAGTGAGATTGGTTGTTTTGCAATAATTTGAATCAATATTTTGAGTAAAAGCACATATTTTTTGATATTTTTAACAATAAAAACCGAAAAAAATGTACATTACTTACTATAAACAAAATAATAGTAGCAAAAAAATCATAAGTAGTGACGATACATTGATATATTATTAAATTAATTTAGTAGTTAAGTAAATCAACATTGTAATTAACATCACTGTTAAATTCATTCTTGATCCTTTTGAAGGTGAAGGTGGTGGTTGCGGTTCGCGATAGTATTTGTCGTAGATACCATCCCAAAAGAGAGCTCTATCACTTAATGCGGGACCTCTTAGTGATATTGTACGATTTAAAGACATATGAGGTGATCTGTAAGCACCAACTGGGTGCCAATTTGGTAAATTCGAACCTGCAGGAATCGGCTTTCTGTAAAAAATGTTTTACTTTAGTAATTGTATGTTCAGTTGGCATTTATTTATGCTTTGACAACTAATCTATATACAAATTTTCTTTTCCTACAATATTTTAAACATGTGACAGATTCTCATTAATTATAAAATCAAAGTTTTTCCTAATTTTGAAAATACGTTATTTTTAATAAAACTAAACTTTTAGTCAATGAGTAAAAGTAATAAATTTGTAATTTTGCAAACATTTAATAAAAAACATCAATAATAACCAGCCAAGTGTCCGTCGAGCCAAGCACAATTTAGAGTTCCGCAGTTGCCTATTATTACGTACAATAATACGAGTAAGAATAGAGACCATATTAAACCAACAATACTGGATTCTAACAAAAATTAGTACTTAATATTTCACAAACGGATCGAAAAACATTTTCACAAACTCACTATATTTTTTTAAATACTAACCTATTAAATGATATCCCACAATTTGGAATACCTGAGAGAAAAAAAAAAAATATATATATATATATATATATATATATATATATATATATATATATATATATATATATATATATATATATATATATATATATCGGATAATTTCGGCTTCGTAAAGCGTTATCTCTGTCCCACACTACCTATGTGACGTTTAGTCAGTCGTTGTTCAAGTACGATAGAGTGCAGTCGCGTCCCGATCAAAATATATATATATAGAGTTGATAACACCCACAAATTTAAATAATTTAAAGTTGTAATATGGCATCTTTCGGAAAAAGAGGGAAACCTTTACGAGGTCAGTCACGTGAAATTATCTACAATATTTATAAATACTTTGTAAGCGAAGCTGATAGATTTAAAAAAAAAGTAGATGAAAATGTAAGTTGTTATTTTAAGAAGATTCAAGAGCGAGTTGCAAATGCCACTGGAATTTCAAGAAGAACTTTGAACAATATATTAAACGAAGTCAGTACTGAAACACATTCGACTGAAATTAAGTTCAGCACTCCAAAAAAAGGGAGACCAAAAAAGCAATTTCGTTTGGATATGGACGATTTTGATTACGATGTTGTTCGAAGAATGGTGTATGATTTTCACTTACGATTTAATGAACTGCCAACAATAAAATCATTAAAAGCTAAGTTATCTGAAGCTATTAATTACAATGGGTCTGAAAAAACGTTGAGAAAAATACTTCATGACATGGGATTTCAGTTCACTAAAATGGAAGATAATCGAAAAATTCTAATGGAAAAGCACGACGTTAGTCTCAAACGAATGGAATACCTTGATAAAATACGCAAATTTCGCGAAACAGGAAAAAATATCGTCTACATGGATGAGTCATATATACATGCATCCCACACTAAAGGGAAATCTTGGAGTGACGATAAGAAAAAAGGAGTAAAAAAGCCAATTTCAAAAGGTCAACGTTTGATAATAGTTCATGCGGGAAATGAAAAAGGCTTTGTACCCGGTGCTTTTTTAACGTATAAATCCACGGACACTACAGGTGACTATCACAATGAAATGAATAACGATAACTATGAGAAATGGCTGGTTAACCAATTAATCCCAAATATACCCAGTGATTCTGTTCTAGTTATCGACAACGCACCCTATCACAACAAGTATGTTGAGAGACCCCCCAACTCAAACACCATTAAACGGGAAATGATCAACTGGTTAAACAGACATGAAATTCCAGTTGATCCAAAATTAACAAAAACCCAGATTTACGCTATTATATGTCAGCACAAGGAGAGGTATACAGAGTTTTCTGTGGACAAAATACTTGCCGAACATGGGCACACTGTGTTGCGATTGCCACCATATCATCCGGATTTTAATCCAATTGAAAATATATGGTCTCAACTGAAAGGCTATGTAGCCTCTAGAAATGTGGGTATGAACTTAACTACAGTAAAAACATTATTGACTGAAAAAGTAAACATGATCGGCGCTGAAGAGTGGAAAAAGGTTTGCGATCATGCAATCAAATGTGAGAATGAATATAGAAGCATTCAACACAGTTTAGACAATTACACTGATAGATTAGTAATAAATACGGCTGATAGTGACAGTGATATTGACCTCTTTGAGAGCACAGATAGTGAAATGGAAGTAATTGAGAATTAGAATTATTATTATTTTTATTGCAATGTCTCATTTTAGCAATAGGTATAATGGTGTTTATTATGTACACTAAAGCTGTAATGTTCCAAAATAATTAAATACGTAAACATAATGTAAAAATGTTTTTTTATTTTATTTTACCCCAACCTAAAGCCATCACTTATAGAAAAATTAGTGTATTTTATACAAAGAATAAAAATATCAAAAGAAGCAAATCATAGTTGTTTTAACAGCTCCTAATAGGTACCGGACTGTTTGTATTTTGTGCGACAGAGATAACGCTCTACGAAGCTGAAATTAGCCGATTGTCTCTTTCCAAAGGTCGATGTGCAATATTTATCGCCGGGTACTGTATATTCGAATCAAATTACAGATTTCTAGTATAAATAACTTCTGAGCTAGGCTGCGAATGGACAGACGAACAGACATGACGAAACTATAAGGGGTTCCTAGTTGACTTCGGAACCCAAAAGTGAACTTTGTTACGGTCGTCGTAAAGTTTTTATAAAAATAAAATTAACACCATTATGTGTTTGTATGCATGCAATGATACCTCACAATTTGGAGTACCTGAGAAAAAAAATAACATATCTACTTTATGTTTACTGGAGGCACCTTAAAAATATTTTTCAAGATTTTATTTTACCACTTTGTCAGTGTAACTAATACGTATATTCGAACCGAATTACAGATTTCTAGTATAAATAACTTCTGAGCTAGGAGTCGAATGGACAGGCGCACGGACATGGCGAAACTATAAGGATTCCTAGTTGACTTCGGAAGCGGAACCCTAAAAGTGAACTTTGTTACAATCGTCGTAAAGTTTTTATAAAAATAAAATTAACACCATAATGTGTTTGTATGCATGCAATTAAAGGCAAATCAGCGTTCTCTTTTTAGGTTTCCAAAGTAAACTAGGAACTTTTATAGTTTCGTTATGTCCATCCTTTCGTCCACACGATGGCTCAGAGATCCTTTGTACTAGAAAGCTGTACTTTGGCACATCAACATAGTGGTAACATAAAATCTTGAAAAAAATTTTTTTTAGGGTAGCTCCCCTATATATAAAGTAGGGATGTTAATTTTTATTTCACGTACCCCACTGTGTGGGATAACGTTGGATAGGTTTTGAAAAAACATTTTAAGTTTGTGAAAATTAAAAGTTTTGCACTTCTAGCTAATCGGAACTATTTGAATTTCGAATGTTATATTTTTAAAACGTTGCAACATTCTTAGTAATTCTTAGTAATAAAAAAAAACAATTGGCGGGGAATGATTTGTCAATTGTTTTTTTATTACACATCAAAGTTCTACGTACGCAACTGTAACAGACTTCATCTATCCCTTAAGAGGTTTAGTGTAATAAAAGAAAATAATAAGAATCTATACTATTTTTTTTTGTTAAAAATATGTCTGAATTATGTTTAATAAATAATATCAATGGAATTAAAGACGAAAATAAATAAAGAAAACTAATTCTCAATAATATATAAGACCTAAGATATAAACATATAAAACCTTAAAAAGAGAATGACAGGAAAGAAAATTGGAGGATAGAAAAAACTAATGGGGGGATTGAAAAAAAATGGAAAAATGGAGAGAAAACGGGGGATTTGTTTTAAAGTTCTGGGCGTTATAAAAGAGATTCTTCGTTTGAGACAATAATATAGATATATCAGGGATATTCCGGAGTGTAAATAATAATATAAATACTCTTAATGTGAGAAAAGATAGGAGGAAAAGGGATTGGTAAAAATTTTATTGATCAAAAACCGTGAGTATGTAGAATAGGGATTTATTCAGGGATTACGTATGTACTTGTGCAACTTCGTATTTGATATGGTAGTCGTTGGGTTTATTTAAATCTAGCAGTATTGGTAGAATGTAGTTTTATTAGAAGGTAAATCTTTTGAATGCTGTCTATACAACTTTAATAAACATATTACCAATAAATATGTGATTAGGTTTACAAGAATGAAATTGTGCAAAATGTTGTGTAAAGGTGGATCGATCCTTGACTGAGTGAAGAATGTTTGTTGTATGAAGAAAGGAAATTATTTATTTTAAGGAATAGCTGTTGAAAAGATGTTTAATAACATAGGAGAAACGTGGACTTGTTTGCTTTATAGAAATTGTGTGATATTATTATTAGAGAAGTCTATTTTGATTTTAGGAAAATAAAACCATAATTTATCCTGTTATTTAAATGGTCTTTTCTTTCCATAAAAATGTGAGCAATGGTTGTGGAGCAATTGCTGTCTTACAGTTTTGCAGCAGGGCTGCTAATCAAGACGCAGGATAAATCGGAATTCTAAACAACACAGGTGATGTAGTTTTCCAATTTAAATTAAATTAAGTTTGTATAACAATACAAGACTACAATTTAAGTTTGTATAACTATACAAGACTAAGTAATGGCTTTACTTTATCAAATTTCAGTGCTTGACGGATAACAGTTTATTAATTAATTAGGAAATGGATTTATGGACTTAATTATATGTTTATAGATTTCATCATCGGTATTTAAAGGAAACCCATTGTCTTTAGACACTATTATTATTATACCTATACCTTGCAAGTGACTAAGATTGCTATGTTTGTTAATTTTCATATAATATAAAGAAAAGGCTTTATATTATCAAATTTCAGGACATGTTGGCAAGACAGTTTATTATTTAACTAGGAAATAGAAATAAATGACTTAATTACTTTATATTATACCTTTATCGTCGGCATTTGGAGGAATCCCGTTGTCTCTAGACACTTATTATTGCATCTATACCTTACAATTGGCTAATATTGCTATGTTTGTTTATTTTTCACAGGAATAAGTAATGGCTTTGCATTATCCAATGCCAAAAGCATGTTGGCTAAATAGCTTATTAACTAACAAGGAATAGATTTATGTGCTTTAATTGTTTATACTATACTTTTACCATATGCATTTGAACTATCATTATTGCATCTTTACCTTACAAATGGCCGATATTGCTATGTTTGTTTATTTTTCATAGGAGTAAGAAATGGCTTTGCATTACCAAATTCAAAAGCATGTTGGCTAAATAGCTTATTAATTAGGAATAGATTTAAGTGCTTTAACTACTTTAAATTATACTTTTCATCTTCGTCATTTTGAAGGAATTCCATTGTTAGATACTAATACTACTGCACCTGAATTAATATTATCAACTAGTTTCAACGTACAACCCGCAACATTATAGAAGCGAATCCCGCTGGATCACTAGATTTTCCCGGGATAATAAATAGCCTATGTGCTAATTCAAGTCATCAACTATCTGTGTGTAAAATTTCATTCAAATCCGTTTCGAAGTTTTGCGTGCGGTTTTATCTTTTAAAATCTACTAACTGGTGATAACTACCACATATCTTTATAGATGAGAACCGGCTAGGAAGTTCCTAGAATAATTTCCATAGTACAGTTGATCCTGCTTGTTATTTAAACTTTAGGGATCGAGAGCTGATTCCTTTGGAGCCTTCGAGGCCGCGTGAGGGTGACTTCTTAGCTGTCGTCGGAGCTGAAGGCAGAGCTACTGTAGGTTTGTTGCAGAGTTGGTGGTACGGCAAATACGATTTTAATTTCTGCATTGTTATAATTTTGGGCAGTTATAAGTTTTTTTTTATGAAGGAACAATTAGGTGATAGGGTAGGGCGTGTAGATATTAGGTGGAAGAATTGATGCTTTAATATATTGAGGAATTTAAGGAATACTTTGTTTATTATTGACTTTCAATTAAAACTAGGTGATTCAAGCTTAGGAAATATTTATTATAGAAACTTTCTCTGATAAAATGATTACTTGAATTAATGCTTCAAATTGGATTAGGAGGAAATAGGAACTTTTAGGAATTGAAGGCAGAAGGACTGTTACTGTAGGAATAATATATTACAACCAATAAGTGGGGGCATAAATCTACACAAAATTCACACGAAAACCTACCTTAATATGAATTATTAAAATTATGAAATGTTAATACGAATTATTATATCCTATTATAAAACTAAATATTAACTAATACGTAAATTGATTGCATAGGCCAGTCTCTTAAAATCAAATCTTCATAAAACATTATTTTATTTACAATCAAATTTAAAACCGAGTACAAATATTAAACGAGATAATCACAAACTAATACAAATTACTCTCTTCGTGTCTAACAAAGGAATAATTAATATGAACTGAATTGTTGAATTAAATTTGGAGCGAGAATCTTAAATGACTTTAATAAAGCTTCAGGGAGTTAGAGTACAAGAGAGGAATGAATGAACTTTAGTCCAAACGTATTATGTTTATTTAACCATATTTTGTATAAATTATTTACTTAATTTAATTAATTATTTATTTATTTTTATTCTTATTTTATATTATTTATATAGGGATTTAGGAGGATAGGAATTATAATATTAAACTTCTTTATCAAATTAATTCTTTTGGATAATTGAAATATTATTGTTTATAGTGACAGTGCATAACAGATCTTTTAGTAAGATAGGAAGTTTACTAAATAAATCTGAAATTAAGGTTAATTACTAATTTTGGATTAGATATTTTTACCTTTTACCTTGGTAAATAGATCATGTCATCTTCATCTCACGGGAATATCGACTTTACGAAGGCAACAAGTTGTGCTGGGTGTATCTATATAAAGACATACATGTAATGTTGTCATTATGGTCATCTTCTCTTCACCAGTGCAGACACACGGTTAATATGCCCCTCTGTCGTGAGCAAGGTGTTTGGGGCGATAACCCAGATAAACACCCAACTATACCGCCAAGCAAAGTTGATCCATTTTCATATCTAATCATCTCAGACATGAACTATTTTACAGAACTAGAGTTATTTGTCTAAATTGTTTATCTGTATATATTCATGTATTAATCTGGATTCCATGATTGAATCTCTACATCATAAGGATTGTACAAATGAACTTTACTTATGATTATTCGGGTGGCTAGACGTTTCATAATACTGTTCACTTAAAGCAACAATAGATCTAATAAGCGTTGATTTCTAAAAGTTCAGACCTTATTAAATTCTGAAATTTGATTAAATAGAAATTGAAATAAGTGTAATAGAACTCTAATAGTCAGGAGAAGATATAAATAACTTAGTTTCATTGGAAAACGAGTATAAGACGAATTGTTTGGATTCTAAGATGTATTGAGTATTCAATTACAATATTAAAGAGTTCAAAGATCTTACTAAATTTCATCTATAACTTCAAATTCGATTAATAAGTAATATTTCATTGCTTGTGGTGACTATAAATTATTAGGGTTATAGGAGGAAATTTGACTATAATATCTTTAGAACAAAGGTTAATTTCTCGTTCAGTAATAATTTATTTTAATTATTTGGCTTTTTGATTGGACCATACCTTCGTCACAAGGTAGTGTCGGCTTTGCGAAGGCATCAGGGTTGTATGCATGTCGCATGCATTGTGTATATCTATATAAAGACACACATGTAATGTTGTCGTTATGGTTATCTCCTCGTTACCAGTGCGTGGTATTCGGATAAGTCCTACCGCAAACAGTGTATTCAGAGGGTTAACCCAGATAAACACCAACTATCTAACGCCTAGCAAAGTTGGTCTATTTACATAACCAATCAAATCTTCAACCAGGTATGAGCTACATCACAGAGCTGGATATATTAAATTGCTTGTTTTAATGTATTTTTATACATTAACCTGAGTTCATTTGACTTTCGTCATAAGGATTATCTTAATTGATTTTACTTATGAAATTTTTATGATTTGGACTATTTGAAGTTCATTGCGAGCAATGATTACTTTTATATATGTTTATTTATCGCGTACCGGCTATTAATGTTTCGGTATTGTGATTGAAGACAACATATTATCTTGTCTTAGTTTTGTCAAGTAATTGTTAAAACAAACTTGCACAAACTTTAATTGTAAACTTGAGAATTATATTTATTATTTGGCTTTTTGACTGTGCTCAATACAAATGATGCACCTTTGTCATGCCAATATTTATTATTACTGGCTGTTACTAAAATAACAACAGTATATAATTTTATCAACATTTACTTACTTCAAGTCAATGCTTAATTGTATACTTGAGAAATATATTTATTATTTGGCCTTTTGACTGTGCTCAATACAAATGATGCACCTTTGTCATGCCAATATTTATTTATTAATTTGTTACTGTTTGTTACTAAAATAACAACAGTATATACTTTATCAACATTTATGTACTCCAAGTCAATGCTATCTCAAACTTGAGTATTTTATATATTATTTTAATTATTTTACTTTGATCAAGTCAATGCTTAATCGTATACTTGAGAATTATATTCATTGTTTGGCCTTTTGACTGTGCTCAATACAAATGATGCACCTTTGTCATGCCAATATTTATTTATTATTTTGTTACTGTTTGTTACTAGAATAACAACAGTATATATTTTTATCAACATTTACTTACTTCAAGTCAATGCTTGATTGTATACTTGAGAAACATATTTATTATTTGGCCTTTTGGCTGTGCTCAATACAAATGATGCACCTTTGTCATGCCAATATTTATTTATTATTTTATTAAACTGTTTGTTACAAAAATAGCAACAGTATATATTTTTATCAACATTTGCTTACTTCAAGTCAATGCTTAATTGTATACTTGAGGAATATATTTATTATTTGACCTTTTGGCTGTGCTCAATATTAATGATGCGCCTTGGTCATGCCTATACTCATCAACTTCCAAACAATGTGTTTGATGTTAAGTTGTTGTCTTAAAATAATAGATGTCGCTGAACAATATTACATCGTGGTAGTATTTTGTATAGTTTATATTAATATTAGTGATACACTTCATTGTTATGTTGCTTACGCCCTCCTGGTGGCAGACTGTTGTATTAAACGATAGTTATTGAAACCAGTGTTTTTTTTGAAGTAAAAGGCAACGGCTTGGTCCTCAAACATTGGTCCTATCCGAGCGGATTGCAGCGCCAAGTGTGTTGGCTGTATTCTGAAAGCCTTATTTTTGAAACACGCTAATTCATCAAGGTGGGATGGTGAATTCAGAATTGTTGTTATGTTGAATGAAGTACTCTGAATGTACAGAGTTACAGAATACAGTACCAAAGCACTAACAATTAGCACTGGATGGATGTACGAATCCGATGAGTTATCTACGCCAAGCGGAGTGATCTAATAAGGAGTATAAACGGAGTGGCGTCACAATAACAAATTTGGTTTGTGAAGTTTAAAACTGTGAGTACATTTTAAAGTTTATATACAGAAGAATTTCAACTTAGAATTTGGAGTTTGAACCTTGTCATCATAAAAGTGATAGTGTTAAAGACTTGTGAAATTTTTAAACTCAGCTAGTTTAGGACTTAAAATAGTTTATGAAATTTGGTTCAGACGGGAGATCTATGCCCGATTTCTGAGTGAATTAAAATTTATCAAACACTTAGAAAATTTTCCAAAATTTATTTTGACTTAGAAGCTTTTTGATTTAATTTGCCTTAGTAAGATATAATAAAATGGAGTTATTTAAAATTCAAGAAGATCTAAGATCACAATTAAACAAAGTCAAAGTAAATTATAGAAAATGTTCCAAGGAACGATTGACTAAGCAGTATGTCGAAACTAGATTACAACAGATAGAAGATAAGTGGATAGATTTTACTAAGAATCATTATCAAATATTGAAATGTAAAGAAGATTATAGTAAGTCACCATATTTTGTTAATGATATTTTTAGTGAAACTGAGGAATTTTATTTGGACTTTAAAGCTGAACTAAAGTACGTGTTAGATAAATTTAGTCAGTCTATTCCACTAGCTTCTACTTTAAAAGATTCAATTCCTAGCAATGGTACGAATGTAAAATTGCCAAAAATTACGATACCAACATTCAGCGGAAAATATACTGAGTGGCCTTCATTTAGGGACTTATTTGTATCACTGATTCACAATAATGGATCTTTGGATAAAGTACAAAAAATGCATTATCTAAAGAGCCATCTTTCAGGAGAGGCCGAACAACTGTTAAGACATGTTCCGGTTACATCAGATAATTATGATGAATGTTGGTCTAATTTACAAGACAGGTATAATAATAAAAAATATTTGTCAAACTGCTTGTTAAAAAGATTTTTTAATCAAACTAATATACTCACAGAATCTTCTTTTGCCATTAAAGAACTACTGGATACATCTGTTGATACTTTAAATGGAATAAAACATCTTGGCATTGATATAACTTCTTGGGACGTTATTGTAATTTATGTTATGTGTTCAAAACTTGATAATGAATCACGAAAACTTTGGGAATCTAAAATTAGCAATTCACCTGATTTGCCAAAATTTTCTGAATTCAAAGAGTTTTTAGAGAGTCGTTTTCGGTCATTGGAATTCTTGGACACTAAGTCAAAAATAAGTAAAACATCTTTTAATTTTAAACCCAAGGTTCATCATGTTATTAATGCCACAGAATCCAGTTCACAAACCAAAAGGGTGACGTGTCCTTTTTGCCAGGGTGACCACAAAATAAGTCACTGTAAAGAATTTGCTAAAGTAGATGTAGATGCACGACGTAACTTTATACAATCAAGTGGGTTATGTTTTAATTGTTTTGGTACCAACCACTCGATTAAGTATTGTCGCCTTAACGTTAGTTGTCGTATATGCAGAAAGAAACACCACTCCTTATTACATGCTAAGTCTGTCTCAACTTCAGCCACGCCATACACAGAAACTAAGCCAGTGGCTGAGGCTAGCGCTACTGTTTCTAACAAAAACGTAGCGGAGGGTGAAGCCAATTACAGTCCAATTAATACATATTTCTCTAAGGAGAATATTCATACTGAAGTGTTGTTAGCAACGGCTGTTATCAAAGTAGAAGCTAAAAATAAATACTACCAATACTTGAGAGCTTTGATCGATCAAGGCTCTCAAGCATCATTTATTACAGAGTCAGCCGTGCAGTTGCTTGGCCTAAAGAAGATGCCTTCTGTAAACGTGATAACAGGATTAGGGAGAGAAACAGGTTCAGTCACATCGAAATTTATAGTTAGTTTTAAAATGCAATCTCTCTATAATCCAAACTTTACCACTCAAGTAACTGCTTATGTATTAAGTAAACTCACTTCATTTCTGCCTTCGAAGGAATTAAAGGATTACAGCTGGCCCAAAATTGAAAATTTACAATTAGCAGATCCTGACTTTGGTAGGCCAAATAAGATTGATATCTTATTAGGTGCAGAAATATATGGTCAAATAGTTGAAGAAGGTTTAATCAAAGGTCCTCCTGGAGCTCCAATAGCACAAAAAACATCTCTAGGATGGATTCTTTCAGGCCAAATACAACCAAAGTTGGATCCAATTCATTGTCACCATATAGCTATAAGCGTAGATTCGCATAACAATGACAGTGAATTAATTAGAAAGTTTTGGGAGATTAAGTCAGAATACAGCCATATTGATAAAAAGTGTATTTTGTCTGAAGAGGAAAAACGATGTCAAGAGTTTTATAAAAATACCACCTCCAGACATGCATCAGGGCGGTACATAGTCAAATTACCGTTCAAAGACGATGATCCTAAATGCAAATATGGCCATTCTGAACAGATTGTTACAAAGAGGTTTTATTTATTAGAAAAAAGGTTGTTTAAGGATCCAGATCTCAAATCAGAGTATTCAAGAGTAATTCATGAGTATTTAGATTTAATCCACATGCAAGAAGTACAAGCTGAACCACAGGTTGGGATCAAAGCTGTGTATCTTCCACACCACGCTGTAGTTAGAAATGATAAGACTACTACCAAGGTTCGTGTCGTTTTTGATGCGTCATGTCGTGGGAGTAACGGCATTTCATTGAACAATGATTTAATGGTAGGTCCAAATCTTCAATCTGATCTTCGAACAATTATTATGAGATGGCGTCGTCATCCTATATGTTTAACGTCAGATATCGTCAAAATGTATCGCCAAGTAAAGGTAGAAGAGAGCGATACTGAGTTTCAGCGGATTGTGTGGCGTGACTCTCCAAATGATGAATTAAAACATCTTAAATTATTACGTGTCACATTTGGTACAGCCTCAGCGCCGTATCTAGCAGTCAGAACGCTACAACAAGTAGCATATGATGAAGGAGGGAAATACCCTATGGCTTCTGGAACAGTTATTGATGATTTTTACATGGATGACTTGATGACGGGACACGAAACTGTGTCAGGTGCTTTTCAATTATACCAAGAAATGAATGCTTTGCTCAAATTGGGAGGTTTTGAATTACAAAAATGGTCAAGCAATAATAAAGAGTTATTAGATAGAATGAGTGAAGAAAAGAATAAAGAAACAAAAAGCTTAGAAATAAAATGTGATCCCATTTTGAAAATTTTAGGGTTGATTTGGAATAGGGAAAAAGATCACTTTGAGTATTCTGTGCAACTTCCTAATTTGAGCAAACCAATAACCAAAAGAAAAGTCATCTCTGACATATGTCGATTGTTCGATCCATTAGGGTGGGTAGCACCCACTATAGTAATGGCAAAGATAATGATCCAAAAAATTTGGATTTCAGGAGTGGGTTGGGATGACCCATTACCATCAAACCTGCTTGACGAATGGTTTGATTATAGATCGAATCTATTACAGCTGACAGGGTTTACTTTGCCTCGTTGGATTCACACCCACTCAGAAAATAAATTAGTTGAGTTACATGGTTTCAGTGATGCATCTAATGACGCATACGCTGCAGTTGTATACATACGTGTTATTGATTGTAACGATACGGTACAGGTAAATCTACTCACCTCAAAAACTAAAGTAGCGCCTGTTAAACAAATCACCACGCCTCGTCTAGAACTATGTGGAGCAGTGTTGACTGCCAAGTTACTTAAGGAAGTAGGCGAAACTTTGAATGTACCAAGGAAAAATATTTATGCATGGACAGACTCATCAGTAGTTTTGGCCTGGATAAGTAGCCATCCTTGCAAATGGCAAACTTTTGTAGCCAACAGGGTGTCCAATATACTCAGTATAATGGATAGCTCTCAATGGTCACATGTCAAATCAAAGGATAATCCTGCAGACAGTGCTTCCAGAGGTATCAAAGCGTCAGATCTCATCAACTTAAGGTCATGGAAGGAAGGTCCAGATTGCTTAAAAAAGAAAGATATCGATTACAGTAGACCAAAGGGAATAGAAACAAGGCTAGAGGAGAAGTCAAAGAAAGTATGTCATGTAGGAGTTATTGTAGAGGAAGAATTATGGACAAGATTCTCGTCCTTAAAAAGGTCAAAACGAGTGATTTCGTGGGTTAGGACATGGTTATTAGTATTACATCGAGTGAATAATAATAAAATTAAAAGAACACCTTGGTTGACTAGCATGGAATTCAAAGACGCTCTAAATATTTATATAAAATATTGCCAGATCCAGTATTTTCAAGACAATATTAAAGAACTATCAAAATCAAATGCAGTGAATAAAAAAAAAAAAAATAATGAAATGGCTCTATGACTTAATAACAGATAAACATCCTGGTATCGACGAAGTTACCCGTGTTGTTAGTTTACAATGCAAGGGTGTTATTATAAAGAGGTCTGTATCAAAGCTCTGTATTTTGCCTGTGGCTAAATAAAGATAGAGTGAGTATGTTAGGTTGAGTTTATATCTGATTTAAATAGAGTCAAATGAGTTATTTTATTGAGTTTTGTATTTTTCTTTCAACTGTATTCAGTTATTGTCTTTAATAGTTTTAGGTTTCAAAGCAATGTTAGCATTTAATATAGTATTTCGACTTATAACTTATATTGTGTGTTAGTTTGTCATAAATTTTACTTTACTTAATTTAATTTATATACAAGCTGTAAAATTTATGCTGTTAATACGTTCTACATTCCCACGGGAAATATTTGATTCAATTACTAAATGTTTAGTATTCTGTAATTTGAAGGAGAATGTGTAATTATAATTATAGCATGGTGGGCGGTTATGTCTAATGGAAAGGACAAAATGTTGTCCTTGGTGGGCGGCATGTTTGATGTTAAGTTGTTGTCTTAAAATAATAGATGTCGCTGAACAATATTACATCGTGGTAGTATTTTGTATAGTTTATATTAATATTAGTGATACACTTCATTGTTATGTTGCTTACGCCCTCCTGGTGGCAGACTGTTGTATTAAACGATAGTTATTGAAACCAGTGTTTTTTTGAAGTAAAAGGCAACGGCTTGGTCCTCAAACACAATGTATTCACAAGTTTAGACATTAAACTATATGGCTATCACTTTGTGACCCCACAATAGTAATGCCTACCTGCCATTAACTTGGCTCTTCATAACTTATTGATTTTCTCTTTGAGATTAAGGACTTAAGTTCCTTTTAGTTTCAATATATTTCTGGGGAATACGCTAGGATGGCCTTCAGCCGGCATGGTATTCACACATGTGAGGCGAGGCGGCGCCTCTTACATATCCCACAATAATAAAATTGCGGCACTAAAGTGCTCTACAACTCCCAACCTAAATATTACAATAATTTTGTCCATATATTCCATACTACCATACTTCTTTCCTTTAGATGAAGTCAATGTAATTATTAATATCATCTTATCGCTCTCTTAAGCTATATATTTTATTATGTATTTTATGTATATATTTAATATATTATTCTCTTCCTTAAAGTCAAATATCTTTATTAAGTATTTATGTATTTATGTAATATATTACTCCCTCTCTTATGCCAAATATCTTCAATATATTAAATTTTAGTCCTTTAAATCAATTTATAGTATACATTTCCTGATAAAGTATGGTTGTTTATAAGAGATGAAGTGTACCTTTGAAAAGAATGAATGGGGAAACTATATAACACAAATAAGTCCTCAATTTAACACTAGATGAATCATTTGGCCAGATAATATGATTATAATTCTGTTGACTCCTTTATAAACGAAATATAACAGACAATTTTGTTATATTAAAAATGTGAGTTTAGAGGGTCTTCGGGAGAGTTTGTTACAATTTGGTGCCGCGACGCAGGACATAATTTTGAACACAGTTAATCAGATTACAAGAAAAGTATTTCTGAAATTAAAAATTATCTGTGACTTATATGACAAAACATAGGTTTTGTCACAATTTGGAGCCGTGACTTGTGACAAAGGTCTTCAAACATTTCATCTCGGTAAACATTTAAGCTAGACAAACATATTTTTGAGCAGAGACCTTAAATTTATGGATAACTTGGTATTGATTGCTAGTGTGAAAGGGTAGAATGATTTGAGTTCATAATACAAAATATTAGGTTGTAGTAATATTAAAACAAATTCTAAATAGATATTTTGATTCATGGTAAAACATGACAAAAGATAAATATTTACTAAAATGAGTTAATCGAGAACGATCTTAAAGTAAAATAAACATAATTTTAATCTAGACATAAAATCAAAATCAACTAGTAATTACTCGTATCTTCATCCAAATGACTAAAAATCATTACTTCCTTTTTCTCTGTCGGGTAAGTAGCCTATATCAATTCTTGTTGACTCTTTTATGGATAGAGTAGCTTTTAATGGTTAAAGTGTTTTAGTTCAGTCCAGTGGTTAGGAGTCTATTCATTACAAAAATATAAAAAAAAACATAATAATAAAAATTCCGAATAGTATTACATATTCTCAATAAAAAGGATAATTAAACTTTAACATAATATTTATAAAAAATATAAATAAACTACAATGATTATACTTAAATTAAGACCCTTAAAATTATACGCTATCGAATTAAATTTAAGAATTGCTAAATTTTAGTTCTAACAATCTTGAATTTTTATTCAATCTAATTTGTTATACACGAATAATTAGTAGTAACTTATTTATTTAATAACTAGCTGTTGCCAGCGACTTCGTCCGCGCGGACTTCGTTTGCTCCGCACAGCACCTGCTTGCTAGGTGATAGCGTGATAATATGTAGCCTATATGTTGGCCTAACCTGTTAGTAATATTCATGCAAAATTTGAAGTAATCCATGCAGTACTTTTTGAGTTTACTCCGGACATACATACAGACAAACAGACAAACAGAAAATCAGACAAACAGACAAAAATTCTAAAAACTATATTTTTAGCTTTGATATCGATTGTAGATCACGCCCCAAGTATTCTTTTAAAAAATATTCAATGTACAGTTTTACTTTCCTACGATCTTATTATATGTATAGATTTAGTTTGCGTGATCCAAAATCAATACCTCTTTTATTTAGTTGAGTAAAGGAAACCTACAATAGTGTTATAACGAAATTAAACGATAAGTAATTCACAGCAGTTTATTGCACATTGATTCAAGTGTTGTACTTACATAGTTATAAGAGTTCACCTACAAGTATATTAACATGTAGCTAAGGTAAGGTATATAGTTTTCATATAAACTTTGTCTCTTATTTGGTTTTATCTAAAGAGTTTATCCCTTATAGGAAAGATAAACAGATATTCATATATATACCCAGGCCAAATTTCATCAAAATCGGGTCAAGTGTTTAGATGTAAAAAGGTAACAGATAGACTTCTCTTTTATATCTATGTTGATCCTGAGTGTTCATATATACCCAAGCCAAATTTCATCAAAATCGGATCAGGCGTATAGTTGTAAAAGGGTAACAGATAGATTTTCGCTTTTATATCTATGTTGATTCTGAGTAATCGAATATCCCCAAGCCAAATTTCATCAAAATCGGTTCAGGGATTTAGTCGTGAATAGATAACAGATAGACAGACTTCCGCTTTTATAAAATTAGTATGGAAGTATGTACTTGTTCATTCGAAGACTTTAAGTTATTACTATATAGAGTTTCATCATAATCGACACAGCGGATTGGGCGTGATAGCGTTTAATATAGATAGTTATCTTAGAATTTATAATATTGTTATGGATTATTTTCATGTGGATTTATGTTTTATAAAATTAAATTAAGAAATAAAAGTACGCGAGATAAATTATATGTTTAAAAAACGTTTTAAAAATAATCTAATCCTTTTAAATTGTGTTCATAATATTAAAAAAATATATTAGTTTTGTTATTAGTTTTCGGGTTGCGGTAATATATACATATATATAAAACCTTAATGGTGAGACCTAAATTCAGTTTTAATGACATTATGTTTATAAATATTATTTGAAGGATACGTCAGAAACTTGAACTTGATAAAGTTGTCACAATCAGCAGTTATGTTTGTTGTCATTTACGTAAATAATAAATTTAAAATAGAAAATTTAAATTGAATATAAATAAGAAGAAATATTGATATTAAATAAAATTAAAATAGGTAAATTAAATCTCTTTATTTTGTTTGAAATAGGGTTACAAGATTTTTCATCTAATGTTAGTGTACAAATCTATTTGCTACAGATAGTATACGGGATCTTTAGTTTTGAACATTTTAAATATATATAAAATTAAATATTTTTAAATTTATTTAATGGTTATTGAAATGAAATGAATGGAATTGAACGATGTTGTTGAATCATATTACATAGTATAACTGTAAAATATATAAACATTCACTTTTAAGGTGATTACTTTTTAGAATGAAATTTCAAAGTATCTTCACGCCGTATCCCCAAAGCGGTAGGCAGAGGTAGAACTAAATGATTTGTTAATTATAAATTAAAATGTAATAATATAAGGACAATAATCTGATTAATACTCTTTATCAATGTATTTGATAAAATTTTAATATAGATAGCTAGGTACATTCAAATCCGGTTATTTATTACTTCTAAAGATGAATGCAATTATTAAATAATTCGGGAATATCGGAATTCTTATAAAAAAAATAATGTTTATTTAATACTTATGTAAGTAAATGAGAATCATAGTACACGTTTAATTGTAAAACAATAATATTGGAATAACATAAGTGAATTAAATTATAATTTCAAAGCTTATTGGATAATAAATGAAAAAAAATATTAGCGATGTAGGTTACGTATTAGAATAGTAATTTTAGCCACATTCTGCTCGTGGTTACTTGTTAAATCGGAAATTAGTTTAAATAGTACTAACATAAAAATAAAAGAATTAAAAATCGGTTTAATGATTAACATTTGTGCGCATTATAAACGAATGTTTCTTGTTGGCAAAGGCTAAGAAAATAAAAATCAAACAATATGTACAATACAACTTAACTTGATTGGAATACATTTAGAATCATTATTACACATTATTTTCGATCTGTAGGGAGAGGTGCACTTATAAAAAACATTTTCGCAACTAACGGTTGAAACATATCATACCATTTTTAGTATGAATAAATGTGGTTACAATAATTTAGAAATTCAAGGCTAATTTAATTCAAGAGCTGTTATTGATAATAGAGAACAATGTTTAATGTAAAATTTTCTAAATACGTAACCATTCGTTATTACATAATATCATATCTAAAATATAAATATCAATTTAATCGAAACCCTTCTAAAAATAAACTATACCAAATAAACAAATAATAAAGAATTTCCTAGACTGATTATCAATTAACCTAATGCTAATAAATAAGGATATTCAAGTTACTCAAACCATTTATCATATATTTAAATAGAGGCATTCAAATAATTATTTATATACACAAACTTAATAAAGTAAACCATACCTTAGTATCAAAAATGATTACAAAATTATAGTATGCTTACAAAGCTAAAGGAATTTAAGAGATAGTTGTAGAAGTTTTAGGATGTAACTAAATTATTGTTAAGATGCATAATTTGAGAATAAATTAAGATTTGATAGTTCAATTTTGTTCAATTTTCATCATTTGCATTAGGGAGAATATTTCAACGAATTTAATATATAGAAAGGATTAAATATATTACTTTATATTTAAATACTATAGAACTTTAAATATTTTTACTAAAGTTAGCCGACTAAATATAGGAAATTTTAGAATTTTCGGAGGTTAATTTTTTATTAAAGTGATTTAACTGTTCTTTTATGTCGATTACGTAAGGAAAATAGGATTGATATTAGGAAACACAAATGATTTGATAAAATAAAATAAATTTTATAAATATTATTACACAACACCAGATTAACAAGAGCTCAAGAGCTTATCATTTATATACCGATAGTTAAGGAGTAGGATTAGTTAGGGTTATACTATTACAATTATAGATAGAGAAGGAAAGTAATAGGTAGTGTAGAAATTTTAAAATAGTTTGGCTTAGGTTGACAGAAACTAAATAGGGATTTTGAGAAGTAAATTTATAGTTAAAAAAAAAATTATTTAACTTAAGTGGGGGCAAGAATTAATCACTAACTCTTTAATTTTTTATATTTCTTGGTTTAAAAAGGGGTTATGTCGTAGATTGTGGGTCGTCGGATATTACATTTAAAACAGTTGTTACTCCAACAAGAATATTTAGGATAAAAACATTTGCGTAGGTATAGTTAGACAATTGTATATATGTATGAGAAAGTATATAGGTGTAGGTATATATAGGAGCAGATAGGATTATTTTATGATATAAGGGTTTTAAAGAGAGTAAATATTAACTAAAATTTAAAATATTACTCTCATTGAATAAATAAAAATACTAAAATAAAAAATACTAAATAATTTAGTAAATAATTTTAAATAAAAAATAGTTAAAATTGTGTAATATTTTATCACTTATACACTTGTGTTGTTTCACAATAAAGCTATTATCATTTATTACCAACCGGTTTCGTTTACAGAAGCATCATCAGGGTACTTTATATATGCAAACTCATTATAGTTACAAAGTTAAAATTGTGTATTTACTGAAGGGTTAAAAGTTGTTATAGTAGGTTTACAAGAGGAATAGGTCAACTTCATTTATGTTTAAGGAAAAATGTTTTAGAATTGAAAAGGGTAGGTAAAATAAAATAATAATAAAAAAAAAAAAAAAAATAAAAAAACTTCCAATGACGTGTCACCGTTTGTATTTTTCATGATAAACGGGTATATACTTATGTACGTCGCGCTGTAGGAAACTCAGTTTCCATGTCTTGAAATTGGGGCTGCTGACTGTTTCATATTAGTGTTTGAAATTGTGAGTAGACCAAGTTCAGAAAGGGGTTAGTCTTTGCTTCGCTTTGGCACAAAGAGATGCGCGAATGCAGCACTATAGGGGATCAGGGTTATTCTTCCGTATTTGAGCAATCACCCTGATAACTACGCAACACAGTCAATCAAAATAAAGGTTGTGCCTGAACAAATAGTCCTTAGTGTGAGTTGTTGTGCAGGACTAGCTAAATATTAAGGAATTAGAATATTTATTAGGGACGGATGATATTTGATATACGAATAGATAACATAATAATAAAGCGAATGTTCCAAATTCAGACTACTTGAAGAAAAAAGATAAGATTTTAACTTACGACTCCTGCTTCGCGAATTTAAATAAATTTATAAAAATGTCATAACGATAAAACCAAGGTCTTTCAATTTTTTTTTAACAATTATTTATTAATTAAATCACAGAGATTTATGAGATAGGGGATTAGTTTATATTTCGGGTTTTGTTTTTAATTAATTTAGTTTAAAGAAAAACTTATTATTATCGCAGTTAAGAGAGTAGGGTGACCGCATTTTCCTTTCTTTCTTAGAAAGTTGGATTAGTGATAAATTTTATTATAACATGATCGTTGGCAAATCATTTATAATAAAATTTAGGGGGCAATTATAACAGACTTCATCTATCCCTTAAGAGGTTTAGTGTAATAAAAGAAAATAATAAGAATCTATACTATTTTTTTTTGTTAAAAATATGTCTGAATTATGTTTAATAAATAATATCAATGGAATTAAAGACGAAAATAAATAAAGAAAACTAATTCTCAATAATATATAAGACCTAAGATATAAACATATAAAACCTTAAAAAGAGAATGACAGGAAAGAAAATTGGAGGATAGAAAAAACTAATGGGGGGATTGAAAAAAATGGAAAAATGGAGAGAAAACGGGGGATTTGTTTTAAAGTTCTGGGCGTTATAAAAGAGATTCTTCGTTTGAGACAATAATATAGATATATCAGGGATATTCCGGAGTGTAAATAATAATATAAATACTCTTAATGTGAGAAAAGATAGGAGGAAAAGGGATTGGTAAAAATTTTATTGATCAAAAACCGTGAGTATGTAGAATAGGGATTTATTCAGGGATTACGTATGTACTTGTGCAACTTCGTATTTGATATGGTAGTCGTTGGGTTTATTTAAATCTAGCAGTATTGGTAGAATGTAGTTTTATTAGAAGGTAAATCTTTTGAATGCTGTCTATACAACTTTAATAAACATATTACCGATAAATATGTGATTAGGTTTACAAGAATGAAATTGTGCAAAATGTTGTGTAAAGGTGGATCGATCCTTGACTGAGTGAAGAATGTTTGTTGTATGAAGAAAGGAAATTATTTATTTTAAGGAATAGCTGTTGAAAAGATGTTTAATAACATAGGAGAAACGTGGACTTGTTTGCTTTATAGAAATTGTGTGATATTATTATTAGGGAAGTCTATTTTGATTTTAGGAAAATAAAACCATAATTTATCCTGTTATTTAAATGGTCTTTTCTTTCCATAAAAATGTGAGCAATGGTTGTGGAGCAATTGCTGTCTTACAGTTTTGCAGCAGGGCTGCTAATCAAGACGCAGGATAAATCGGAATTCTAAACAACACAGGTGATGTAGTTTTCCAATTTAAATTAAATTAAGTTTGTATAACAATACAAGACTACAATTTAAGTTTGTATAACTATACAAGACTAAGTAATGGCTTTACTTTATCAAATTTCAGTGCTTGACGGATAACAGTTTATTAATTAATTAGGAAATGGATTTATGGACTTAATTATATGTTTATAGATTTCATCATCGGTATTTAAAGGAAACCCATTGTCTTTAGACACTATTATTATTATACCTATACCTTGCAAGTGACTAAGATTGCTATGTTTGTTAATTTTCATATAATATAAAGAAAAGGCTTTATATTATCAAATTTCAGGACATGTTGGCAAGACAGTTTATTATTTAACTAGGAAATAGAAATAAATGACTTAATTACTTTATATTATACCTTTATCGTCGGCATTTGGAGGAATCCCGTTGTCTCTAGACACTTATTATTGCATCTATACCTTACAATTGGCTAATATTGCTATGTTTGTTTATTTTTCACAGGAATAAGTAATGGCTTTGCATTATCCAATGCCAAAAGCATGTTGGCTAAATAGCTTATTAACTAACAAGGAATAGATTTATGTGCTTTAATTGTTTATACTATACTTTTACCATATGCATTTGAACTATCATTATTGCATCTTTACCTTACAAATGGCCGATATTGCTATGTTTGTTTATTTTTCATAGGAGTAAGAAATGGCTTTGCATTACCAAATTCAAAAGCATGTTGGCTAAATAGCTTATTAATTAGGAATAGATTTAAGTGCTTTAACTACTTTAAATTATACTTTTCATCTTCGTCATTTTGAAGGAATTCCATTGTTAGATACTAATACTACTGCACCTGAATTAATATTATCAACTAGTTTCAACGTACAACCCGCAACATTATAGAAGCGAATCCCGCTGGATCACTAGATTTTCCCGGGATAATAAATAGCCTATGTGCTAATTCAAGTCATCAACTATCTGTGTGTAAAATTTCATTCAAATCCATTTCGAAGTTTTGCGTGCGGTTTTATCTTTTAAAATCTACTAACTGGTGATAACTACCACATATCTTTATAGATGAGAACCGGCTAGGAAGTTCCTAGAATAATTTCCATAGTACAGTTGATCCTGCTTGTTATTTAAACTTTAGGGATCGAGAGCTGATTCCTTTGGAGCCTTCGAGGCCGCGTGAGGGTGACTTCTTAGCTGTCGTCGGAGCTGAAGGCAGAGCTACTGTAGGTTTGTTGCAGAGTTGGAGGTACGGCAAATACGATTTTAATTTCTGCATTGTTATAATTTTGGGCAGTTATAAGTTTTTTTTTATGAAGGAACAATTAGGTGATAGGGTAGGGCGTGTAGATATTAGGTGGAAGAATTGATGCTTTAATATATTGAGGAATTTAAGGAATACTTTGTTTATTATTGACTTTCAATTAAAACTAGGTGATTCAAGCTTAGGAAATATTTATTATAGAAACTTTCTCTGATAAAATGATTACTTGAATTAATGCTTCAAATTGGATTAGGAGGAAATAGGAACTTTTAGGAATTGAAGGCAGAAGGACTGTTACTGTAGGAATAATATATTACAACCAATAAGTGGGGGCATAAATCTACACAAAATTCACACGAAAACCTACCTTAATATGAATTATTAAAATTATGAAATGTTAATACGAATTATTATATCCTATTATAAAACTAAATATTAACTAATACGTAAATTGATTGCATAGGCCAGTCTCTTAAAATCAAATCTTCATAAAACATTATTTTATTTACAATCAAATTTAAAACCGAGTACAAATATAAAACGAGATAATCACAAACTAATACAAATTACTCTCTTCGTGTCTAACAAAGGAATAATTAATATGAACTGAATTGTTGAATTAAATTTGGAGCGAGAATCTTAAATGACTTTAATAAAGCTTCAGGGAGTTAGAGTACAAGAGAGGAATGAATGAACTTTAGTCCAAACGTATTATGTTTATTTAACCATATTTTGTATAAATTATTTACTTAATTTAATTAATTATTTATTTATTTTTATTCTTATTTTATATTATTTATATAGGGATTTAGGAGGATAGGAATTATAATATTAAACTTCTTTATCAAATTAATTCTTTTGGATAATTGAAATATTATTGTTTATAGTGACAGTGCATAACAGATCTTTTAGTAAGATAGGAAGTTTACTAAATAAATCTGAAATTAAGGTTAATTACTAATTTTGGATTAGATATTTTTACCTTTTACCTTGGTAAATAGATCATGTCATCTTCATCTCACGGGAATATCGACTTTACGAAGGCAACAAGTTGTGCTGGGTGTATCTATATAAAGACATACATGTAATGTTGTCATTATGGTCATCTTCTCTTCACCAGTGCAGACACACGGTTAATATGCCCCTCTGTCGTGAGCAAGGTGTTTGGGGCGATAACCCAGATAAACACCCAACTATACCGCCAAGCAAAGTTGATCCATTTTCATATCTAATCATCTCAGACATGAACTATTTTACAGAACTAGAGTTATTTGTCTAAATTGTTTATCTGTATATATTCATGTATTAATCTGGATTCCATGATTGAATCTCTACATCATAAGGATTGTACAAATGAACTTTACTTATGATTATTCGGGTGGCTAGACGTTTCATAATACTGTTCACTTAAAGCAACAATAGATCTAATAAGCGTTGATTTCTAAAAGTTCAGACCTTATTAAATTCTGAAATTTGATTAAATAGAAATTGAAATAAGTGTAATAGAACTCTAATAGTCAGGAGAAGATATAAATAACTTAGTTTCATTGGAAAACGAGTATAAGACGAATTGTTTGGATTCTAAGATGTATTGAGTATTCAATTACAATATTAAAGAGTTCAAAGATCTTACTAAATTTCATCTATAACTTCAAATTCGATTAATAAGTAATATTTCATTGCTTGTGGTGACTATAAATTATTAGGGTTATAGGAGGAAATTTGACTATAATATCTTTAGAACAAAGGTTAATTTCTCGTTCAGTAATAATTTATTTTAATTATTTGGCTTTTTGATTGGACCATACCTTCGTCACAAGGTAGTGTCGGCTTTGCGAAGGCATCAGGGTTGTATGCATGTCGCATGCATTGTGTATATCTATATAAAGACACACATGTAATGTTGTCGTTATGGTTATCTCCTCGTTACCAGTGCGTGGTATTCGGATAAGTCCTACCGCAAACAGTGTATTCAGAGGGTTAACCCAGATAAACACCAACTATCTAACGCCTAGCAAAGTTGGTCTATTTACATAACCAATCAAATCTTCAACCAGGTATGAGCTACATCACAGAGCTGGATATATTAAATTGCTTGTTTTAATGTATTTTTATACATTAACCTGAGTTCATTTGACTTTCGTCATAAGGATTATCTTAATTGATTTTACTTATGAAATTTTTATGATTTGGACTATTTGAAGTTCATTGCGAGCAATGATTACTTTTATATATGTTTATTTATCGCGTACCGGCTATTAATGTTTCGGTATTGTGATTGAAGACAACATATTATCTTGTCTTAGTTTTGTCAAGTAATTGTTAAAACAAACTTGCACAAACTTTAATTGTAAACTTGAGAATTATATTTATTATTTGGCTTTTTGACTGTGCTCAATACAAATGATGCACCTTTGTCATGCCAATATTTATTATTACTGGCTGTTACTAAAATAACAACAGTATATAATTTTATCAACATTTACTTACTTCAAGTCAATGCTTAATTGTATACTTGAGAAATATATTTATTATTTGGCCTTTTGACTGTGCTCAATACAAATGATGCACCTTTGTCATGCCAATATTTATTTATTAATTTGTTACTGTTTGTTACTAAAATAACAACAGTATATACTTTATCAACATTTATGTACTCCAAGTCAATGCTATCTCAAACTTGAGTATTTTATATATTATTTTAATTATTTTACTTTGATCAAGTCAATGCTTAATCGTATACTTGAGAATTATATTCATTGTTTGGCCTTTTGACTGTGCTCAATACAAATGATGCACCTTTGTCATGCCAATATTTATTTATTATTTTGTTACTGTTTGTTACTAGAATAACAACAGTATATATTTTTATCAACATTTACTTACTTCAAGTCAATGCTTGATTGTATACTTGAGAAACATATTTATTATTTGGCCTTTTGGCTGTGCTCAATACAAATGATGCACCTTTGTCATGCCAATATTTATTTATTATTTTATTAAACTGTTTGTTACAAAAATAGCAACAGTATATATTTTTATCAACATTTGCTTACTTCAAGTCAATGCTTAATTGTATACTTGAGGAATATATTTATTATTTGACCTTTTGGCTGTGCTCAATATTAATGATGCACCTTGGTCATGCCTATACTCATCAACTTCCAAACAATGTATTCACAAGTTTGGACATTAAACTATATGGCTATCACTTTGTGACCCCACAATAGTAATGCCTACCTGCCATTAACTTGGCTCTTCATAACTTATTGATTTTCTCTTTGAGATTAAGGACTTAAGTTCCTTTTAGTTTCAATATATTTCTGGGGAATACGCTAGGATGGCCTTCAGCCGGCATGGTATTCACACATGTGAGGCGAGGTGGCGCCTCTTACATATCCCACAATAATAAAATTGCGGCACTAAAGTGCTCTACAACTCCCAACCTAAATATTACAATAATTTTGTCCATATATTCCATACTACCATACTTCTTTCCTTTAGATGAAGTCAATGTAATTATTAATATCATCTTATCGCTCTCTTAAGCTATATATTTTATTATGTATTTTATGTATATATTTAATATATTATTCTCTTCCTTAAAGTCAAATATCTTTATTAAGTATTTATGTATTTATGTATTTATGTAATATATTACTCCCTCTCTTATGCCAAATATCTTCAATATATTAAATTTTAGTCCTTTAAATCAATTTATAGTATACATTTCCTGATAAAGTATGGTTGTTTATAAGAGATGAAGTGTACCTTTGAAAAGAATGAATGGGGAAACTATATAACACAAATAGGTCCTCAATTTAACACTAGATGAATCATTTGGCCAGATAATATGATTATAATTCTGTTGACTCCTTTATAAACGAAATATAACAGACAATTTTGTTATATTAAAAATGTGAGTTTAGAGGGTCTTCGGGAGAGTTTGTTACACAACGAAAATGGAATTAAGTCGAAAAGATTTTAGAGCAAAAAAGATAAAAAAAAAAAAAGATTTTAGAGCGATGATTTTTTTATAATTTTAAAAGTTCTCTTTCTCCGCAAGACTGTGCCGCTCGTATTCAAAATGCTTTTGGGAGAGAAGCACGTTGTTTGAGCACCGTGAGGCGACGGTTTGCTGAATTTGAGAGAGGTCGAGTTTCTTTAGATGACGAATTTCGTGAAGGGCGGCCATCAACTGCCGTTAACGAAAATAATGTAGCTACTGTTAAGCGGTTAATTTAAGAAAACCCCCGGATTATCTATAAGACAATTTGAGGACTATTGGGGATTGGTATGAGTCAAATTCAGAAAATTTTACACGAAGAATTGAAAATTCGGAAACTTTGTTGTCGTTGGATCCCTCATGAACTGACAACGGAGCAGAAGCGGACTCGCGTGGAATGGTGCTCACAGATGCTACTGAAGTACGACCACGGACATTTTAATGCTGTTTATGATATTGTTACAGAAGACGAAACGTGGATTTATTGTTTTGAACCCGAGAAAAATTCAGAATGGGTGTTTGAAAAGTGAAGTGTACCTTGGGTGTAAGTTCGCGTATCATCTGGGTACATATGATAAAAAGAAGAAATGTTATTAACGATGGTATTAATAAACAGGAAAAAGAACAAAGGGGAAAGTATAGCACCCTGCGGGATACCAGCAGAAACGTCAACCCAGGTTGAAAAACGGTCTTTAATCTGCACGTGTTGCTTGCGTCCTAAAAGATAGCTCTGAAACCGATTGAGTGCAACAGGGGATATGTTAAAAGAACGTAACAAACTTAGTAAGATTTCAAAATTTATGTTATTAAAAGCATTGGTGAAGTCAAGTAACATGAGAACTGTGAGTTTTTATTCATTCCTATCCGAATGTATTCAGTAATTTTAATTAACGCAGTAGTCGTACTATGGCTTCGACGAAAACCGGATTGCAAGGAATTAAGAAGATTATTATTAACTAAGAACATATTCAGCTGATGATGGACTAACTTCTCAAGCAATTCGGATAAAAAAGGCAGAATAGAAATAGGACGATAATCTGAAGGAACTGTGGGATTCGTTGTTTTCGGAAGAGGAATGATATTAGCGTTTTTCCATTGGTGCGGAAATATGCCAGCTAAAAGTGAACAGTTAAAAATGTGGGTTATAACAGGTAAAATAATATCAAGGACAGGTAGGAGCATATTACGACCAATGCCATCACAACCGACAGTATTGGATGAGATAGACATTAGAGCTTTCTTCACATCACTTTCGTAGAATTGATAGAAATTAAAAGGCGAATATGTTGGGGTTGGTAAAGATGAAATATTACTGATAGTAGAGGCTTTAACATTATCGTCAATGTTATTAAAAGCGCTGATTGAGAGATTCAGAGTTGACGTCATTATTAGAGTTTGTTTAGCCTTTGCAATACCTAAGGTGCTCAAAAACTTCCAAGTCTTTTTTGATTCGCCGCTTACAACAGATTCACGGACATAGCGCCTACGCGCATCTCATGTTAACTAAGTTTGTTAAAAACAACGTAATTTTAATATTTGAAAAGCTGTTATTTTTTAATTAAATTAGATTTTGATTTTGATTTTTGAAACGACATTCGACGCAGTTCTTTAATACTAAAATATCGCCGAATACCCAAAAATTATTGTTTGAAAATTTTGGAATTTATTTCGAAAAAATACCTTTTTCAATTTTTCGTGATAAAACGATTTTGATGCAATTTATGCATTAGCCGTAGTTTTTTTGAGAAATAAAGCTGATTAGTTTTTGTACTCACCTGGTACATAAACCTGGAAGTTATATTAAAAAAATACTGCCATTTATTTTTTATTTTTGAGGTTTCCTTATCTACATACGTAGCGGGAATTTAAAAATGGCAAAGAAACATGAGTAATAAAAGAACGTTAGGTAACACTACTGGGGTGTCAATCGATGAATAGTTTACCCTTTCTCCTGGAAGTTTACTCATTATTCTGTCAGTAATTTCGTCAACACTACTATTTCTAGCCGCCAATATTGCCTTTTGACATATCCACTGGTAGTCTTTGTTTTCTACTTCGCCTATATGCTTTCGGGTCACGGGGTCACATATTTAAGGTTCAGTCAAGATAGGCTTTAATCCTTATTTGTTTGCAATAAAACCAAACCTAGATTCCCGCCTAGGTGGAGAGGGTCGTGACCCATTTGACCCCTCCCTGGATCCGCCCTTGTGCGGCGTGCTATCTCACAGAGCAGGCTACCGTCTGAACTCGCTAGTCGCTACCACGCATTCTCCCCACGCACGCACGCACGCACGCCTCGCGCGGTGCTTGATAATAATATTATATCTTAAAACTGTGATATCTCCTAAGTTATTGGTTGAAATCAAATGAAACTAAGGACGATTTCATTCAAAATTAAATACTTGTGACGAATAACTAATTTATTTAGATAAAGATTAATACCATGTTTATTAAAACACCGTCGCAAATAATGTATTATTTTAGAACTATTTTGATTACCATAAAAAGGGTCATAAAATGTGAACCTTAATATAAGTATGGATTTACTTTATTTATTTATACAAAAATACAACAAAAACATGCATACAAGGATGTAAACACAAATTCTTACAAATTTTACCATGCACCCTGCAACTACCTAACATTTCCTCTATTTTCTAATCTAACATCCTCCATTAACAAGTTTGAATCCTTGATTTTTCAGCCATTTTATGATTCAGTGCAAGAATAAATGGATATTTCAAATGATACGACGTATACGATGGATAAACCGTACAAATACGATGGACATTCCACTGTACCAAATTTGCAGTAGCTAGATGGGAAAGATAAAACTAATCGAGCGTACCAAAGGGTAATATATTAATCACAAACACCCTACCAAGTGCATAAAAATTAATAATAACTTACCCAGTTGTCATAAAACTTAGCCAAATTTTTCTCATCGTATCAGCCATATTTATATGTTCTTGAGTAGAATATCTCATTTCATGATCTAGCACTATATTGGTTTGCGCATCATGGTCTGCTCTTTTTATATTCGTATTTGGCAATGAAAGTGTATTTTCATCAAAAAACGAGTATTCATACAAATAAATCTGATTATGTCCAGCTTTGACTTGTAATTTAACTGATCTAAGCATCGAATAAATTAACATTGTATCACTGTGAAAGTTCACATAAGACAGCACATTTTGCGATCCAACTGGATTATTTCCAAAGTAAAATTGCTTTACTGTATTAGCCACTTCTTCTTGTTGAGCTTCATTTTCAAACTGCAAATCCGGGGGCAGAAACTGAGAAAAATTAGCATTCATTTCTTTTTTTATTAAATCAAATAATGCGGTCCTTGATCTACCTTCCATGTTAGTAAAACCGTACAATAAAGGATACTTTTCGTAATCACCACTTTTAAGAATTTTTACCGGACTTTTCGTAAGTATACTTTCTCCTTCCGTTTCACGTTCAATACATGGAGCCCATGATGTTAAAAACTTTGTTTTAATAACGGGTTCGCTACGAAACATTACATCATATGAAATATTTTTGTAGAAATGTTCTAATTCATAAATGTCTGTAATATTGTCCGAACTGAAATTGTAGAATGTTCTGGCATACTCTTTTGCGGTATATATTGGGTCATCTTGAAGACTAAAAGTTGAAAGGTGAGCTCCACTTTCAGCGCTAACTTTCTTAAATAGCCCCTTTGTTGTTTTAGAGATCATTAACAGATCTACAGCAGAGGCCCCAGTGCTATATCCCACTAAAGTTACATCGCTAGGATCTCCACCGAAACTTTCAATATTCTTGTTAACCCAACGCAATAGTGCTAGTTGATCTTTTAATCCTGCATTACCTGGTGCATCTTCTGTTCCTAAGCAAAGGAAACCATGAGCACCCAAGCGATAATTAAATGTAACTATTATGACTTTTTGGGAGTTTACTAGGTTTTTTGGAGTCATTAAGTTACCGTGACCAATTGTATATCCACCTCCGTGTACATAAACTACTACAGGTAGTTTTGATGTTTGTCTGACAGGTGTATAGACACTGGCAACAAGACAATCTTCTTGCATTATAAAATTCCATTTTGTCATTTGTGGACATATTATTCTTGGCGATTTCGCTTCAAGCGGATTGCTCCATTTCGGTGGTGGTAAGGGCGCCTGTAAAAAAAATGTATTACTTATAAGTATTTTTTTCATATCTCAAGATAAACGCCGAATCTACTGAATGGATTCGAATGAAATTTAGCACGATTTGAGTTCATACTCCGAAGAAGGTTATAGGATACTTTTTATCCCGAAATTTAGTACGGTTCCTGTAGGATAGGGGATGAAATTCAAAACATATTTTTAGCTTTAATTCATTAATTAACCTGTAGTCCGAAATCCTTTATTATTTTTTTGTGGGAAAGTAGGTACTATAAAGATTGTTCGTTAAAAATTTCAAGGTCATCAGTTTTGTAATTTAGAAACATAGATGTATTACACGTCCAGATTGATAATTGGGCGATAAAAAGTATCCCCATTAAAAGTCTACTAAATTTGGTAGACTTGGGTGATGCGTCAGATAGTGTCATTTTAAGAGAACGAGCTGAAGGAAAATGATAAAATATGCCGGTTTGTAATGACAAAACGTTGTCCCAATTATCTTGAAAAATCTTATAATAATAGCTAGAACACGTTTCATGAGCAATTTTTCTGCTACAATTACAATTATATATGAAAAAATTGAGTATTTAGTCCGATTAGTCAGTACTACCGGTTTATTCCTGGGGTAATTTTCCAAAAAAAAATGGGAAACACTTTTCAAATAAGTACGTCTTGGTAAATAATAATAAATTTGTGCAATAACGTGTAGATACTTATAATATATGTATAATATTCTATCTAAATACCTAAAATAAAATAAAACTACGAAAATTGTAATAACTGATAAATAAACAAGCAGATAGCACTCCTAAAGGAAACAAACAACCATCTTCTATAGACACAAAATATGTTTCTAGTGCGATGTTATCCGTGTGATGGGGTGGGATGGTATTGCCGGATACCTTGCCCTCAAAACTGTAATACAAAAGTAAAAAGCATTGACGCTTTTGCGGCATGCATCAGTAGACAGCTCTTTTGTGGCAGCTCGGGTGACACGTTGCAGAAATCTACCAACTAGTAATCTCGATGTTAATGACATGTTGAGCCCATCGTTCGCTTTTTAAGAACTGCCTGGCAGAGTGGTAGATGGTATATTCTTCGAAGACGGTGGGAGGAGGGACGGTTTAATACACTCGTGCCTCGAAGTAGCATATATATTTCTATAAATATATACACATATATATTTGCGGATGTCACTTCAATTTTATTCAAAGTGAAAAGAAAAAGTGGTAAGTATGATGAAGTGAATAATGCAATTTCAAAAGTGGTACACTGGTTCGGCACAAATACATATTATAAAATGACAACAAAATCAAGAGTGAACTTTTAAATTAACGCGTTCTACTATCATTTTTAAAAATATATAAACGGGTCAATAACGCGTACATATATAGAACTTACTTGTAAAGCTCGACGTTTCGGCCAAGTTACAGTGAGCACCACGGTCACTGTAACTTGGCCGAAACGTCGAGCTTTACAAGTAAGCTCTATATATGTACGCGTTATTGACCCGTTTATATATTTAAAAAAAATCAAGAGTATTAAATTCTCATTGCCTCATGTAAGGTACATAAATAGCAATGTAAAACTGAATGGAAATAATCTGAGTCTACTACGTACCACGTTTACTAGGTGGTAAAGTTCTGCATAGTTTCACCCGGGTCTGGTACCACCGCCTTGCCTATTTCTGCTGCAGTAGCATCAGTGCTCGACACTGTCGTGTTCAGGTTTGGAGGGTAAGGTAGCCAATAAATTTATGCATGTGGCATTTAAGACCTCGTCACAAAATAGCAACAACAAATTAACACCTTTGGTGTGTATAGACGATGAGTGGCTTTTTCCATCAGGAGACCCATCTGCTTGTTTGGTATCTAATGATATACTAGCAAAAAGCAGAGCTTTGTAAGGGCTCGCAAAGTTATAATGTCTAGTAATATTGTTATAAAAGTATTTTTATGAGAATTACATCTTTTAATGTATGGACTTTATTTATAATTATCTAAGCTAAAAAACTCAGCGTATTTTCACCTAAACATTACATTCGCATCAAAGGCCCGCGTCGTCAGGCTTTGGAGTAGGAATATTTGGTTTTTGTTTATTGGTATTTTCAAGGAAAAATATGTATTAAAAATGAAGGTTGATCTTAAAAAAACACATTTTTGACATTTTGCTGATATGTTTTTTTTTTCTAAAATCAGGAAGTTCCTGGTTTTTCGACGATTTACGAAATCAAAATCAAAAAATGTTTTATTTGAATAAACCTTCAAAATTTTTGGACTACACAGGCACGAAGAATTTTTCTCTCAGAAAAACCCTCGGAGTTCGATTCCAGAGTCAGGCAAATGAAAAAATGTGTTTTTTCAGTTTTCTGATAAAACAACTTTGCCCGGGATTGGAAAAGTGCCCTACTGGCGATAGGCTGGCCACCTATCACATTGTGGTACTTAAGTATCTTCGGCTAACACGTTGTACTTCTGCCTACCTCTTCGGGGATACGGGCGTAAATATACCTTTTTTCAGCTTTTTACCCTCGCCCTCGGGCTAAGATTGGGAATTGATCTCAATACAATATAAATCAATTAATACATCTGTACTGTTTCTCAATAAGCATATTGTGAAACTCTCTAACGCTCTATTTACTCTGTTCCCAGCAAACATCCCTGCTCTAGACCTAAATTCTCCTTGTGCCTCCCACAATATTACTTCGAACTTCCCTTGCATTCTCCTTTCATAGATTTTATCATACACCTTCGATGCCAAACTGATCAAACTGATGGCCCTATAGCTGTTGCAGTTTATACTTGAACCTCGCCTTTATACGAGGGCACGATAACCGCGCGCCGCTAGTCAAATATGGAGAAACAATTCATGAAGTAGGTAATCTCTTAATAAGGTCAAAATTCTAATAGAAAATGTATCTTCTATCAATTTTAACTCGTTAATTTAATAAGAGATGGCATTAGTAGTAATAAGATTCTAATACAACTTGTACCTTCTATCTTTTTATTTTTATAAAATGGTATTTTTATGGTAGATAACAAATCTAAACATGAATATAAACTCTCACGTCGAAGCTCAAACCTAAAAATGCGATATTTTTTCAGTAAAATTTACCACAAAAGTGCATAGAAAGTGGCCCAGTGTAGGGCTCGCTTCGCTCGCTCTGAAAAAGTCAGATGGACTCCACCATGTTTTTAGGTATACCTCTTGATAAAATTACAATAAGTTAGAAAATTTTGCAGTTAAAATGGGACAGTTAACTGATGTCAATACTGTAAGAATTATATACTTTAGTTAATTCCACCACGCTATTTCATATATGGGATTTTTCGGTGGGGAAATTCTGCTAACATAAAAGCATAGGGTCATTCTTCGGAGTACAATTTTTGAGCGTAACAGATTCTTATCTCCTATTTAAACAAATAATGTTTGCATAAATCTATTATAATATTGTTTATACATTCTATATGCATCGTGTTATATAGATTTTATTATGTAATAACCATATATAGAAGTTATTTACCCTTAACACCTCAAATCCGGTTTATTTTGCACGTTTTACATGCGTAACACGTGCGCCGTCTTCTGATCAATCGCAGATATTTTTTAATTCACAAACGCTTTTAATCAGATTTATACACAAAATTCAAAAATAGAAATCATTTTATATCCTATACTAACCGAATTTCTAATCCAATTGCACTGAAAGTTTTTATTTTATGAGTGTAAGTAAGTATTTAACATACTTGGCAAAATTTTAGCTTCGCTTGTTGTGACGGGTACTACTCTGAACTGGCGAGGTCTAGAGGTATCGGGATTGATTTTTCTGATTCTGCTTTTATGCTGCAGCTTATGGGTCAAGTATTCGTAGCCCAAAATCCCTTCATTTCGGTGTAAGAGTAAGTTCTTCAACTTTTCAGTTTTTGGTTCTCAATTTTTAAGAATTTCCATGTCACATTTTTGGAATATAATCGTACTATTTTTAGTAAACGGGTTTAAACCTAACTCCCAAATGTAGATAGCCAATAACACACTAGTAGCTTATATCTTTCCAATGGCCAGAAATTTCCAAATATATGCTTTTTTGTGATTTCCATGGTGTAATTTCCATATATAAAACACCATGAAAGTTACATAAAACTCATGGAAATTACTCTATTTCATTTTGTTTGCAATAATTAAAATGAAATATTCAATGTTTATACTGTAATTCATGCAATTACCAAATTGAGTAATAAATATTGTTAGTCAGTGATTTTTTTTTTATTTGAATCTGTTAATCCAAAGCTTATCATTTAGACCTCATAGTCCTAGGTTCGATCCCCAGGTCAGGCAAAGGTGTTATTCAAATTTTTTCGAGGTTTCCTTGAAAATCTTAAACTTCAGTAGCTGCTCAGTGTCTGGCGGAGTGTTGTATTACCACTTCCGTGCCTCGAATGAGCACGTAAAACTGTCGGTCCCGGTTATCACTAGGAATAGTCGATAATCGTTAACATGTCGGTAAATGCTGCGATCAGGATCACCACTTACCTCGCCAACCGACAAACCGGTGAATTACGGTGAACCAGAAAGTCTATAGACGTTCAGTTTAATCTGCCTTTTTTATTTAAATTTGTTAAATCGAAGCTTATTATCATTTAAAGCGTCTAATTATTATACTCAAAGTGCGGAAAATGAGTCTACTATTAATGTTTTGATGCTAAGGAAAGTATTCAACGTAAAGTGTAGTACTACGCCTAAGCTAGGCTAGGTTGTCCATACATTCATATTTTTCGCTAATCATGCAATTCTTTGTTACTCGACTACTTACTTATGTACCGATATGATTACATCGTCGCTACAATTATAATGATTTTTATGAAAATACGAACACTAAGTTTTCACACACTTTTAATTGCATGGCTTAGAAAAGCAAAAGGTAATAGGAAATGTGTAACACACGCGCTTTATCACTAATTTGTTTTGCTGTATCTAAGTTTAGCGGAGAGAAGAAATTCAAAAAAAATAGTTGCTGAAAAAATTTTGCCTAATATCGTTTTAATATATATTACAGCTGTGCATAGTTCCCCAAATCACTTTTATCTAATCTTATTTTCATATCTGATACGGTATTTAGCAAAATTTTACCTACTGGGTCATTTCAGTGGTGTCTAATGTAATTTCCATGGCCCGCAAATGTTCAATATTTTTTTTAGGAAAAGTATAGATCCACTACGTGTCGAATTTTCATATGTTCTTTAAATGTGCATAAACTTTTAAAATGTTTGTGTAATTTACTTTAATTAAGCGATTTCAAAAATACCATGGAAATTACACATTTTTGAAGAATCACCCAGCTATATTTGTTTTGCAGAAAAAGCTATAAGATGAACCAATAATCTTTACTCTATTGTTTCCCTGAGAGAAAAAATCAAAGAAATTAATATTGTAATTTGTATTTGAGAACTTAATATAATATGTCCACAGTAAAAACAATTCTTAGTTTAAAAAAAGTTGTAATGTACACTCATTAAATACAAGGAATGGAAACAATCTTGTGGAGCATGCATCTCGTCTACATAGCATAAGTTACTACAGTAAAACTGCTGGATGGTATAAGAGATCTATTGTGTAAGTACCAGTAAATAAATTAAAAAATGTGTTAAAACAAAACTATATAGGAAAGAGTATTGTAAAATCTTAAATTGTTAAGAAGACAAGAATGTCTGCAACTAATTATTATCGCTTCACAAACCAAATTCTATACTTTAAACGAGTAATTCATATATTATTTAATTGTCTTTTCAAAACAGCTCTATCGATTTTGATAAAATGTTGTCATTAGATAGTTTTTTACTATTGAAATTGATCGTTCTATGAAAAATTATATAATATAATAATATAAGACAAGATAAAATCGCTAAGTTTCTTCCGCCGGATCAACTCAGTGTAGGGCCGCATTTCGATTTGGTAGTAATTTTATGAATGTCAACTGCCCACAAGTATATATACAAGTTTTCGAATAAATTAAAGATCGGTTTAAATCCTGAATAACCAAAACATCTACTCTCGCATGGAAATGAGCGTGATGTATTCATTTATTTACACCTACCTACCAATTTATCGCATACATTTCCTGCAAAAACTTCAAATTCCAAATCTTATAATAATTTATACGCGTTCTTTGTAATTGTATCTATTTAAATTAAAAACGGATGTATAATATTTACTTTAACCTTCACTTTTTATATTGAAAGCAGGGATAACAAAAAATTAAAGTTGGGCACACCAACCACGCTAGTGTGCGTGGCTTGATTACTGTAAGTACACAAGTGACACTCGTTGACATTTCACAGGACATTTTTAATTGTCAGTTGCTTAGGAATACTCTCTCTGGAGGTGTATATACTCAAAGCTTTGAAATTACAGACATCACAAGTTTTAAACTTTTCCGGGCGGACAAACAAGTTAAACGTGACACCCGGTTTGTACAGGAACCTTTGAACGTACGGTTCAATATAAGTTGGCGTATGCACTTCATAGCGTTTGTTTAATGAATATATCCCGAGAGAATCAGTTCTTAATTATACCCGTTTTTAATTACATTGTAAGTGCAATTTTAGTGTTAGGATTCCCGGACATTTAATTTGTAAGAAAGTAAAACGGATAATTTTTCAGTTTTTTGCCAATATCTCAGAAAATAAGCGTTTAATCGACATAAAGTACATAATATGGAAAGTACATAACATCGACATAAAGTGCAGTTCACTGAAGCAAACGCTTTTCCTCCCTGACTCAGAAGCCTGTTTTTAGACTTCTCCGAGGGAGTCAAATATTGTTAAATGATGAAAAATACAGCATGGTTTTTAAAAACAGCTTAAATAATCATCGTTGCCCATTAAGAAATCTAGGTACAAGCCAATACTTTCACCTTTAATATGTTTCCCTCAAAATAACTATAAGTTGTTATAACAATAATAGGCAGGGGCGGCCTTCTAATTCTAATAATCGCCCGGGGCCTCGCTCTTGCAGGAGCCTCGCGCAACAACCAAAACAAACTTTTAAGAAGTTAGATATTTTAACCATATTTTTTTTATTTAAAACTTTTGAATTTGATGACACAAGATCGGCTTTCAGTCCTTGCTATTCTTTCAATCGAAAATAACGTAGATTATTGTGCTTTAATTAAAAATTTTAGGCTTAGGAAAATCCGCAAATATCAATTTTAAAATTTATCATCTCTGTATTTGTTAATTTTGTAAATCTTATAATGTAAAATATTTTAAAATTCAAATTTTTATTTATTTGTATAACTTTACAATTTCTCGTCAAACATGACATGACAAATGCCTAAACCAAACAACCAGACCTACTTCCGCATCACATAATTTTCACGAAGGACAAAGGGCCTCGCAATGACCTGCTGCCCGGAGCCTCGCAATGGGTAAGGCCGCCGCTGATAATAGGTATCTAAGGTTGTTTAAACAAAAAATACCCAAAACGTAGTCTTGGGACAAAATTAACTGGTTGTAAAATCACAAAGTTATTTTGAAAAGCTTTTTTTTTCAAATTTTTTCGTGCACGTGCACTCCTAAATAAATGGTGACAGAGTCTACTGCTCTGAAACCAGCTATAACGCGACATATATTGCACATATATAATATACCAAATATAAACCGTCCAGCCGTTAAACAGCGGACAGCTTTCAAAGGAGTAATCGATAACGCCGTAAACAACTCTAGATGGACTTTATTTGCTTTGACGTTTGACTTTGTAAGGATCAAATTCGTAGCCCCTTGGCTGATATAATCGCCCTGGCAGTGGCGTAGCAACATTTTTATCTAGTGAAAGTATAGCCCCAGCCACGTTTAAGATGACAATGTAGAAATTTGCATCACCGGTGTGTGTCCTTTCTCCCAATAAAAAATAGGTTTTGCAAAACTGTTCTTTGGTCAAATATATCGAATATGTATACAATGGCACACAAAGAAAACTGTAAGCTTGACTGTAGAAAATACATGCGTTACGACAGGTCTCTGTTAGGCGTTACAATGTTGTTTTGTGGTGATTTCTAACTGAAGCCACCACAAAAATACTGCCTGAAGTCCCACAAAATACAAGGATAGATAATATCTAAGTCAACCACACACAAGTTCAAAACCACACACAAGTTTAAAACCACACTAAAAAATTCCTTTCTTCATAAAAGTGCTTCACCCTCCAACACGGGGAAAATGTTTTGTGGACAGTAGTGTCTATTCTTTGCGAATTTATTAGTAATCATTTCGTGATTATGTTGATAATAAATACGTACGTATTGTTTAAGATATACGTAAGGACTAATGTCATACTTGTAAGTAAACATTGCACATAACATAATAATGTGAATAGACATATCAGGCAAACTGCAATGAACTCAGTGAAAAGATCGATCACAAACCAATTTCAAAAGTTGTTTCATAAATAGTTACATATATTTCTGCCTTTATGGGACGTAGCTTAATGAATCTCTCTTAATAAATCTCAATTGTGACGTGTGTAAAACAGTTTACGGTCAAAAGGAAAGTTTTGGTTTCATAAAATAATAAACGTAAGAGATATGGGTGGCTTATGTTTCGTTAAAAATGATGTATTTGATATATATATATATATATATATATATATATATATATATATATATATAAATACGGAACGCAATAAACGCAATTATCTTCGGGTGAGTAGAGAAATATAAATAAATAATAAATAAATATAAATAACAATTCAAATTACACTTACTGATCTAACCCCAAAGTAATAAAATTATTTGCTTGTGTTATGGGTGTTAAGTCAACGATACTAATACATAGAAATACATATGTAACTACTAGAATATATTTAATAAACACCCAAACACGGAAATATAAACATTTATGCTCATCACATAAATGCTTATCCCCGTCGGGGATCAAACCTGAGCCCCGTCGATTGCATAGTCAGGGATGCTAACCACTCGACCAACGGGGTGGTCAAAATCAATCCAAAAAATATGATAAAACTTTATTTCTATAGAGATATTAAAATTGTATATTTAAAAATGTGTTACATGGAGCTAAAGAACAAGTTAATTTAATTTAAAGGTAATTAATAATAAGTATACTACCATTTGACATCACGATTAAAATGTTCGTTTAATAGGTAGTTATTTCCTAGCAATAAATATTTTTAAACTTGTAATAAAAAGACTATATTTTTAGTGCATTACTTATGTCTGACTGGCTCAAAAAAATATTATGTGAATGAAAATACAAATGTTCAACGCACTGTACTATCGGCATTTTTTGTTTACAAGAGAAAAGAAAAAAATATTATACAATATTTTTAGTTATTGTAAAAGCAGACTAAAGAAGATTGTAACAAAACTTTTAGTCAACATTCCTTTTTTTTCTTCCGTAAACTAGTTCATAGAAATATATAACTTTAACAAATTTTGTCAACAAAGCGACTTCATGCATTCCTTGTTCTATCATATTCTTTATTTGGATTCTCTATATGAAAATTCAAATAAAGAATATGATAGAAACAGTATTCTCTTTATGAGTAGCATGTCTTGCAATTTCACACATTAAAGTTATGGACTTAATGTTGAATTTTATTATTAAAATACTTTTATGACGTTGTGATATTTTTTACTAAAAACTCAAGCCATATTTTTGTGTTGCGTTTATATTGAACGCTGAATCTTGTACATTTCTGATCGAAGTGATGAGGTGAAATTATATTACTTAAGAATGGATACATGGGTAGATTATAGACTCGAAAACCTTCGGTGGACATGATAAAATGCTGATTGGTCTATAGTTTTCTACGTTGTCCCGGTCACCCTTTTTAAAAACTGGAACTATAAGGGTCTTTTTCCACTGTACAGGAAATACCCCTTGTTGAAGAGAGCGCTGACTTATTAATGTCAGAGGTTTTTAAAATAAAAGTAAATTTAGGAGCTCAAGTAACATTTAAAACAATAATGTTTTACGAGTATTATAGGTTATATATGTTCCTAATTAGTGCTTTATAAACGTACATAAGGTTGTATGTGTAAGAAAATACATGAATATAACCTTCAGTCAATTCAGCTAATTACTGTGACAAAAGTAAGTTATAATTAACACGAAAGTATCCATCTGTGATCATGTCTATTATATAACATAGGTCAACCTTGAGAATACAATATACCCGTCGAATATAAATGTTTCAACTGTTTCAGTTTTGGCATATTTTTTCGTAATTTTTTTTTTAGTATAACGTTTTTTTGTATATTTTCATTTAATTAAAATACATTTCTTTAATTACTATTGGTGTAAAAATAGAGATAAAAGAATGTTTCCTTAGTTTAAAGATTGAGATGGAACGGCAGATGAAAATTATTAAAACAAATTTGCACGTCATTATGAATTTAAGTCCCGAAGTTGAACAATATTCTCATCTTAACAAGACTCAATTGATCGACTTCTGTTCAAAATTCAACTGTTCAACTGTGACGTTAAATCTGCGAAACCCGGATGTTTGCATAAGGTACTTAGTTTGAATGTTTATTTGTTTTTTCAAGGTCATTATATATCAATTGTTAGGGTATTTGTTTGTTTGTATTTCAAATATATGAAGGAAAGAAAGCATTTTACATCAAAATATAATCAATATATATATATATATATATATATATATATATATATATATATATATATATATATATATATATATATATATATATATATATATATATATATATATATATATATATATCAATGTATAATTTTATTCCCATCCTTACACATAAATGTATAAAGATGGCAATAAGTCAAACATGTTACTGATGAATTACTATTCTCGAATAATATTACTATAGCAGTTTTTCCGAGACCAGGCTTTTTAAAAATTATCGAAACAAATAAAATTAAGTATCCATACATCACGGTACAGACAAAATTGCCTTGCCTCTTTCATATTCTTTGCTCATTTCATACAAACACGCCAGTTTCAGGGACTGTTGCCACAACTTTTGGACAATAATCCATTAGTTTGTTTATAAATCATACAACCATTCGAATATTTCTATATATAATATAAGTAATTTTTCTGCCATCTACAAAAGCACGTGGAACTCAAATAAAAAATAACAGCCTTGTTTAGCCAATTTGGATGTAAATCATGAAATTGTGAATCTCTCGTTGAGCGAAAATGTTAGAGCCAATGGTTCTTCTACTAAAAAAACGGTCAATTGCGAGTTAGACTCGCAAATCGAGGGTTCCGTACAAACTTGTAGGTAATCTCAGCTTTACGTAAATTTCATGATTCTGGGTCAACGGGAAATACCTGGGTAATCAAAACCCATAACCCATAGGGTTATGGGTTTTGATTCCCTTGCGCAAAATATGTGTTTCATTCATTCATCATATTATCTTTTGATTCCGTTTTTTTTGTGATGTAATTAAAAATGTACGGTTTTCGGATTGTTTTCTTTACATATCATTTAAAAGTTTGTTTCTTGTCAAATTTATAATTCTAAGTAAACGGGAAGTACCCTATAGGTTTTAAATCCCTTGAAATCGCAAAAATTGTAAAATATGCGACATACATATTTATATTTTATAATTTTTTATTCATAGTTTGATTTTATTCTCGTCTGAGAGGGACCGTAGGACCCGAGTTGGTATTTGATATAAATTTCAACTTAATACCTTTAGGCGTTCCTGAGAGAAAGGGTCTTGACAGACGGACCGCCTGTCCGTCTGTCAAGACCCTTTCTCTCAGGAACAACGTAGTAATCTTAAAAGGGTTCCGTTTTTTCCTTATGAGCTAAGGAACCCTAAAAAAAAAAACAGAAAGTTACGTCTTCCCTCTAACTCGGCCAATTTAGACTGGAGGACAAAAAGTCATACATATTACCATTTTGTTGTTAAATTATAAATTCTATACATTTAATGCAAAACTGTTTTGTATAACTTTCACCGTTTTCGAATAATTGCAAAAAAAAAAAACAATTTTTGTTTATAACTCTTGCCGGATATTAGCGACCATATATTTTATAATTATATAAAACATTAAATATAATTGTAATATAGAAAAGGAAGTAGATATTTTGTATTACTAGAATAAACAATACAGTAAAATAAAATTCATTGATAGTTATTTTTGAGGTTATATCCTCATTGAAATTCTATGGTTCATACCTATTCATATTTTTTAAAATATGGACGAGATTCAAAATATCGATTTTGTAACAAGCAACAAATTTTTAGTCTTATTTCTGTCAAAATCGGCAGAAGCCTTGTTTTGCTAATATTTTGGCTTGGAAGTTATGATAACTGGCAAATTTACACATTGCTAGCACTGAATTCGAAATGAAATCAAATTCTTAACCTTGATTGAAATAGGAAAGTAATGAATGCAATAGCTTTACGTTTTGAAATCTGAATAGCTGTCTGCTTGCTTTCAATAGAAAGCAAAAAACGCATTTATTTTACTTGTTAAGCTATATTTTGATCGCCCCGATGATGACCACCCCGTTGGTCGAGTGGTTAGCGACCCTGACTACGGGGCTCGGGTTCGATCCCCAACGGTGACAAGCATTTGTGTGATGAGCATATATGTTTGTATTTCCGGGTTTGGGTGTTTATTAAATATATTCTAGTATTTATGTATGTATTTCTATGTATTAGTATCGTTGACTAACACCCATAACACAAGCAAATAATTTGCTTACTTTGGGGTTAGATCAATAAGTGTGATTTGTCCCATGAATATTTTATTTATTTATTTAATTTAAGTACTATTTAGTACGTAAATGATGCTTAACTATTTTTGATATACCTTGTAAACCTACAAATCGAATTTCAAGAACCTACTTGTAAACCTACAAATCGAATTTCAAGAAATTGTTCATGGTGAAAAGATTACAAAATATTAAAGTTCTACCTATGAAAAAATTTTGCGATACGTATTAACGTATCGTCCAAAGCTTCTCTCAAAATATTAACGATAGTAACAATCCTATTGTACATTGTCATCTTATATATCTATAATCTATATACATATAATAAAATTGTAGGAAAGTCAATGTATGTCCGGGGTAAACTCAAAAAGTACTGCATGGATTTACTTCAAATTTTGCATGAATATTACTAACAGGTTGGGTCAACATATAGGCTACATATTATCACGCTATCACCTACGGGGGAGGAGCTGTGCGGAGTAAACGAAGTCCACGCGAACGAAGTCGCGGGCAACAGCTAGTTTTCAATAAGCGAAAAAAAACGCATAGTCTTACCTTAAACTTCTGGGACCCTGTTGGCGCTGTTGCGTATGGAATGTCATAATATGCAAATATATCAAATTCTGGATCTTTGTATCCATATACAGGACCCTGTGTTATGGTCACCAGCCGCCGCTCGCTTTCCTGAGCGAATGTGCCCACAAAAAGCACTAAGCCGAATACCAAAACTCTCATGACTGTAATTTAAACAACACATTCTTTAAATTTATAACTAGGTATACTAAAATAGGTCTAGCCGAAGAATACTAGTTATTTTGCAAATTTCCCCGAACTTTTTAGTGTACCTTTGCGATGTCACTGAAAGGGAAAACACATAAAAGTGGTGTAAGAAATGGAATAAATTCACCGTAAATCTGAAGTATAATGAAGACCCCAGGGGCACAGTTATCCACCCTCGTCCACCACACTTTATACCACGATGGTATAAATCTATAAAATATTTTATAACACGTATTTTGCACTGCTAGAGAAAATGGTCTTATCTTATCAAAATGTTTAATTTATTCGTCTCGTTTTCTGATAATCAAGCAAAGGAAAGGTGCAAAAAGTACCATATATATCCAGTACAAACCAGTCATCAGAAATCTGTTTTATCTTGTTTGTTTTATCAAAGCTACCACACAAATTAAATACGATAATACCGTACAAAATTAAACAATAACGATATTTTTAACTAGATAAGAAGAGCTTTCCTTTTACAGCTGGATGGAATTGTGAACTATTTATCTGAATAACATGTTAGTGCAGTGCACAATAACATTGTAGTTGAAGTCCAGTATCGTATTAATCTATACTAGCTGCAGCGTACAGCCCGCTGCATTATATAAGTTTTTGACGAATCCCGTGGGATCACTTAATTTTTTCGGGATGAAAAGTATGTGCTATTCCAGATCATCATCTACCTGTGCGCCAATTTTCATTCAAATCCGCTTAGTATTTTTTACGTGATTGAGTAACAAACATCCATCCAAGCATCCATCCATCAAAACTTTCGCAAACTTTCGCATTTATAATATTAACACAGATTCTTCGTTATTTACTTCCTTAAGCGGCAAAAAATATTATAACATAATATTTTTGCCGCTTAAGGTAGTAACTAATTTCTGGGAAAAGATGGGCGGGATATGGTTTAAACCGAATTCTAACTTCGGCCGAACATTCGGTAAAAATAAAAAAAATGGCCATATTTCGGCTGCCTCGGCCCTGGGGAGAGAGACCGGGGCGAGACAATGCAGAACTTAACCACGCTGTCCACGTAGTAGTCACGATGGTAGTGACTTGTATAGCCAGTCGGTTGCCTTTTACGACCTGCCTGGCAAAACGGCAATTGGTAAAGCAGATGACGTTCCCGATGGAAAGAGACAACCGTCGCTTATAAACACTAAGGACGTTAATGTTGCATTGCTATTCTTGTAGCATGATGATAATACAAGATGCGTAAGTCTACCAGCTACTTTACCCGCAAAACCGGAAATCGGCAGTGTAAAGATTGAAGCTATTGTGGTAGAAATAGGTAAACCAGTGGTAACAAATCTGGGCACCTACCATCTATTATAGTAGTGACAGATTTAGTTACTCGCTAGCGGCACTTTATCTCTATCAGTTGTAAATATAAACATTCACTCGACAAATTACATTAATTGATTTGGCCCCAACGTAATTAAATAATTAGCGTGCGATATAGGTGTAAATCATTGGGGTAAATCAACAATACTAATACACAGAATTACACGTATAAATACTAAAATATATTTAATAAACACCAAATTAGAAACATTTATACTTAACACACAAAATAATTTAAATTATTTGGAGAACAAAAAACTTGGGAACGATCATTGTTTCTAATACCAATCTCTAATAATAATTATTAAAATTGATTAAAAATTGTAATTGATAAAAAAAGATAAGCACGCTAAGTTTCTTCCGCCAGATCTTTTCAGTGTGAGATCGCTTTTCGATCCGGTAGTTGCTATAAAATTTTCGACCAGTCAAAAGTGCCTGTAAAGGGAAATTTTAATAAAACAATTTAACATTGATTTTGACGAATACTTGTCCCAGTCAGGAATCGAACCAGATCCCATCGTATGCGTAATTAGGGACGCTAGTCACTCGAACATCGGAGAGTTATAGTGTCATAAATTACATCATACTAGTATATAGCTCAAAATAGCCACAAAATAGGCGCGTCCCGTCTTGTTATATAAGTATGAAGTAGGATTTAGGATATATCTAGGTTGCCTTTAAGTAACATATCAAAAATTCGGCTTCAACAACTAGGTTCTTATTAAAAATGGTAAGTGGGACTGTAATTATACTTAACTGATACTATTTTCCAGTTCAATGAACGATCGTAGGTACTAATTTGTCGAAAGCGACGTGCATACGCTTTGTCAATTCTTTAATAATTAATTAGAGTGCTATTTTAAGCAATATATTTCCTATAATTTTTCACTTTCTATCTCACTACGCATCAAATGCAATGAAGTTACTGAGAGCCAAGATAACTCTATTACTCAAAACAAATTAATAGCAGGAAAGCCCAAGAGAAGATTTTGGAATTTACTCAAGCGCGGCAGATTAACATAGGGGCAATATCTAGCATATTCTTGAGGCTCCCCATCAAATATAAGCCCTTTATATGTATAAAACCTCTATTTATTTATTAAAAAATCTATATATAGATCAGCAAAAAAATCCAACAACTTCGGCTCGTTAAAATTGTCAGGTTACTTATATATTTTTGTTATTCTTACATAAGTTCCTTTAAAATAAAAGAAAATTTAACCGCGGTCGAAAATGCCAAGGCAACATTTTCTTTGCAACTTTGTGACCCTTCCACTTCCATACATTTCACTCAAATCGTCAGATTTTTTAAAGATTAGCTTGCAATAAACTCATTACTTAAAAAGACGCGCTTCAGTGTTTCAATTTCACTGGTTTCATTTTTTACTTTTTTATTTCTATCTTTCCCAACCATTGAAATGAACATATTATCCTATCATCTAATCTACAAAATCCCATAAGTACCCACGGCGATCGAGTAAATCCCATTTAGCATCTTAGATTCCCCTACTATAGGTAGGTAATATATAAAATTACATCTCCCATAGTGACCCCCTTGTAGGTAAGTATCGAAATATTTAAAATGCTATTTATGCTCGTTTATCCTCTATTAGGTATATGGCTAGATATAATATACTAATTACTATAATATAATATAATATTTTATCTCTGAACACAAAGTAACATATTTTAGATACCTACTGCTAAAATCAGGTTTTTAAAATGTATAAGATTTAAGATGCAATAATTACATATATATGAAAATATATAATTACCTGTGAATACTTTGTGATTAGTGATTACATCAAGATTTCACACTACATAATTCCTTTATCAACAATTCAACTTTTGTGAATGTAGCGTCCAATTCCTAAAAATCAGAATGAATATTATAACGAGTATTAACTAGTAAGTAACACAACCGTATGCGTCACATTTTACGTTCCGACTATAATTTGGCCTTGGCTTTTTTTAGGTATCAACTATTTACGCTTAACTATTTTAAATGTTGATCTAAAGGTAGATGTTTTACGATTATCAATCAACTCTAAAAGCAGAATTCTTACGACTGAACATGCCTATTATTTATATAGTATGTACACAATTATTGTCTCAAAGATCCCTTGAATAATTGAGATATTTTATTCAAAGATCCCTTGAATAATTGAGACATTTTAGTCAAAGATCCCTTGAATAATTGAGACATTTTATTCGTAGCACAGCACACTAGCAAATTAGTGCTGAGTTTTGACTGTCTTTTCTGTAACGGTCCTATTCGGTACCACAGACCACTAAACTAGAGATGGACAACTCTATATAACCCGGATATCTCGGGCTATTCATCCAAGTCATTAACCTGATTAATTTTCTCGTCCACCGAGTTTACTCAGTCTGTAAAGTACGGAAGGCCCTCGAGCACGGTGCCATGTTACTAGCTTATAGCTACGCGTATACGGATTGATCATGCGTCGTCGGTCGTCATCATAGTGTACAGTTATTTATATAGTATATACACAATTAAATATATGTCTCAAAGATCCCTTGAATAATTGAGATATTTTATTTTTTCAAAGCGTAGCACACTAGCAATTTAGTTCCGAGTTTTTGACTGTCTTTTCTGTAACGGTCCTATTCGGTACAACAGACTGCACTAAACTAGAGACGAACAACTTTAAATAACCTGGGTAACTCGGGCTATTCATCCAACTCATTGACCTGATTGATTTTCTCGTCCACCGAGTTGACTCAGTCAGTAAAGTATGAAAGGCCCTTGAGCACGATGCCATGTTACTAGTTACGCGTATACGGATTGATCATGCGTCGTCGATCGCCATCATAGTGTACAGGGCAGATAATATTCTGCACCTCACTCATGCTTATCTATACATACTCTGAAAGTATAATATGTAACCATTTTTCTTGATGTAATTTCTAAATAATCAGTTGACTGATTAAATCGCCCACTGGTAGGATAATTTTTGTGACAAAAATTATTTAACACCGGTGCAGTCAGTCAACCAAATTAGTGGTAGTGCCATACTGCTTTTGCAACTGAATAGGCCGGCACGCCCGGGGAGATATCACTCTCTCACTTGACACCGACGTAAAGTAGCAGCCCTGCTGCTGCGTTTCGTTTGGTTTGTGAGAGTCCCGGAGGCCTAACCCCCCCCCCCCTCCCCCCCCCCCCGCTCACTATGAATGCGCAATCAAAAGAGAATCTACCCCAGGGGGGTACCACTTGCACCAGCAGTGGAGAATCCCCCCCTAAGCGTCCGTGCTCTGGATTCCAGCCAGGTCATGGATGCTCAGGCTGCCCTGCGTATTCTGGGGGGGGGGCAAAATTGCGCTCATAGACAATCTTGTCCGGGGCAAACAGGGCAAGAAAGCCATGGCACCCCCTACCACGCTTACTGTGGATTTCTGTAATGTCAGGGGGCTTCATTCCAACTTGAACGCCGTCCACTACCATCTCGAGACGGCGAAGCCAGCTTTGCTCTTTTTGACCGAGACACAGATATCTTCTCCGGCTGATATTTCTTACCTCTCCTACCCGGGGTACAAACTGGAACATTCCTTTGTTCCGCGGGCTGGGGTGTGCGCATACGTCAGAGAAGATATCTGTTACCGGCGCCTCGGCAGACTTGAAGGTCAGGACCTATCCATCCTCTGGTTACGCGTAGCTTGCGACGACCGTCCACGCAGCTACGCGTGCCTATACAGGTCCCATGGCGGGAATACTGAAGTTGACCGGCTCATTAAGCATTTACAAACGGCTGTAGATTCCGTGTTAGAGCAGACCCCCTCCACAGAGATCGTGATCTTGGGCGATTTTAATGCCCACCACGCCGAATGGCTTTGTTCACGCACCACCGATCATGCGGGGAGGTCTGTTCACGATTTTGCCTTGGCGTATGGTCTTACACAACTGGTAACTTCGCCCACGCGAGTTCCCGATGTGGATGACGATATGCCTTCACTGTTGGACCTTCTGCTGACCTCTCATCCGGACCATTTTCTACGGTACCAATTGGTGGTAAGTCTCAGCCTTGGTTTGGTCGCTCCTGTAAAACGGCATCGCGCCGCAAGCAGTCCGCATCTTGTGATGAAAAAACCAGCACATTACGTAAGGAGTACAATTTCGCCTCGAGGTACTTCAAAAGAGCTATCGCCAAGGCAAAATCGGATCACATTGGCAGAATTGGTGAGAAATTAGTTCGCCTTCCTTCGGGCACTCGTGCGTTCTAGTCTCTCACCAAGGCTGTCTTAGGGAATTTCTCGCAGCCCTCTCTTCCATCCTTGCACGGAGACGATGACTCTCTGGCCCATACCGCAAAGGAGAAGGCCGATCTCCTGGGCTCCTTCTTTGCGGCCAACTCAACTCTGGATGACCAAGGGAACGCACCGCCTACCATCCCGCAGTGTGATAGTTCTATGCCAGAACTACAATTTCGGCAGTCATCTGTGCGTAAAGCACTACTTTCCTTGGACATCCACAAGTCGAGTGGGCCGGATGGCATCCCTCCGATTGTGCTAAAAGTGTGTGCTCCAGAGTTGGCACCAGTATTAATACGCCTATTTCGGCTCTCCTATTCACTCGGCGTGGTACCGAATTCATGGAAGACAGATTTGGTGCATCCCATCCCTAAAAAAAGAGATCGCTCTAACCCGTCTAACTATCGGCCCATAGCCATAACCTCCTTGTTCTCCAAAATTATGGAGACAATCATCAACTCTCAGCTCCTCAAGTATTTAGAAGAGCACCAGTTGATTAGCGACCGTTAGTACGGTTTCCGTCGTGGCCGCTCAGCTGGTGACCTTCTAGTATACCTAACTCATCGATGGGCGGAAGCAGTTGAGTCCAAGGGGGAGGCATTGGCAGTTAGTTTGGACATAGCGAAGGCCTTTGATCGGATATAGCACAAAGCGCTTCTCGCGAAGCTGCCTTCCTATGGGCTTCCTGAGAAATTATGCGAGTGGATCACCAGTTTTTTGGCTGACCAGAGCATCAAGGTCGTTGTCGACGGTGCGTGCTCCGACCTTAAATCTGTCAATGCTGGTGTTCCCCAAGGCTGCGTGTTATCACCGACACTGTTCCTTCTGCATATCAATGATATGATGCGAATTAGCAACATACATTGCTATGCGGATGACAGTACTGGTGATGCTACATACTCCGGCCGAAGCAGTATTTCTCGGGAACACGTCGAAGAGTGCCGAAACAAGCTTGTGTCTGAAGTCGAGAATCGACTTACCGATGTCTCGGAATGGGGTCGCCAAAACCTGGTTACTTTTAATCCCAAGAAGACACAGCTTTGCGTGTTCACCGCAAAAAAGACGCCCTTTGTCGTATCACCTCGATTTGAGGATACTCTCCTGACAGCCTCAGCTAGTGTCGGAATCCTGGGAGTTGACATATCGAATTACGTTCAGTTTCGCGGTCATTTGGAAGGCAAGGCTAAACTAGCCTCCAAAAAGCTCGGTGTGCTCAGCAGAGCGAAACAGTACTTTTTGCCGGTCCATCGCCTTCAACTTTATAAGGCACAGGTTCGGCCTCACATAGAGTACTGTTCGCATCTCTGGGCCGGAGCTCCTCAGTACCAGCTTCTTCCTCTTGATCGCATTCAGCGTAGAGCGGTTCGAATCGTTGACGACCAGGCTATTTCGAAACAGCTTGACTCTTTGGCATTGCGCAGAGATGTAGGTTCTCTCTGTGTCTTTTATCGTATATATCATGGAGAGTGTTCCGACGAGTTGTTTGAATTAATTCCTGCCGCCGAATTCCACCATCGGACATCGCGTCAAAACTTGAAGTTCCATCCTCACCATCTCGATGTCTGGAAATCCACAACTGTGCGTTCTCCCGACACTTTTTACCTCGCACTACTCTGTTGTGGAACCAATTACCGGCAGGGGTATTTCCGAACGGATACGACATAGGGACCTTCAAGAAAAGAGCTTACTCATTCTTAAAAGGCCGGCAACGCAACTGCAAGACCTCTGGTATTGCAGATGTCCATGGGCGGCGGTGATCACTTACCATCAGGTGCACCTCTTGCTCGTTTGCCCCCTCTTCTATAAAAAAAAAAACACTTCGATATTCAAAAATAAATATTATGTTTCGGTTTCACACTTCGGTTTATCAGTTAGTTGATTTGAAGTAACTATTTGTTTTGTCATTCACAATTCAAATACTTTTTTATATCTGATTCATGATTTCGACCACCCCGTTGGTCGAGTGGTCAGCGATCCTGACTACGCAATCGACGGGGCTCGGGTTCGATTCCTGACGAGGACAAGCATTTGTGTGATGGGCATAAATGTTTGTATTTCTGGGTTAAGGTGTTTATTAAATATATTCTAGTATTTACATATGTATTTCTATGTATTAGTATCGTTGACTAACACCTATAATAACAATATATATATTTCGTAGAAGACAATAAATTATAATATACCACCATATAAATGACGTAAGTGACGTACGCAACGTACAACTACACTTTGTTCTTCTCTAGATAGCGCTACGCTACCTTAGGTTGCAAATACTAATAATATACTATAATATATATATATATATATATATATATATATATATATATATATATATATATATATATATATATATATTGCAAAGAAAATGTTATTGTGACATTTTCGAGAGCGTCTGAATTTTCTTATATTATATAATAAATGATGTAAGAATAACGAAAAAAATATAATCTGACAATTTCCACAGGCCGAAGTTATTGGAATTTTGTTTCTTTTCTGGCCTAATAACCCACCTCTATATAAAGGGCTTATATTTGGCGGAGAGCGTCAACAGTATGCGAGAAACCCCCCTCCTATGTTAATCTGACGCGCTTGATGGAATCCAAAAATCCCCTCTTGGACTCCCCTACTATACATCTACTTAAATTATAACAAGTGCCATGCGAGATTAAATAAAATTCAGGGAATACCTTGTTTTCACGATGCCTTTCTGGAATGCAGACAAAACATCTATGCTTTTATACATCACTGTGTACTGATATTAAAAATAATTTTAATTTTTATCATAGCCACACAAATATATCGTCGCAAGTTCATAACGCCATCGCCAGTGCGGATAAAATTGCACGTAGCATAAAGGAAAGCAGGCGGATATAGAAAATCTCTCAATACCAAGCGGTGGATTTCAGCTCAAAGCCATGACTCTGTCCGTGTTGTGATAACCTCGGAGAAAATGATGTTTTCCCATCTTATTATGAGTCTTTACAGCTAGCATAATATATATATATATATATATATATAAAAAAATGAATCTAAGGCATTTTTTCTCGACTAAAAAATTTGTCATATTATAGCTTGTCCAATATCTTGAAGAAAACAAAAAGTCAGCTGACTATATAGGTGGAAAATACGCCAGCTGCTCACACGAACTTATAAAAAAAAAAAACTGTCGCATCTTCTCAATCGAAAATTTGCCAGATAACATTTATCATGATATTGTAAATAAATAAATACGTCAGCTGGCTGTATCTCGGTGGAATAATTGGCAGCTGAGCACTTCAAGGTGTAGCGCAGGAGCCAGACAAGAGCGTATATCGCCTACTTAAATGCACCAGCGGACGAGTTTTCCCTCAGCATATTGTTAGCTGATTTGTTTTATTGATTATAGGATTATATTAACTGTGAACTTGCAATTTTTTATAGATAGGTATATGATATGTTTATATATATATATATATATATATATATATATATATATATATATATATATATATATATATATATATATATATAAACATATCATATACCTATCTATAAAAAATTGCAAGTTCACAGTTAATATAATCCTATAATCAATAAAACAAATCAGCTAACAATATGCTGAGGGAAAACTCGTCCGCTGGTGCATTTAAGTAGGCGATATACGCTCTTGTCTGGCTCCTGCGCTACACCTTGAAGTGCTCAGCTGCCAATTATTCCACCGAGATACAGCCAGCTGACGTATTTATTTATTTACAATATCATGATAAATGTTATCTGGCAAATTTTCGATTGAGAAGATGCGACAGTTTTTTTTTTTTATAAGTTCGTGTGAGCAGCTGGCGTATTTTCCACCTATATAGTCAGCTGACTTTTTGTTTTCTTCAAGATATTGGACAAGCTATAATATGACAAATTTTTTAGTCGAGAAAAAATGCCTTAGATTCATTTTTTTTCGATTGCCTGGGAGGTTTCTTCTGCCTAACCCACCCACCTAGCCGCAGCTGACGTTCACGAAGTTTAATAATACAATTCTCTGAAACATTGTACAAGTTATATTCCGAGAGGAAATGATCAAACCAAATTTTTGCCTGGCCCGGGGACCATTACTTTTGTATCGCTGACGTTCAAAAAAATGTATGTTCCGTACTCATTTATATATATAAAAATCAAATAGTATCGCTAAAACTCGAGAACGGCTCTACCGATTTGGCTACTTTTGATTTTGAATTAATTGTTGAATTTCAGGGAAGGTTTAAATGGTGAGAAAATATAGAAAAAAATTAGTTAAAAAGGCAAAACAACGTTTGCCGGGGCAGCTAGTTTGGAATAAAAATTATTGATTGATTGAAATAATTTGCTTACTTTTGGGGTTAGATCAGTAAGTGTAATTTTTCCGTGAATAATTATTTTATTACTTAACTACGCAAGAAAAAATTCGTAAATGTCGTATTTCGACCACATGTTCAATTTCGGATTAGTGTCGAATTTCGGCCAGTGGTCGAAGTTTTTGCCCATTCTAGTAATAAACTGTTTTTTAAACAAACTCATGCCTAGAGACACGACATAACTAACTAAAAAACTAATTTTTAGAATTTTTAAATGAGAAATATGGTATTTCATTTACAAAATTTCCGCGAAACCTTATATGGAACTGCTGTGATGCAACGAAAATTAAAGTTATTTAGTATAAGGAATGGGGCAAACTTAACCAAGAGGTGGAAATTTGAGAAGATCACAGAGCGGCACAATAGTCGACCCACTTCCACCACACTTTCTTACACGTCACAAGCAAAGGCAGTAACACACAATTTATCGTCGGCACTTGGTGAAACTCCATTTTCATACATGTACGATAATAACACACAAATTATGTAATCAACGCACATTTCACTTTGTAACCGAAGCATCTTCAAGAGAGTCGAATAGAACTTCACTATATGAAGGATGAAGAAGCATTAATTGCTAAATTTTTAAATTGCTAAATTGCAAATAATTTTTAAATGCAATCTACGCTGCCAAACTAGAAAATTGTCTTGAAAGGCGTATCCATTTAATTCTAATTTTACTTCATGACATATAAATAATTGAAATTAAATGAAATAAATAATTGACAAAACAATTTCGACCGCAAAATTCCTCTCAATCTCTCTCCTCGCACAAATGCTGACACAAAAAAATATATATCTATGTGTGTTGTCTTACAGCGTTATTTTCCTAGATATTTTAATTACTACAATTACTAAAAACCAAAAAATAATAATTAAAATCAACACACTTCCTGCGTATTGAAATAGTGCTACAAAAAGAAACGTCCATTTGGTGGACTTCTTTTACCCATACTAGTTAGTAGTTATAAACAAAACTAATAAAATTTTGTGAACTGAATGTCATTGATGAACGCATTCACCACTCAGTAACTCACGCGCAGCACCTTTTTGCCGTGAATCGCACGTGAATAAAGTTATTGCTGATATTTGAAAAATAAGTAGCAATGTCAAAGTAGAGCCGTCTTTTCAGTTCCTTCTGTATTTTAGTAAGTAATACCTTATTAATTCATATATTTAGTTTATTGTTTAGACTCATACGTAATTATACATTCTAGACATGTGAAATTAACAAAACCTCAATATAATACGTGTTATGAAATATTATCTTCTAAAAGTCCATTAGGTGGACATCTTTTCGGTGGAATATATGTCCGCCGAAAAGATTAGTGTCCACCAAGTGGATGACAAAATATATTGTGCTAGTTTATTCGCAGTTTTGCTGAGCATGAGTGCATTATAACGTATAGATTCAACTTTATAATAGACACATCATGTTTGTAAAAACTACTTTGAACATATTACGCAATTTTATGATTTTGGTTGTGGATTTATATAAATGAGGCTGAATGTGCCGCTTTTCTGTCTTTTTAGGCTGAATTTAATGATTTGAAAAATTATGTTATGAACTACATTTTTTTTATCTTCTTGCCTTGGCTTAGGCCCTTATTCCTTTTACAGTAAAGGAGGAAAAGGAAGTTAGTAAAGGAGGAAATACACATGCTACGTAGTAGCACGAAAGCATGCCAGTTTCGAGCAAATGCTATTTAGTTGCACCTAAGTAGCACGTGTATACGAAAAGAGCATGCTTGTGAATAAGCACGCTACTTAATCGCAAGCCGGTCTATTTTTCGTGCTAATTAGCACGTGGTGTAAGGTGCGGGGCGAAGGGGGTGACTGCAAAGCAAGTTTAAACATGTTCTTTGCTACTTGGTTTGCTTACTAGCACTAGTTATAAATTTGTGGATTTGTTTCCATGTAGGTATTTTAACGATGGCTCGATGGGGCGATGAAAAAACTTTAATTTTATATTTATTTAACAAAATTGTGAATGTTTGTGAAAATAAATGTACGTTTACCACGATATAAAAAAAACTCTCAAGAGAAAATGCGTTCCATGGCATTTTTATGAGTGTCACTTTTTCTAATGAATGGTTAATTTTTTTTCAAAAGTTCATCAAATTTTACTGATAGCATTCGCAAATGGTTCTTGAAACCACCAATCTTACTGCCTCATTTCATTTACTACCAAAGATACCATTAGAGACCAAATATATTAATTGTGCGTTGCTATGTTGTAATATATGTTGTGGCGAGGTCTAAAGCCACATGCATATAAGTTTACCGGCTACCTTATCCTCCAAACCAAGACACGACTGTGACAACCACTGACGCCGTTGCGCAAGGAATAGGTCTATTGTTCCTTTTCATTGAAAATTTCTTATTAAATGTGTTAAAAGTGACAATATCACTGAATTTAATTCATTTCGCACACAATTCCGCATAGAAACGTCCATTTTGAATTATCTAATTAGCATTTCACGCGTGCTAGAAAGAAGTATGCTCTTAAAAAGTATGCTTATGAGGTCTGTGCTTTCATGAGCAAATGTACACGCTTGGAGAGCATGCTATAAATGAGTATACTATCTAGAAACAAACATGCCTGCTTTTTTAGTAGCATGTGTATTCTAGGCTTAAAGAGAAAGGGTAGTGAGTACTAATATAGGCAGAAATCACGAGGAAAAATTAATACTATAAATTACTTATCAGATCGTCAGCAAAGACAATCACGTAGCAAATGGAGAAAGAACGCAAGGTTACCTACAGATATATTGAAATTACAAAGGGAAGCTGTACAATTTACAGATCAGAAATGGCGAATTAAGTTGTTCAACGGCTTGCAAAAAACAATTACCAGATTTAAACAGAAAAGACAGATACGATTCATACGATTCTTGACGTACCACCACACAACTTGCACGCCAAGAATCCTCTCCCCAGCCAGTTCTGAGTTCCATTCCCAGCCCATTACCTAGTGTTATAACCTCACTTCTAAGTGTATTATACTCCACTCCACTCAAAAGCTAGACCATTGTCAAGCCCATCGATTACTGAAACCCAAACCAATGATAATGAAACACTACCTACCTTGTTCTAAGTTCACGTGTGGACCAAGTAGTCGAAAATGCGTCTGGTTCTTTGACGCTTACTCCCATAGTTGCCACCTGCTTCAAGACCTGGAACACCGACAGGGTCGACCAGATGTGTTTTAAACATTTTTGGTCATCATTAGACGAAGAAGATGTAGTTTCGACCAAAAAGACAGTATTTTCGGTGGACTGACAATTTTTTTATTTCTTTTTCTAAATTCTTAAAGTCAGCTCAGTATGTTTCTGTTGATTTGTCTACAGAAGTGAGATTTTTGAAATGTTGTATATTTTTGAAACGTGGATCGAGTTTTATCTTCCTAATGGCATTCAACTAAACTTTTGAGATCTAAAATATTGCTTTAGCTAAATAATCGATAAGTTGAAAGATTTCGAAGCAATATGAAAAAAACCATTTTCTTCAAAAATTTTGTCATTGATAAATTCCAAACAAATTTTGGTCCAATTAACAGTATTTGTCGTAGTTTTTTAAGAAGAAAATCTGATAACATTTTTAAGGCAATCGATGAATTAGCCTGAAAGTTTTTCAATAACATTAGGGATACCGCATACATGCTACTTTTAGCATCGGTGATCGGCGATTCAGTGTCTTTTAGTAGCAGAATGCAGCGACCGATCGCTTAACTCCGCACACTTGCAAACTCCGATCGCGGCGATTGAGTTGCATATAAATTGAGAAATTCCAAATGAACTAGCCCGGTATTATTTATATATCAGTATGATAGATGATATGAACCCATCCTACTTTAAACATAGTACTCGAAAACTGACATGTCTAGTCTATTTGTAGTCAAAGCTAAATATTATTAAAACTAAAATTCAAAAACATTTTATTCAAATGAATGGAAAGGCTCTTAAGAGCCTACGACACAAAACCTAGTCCCATAAAACTACCGGATGGTATATACGTAGGTCACAGTATAAGTTTTGCGTAACTTAAAAAAGCAACATGTTATAACCAAAATATTATGTTTATTGCTTTTCAAAATAATCTCCTTTACATTTTAAATATTTTTTCATGCAATCGAACCATTTTTTAAAACAAGTGGACCACAGATCTGAAGGCATGTTTTCTACGTGCTGAATGAACGCTATCACTGCCTCTTCGGAGTTGATAAAAGTAAAACCTCTCATCAAATCTTTGATTTTGGGGAAAATATAGAAATCACTGGGTGCTATGCGCAGGATGAGTGACGAGATGTATTTTTCGGAAGCTAAAAATGACTTTGTTTTGTTGACCGTATGTGAAGAAGCGTTATCATGGTGTATAATAATAAATCCACGTTTTGTCTCCTGTAACAATATCATAAACAACATTATTCGTCCATGGTCGTACTTCAGTAGCATCTGTGAGCACCATTCCACGCAAGCCCGCTTCTGCTCCGGTGTCAGTTCATGAGGGATCCAACGACAACAATGTTTCCGAACTTTCAATTCTTCGTGTAAAATTTTCTGAATTTGGCTCATATCAATCCAATAGTCCTCGAATTGTCTCACAGGTAATCCAGGGGTTTTCTTCAATTAAACGCTTAACAGTAGCCACATTATTTTCGTTGACGGCAATTGAAGACCGCCCTTCACGAAATTCGTCATATAAAGAAACTTGACCTCTCTCAAATTCAGCAAACCATCGCCTCACCGTGCTCAAACAAGGTGCTTCTCTCCCAAAAGCATTTTTAAGACGAGCGGCACAGTCTTGCGGAGAAAGAGAGCTTTTGAAATCATAAAAAATCATCGCTCTAAAATCTTTTCGACTTAATTCCATTTTCGTTGCGTACGTACAGTACCCGGCGATAAATATTGCACATCGACCTTTGGAAAGAGACAATCGGCTAATTTCGGCTTCTTAGAGCGTTATCCGGTACCTATTAGGAGCTGTTAAAACAAGTGATTTGCTTCTTTTGATATTTTTATTCTTTGTATAAAATACACTAATTTTTCTATAAGTGATGGCTTTAGGTTGGGGTAAAATAAAATAAAAAAACATTTTTACATTATGTTTACGTATTTAATTATTTTGGAACATTACAGCTTTACTGTACATAATAAACACCATTATACCTATTGCTAAAATGAGACATTGCAATAAAAATAATAATAATTCTAATTCTCAATTACTTCCATTTCACTATCTGTGCTCTCAAAGAGGTCAATATCACTGTCACTATCAGCCGTATTTATTACTAATCTATCAGTGTAATTGTCTAAACTGTGTTGAATGCTTCTATATTCATTCTCACATTTGATTGCATGATCGCAAACCTTTTTCCACTCTTCAGCGCCGATCATGTTTACTTTTTCAGTCAATAATGTTTTTACTGTAGTTAAGTTCATACCCACATTTCTAGAGGCTACATAGCCTTTCAGTTGAGACCATATATTTTCAATTGGATTAAAATCCGGATGATATGGTGGCAATCGCAACACAGTGTGCCCATGTTCGGCAAGTATTTTGTCCACAGAAAACTCTGTATACCTCTCCTTGTGCTGACATATAATAGCGTAAATCTGGGTTTTTGTTAATTTTGGATCAACTGGAATTTCATGTCTGTTTAACCAGTTGATCATTTCCCGTTTAATGGTGTTTGAGTTGGGGGGTCTCTCAACATACTTGTTGTGATAGAGTGCGTTGTCGATAACTAGAACAGAATCACTGGGTATATTTGGGATTAATTGGTTAACCAGCCATTTCTCATAGTTATCGTTATTCATTTCATTGTGATAGTCACCTGTAGTGTCCGTGGATTTATACGTTAAAAAAGCACCGGGTACAAAGCCTTTTTCATTTCCCGCATGAACTATTATCAAACGTTGACCTTTTGAAATTGGCTTTTTTACTCCTTTTTTCTTATCGTCACTCCAAGATTTCCCTTTAGTGTGGGATGCATGTATATATGACTCATCCATGTAGACGATATTTTTTCCTGTTTCGCGAAATTTGCGTATTTTATCAAGGTATTCCATTCGTTTGAGACTAACGTCGTGCTTTTCCATTAGAATTTTTCGATTATCTTCCATTTTAGTGAACTGAAATCCCATGTCATGAAGTATTTTTCTCAATGTTTTTTTCAGACCCATTGTAATTAATAGCTTCAGATAACTTAGCTTTTAATGATTTTATTGTTGGCAGTTCATTAAATCGTAAGTGAAAATCATACACCATTCTTCGAACAACATCGTAATCAAAATCGTCCATATCCAAACGAAATTGCTTTTTTGGTCTCCCTTTTTTTGGAGTGCTGAACTTAATTTCAGTCGAATGTGTTTCAGTACTGACTTCGTTTAATATATTGTTCAAAGTTCTTCTTGAAATTCCAGTGGCATTTGCAACTCGCTCTTGAATCTTCTTAAAATAACAACTTACATTTTCATCTACTTTTTTTTTAAATCTATCAGCTTCGCTTACAAAGTATTTATAAACATTGTAGATAATTTCACGTGACTGACCTCGTAAAGGTTTCCCTCTTTTTCCGAAAGAATTTGTACAGTACAGTACAGTGTAATTTTTTTTGTACAGTACCCGGCGATGGTCTCAACTGAAAGGCTATGTAGCCTCTAGAAATGTGGGTATGAACTTAACTACAGTAAAAACATTATTGACTGAAAAAGTAAACATGATCGGCGCTGAAGAGTGGAAAAAGGTTTGCGATCATGCAATCAAATGTGAGAATGAATATAGAAGCATTCAACACAGTTTAGACAATTACACTGATAGATTAGTAATAAATACGGCTGATAGTGACAGTGATATTGACCTCTTTGAGAGCACAGATAGTGAAATGGAAGTAATTGAGAATTAGAATTATTATTATTTTTATTGCAATGTCTCATTTTAGCAATAGGTATAATGGTGTTTATTATGTACAGTAAAGCTGTAATGTTCCAAAATAATTAAATACGTAAACATAATGTAAAAATGTTTTTTTATTTTATTTTACCCCAACCTAAAGCCATCACTTATAGAAAAATTAGTGTATTTTATACAAAGAATAAAAATATCAAAAGAAGCAAATCACTTGTTTTAACAGCTCCTAATAGGTACCGGACTGTTTGTATTTTGTGCGACAGAGATAACGCTCTACGAAGCCGAAATTAGCCGATTGTCTCTTTCCAAAGGTCGATGTGCAATATTTATCGCCGGGTACTGTAGAACTTTGATGTGTGATAAAAAAAACAATTGTCATATCATTTCCCACCAATTGTTTTTTTTATTACTAAGAAGGTTGCAACGTTTTAAAAATATAACATTCGAAATTCAAATAGTTCCGATTAGCTAGAAGTGCAAAACTTTTAGTGTGCCCCATGTACATAGTTAGATTCCTCATTAATTGGAGAATACGAAATGGTTATGTTGCAATGCGAAAAAACTGGTGACGCTATTAAAATAAAGAAACAAAACGATTTCTAGTACGATAAGACTACCGAATTTCGTTTTCCTCGATATAGGGGAGGGGTAGGACTATACGAAAATGCGGTGCTGCATGTCCCCATGACTGGCCTTATCAATGGCACCAGCATTATAAGTGATGCCTTGTACCTAGGTATTTTGTAACATCGGACTACTGAACGAACCAAAGCTCATCTGAAAGATCTAAAAAGAAGAAAGAATGAGAAGAAGAAAAACCACTGCTGCATCTTCGAAACAGTGGATGAGGTGGTTGCTGCAGCGATTGAAGGTCGCCCACTGTCCAGCTGAAATCTGCGTTTCCATTTCGGCCATTTCAACATGTTTTTGTCAACAATCGTCCGGTTTCTTTTGATTGCGACTGATTGAATACCATGCTACGGTCAGATACAAATAATTTTATTGATCGCTGATTGTTTAGAAGAATGAAATCGCATATTTTATGTAATATTTTTCGATTTTTCAACCGTTTTCATTAGGTTGGTTGGTAATGTACCAATTGTACATTAAACCAACCTAATGTACTTCTAAGGAATTCTTAGGGTTCTGAAATCAACAAGAAACCCTTATGGTTTCATATGACAGTCCATCCGTCTGTTCGTCCGTTCGTCCGCAGCTGAGCTCAAAGATTCTTAGTACTTACTAGAAAGCGGTTTCCATTAGATTGTTTTAAATTTATGTACTACTTAGGGATTTATAGGGTTCTGAAAAAACAAGAAACCGTTATCGTCTCATATGGCTAGGTTTAGTGTCATGGGCTCCAGTACTATAACCTTTACAAGCCATATTTGACGGGTCGACAATTCTCGGTTGTTGTTGGCTATTATATAAAAGATATTGTTGATTTAAGTACTACACTTATTCAGTACTTTTCATCAACATCTCACTTTTGTCCACTGAAAATAAATTTAAATTTGGCAGAATCAACTTCAAAGAAAATTTAACAGAAATTATATATTTAATGGTAAAATATGAACATAGGTATAACTTTCTAGTTCAGTTTTCTTTTGTAACGAAGCTTGACGGTGGAATTGGTGTACGATAATACTTGTCGTAAATTTTCTCCCAGAATTCCGCCCGGTCCTTTAAATGGGATCCCCTCAGTTCTAGAGTCGCGTTCAGAGACATACACGGAGACCAATTTTTATCAACAGGCGGCCATTCTGGCAAATGAGAACTCGCATTTGTCGGTTTTCTGGAATATTTATGAATTCGGATTAATTTAGTTACTAACGTTAGAGAGTAGAATATTCTTTGATTGATAATCAAAAAGCAACACGTAATTCTCATAGAATAAAATAGACGTAAAAAATCCTCCTAAAACTCTAAACGTGTTGGTCCGGGCTCCTTTGAAGAAAAGACCATCTGCCGTTCCGCCAGGCAGCTCATGAGATCCAATCCTTTGGCTATGTCATTCAATACCATCGTGGCTACTAGGTGGTAGAGTTCTACATTATCTCGCCTTGGTCTTGTACCACTGCCTCATCTATTCCTGCCGTAATAGCGTTAGTGTTCGCCACTGTCGTGTTCCAGTTTAGATTAAACTTACGCATGTGACACTAAAATACCGCCACAATAATAGCAACGCACTATTAACGTCTTTGGTGTTACAGGCGATGGTTGTCTCTTACTATCAACAGAGATATCTGCTTGTTTCCTATCATACGATATATTAAAAAAAAAACATTTTTTGGTCCTGCTATTTTATAATAGCATTTACTTTCCTCGTATTATTCTGGACTCCAGTAAAAATAAACAATTTACCCTTCTGCCATGCAGCTCATAAAAGACGACAGAAGCCTTAAAGCATCAGTATAGTAGTGACGTCTAGATGGTAAAGTTTAGACACGTATCGCTTTTCACATTTTTGCCGTAATACTATTAGCACTCGCAAATGTCGTGTTCCGGTGGGGAGAGTAAGGTATCTGGCAAACTTGCAAATGTAGTATTAGATTTCTTCACAGACAGTAACGCACAATTAGCATTTTCCGTGAGATGACGGTTTTTACTGTCAGAAAAACTAATTATTATTGGCCATTCTGAATTGAATAAATCCACCGTCTCAACTTAGAATGCAGTACTGCATGACTGCACTCTTAATACTGTTGATTTGTCTATTTCTGCCGTCACAGCGTGAGTTTCGTCGCGTTTATATTACGTTTCAGAAGGTAAGGAAGCCAGAAGAATTTACACCAGTGACCTAACATCCCTACTACGCAGAGACAGCTATCACTAATATTTTTACTGTTTTTACGGCTCCCTCTTGCCTCGAAAATTGCGAGCTAGTTTTTGACTTTGCCTAAATGTTCATACACATATATGTACAGCACTTGCAATAAAGAACAAATCAGTATAAAGACTTACCCTGTTGTTATAAAACTATGCCAAATATCTCTCATATTTTTAATCATTTTTAAATATTTTTCAGAAAATACTGTTTGATAACCAGATGCTTTTAAACCATCTAATACAGCAGATGTTTGAGCAATATGATTTGCTCCTCGAATATTAGTATGAGGAACCAAAGGCGTAGTGTCATCCACGTATGAGTATTCATACAAATACACATTGCTATTTCCAGCGTCTACTTGTGATTTCATAGACCTGAGTGTGGGATATACAAACATTACATCAGAAAAATAATTAATGTAGCCCAAAATAGTTTCTGGGCCCACAAGCTTATCACCAAAGTAGAATTGTTTTATCTTATAAGCTACTTCTTCCTTCTCTTGATCACTTTCAAACTGTAGGTTAGCTGGTAAAAAGTTTGAAAATTTTTCATTCATTTCATTCTTCCATAAGTCAAATAAAGAAGCACGAAATAGTCCCTCCATATTAGCAAAACCACACAACATAGGCATTATTTCATTATGACCTATTCTAAGTGTATTTACTGAGCTTTCATCTAGAAAGCTTTCTTCTTTAACCTCACGCTCTATACAAGGAGCTATCAGGAATGTTGAATCAGGCCTAAGCCAAACATTGGCGGAATTTAATTTTTCCAACGGAATAGTCTTAAAAAAATTTTCTAATGCATGTATATCATCAACTTTATCAAAGTTCAACATCCTCGCGTACTCTTTAGCACTTTGTAAAGGGTTTGCTTGCACACTAAAAGGAGAATTGTTGGCTCCACTTTCAAGTATTACTCTTTTAAACAAACCTTTTGCCATCTTAGAAATCATTAAAAGATCTACGGAAGATGAACCGGCACTATAACCTGCAATTGTTACTTCATTGGGGTCACCACCAAAATTGGCAATATTCTTCTTTATCCAGCGCAATAGTGCTACCTGGTCTTTCATGCCAGCATTTCCGGGAATGTCTTCTGTGCCTAGACATAGAAAGCCATGAGCAGCGAGTCGGTAATTAAATGTTACTGCTATGATATTTTTACTAGCGACTAATTTCACTGGTGTCATCATATTGCCGCTTCCTATTACAAAAGCTCCACCATGTATATAAACTAATACCGCATAAGATTTGTCCTGTTTTTCAGGAACGAACACATTGGCTACAAGACAATCTTCTTGCATTACCACATTTTTGGCCATTAAGCCCGAGTAATCTGTTTGTTGACATACAATATTTTTATTCACAGCTTGAAAGGGCTTATCCCATTTTGGAGGAGGTAAGGGTGCCTGAAACGGAAAATGATACTTGAGCTGGTTTTCAATCAAATATAAATCAATTAAAAAATTAAAGTTCAATAGTTGGTAATCCTAAGCGTTATTGACGTTTATTTACATGTATCTCTATTTTATTATATATATCCTACAGGCAAATTGCTTCTAGGTGAAAATACACAATCATCGCCTATAAGCACTAAATATGTTAATGGTGCATTGCTATCTGTAGGGCGGGATGGTAACGCCATATGCATGAGTTATAGTTCGATTCCGATACTGTATAGTTATACCGACGTTCCAGTACTGATACAAATAACTTCATTATTATGTACTATCTGATTCTCACGACTTCATTTCCGTTGTTCATAATATTATCACACATAGTTTAAAGTTTGTACTTACATAATTCACAGTTTATTAATACTTAATATTGTGCTATTAAAAATAAATAAGAAACAATTAGTACCTATACCTAAACTAATAATAATAATAAAAACTAAAACCAAAATAAATTAGCGAAAATCAAGTAGTTTTCGCGTGATGCTCTCACAACGGCAAACTTCTATAATTTTATTTATACGGGGTTCTTTTAAGGCTCCGGCCAAATTTTCAGAGGCTATTCAGAATCGATAAAATGTTTGATTTATGTAATAAAAAAAAATTAAAAAATTCAAAATTTAATTAATTTTCGTCTGGCATAGTATTCATGGATATAATTTCAATTACGCAAAATTCATCTGATTCGGTAGGATCGTTCGCCACTAATGTCGAACGCGGCTCGTGTAGTGTCCCCGGACCCCGCACACACCACCCGGCGGCTTAATTTACACGACTTGGTGTATCCAATTCTTAAGTTAATGGAATATTTTTAAATGAATATTTTTATATTATTATACAATAATAATTAAAATGCACTTCCAATTCAATATTTAGTTTTTAATTTAAAAATTTGGCCGGACCTTTAAAATTAACCCTGTTCCTGTATAACAAATTAGACCACACTCTCTATATTGATAAATTGTATTATAAGAAATAGAGTAAAATATGTTTATTGTTTAGGTACCTACTATGTTGAATAAATGAAATGTTATGTTCAAAATTATGTCATAGAATATTTTACCTTAAATCTATGTCCTCCACAGGGTATAGTCGCGTACGGTATACCGTGAAACTCAAAAATATCATGCTCCTTATTTTTATATCCTTCCACGGGGCCCTGTTCTGTCTGCACTAGTCGCGATTCACGCTTAGCAAAGGCGGTATTTAGAAGCACGCAGTATAATAACATCGACCACATCGCTATTACACTGAAACTAATATTAAATCACCAGCAATTTAGATTAGTTAGACAGTTGTAAAACATAGACTTGATATTTTTACAATACTTGAAGCGTGCAAAAAACAGCAAGGATTTAACAGTTCTAGTTGGTGTGAACAAGATACATACAACTGACATATTTAACACTTATAGCGTCGGCATGACTTGTCACTACAATCGTGAAAGTTGGGTGGTAGAGTTCTGCAATATCTCGCCTGGATTTGAGGGTAAGGTAATCGACAAATAAACTTATGCATGCGGTATAAAATCCCTGCCACATAGACACCGCGCTCCATTTGTATCTTTGGTATTATATACTATACTAGCGATCTGCCCGCGGTTTCACCCGCGCAGCTTTTATCCCCGTGGGAATATCGGAAAGGTTTATACACTTAAACCTTCCTCAAGAATCAATCTATATATTAAAAAAAACCGCATCAAAATCCGTTGCGTAGTTTTAAAGATTTAAGGCGATTACACCTGCGAACGACCTTGAGTTAGTGACAGGCGCAGCGTAAGTAATATTCCGCACGCCAAAATCTCCCAACGTCAAAGAATATATAAGATGGATGCAGATACGTTTTAACATTTTTGTTTACCTATATGAACTTTTATCATCATGAATCAAATGAATGTTGGCAAACTCAAAACCCATAACTGATAATCGGTCATTTACCGATTCATTTTATAAAAACGATAAATATCGAAAGAAAAAACAGTAAATATCGAAAATTGACATAAGAATTATATGACAATGTTACACAATGTTACGTATCCTATTTTCTTATAATATACAATACATCTCGTGTAGCACTTTATTTTAATACATAAAATTAACAATTAATGTATAAAAAAATCTTCGAAAACGTGATTTTGTAAAAAGTGACCTCTTAAATAACCTTTTAAAATTTAAGTTTTTGTTTCAAAATCTCGTCAGAAAACGTAGAGATTTAATTTATTTGAAAGAATATCTCTATACTTTCAATTAAATTAAAAGGAAAGTATTAAACAGGTTGATTAATTTAGACTATTTGTATGTATAATATATTTAATTTAATTATATTTATTTCATTTCTTATGTTAGCAAACAAGTAAACAGTTTTCTTGATAGAAACATATAACCATCGCCTACAGACACTAAAAATGTTAATGGTGCATTGCTATTCATGTAGCACCATTAACAAAACCGCAAAACCGAATCACGACATTTAAAAACACCGACGCTATTACGGCAGGAATATGTAAAGCGGTAGTTCCAAAACCGGGTTGATGTGTTGCAAAAAACCAAGGTCGAAAAAAATAACTAATGATTATGATAACTGCCTCGTTGTCTACGGGATAACCTAAAGTTTCGTTTAAGGTATTTTTCGAAAATTCAGAAATCTCAGTAGCAGCTTGGAGTCTGGCGAGTGGTGTGTTACCACTTCCATGCCTCGAATGAGCACATAAAGCCGTCGCTCCTGGTTATTGCTAAAACAACAACAATAACAAAATATATTCACGTCAGTCCCCGTACGAGGTAGGCAAAGAGAACCGAGTGCAATATGTCAAGATCCTTGCAAATTTTTCTTGCTTCCTGCACGTTCATTACTCTCTTCATACAAACACGCTGGTTGCGAAGACTTCAACACCTTCAAATAGTACCGGATTTTTATCTTTTTTCTTCAGAGTTTTGCTTTTTAGTCGCTTGCTTGAATTATATTCGTTGTTTATTTGTTTTATTTTTTGTACACTTATACAAAATATTTACAAAATACTTATCTATCTATAGCTATTAAAAACATTCAAGCCTAAACGCAGGTAAGTACCTGAATAGTCTCAAAATATTATTCAGCGTCCACACGCAAATAAATATTTGCGTGTGCGTAATACGCAAATAAATAAGATTATTGATAAAATACTAGCTTTCAGCTCCTCTTTTACCTCTTTACGAGATAAAACTCAAAGTTTTCTTACATGCACGTTTACATAATTGAAGTAAAGAGCATAACTAATAAATTTAAAAAGATTTTGATGAAACAAATTTTTTTTTGAAATTAGGGATGAAATTTAAAATACCTTAAACTCGTATTCATTGAATTGTGTTAAAAACATAAATACTAAGTTTTAAATAATTTCTACAATATCCTACAATAAACAATCTGTTTTTCATACAAACATAAACGCTTTTTTACCCTTTCAAGGAGTAGAATTTATGAAATCCCTAAATATATAATTTTTAAATTGTGTTGAATAACATAAGTACCAAATTTCATGTCATGTGGACCATAAGCACTTAATTTTTCATATGAATTGTAACACCCACTTTTACTCCTTTAAGGGATGAAACTTCGAACTTCATTACGCGCATGTTTCTTCAATTTGGATTGAATTGAATAAGTAGGTACTAAATTTTATGAGAGTTTAGACAATAAACTTATTATTTAAACACAAACTTATACACTTACCCTTTTAATGGATGAAATTAAAAGAAATTCTAAAATACGAATTTCTTTAATTGTATTAAAAAGCATAAATACTAAATTTTAAATAATTTCTACAATAAACAATTCATTTTTCATACAAAAATTAACTCTCCTTTTACCGCTTTATGGGATGATATTCAAAAACGCGTATTCCTTTAATCGTATTAAAAAGCATACTTAAGTACTAAATTTTAAACAATAAACAATTTATTTAATACACTCATTAATGGCCCTTTTACCTCTTCAAGGGTTTAAATTACATCATAAGAACAACCCCTGTAAAAAAATCAGCCTTCCCGCTCCAAACTAATTATCTACTATAAAAAACGATCAAGCGTAAACGAAATGTCCAATTTTCAAACAGCACAACCTTATTACTGTGCCAAACGTACTATCTGTATTATTACTCTTTGACTCGAATGTGAGCGGAGTACGCAGACGTGCGACACAGCCTCCCCGTACGAACGCAACCGGGAGACTGACTTTCGGAGCGAGCGCTGCCCGCGAATGAAATAATAAGGTTTTTATTGATTTAATGGCACACTATAATGATTTTGTAAAATTTTGAACTTAAATTTTATAAAGCAATAAATTATCTGTAATAAAGTGAAAAAATCACCAAAATCGTTTCAGTAGTTTGGAAGTTATAAGAAAATTTTTGCGTAAAAATAAGAGAGATATTCGATTTTTTTTTTCGTTAAAAATAACAATGAAATTTGAAAAAACGAACTTAAAATTTAAAGTTAATTATATTTTACGTACAGTGTATATATTTTTTTAATTATTGGATTAACCGTTTAGGAGTAGCAGGCTTTCAAAGAGAAGTATATTTCGTAGTTTGGCGTATGCTATCGCCTTAAGCATACATAGGGACATAAGGACATAGGGACAGACAGAGAAAGCGACTTTGTTTTATACTATGTAATGATTTATAGGCGTTGCTAATCATTTTCCATCAGGAGAAAAATCTTCTAGTTTGTTATATATTTTCTATGTATGCATTAGTATCGCTAACTACAGACTAACACCCATAGCACAAGCATATAATTTGCTTACTTTAGTGTTAGATCCATTCGTGTAATTTGTAAAGCATTATGTATTATTAGTAATATATGTTTTTGAAGGATAGATGGCTTGTGAGATTATACGAGTGTATATTATTTTTTTCATTTGAGAAACTTTGTCGAGGTTTAGGTTTTTATTATAATTCGAATTCCAAAATTTTGTAAAATATTTATAGTCATGATTCTTAATTAGATACGCCTAAGCGGCTCGATGATTTTATTTACACGAAAACTGATTGACAATCAAGTAGATCATCACAATAATTAGCATGTTTTTTTTTATATCATAAGATAGCAAACAAGCAGATGGGTCTCCTGATGGAAAGAGTTAACCATCGCCATATATAGACACCAAAGATGTTAATGGTGCGTTGCTATCTTGTGGCGAGGTCTAATGCCACATGCATAAGTTTACCGACTACCTTACCCTCCAAACCGGAACACGACAGTGACCAGCACGGACGCTATTGCGGCAGGAATAGGTAAGGCGGTGGTACCAGACCCGGTCGAGCCGATGCAGAACTCTACCACCTAGTAGTTACGATGGTAGTGACGCAAATAGCCACTCAGTCGCCTTTTACGACCTGCCTGGCAGAACGGCAGTTGGCCTATTCTTCAAAGGAGCCCGGTACCAACACGGGTACCAACATGTAAGGTCATTTTTATCACAACACTTTTTACTCATCATCATTGTCAACCTGAAGCGGTGTAAATTAATACCTACAACATCTTGAAAATAATAGCTTTAGACCGTACGCATCCGTGTTTGAACACAGGATGTTTTTGTCATAAATTTTACGCAGCTGTATATTCTGTATTCTAAACGTTAAAATTTCATTGTAACTTATTCACAAATAGTCTAGTAGATACTACCTAGCGTAGTATTAGTAGCATAGATCATGTAATGAGATTGTTATTGATTCCTCACAATCTAAAACTAAGCAAACTTAGACAACGGTATATATATTATATAGTAAATGACAACGTGTCGTGAGCGACGTCGCTTATGGCACGAGCAGGTACATAAATACATATATCTTAGGTCGTACTTACGTTAATCCGTTTGTACTCGTGAAACTAAAAATGAAATCTATGCATCTAGCTACTAGATTTATATATGCGAGTATAGGTACTAAATAGGTACTAATACTTCAAGCATCTTTATGACTATGCATGTCTTGTAAAAGTAATGTAATTTTATAGCGGCTGTACACATTGGGCCAAGGTGTTGGGCCAACTGTTGGGCCAACATTAAATATTTCTGTTTATACATTGGCTGTGTTGGGCCAACTGTTGGGCGAACATTAAATGTTTCTGTTTATACATTGGTGTATTGACCATTCTGCATTGGCTCTTTAATAAGGATGGACGTAGAATCTCTTACAGCCGTAAGATTTGTCATTAAAGATTCCTTTTTCTTTTTTAGTTCAATAACAGTAATACTTATCTTTTTTTTATATCATAAGAGCAAACAAGCATATGGGTCTCCTGATGGAAAGAGTCAACCATCGCCAATAGACACCAAAGATGTTAATGGTGCGTTGCTATCTTGTGGCGAGGTTTAATGCCACATGTATAAGTTTACCGGCTACCTTAACCTCCAAACCGGAACACGACAGTGACTAGCACTGACGCTATTGCAGCAGCAATCTGCTATACGTTTCTAAGCATCATTAACCTGAAATAAAAGTATTAAAAAAATGGTATTTTTAATAACCTAATCTAATACCTAATGTCATCTGAAACAGTGCACTGCTCTTAACCTCCTCTCACCAATGAGGCAAAACAATGCGAAATGAGACAAGACGAGAAAAGTTTAAAAAATAACTAGTATTGACTTGAATTCAATACGAACAACATGTATTCGGAATTCAGATAAATTTCATATAACGATTCCGTATAAGATACTGAAAATAATAATTACTTTGTACTTTAAAATCAGTCCAAATCGATAAGTAATTATTATTTTCAATATGTTACAGAATTTCTCGACAAAGATGATCATATTTAATAATTATTGTGGTCTAATAATGAGAAAGTTTCAATTCATAAAGGACATTCATCATCATCAGTCATTCATTCATTGGTTCATTTCGATATATTTCTATGAATTGTAAAACTCAGTGTTTGTCTACGCCATCGTAACTCGGGAACAACAATTTAACTCACGCGCAATACAACCGTCTTTACTGACGTATGACAATGAACTGAATAAGAGGCCAACGTGTGAACACCGTTGGCGGAGCGCGCCAAGATCCTTTGATGTGCGCACGAAAAACCGACAACATTCGCTTGGCCGGCCAATGTTGGCGCCAACTGCCAACATAGCGCCAAGTAGACTTCTACACGTTGGGCCAATATGTTGGCCCAATGCTTGGCCCAATACTTGGGCCCAATGTGTACAGCCGGCTTTATAGCAATCATTTCATGAAACATTCAAATCACATAATATATAATATTACTAATTTCGTTACAATTATTGGATCAAACGTAATGCCATAGACGTAATGTCTATTCATTAATATTATGCTATTGAGTATTGTCTATCTGTTAATATCATATTATTAGCTTCCGCTATTCACAAAACAACAATTCATGGACAAATGGTTGCAGCTGATGCTCATTTTCAACTCAGAGATTTGGTATTCGACCTAAGCTCAAAATATTAAATAAGAGAGTTACAACAGCTATGGAACACAATATTGCTCTCAGATTAACATAATATTTAATATATAAAATAATACAATAAATGAATATATAAATTAACACAAAATTATGCCGGTACAAACAACACGTATCATTCTAAATAACAGCATACGCCTCAAAATAAATGTTATTTCGTGCTTTAATTTGTCGTCTAGAGTGATCTTTCTTCATTTATTTTTCTAACAATCAATAAACTCCATAAATTATTTTTAATTTATAGAATTTATTGATTTCCTTGTTTATTCATTAATCTACTAGTACTGCATAAAATTATTCCACTCGAGTAATGTCACAATACAAGTCTTATCTGCGGCCCTACCATGAACTCTTATAGCAGGGCAATTTTAGCCGATAATTAAACTGTCCTGCTATTTCGTACCATGAAAGCGTTATCTAACAGGCCAGTCAGTGACCACGTGACCTATGCCGGCGAGCGATCGTTTTACTATTCAAACCAACTTCTGCCCTGCGTTAGCGTACCATGAAGTGTTTTTGTCAGACCGAAATCGATATTTGAACTGCTAAAGTGTCATAATATTGCCGGTCACTTGCAGGTGGTAAAAAGTAACTTTTATTGGATTGCTTTGTCTTAAATATACTGTAAACGTAGGTATTTTTTATTATTACTGCTATTCCTAGCCCTAGTCCTATTAGGAATTTATACTGTATATTTTTTAACATTAACTGTGTTTTAGAATTGGTATAAAATACAGTACCTAATTCATTACTTCTAAATAAAGTTATTTATTTATTATTTAATATTTACTTACTTTTAAAGCATTTTTTATTTATTTTTAATTTTATAAAAAAAAGTATCTTCACGCCCGTATCCCCAAAGAGGTAGGCAGAGGTACAACAAGTGTACTCACGATTAGCCAAAGCCTATCGCCACCCGGGTACTTTTTCCAATCCCGGGCAACATTGCTTTTGTCAGAAAACTGAAAAACACATTTTGTTGAATTGTCCGACCCGAGACCTCATGTGATCAACTCCGACACCGGACCACTAGACCACAGAGGAGATACACATAAATTTAGATGTGTGATGAAAATTAACGTTTTGAGTGTGCACTTTTATTGAATCCCGTTGCAATATCTTTATGAGTACTTAAAATATCTCATAAAACTTCCAATTGTTCATTGAAGATATTGATATCATACGATCGTTTTGCTTTCGACATCAATCACGTTCATGAAATCAATGTGTTAAAATTACAATTACACAGCTTTAAAATAGTCACAAACTATTCCAAAACTCTAATCTCAAAAAATCAAGACGTACTCAAGAAATTTAAAAACCGCGCTCATAACATAAATGTCTTTATTAAACAGTTCAAGGTCATGTGTAATATTCCCAGAGTTGCGTTCTTTAATGGATGCCGCTTAACAAATATTACGTGGTTTACTTTATGTTCCATATATTTTACGTAGACTTTAAATAACTTAAAACTTGATCTCTTTTGCCAATTTGTATTCTTAAATTCAAGATTTTTTATTAAAATGCATTAATAATAATAACTTTATACTAAAATTAAAAAATCGGCAAGTTATGTGTTTCTCAACGTTAATTTGATATGTCCTGCCAGAGATAATGTGACCGGCCAGAAGACGACGCATTGCAGGTCAACAAAAATTAGTTCATGGTACGATAGTAAAACCTGACAGGTTAATACTCATAGTTGAACTGCCTGGAACTTGACAAGTATTATAAGAGTTCATGGTAGGCCCTCTGTTCTGAGAAAAGTACCTTCATGGCGCTTAGTCGTTAAATGCACTAGAATGTGTCCCGCTCAAAGTGCGTTTGAACTATTAACGATTGCAGAACGAGTCACTGTAGTTATTGCACATCCATAAGTCGAGTGGTATGTTAAAACGCGTTTCATATACCGACCATAAAACCTTTATAAAGGTGTCCTTCTTTGATAAAGTGTTCTTAACTCAAAGAAGAAATCAGCAAAAGAACGAACACTCCGCGAATTCTCACATTTAACCTTTGCAATACCATTAAAAAACAAAAAACCGCGTAAGAAATATAATAAACTCACTGAAGGTCCGGAAAATAAAGAAGACCCTGACGGTATCGTGAGTCATGACACTTTCAAAAATAACAATACACATAATATATACCCAACGCACGTTTTACTTTGCAACCGTAAGTAACATCCTCAGGAGAACCCAAGGAAGTGGATTAGACTCAACAAGAGCTGAAGTTGGAAATTTGGATAGTATTTTCATTTGATGCTATTTTTATAGTAGGGTAAATCAAACCCAAATGGTCTTAGGGTTTGAATTACCATACATGAATATTGATAGACAAGCCATTGGGAAGAAAAGTGTCGCCGCGCATATGAGCAAACGCTCCTATCGCTAATTATTTTTGTGTTCTAGCACTCACCCCGTGGTTGGGAAAACTGGAAAAACTTTAAGTACAAAAATGTGTAGGCGGTTGACCCTACAGGCCATCCCTCAAACTTCCCGCTAAATTAAGGTATTTTAAGCTCAAAAGAGTAAAAACTATAAACCAAGGAACTTATATAATAGGAATTACTACGAAGCAATATTTGAAAAATAAAAATGTACTTTATTTCGTTAGCCGTAAAGATGACATTTGTTTCTTACTTAATAGAGGGGAAAAACGTTCTGAGCAAGACAACAAAATGAGTGGATGTTGTCCTTTTCTTACAATTGCCAGTGTTAAAATAAAACTGCTGATGGTAGATTTTTATATATTCGGTAATCGTTAAATCCCTTTTATTCATACACGTCGATAAATACATTAGCATAAAATGTATTGTAATTAACATAGTGAGTTCTAAAATGTGCTTATTTTAATTAATATGTAATTACTTATGCAATGCAAAGCTGTTTCTCAAATTAGTAGAATTTCTTAGTAGTAATTTGCGAACTATGCATGGCCGCACTTATATATGGCGATTGGCGCTTTATTTAGTAGAAAGAGACACACTCCACCCATGTCGTGGTAGTACCACGGAACTCTTCGGAACGATTTTGAAGCCCGTGTGGACATTCCGGGTAGAATGTAACTTCCTTGCTATAAACATAGATTTTTTCAGTTCAAACATCTGTTTTATTAAAATGTCAGTATATTGATTTTTGAAAAGATGTATATTTTGGAAACGCTGATTGAATTTGATCTTTCGAATGACATTCAACTCAATTTTTGAGATCTGAAATATTGCTTTAGCTAAATAATTGATAGGTTGAAAAATTTCGTAGGAATGTCAAAAAACATCTTTTTCAAATATTTTCATCATTGATAAATCCTAAACAAATTGACTGATTTTGATCCAATTAACGGTATTTGACGCAGTTTTTAAAGGAGAAAAGCTGGTAAGATTTTTAAGTCCATCGGTGTATTAGCCTGAAAATTATTTTAAAAATATAAAGTAAATATGCTAAAAATGACGTAATTTTAATATTTGAAAAGCTGTAACTTTTGAAAATTAGATTGGATTTTGATTCTTGAATTTCCATCTGACGTATTTTTTTTTTTGTACTAAAATATTGTAGAATACCAAAAAATGATTGGTTGAAAAATTTCGAAGTTATGTCGAAAAAACACTTTTTTTAAAATTATTCGTCAACGATTTCTTCCAAACGGATAAACCGATTTTGATGCAATTTATACATTAGATGTAGTTTTTTAAGGAATAGAGCTGATTAGTTTTTGTACTCAATCGGTACGTAATCGGTTACGTTAAAAAAATACTGTTTCGCCAAAATTATTTTTGGGATTTTTTCAAAATTTCTTGGCCGACTTGGTTAAAATTTTCAAGAAGTCTAAGTTGAGCAGAATCCAATCGAATGCCATCAACTGCGTTTCGATCGGTCCAGCCATTCAAAAGTTATGAGATGTTTACATACAAACATACACACACACACACACATACATACAGACATACTCACGTCATCGCGGAAATAGTCGGAAAAGAATCCTAGGACCTCAAAACGTGGAGATCCGGTGAAAACTCGATTTTCGAAAATCGGGGCAAATTTCAGTAACTTCTATCTACGTACATTACGTACTACGTAGCGGGAAGATAACAAAGAAATATATCAAAACGCAGGGATTGAACCTGCGACCATCTTCCTAAAGCCGGGACGCTCTCCCACTGAGCTAGTGTCGACCGGCTCGATGTGGCGAAATTCTTCTTTGGTATATGATCGACTACCTGCATGTCGGTATTTTTCTTTGTTGTTTTTAAAGCTCCTATCACTGTCAAAGTTATCATAAACTTGTAGTAACATATTATATCAAGAAAAATATAAATAAACCATTTTATACTGTTTATCGTACCGAATAAGATGACAAGGCTTAACAAGATAAAATTAAAAAATTAAAAATTTCAAAAACCCCCGACACATCCTCAAGCCGCCATTCTGCTACATATGCATCATTTTAAGAACAATATGTGAAAGGGCCTAATGATCTTTGAAAGGGTCTTGTAGCATCAGGTTAAGATTACCGAGGTTTTTTACTCAATGAGCTTATATTGTATTATTGCAAAGCTCCCATGGCCTCCAGCTCCACTATGTAACCCTGGAAATTATTTTGATCTAGAGTGTATGTAAAAATATAACAATAAGACCACACTCAATGGACTTATTTTGTTTAGTGCAGAAGTTCCATTGCCACTTTCTAGTTCACTTCATAGTATTGCATTGCCACTGAGCTTTCACAAGTTTGCCAAATTTTTGTACAAACGGATATCAGAAAGTCGTTAAAAAGTGGCTTGCAATATTTAGAAAAACTGTTATTTACATACGAAAATTGCCAGTAAAATAGATGCTGATGACCTTCGAATTATGATCTTGTAATTGCAATACTTATCAATAAAGTAAGAGATTACAAAATTTAGCATTAATAAAGCCTTTACAATTTGCTTTATTCCTTCATTAATTAGAAAAGAGCTGGTGATCTTAAAACGGCTGAACAGATTCTATCGAATCATAGCTAAGAAATATCTCGCAAAACAGGGCTTTCAATTTAAAAAAAACGCAACCAAATCGGACCATCCGCCAGGCCGCTACGATGCCACGGACAGACACACAGATACACAGATACATACCTGAAACTTGTAACACCCCTCGTTTTGCGTCGGGGGTTAAAAATCATCCTTGAAGTGATTTTATTTCATCGGTAAAAAGTTTATTACTCTGTATTTCTGGGTGTAATTGCAAGCTAGACTTATCTTGAAATGCGTATTCGGTTCACGGATTAAATGATCCGTGATCGAACCCGCAGTCTGAAGCAAGGTCTCGTCGCTTTTTAGAAAAAGGGAGTTATTCGGACATTTTAAAAAATATGCAAATTGACGTTGAAATTATAATAAAAATTAAAGAATTTCACTTTGAAATAAAAACTTAAATATGACTTAATTATTTTAAACCTAATTTTCTTGAGTACACTTACGGGCGGTATTTGAACGCTAATCAACTTTAACAAGCAATTAATCTGTGTTTAAGATAATTTTTACAAGCAAATGATCTGTTAAACACATATTAGTTGCTTGTTAAAATTAATTTGCGTTTCGGAAACCGGCGCGGCCGTTATAGTAGGGAGCCCAGGATGCTAAATTGGTAGTTACTCGAGCGTCGTAGGGGGCCTATTGGATTTTGTAGATTAAATTATAGGAGAAATAAAAGGTTATATAAAGTTTTTCATTTTAATGGTGAGGAAAAAAACTACAAATAAAAATAATGTTTTAAAAAAATCTGTGTCGTGGTAACACTAAATCGCGTCAGATTAAGGTATGGCGGGTTAATTTCCACCTAAAATTTGGAAAATCTGCCGATTCAAGTGTAAAGTAAGGGAGTGGGAGGGTCACAAAATTGCAGAAAAACTTTATTTTGTCATTCTCGAGCGCGTCTGAATTTTCTTTTATTATATAGAAAATGATGTAAGAATAACGAAAAAAATATGATCTGACAATTTTCCCAAGCCAAATTTATCTTAATTTTGATTTTTTTTTCTGCCCTAGTTACACCCCTCTATAGAAATGGCTTTGGTGGAGAGCCTCAACAGTATGCGAGGTTCCCTATGTTAATCTGACGCGCTCGAGTAAATACCAAATCACTGTTAGTCACGAAACCAGATTTCACTATAACCACACCAATAAGACACTGCGTCAAAATTAGGCTCCTGCCAGTTGCCTGCATGCTCTGTTTTCGCGGTGCAAGCTTGCATTTAAAGCAGTAACTGCGATATACAGTTTTTCTTTATACATTTTATACAGCCTGCAGCAATGACACAATATCAGCACAAGAACTGCTTGTAGTAGCAACGGATACAGCATGCAAATCACTAGCTTAAAGCGCATCACTTATAAAATAACAAAGGCGATAATGGACAGAAAGTTCTGTATACATTTGTGATAGTGTTGGTTCGAGGCCTTTAAGAAAAAAACATTTATCATTTACTTTTAAACTCACGCGTTCTACTATCATTATTAAAAATATATAAAGTCCGCTTGTGACCACCGTGGTCACAAGTGGACTTTATATATTTTAACTTGGCCGAAAGGTCGAGCTTTACAAGTATGTTATATATAATATGTACGCGTTTTTGACTCGTTTATATATTTTTAAAAATGTATCATTCATCCAGACAATATGTAAACGTGACCGATTGGCTAAACTCACTACTAAGTGGCAACGTCTCGCCCAAATATAGTACGAGTACCACATCCCGCCACTCGGATCACAACGCACCAACTTTTTTTTTTCATTTATAGGTGGTAGAGTTCTGCATTGTCGCGACCGGGTCTGGTACCACCGCCATACATATACCTGCCGCAATAGCGTCTGTGATTGTTACACTCGTGTTCCGGTTTGAAGGGTTAGGTAGCCGGTAAACTTAATACGCATGTGGCATTAGACCTTGTCACAAGATAGCAACGTACGAATAACATCTTTGGTGTCTTTAGGCGATGTTTGGCTCTTTCGATCAGGAGACCCATCTGCTTGATATCTATCTTATAAAAAAAACATCATAGGTACTTATCTATAAGAGATGGATTCTCTTTCCATCAGAAAAACTATTTGCTTGTTTAAAATAGTAAATTCTAAAGGATCGAGATTGGTTAAAAAATTCTTCCCTGTCTTACATCATATCAGCTTCCCTTTTCAAAACTATTCTTCTATTATCATTAGAGCAACAAAGCAGTCTACAATAGATCTAGTCTCGAAAAACGTTTTTTAATAAAATAGTGATTGAACACGAACCATACGTTACTAACAAGGAAATATTGAAGCGGTTTTTAGCACGAAATTCATATTCATAACGCGAAATGGCTTGGAAGCGTTCGCGTCGTCCGCTAAAGCAGTCTACATGGCACTTCGGTTGACAGGTTTGCAATAGATTTAAGAGGGCAAATTTTCGAAAATATTTTCACGTTTTCATTTTTCCAATAACCGTGCAATTTTTGATGACATGTTAAGAAAGCTTTTAAAGTGGTATTATTCTAATATTATTTTCATTACAAAAAAGGAACATTCTTAATTTATTAGAATATTAGCTGTTGCCAGCGACTTCGTCCGCGCGGACTTCGTTTACTCCGCACAGCACCCTCCCCCCGTAGGTGATAGCGTGATAATATATAGCCTATATGTTGACCCGACCTGTTAGTAACATTCATGCAAAATTTGAAGTAAATCCATGCAGTACTTTTTGAGTTTACCCCGGACATACATAGGTACAGACAAACAGATAAACAGACAAACAGACAAAAATTCTAAAAACTATATTTTTGGCTTCGATATCGATTGTAGATCACGCCCTAAGTATTCTTTTAAAAGAATATTCAATGACAGTTTTGACTTTCCTACGATTTTATTATATGTATAGATTTAAGTACTATCTACTTACCAGCACATGCCTGTGATTTCACACCAAGACCATAAACTACTAAAATTATAAAATATGTCTAACCTGTGTTTTTCTCGTGTATAATTTATATAATACTTGTTTTATTTACGATAATACCCCAACATAAGGGGACAAACGTAAATAAAATTCATATCTAAATATGGAGTCACCTCTGATTTTTTACCCGAAGACGCTATCAAATCAAATTAAATATAATTCATTGCATCAAATATGTTAGTTACATTAAGATCTTAAAATATTATTAACTCGTATATTAATAAATAAAATATAAATAAATATCGCTGGATAAATTACACGAATAATTGTTCCAACCCCAAAGCGAGCAAATTATTCGCTTGTGTTATGGGTGATAGTCAACAATATTGATACATAGAAATCTATATACATATAATAAAATCGTAGGAAAGTCAAAACTGTACGTTGAATATTTTTTTAAAAGAATACTTGGGGCGTGATCCACAACCGATATCGAAGCCAAAACTATAGTTTTTAGAATTTTTGTGTTTGTCTATTTTTCTGTTTGTCTGTATGTGTGTCTGGGGTAAACTCAAAAAGTACTGCATGGATTTACTTCAAATTTTGCATGAATATTACTAACAGGTCGGGTCCACATATAGGCTACATATTATCACGCTATCACCAACGGGGGAGAAGCTGTGAGGAGTAAACGAAGTCCGCGCGGACGAAGTTGCTGGCAACAGCTAGTATATATAAATACTTTATAATTACCTAAATCACATATATATACTTTATAATCACCTAACTCGTGGTGAGTTAGGTTATATATGTAGGTATAGGTATAAATGTTTATCCCTGTCGGTGTCGAACCCGATCCTCATCGATTCGTAGTTAGCTTTGCTAACCACCCGACCAATGGGGCAGTCAACGCTGATATTGCCGAAAGGATGCCACTAGTGCATATCTAAGATTAGCCAACGATATTAAATCCCATGATGTGGCAAGTGGCTAACCTATTGACAAATCAGGCATATATCAAGCCTAAAAACCCAGGACTTCATTGACCAAACCAAAGCCCTTGCGGTGCGGCTACATAAAAAAGACTCGGTCTACTCTGCAAACTATCACTGACTTCCCGATAATTTGAGGTATTTTAAGTTCAAATCACTTAAAAATATACATAAGCATAGATTTTAAGCTCGAAACAGTTAAAATATCAAAATTTGTTATATAGCGACACTATTGTAGGTTTGGAAAAGCTGTAACTTTCGATTGCAATGATCTATTTTGGTCTTTCGAACAGCATTCAATGCAATTGTTTGAACTCAAAAATGTTTTGATTAAAAACTCGGTTGATGGCTGATGCAATAAACGTTATGTCCAAAATCACTTTTCTTTTAATTTTTCGGGAACGATACCTAACTCGCGAATGAACCGACCCATTTCGATCCGATTTGTGGTATTCAACGCAGTTTTTATAGACAAACTGATTAGATTTTGAAAATAATTGATCCATTACCAGGTGTTAGCCTTAGCCTGTTAATGGATGGGTCTGAAAATTATTAAAAAAACATTGTTTTTTATAATTCCGCAAAATCAACTAAACCGAATCAGATTTAATTTTGAGAAAGGCATGAGTTTGGTGGCACTTGATTGCCTCTGTGGTCTAGTGGTCCAGCGTTGGCGTTGACCACATAAGGTCCCGGGTTCGAATTCCGGGTCGGGCCATAAAAAAGGTGTTTTTTTTAATTTTCTGAGAAACACAAAGTTGCCCGGGATTGGGAAATGCCCGGTTAGCGATGGACTAGCCACCTATCACATTTGTGGGACCAAGTATCTTCGGCTAATCGTGGGTACACTTGTTGTACCTCTGCCTATCCCTTCGCGGATATGGGCGTGAAGATACTTTTTTTTAATCGAATGTGAATCGCATTTTATTATTTTTAATTTTATTAAACAAGCATCTTATTGAACGAAATAGAACTTTCTGGCATCGTTTAGTAGACAGAATATACATCTGCGTGTGAACTGAGGGACCACACTTGGTTTAAGAGCCCACGACACTAAACCTAGTCCCATAAGACTACCGGATGGTATATATAGTTAAATTCGTCGTTAATTGTAGAATACGAACGAAAAAATGAAAAAAAAATCATAGAACCTAATGAAAACGGTTGAAAAATCGAACAATATTACATAAAATATGCGATTTCATTCGTCTAAACTCTAAATATTCAGTGATCAATAAAATTATTCGTATCTGACCCTGGCATGGGTATTCAATCAGTACCAATCGAAAGAAATCAGACGATTGCTGACAAAAACGAGTAGGCACGTCGATTTCAACTGTGCAGTGGGCGACCTTCAATCGTTGCAGCAACCACCTCATCCACTGTTTCGAAGATGCAGCAGTGGTTTTTCATACACAGAAATTGATGATCTTTCAGATGAGCTTTGGTTCGTTCGGTAGTCTGATGGTACCAGATACCTAGGTACAAAGCGTCACTTATAATGTTGCTGCCACTGATAAGGGCCAGGATGGGGACACGCAGCACCGCATTTTCGTATAGTCCTACCCCTCCCCTATATCGAAAAACAAACGAAATTCGGTAGTCTTATCGTACTATAAATCGATTTTTTTTTTCATTCTTTTTTTCTTTTTTTTAATAGCGCCACCCGGTTTTTCACATTAAAGCCTAGCCATTTTGTATTCTCCAATTAACGACGAATCTAACAATGTATACACCATCCGGTAGTCTTATGGGACTAGGTTTAGTGTCGTGGGCTCCCATCATAGACTAGTATAGGTATATTATGCTTTAGCTCCCATACTAACTGGTATTTCGCAAAATAAACATTGTAGGACTTAGTAAAAACCTTAAAACCTCAGACCTCACAGACCAACAGCAGCCAGATCTCGAAAGATATCTGAAAAATAAAGGTATTGTGACTACAGACATTTAGTAAAAACTTGTAAAGATATTTACTAAATTACAGATAACAAAGCATCAATGATAAAAAAATATATAACGACTAAACTGTGGTCTCTCAGTCCACACGAAAAAGATAAACTATATAGTGAATAGTACCGGATCGACCCAATACTTTTTCTCTTTCTACATAAACTTTTAGTAATAGACTTAAAACAAATTGTTAATCAAATCTGGCAATTTTAAAAAAATATATAAAAACTACAGCCCTCAATGTGTGGTCCCTCAGTCCTCACGGACCATCAGCCAGATCTCGGAAAGTATCTGGAAAATAAAGGTGTTGTGACTACAGACATTTAGTAAAAAAACTGTAAAGATATTAACTGAATTACAGATAACAAAGCATCAATGATAAAAAATATATAACGACTAAACTGTGGTCTCTCAGTCCACACGAAAAAGATAAATTATATAGTGAATATTACCGGATCGACCCAATACTTTTTCTCTTTCTACATAAACTTTTAGTAATAGACTTAAAACAAATTGTTAATCAAATCTGGTAATTTAAAAAATATATATAAAAACTACAGCCCTCAATGTGTGGTCCCTCAGTCCTCACGGACCATCAGCCAGATCTCGGAAAGTATCTGAAAAATAAAGGTATTGTGACTACAGACATTTAGTAAAAAAACTGTAAAGATATTAACTGAATTACAGACCACAAAGCATCAAAGATATAAAATATATAACGACAAAACTGTGTTCGCTCAGTCCACACAAAGACGCTAAATACTATAGCTGTATCATTAAATCAAACCAATATTTCTATGTAAAGCTTTATATAGTAAAATACTTAAAACATTCGTAAAAAAGAAAAGGAAAAAAATATAGACGCAATATAAAGATAGCAGCTAGTCCCTCGATCCTCATATTCGATACATACGTGCGTGTAGGTACTAACGCGAAGAATATCAGGAAGTCTATTTATTCTACTCAACTTTTAGTAAAATGTTTCTACGAAATAATAAGTTATATTAGGAGGAGAAATATTTTATATTATATAATATAGGTAGTAGAAGAATATCTCTTAGCTGAGATATTTGAATTTTGAGATAATATTATGTTGTTGATCCTATGAAAATAGATAGAGCAGTGTGTAACCACCAACGAACTCGGAAAAGCAGTGACCACGCTATGGAACAAAACGTCGACAGTACTAATTGCGTATGGCGTATATGTATTGAATAAAAACGAAGAGCACAAAATTAACTTATTACTATTTATTTAATACTTTTATTTCAGAGTGTATTCCTCAACCGTAGGAATTGAACACACACATCGTATAATTCACTTAACATATGCGTCGGGCGTAGTGTGCCATCTCAAAGGCCTAGAAGCTATTTATGCCTGCAGCCTAAGTAATAAGGGGCCATCCATAAATTACGTCACACGTTAAGGCTGTGGGAGGGGGTCGACCAAGTGAGTCATTGTGAGACAAGGGGTGGGGAGGGGTTCCAACTTTTGTGACATCACATTTTTTCAAAATATTTTATATCTAAGTATTACAACACTAAATTTAAATAGCCACCTGTATAGATAAAAAATATTCTAATGAGATTATCATTCACCGCCCCGTTGGTCGAGTGGTTAGCGACCCTGACTACGCAATCAACGGGGCTCGGGTTCGATCCCCGACGGGGACAAGCATTTGTGTGATGAGCATAAATGTTTGTATTTCCGGGTTTGGGTGTTTATTATATATACTAGCTGAGCCCGCGACTTCGTCCTCGTGGAAAAGTTAAAAAAAAATAGCCTAAGGTACTCGCTATCATTGATATGATATCTTTCTATCTATCTTTCAGTGAAAGTCCCGTCAAAATCGGTCCAGTCGTTCCAGAGATTAGCCGGAACAAACAGATAGACAGACAAAAATTCTAAACAATGTTATTTTGGTATACGTACCGTGTATACATCCATATGCATTTAGTAAAAACGGTTATTTTAATATTACAATCAGACACCCCAATTTTATTTATTTGTATAGATGGCGTCAACGCTTGCATTTCTTGCAGATAAAATTGCCCTCACACACATCAATTGATTTTTTTTTTTGGTAAATCTATCATATCCGAATTCCGGGTACACTTTAAATATCAAGTCTTTAATGTTGGTTACGATTTCACGAAGGTCTTTATCTATGTAAAATTTTTTTGTAGCCTGATTCAGGAACTTTCCCCTAAGTAACCACTAACCAATCAATATGATCTTGTTTGGAAAATTTGTGCTTCTTCTACCTAAATGATTGCTCATGTTGGTATACCTACAGCTTCAAAAATTAAACAGTTTTCCACAATGGGGAAGATTTAAAGCAAGATTTAATAATATCATAACTACAAATCCTTATTAAGTAACTATACAAATACAGTACTTACACCTGCTTACTAACGAATTAGACACATATCAGGTCAAAGCGATCATGTATCCCTCAACAACACCGTAAAATACACAAAATAGATCGAATATTCAACTACTACAAAGTAAAGTGATTTTTTTCAAAGAAGGAAAATCCAACGTTCCGTATCAAAGAAGTCTATTGCGAAAGGAGCCGGTCACATGTCTACTCCGCGCGGGCCGCAGAGGTTAAAGGTATATGATTCCACTCATGTACCCTAAAAAAAGCGGCTAATTGCGAGTCGAACTCGCGCATTAAGGGTTCCGTAATAAACCATAATCTATAAAAAACGGCAAACAATCACGTTTGTTGAATGGGAGCCTTCTTAATATTTATTTTATTTTAATTATTTATTTTTAAAGTGATTTTATGCAAATGCAAAAGGGAGTTTATGCAAAAAACACGTTTGTTGTATGGTGGTCACCCTTAAATATTTATTTTATTCTTTTTTTTAGTTTTAGTTATTATAGCGGCAACATAAATACCTACATCATCTGTGAAAATTTCAACTATCATGGTTCATGAGATACAGCCTGGTGACGGACAGATAGATAGACGTACAAACGCACGGACGGACAGTGGTGTCTTAGTAATGGGGTCCCGTTTTAAACTTTGAGTATGGAACCTTAAAAAGTATAGTAAAGCCAACGCTCTCACAGTTCGGCTCTTCTCGGCAATGTTCGGTTCTCGTTCGGCGGTCAGAGTAGTGCGCCGCATCGTGCACACTGCACACAGCCTTTCGGTTAATACCTAGATAGTACCTAGGTATGTTGAGTTATTTACGTTTTACATTTTTTTAAACTATGCATCTAAATAACGTGGTATAAGAGCCAAAGTTTGTCTTCCTAAGATCTTCGTGTTGATGAAGTACTTTTCGTTAGTAAGGATTAATATGATAAGGATTAAATATATATATATATATATATATATATATATATATATATATATATATATATATATATATATATATATATATATATATATATATATATATAGTGTCGTGGACTTTTTTGTGCATCTACTAAAAACCAATATATTTGTAGTACATTGTACTTACGTGTACTTAAGCATTACGCCAGCAAGCGCACGCGGATACAGCTGTTCGATACCGCTTTTTCTTTCGAATTATTTTACAAATATCGATATTTTAACTACACTAAGAATAATTGTAACGTAATACTCATGAATGTATGAATGTAGCTATCATTAAACATACACATAAAATTTTTTTCAATCCGACTTGTAGTTCCAGGAATTAGCATTTAGCGCATTCAATGAACAAACAAACGTTAAAATACTCGTATCATATCATATCATCCATACTAATATTATAAATGCGAAAGTAACTCTGTCTGTTACGCTTTCACGGCCAAACCACTGAACCGATTTAGATAAAATTTGGTACAAATATAGTTTGAAACCCAAGAAAGGACATAGGATAGTTCTTATCCCGGAAATCCCACGGGAACGGGAACTATGCGGGTTTTTATTTTAGAATTTTTTCTACGCGAACGAAGTCGCGGGCATAGCTAGTATCATAATAAAGATAATTCTAAACTCAACGATTTAATTACTTGTATATGTGTTTCAATACGTTAGCGCGATGTATTTTCGTGCAGCGACATCTAGTTAATGTGCTCTACGTTACGCTTTATGCTCCGCTTTCTTTCGATTAATTTTATTTCCTGTGGGAACGAAATATTTTCCCGCGATAAAAAGTAGCCTATGTCCGTTCTCGACATCTTATCTATGTTTATGCCAAATTTCATCAAAATCGGCCCAGTGGTTTAAGCGTGAAAGCGTAACAGACAGACAGACAGACAGACAGACAGACAGACAGACAGACAGACAGAGTTACTTTCGCATTTATAATATTAGTATGGATTCTGTATTTCTATGTATTAGTATCGTTGACTAACACCTATAACACAAGCAAATATTTGCTTATTTTGGGGTTAGATCAGTAAGTGTAATTTGTCCCGTGAATATTTATTTATTTATTATTATTATTTCAATGTAAAATTTTAAAATATGTGACGTCACATTAGGTAGGAGGGGTCTCACAAATGTGACCAGATGTGACAAGGGGGAGGAAGGGGGTAAAAAATCATGAAATTCATGTGACTTAATTTATGGATGGCCCCTAACACAAAAAACGCACTATATCAATTTTTCATTGATTTACCAAAAATAAACGCGGAACGCATTTAAAGAATTCTTGTACAGATAAACTGTAATATTCACAATGGACGGTGAATTTATAATCCTTATTAAACTGTGTTTATACTTTGGAATAAGTATATTAAAGGGCCATGAAACCTAGTTTAAACATTTTAAGTCGACGGAAAAAATATCCCTTATTATTTAATTTTCTTTATCATGTATGTATCTGTAGTTCCCCAAAGACATTTTTGTTAGTTATGTGACTAAGCAATACACTTAACAAAATAACCTGTAAACTGGTTGGCTCTGCAGGCCATTTAAAAACTTTATTGGGGTCGTTTTCAAACATATTACCGGTGGGAGGGATGCGCTGTGCCGCGCTCCCGGCTGTTTGGGTACCACCACCTTGCTTATTTCTCCCGTGAAACGTTTCGGAAAGAAGGGCAAGACAGGCAGTGTAATTACTGGCACCGAGACTTAACATCTTATGTCTCAGGATAGGCAACACATGAATGGTGTACCTGGTCAGATCAGCCCAGGTATCCCATTTATGTTCATTGGCGACGTCGACCCCTCACCATCAGGTGGCACGTCTGCCAGTTTGCCTATCTCAATAACATAAAAAAAACATTAAATAGACTTTTGAACACTTTGTGCTCTAAAATCTATGCTTAGGTATATGGACTTAGGACTGCTATGAGGATAAAATATTTCATCTTAGCGTAAAGTTTCAGTTATTGCTTGCAGGATTAACTGATTTACTCATGTATTTGCAGTAGTGACCAAACCAAGGCTGTAACTTGTTACCGATAACTTTCATACCTCTCCTAGGATCGCGATCTCTGTGAAGGGGTCAGCTGTAGCACGAGACCTGTAGCTGTTTGCGTGCATATATTTAACGAGTGAGTCTGCGTATTTCCCGCTGTAAGACCTGTATAGGTACGCGTAGATACGGGGATAGTCGTCGCAGTTTACACGTAATCTCATAATACCGGCAACACATATCTTCTATCTTCACGCCAGATTGCGGTACTAAGGAAATATCTTAACTTGTATACTGGGTAGAAGAGACAACAAGTATCAGCCGGAGAAAATATCTGTGCCACAATCAAAAGAGTAGGGCAAAGCCATCTCGAATTGGAAAGCATTCAAGTTAGAATGAAGCGCCATATTACAAAAGATCACGGCGAACCTGAGAGGTGTCTCGACGCGCGAAGAACATAATATAATTGATTAAAAAACAAAGAAAATATAAGTTATTTATTACCATATAAGCTGTCTTTCGTTGACAAATAAATTAGAGCCTTAATCTAGATAATTGTAAATGGGTACAGATAGATTTTTTTTGTACCTATCGTATTACAGTTGTACCAATGCTAAATTAGATTTTCGAACCCAATGTTTGAAGTACCTAGACTCGTAAATAAGTACAAAAATTTACAAGTCGGCAAATGTATGCTTAACTCTAAGGAATGTCATACAAAATGAGATCATTCAATTATAATCGAATATTGTACGATACAGTATAAATGTAATCATACTACATACGATTCTGCAATTTATAGTTTGCGACCCAACAGTTTTTGACTCGAGTTTCGTGATATTAACGGTGCTACAGCACTGACCTTACGTATGTATAATGTAACGTAGTAAAAATACACAATTTTCGATGAGTATAACTTAAATGGCAGTACCTACCATGCATTATGAAAGTGTCACGGAGATAGGCATTTTGTCAAATTTTGTTGGAAGATTTCAAATTGTAGTTTAAAATTTATAACATACTTACTAGGTTCATCGTGTAGCCCGTACATTATAAAAATTTTTTTCGTGAATTCCGCGGGAACAACTAATTTTTCCTAAATAAAAGTAACCTATGTGTTATTCCAGGTCAGTATCTACACATGTGCCAATTTCATCCACATCGGTTAAGCCGTTATGCATGATTAAGTAACATCCATCCATACGTCCAAATTTTCGCATTTATAATATTAATATAGATTTATAATATTGATAATATAGATTCATCCATACTAATATTTCGAATGAGAAAGTTTCTCTATCTGTCTATTACGATTTCACAGCTAAAATTCTGAAGCAATTTCGATGAAATCTGAAGTGGATATGGTTAAAGATAGTGGTCTAATAAGACTGGGGTCAATCATAGGCTAAATTTATTTATATTTATTTACAAAACTCAATACCCAATAGGCTGTTTATACGAAAAAATATATGGACCACATGTTAACCTATTCGCAAGCGAAGCTGCGCGGGTTGGCTAGTAATAACATACTATACTATGCATACACATTACAAAAAATATTATAGTATAGCATTTAAAAAAATATTTGTAGAATGTAAAATAAATGTAAATGTTAAAAACTAGAACAAACTCAAAACACTTTTGTGTCTAGAGCGTTCTATATCTCTGCGAATTACAGTTAAAAATCTGAAAAAATCAAGTAAATGAGCTTTTTTCTCTTGATTACGGACATACATTTATATAACTCGTATTTGAAAAAAATCAGTTGTGGCCTTTTTCGGTATGAAGGCAGACTAGGTTCCGACCCAATTGCCTCCTTAACACAGTGAAAGCGACATAGAGATACAGATAAGGCTAGGCGAGCCATAAGCGAGTAAGTCTCGGTGACAGAAAGAATATACATTTGATATAGGTACGTGTTTCTCTTCAATAACGCATGCTCATTATATTCGTATTTAATTTTCTTTAATTGACGCGCGAAGGAATAATGCTTTATTTTATTTTTGATTCTGGATTAAGCCCACTAGATGCCCTAGTCCCCGCCTATGCATGTCCCAGTATTCATAAATAAACAAGTATCAGACTTTCAAAAAATGCGCATTTATTACTGGACAAGTAATTATAGTGCCACGTGTTCAGTAGACAAAATCGGAACTACACTCGCCATTAGTAAAACGTCATTACGCTGTCAGACTTTCTCAGTAAAATCATAGAGTATAGAGATAAGGTAGACCTTCTTTGTGGATAGAAGTGTCCATTAAAAAGCATACAATAGTGGTCGCGCCACCGTCGCATAAGAATTTAGAAAGCGGTAAATGCGTTTTTATAAACGTTTTCAGTAAACTGTTAAAATGGTGATAAATTAGATGTTAAATACTTCTGCTCAACACACTTCACTCTATCTACAACATTTATGTTCATATGGTAGTTTATCCTACGTCAGCGCTATTCTGCTAGGTACTTGAATTTTTATTTTCAGTATACAGTTGGACACATACCTTTTTTCCCTATATAAGCCGGTTCTCCTTACTCTATACTCCATGGTCAATTTGGTGGCACTTGCCGTCCCCACGTAAGTCAACTTTCTACTCAATTTAAAAAGCGCGAATTTTCAAATCCCTTTTATATGTTAGCATTTTTTAATGCTGTCTCTGGTGCCCCTCAAAACGTGATACTCTAAGCAATTGCTTATTTGCTCATGGGCTCATGCTGCATCGCTACTGTTTTTTCTAATTAAAAGAGAGCGAGAGACAGAGAGAATTAGAGAGATCTAAGAGGAACAAATGCCAAATTTATGTTCTTTCTCTCTGTAGACTTTTCGTTTGGCTCCCTTAATCTATGCATAATATCTCTATGGAAAGCGGCTGGTGTATATCCAAGTAACATGCACAATGTAACATACCCAATGTAATTTCACTTAACAAACGCATTTAGCTGCGAATTTGTAAAGGTTTGATCGGACATCTATACAATAAATTGAGTTGATTAACATTGATATATTTTTCCTCCATTCTATTCACATTAAATTTTTTAACCCTTTGTATTTCATAATAATACATTATAAATATAACATTTAGTAATATACTAATAAATAATACATTTTACATTGTGATCAATACATTTTATAATATCTATTAAGATTAAATATTTTACATTACCTAACACATATTACAAGCATAGTTAATACTTTTCACGCATTACATTAAATAGTAGAAATAGAATTTATTCGATATAAAAATATCAATATTTACAGTAAATTGAAAAAATTGGGCCAAAGTCTTACACCTACGATAAAGATATACCACTAATAAAATATTTAAAAAAAATTAAAATCGATTTCAGCCTTTTAGATCCGCTCGCACCAAACTTTTAAAATTATTTAATTTCTATGGTTTAATTAATTTAAAAATATTGTGCAAGCGGACCTTAGAGAACCAAATTTCTAAATCGTAAAGAACCGTAAAATGATACACGTTGCTTACGGCATATACGACTGTTCAAAGTAACGTAAAGTGTCATAGCAATGTCAATGCATGTCAAACTACCCATTTATTTAACAAGTCAGGTAAGTCAAATCGGTCCCGAATCCTTTTTAACAGACTTTAAATAAATTGGTAAGTGCGTGTCAGACCACGCGCAACATAGGGTTTCGAAGTGGCCCCTCACAATAATACGGACTAAGAAGAGGGCTTTTATAGTTTCATACTATGAACATGCTATTCAACATCAATGACAAGTATATATCCGCAGCACGGGTTCACCGCGTGTAAAAACTTCTCTAAGTACATTTTATAAGTTGGTCGACTATTACTCGAAAACTTGTAAAGCCTTCTAAGCCGTAATAGTTTTCCTTTTAGCTTCACTATATTTACTACTACCATGGTTTTTTCCAACCGCCACAACCAACCGTTTAGCCTGCAGAGGAGGTGACACTTGACTTACAAAAATCAACACTTAAAAGCTTAATATTTTACAAAGGGGGCGTCCACAAATTACGTGAGATGTTTAAGGGGGAGAGGGGGTCGAGTCAGATCTCATCTAATCTTACGTTGGAGAGAGGGGGGGGTCTCGGCAAATATCACGCAATTTTTTTTCTGATTAAAACAAAAAAAAATATACTATTTTGGTGTATTATCCAGATTGTACATGCTTAAGATTTTTTCACTAATTCGTTCGAAAGAAAATAATTTGATCTATACTTCGACGTTATACAGTCTTAACTAGTCGTAAATAAAAGCACGAAGCATTTTCTTTTTCTTTTTACAATAACAATCAAACGCGTTTACATATTTAAGAAACTCACATTTTGAAAAATCTCACGTGAGATTAGGGGATGGGGGAGGGGGTTGAATAAAATCTCACGACATCTCACCAGGGGGGGAGGGAGGGACAGAAAATTTAAAAAAAACACCTCACGTAATTTATGGACGCCCCCAAACGAGTCCCTGAATCGAAAACTTATTTTCACAAACCTACAATATTTTTTTAAAAACGTATCAAACGATACTCCACATAATGCGGTACATGAGAAAAAAAAATTAACATCACCACTTTACATATTATAGGGGAACTACCCTGAAAAAAAAATTCAAGATTTTATTTTACCACTTTGTTGATGTGACTAATCTCTGAACTATCGTGCGGATAGACGGACGGACGAACGGACAGAGCGAAACTCCTAAAAAAGAGGGTTCCTAGTTTACTTCGGAACCCTAAAAAAGAGGTTGTCAGTTTGACTTATGTAAGTAATATTTTTGGAATGTAATATTTGAGTATGATGATATATTTAGACTTCTGAGCAAGTGTGCTTAATTGCGTAAGTGTATGTTTGTTTGCCCACGAATTTCTTGAAAACTTGAAGACACATATCAAGATGATTATTTTTTATTATTTATTTCTTTTTTCTTTTTTATTAAAATTAGAATATTCCTACCTGTTTAAGTTTCATCACAATCGGATCAGTATTATTTTGTGAAAGGATATAGTTGACAGGTATTGAAGTTGGTTTCATTTTTTTATGCAACCTAACAAACCTACCATCATACGACGTACGAAGTTTAACCACCCTGGTAGTCGAGTGGTTAGCTAACCTAATTACGAATCGATACGGCTTGGTTTTAATTCCCGACAGGGACAAACATTTGTGTGATGAGCATAAATAATTGTACTTCTGGGTTTCGGTGCTTATTAAATAAATTTGATTATTTATATATGTATTTCTATGTATTAGTATCGTTGACTGACACCCATATTACAAGCCAATAAATCGCTTACTTTGGGCTTAGATTAATTTATGTACTTTGTTAAGTGATATTTATTATTTATTAACCCCCGACGCAAAACGAGGGGTGTTATAAGTTTCAGGTGTGTATCTATGTATCTGTGTGTCTGTCCGTAGCATCGTGGCGACCAGGTGGATGGTCCGATTTGGTTGCGGTTTTTTTAATTGAAAGCCCTGTTTTGCGAGATGGTTCTTAGCTATGCTTCAATAGAATCTGTTCAGCCGTTTCAAGATCACCAGCTCTTTTCAAATTGATGAAAGGAATTGACTCGTAAAGGTTTTATCAATAGATTGTTGTGTTTTAACAAACATCCTGATGGTGGAAGCGGGAAGGAGGAAGTCTTTGGAGCAGGATGGCTTTCGGGTTCAGATGGTAGAGTGGGAAAAAGTTCATGAGAAATCCTAAGCTAACCCAAAAAAAAAACAATTGAGTGTGGGTTATTTCGGTTTGTTTTGGCATATTTTTGATGCTACATGTTTTTTTTTTTAAATTTAATAATGGAAATTGAAGATGGCTATGGGAACCTTTGAACTAAACAAGATAAACTCATCAAGTTTGGACTCATTTTTTCTGTTTTGAGAGTTAAGGATCTTTTAAAGTTGTAAGTCAATTAAAATGTTTGAGAGTTTAGGATCTTTTAAACTAAATTAGATAAAACCATCGCCTTTGTACTTATTTGCTTTGCTTTGACAAATAATCTGGTGCTAGGTGATTTCCAGATTCTCACGATAAAATGGGAGGTCATGGAAACGAAACGAACAAATGAATGAAAATTGAGCAGCACCATCGATTTTGGTCTCGTTTGATTCGTTCTTTTAAGGAACGCTGGAAGAAGTACATTAAAGCTATTAAACTAATCTAGATAAACCTATTGAATGTTGGCTAATTCGGTTTATTTTGGCAAATACTTAGGTGCCGGATGTTTTTTAAGATATAATAAAGATGGAACTGAAAGGTGGTCATCGGAGATTGGACTGATATCGTTGGATTTTATTACTAGGAGATTCGCAGGGTCTGATAATTGACCTAGAAAGTGGCCATGTAACTCCTGCAGTAAACAAAATAAGCCCCTTGAGTGTGGTCTCATTCGTTATATTTTTACATACACTCTGAATCAAAATTTTCAGGGGTCACATAGTGGAGCTGGAGGCTATGAGAGCTTTGCAATAAAACAATACAAGCTCATTGAGTAAATTTCAAGATCTCCTTTCGAAGATCATCAAACCAAACATCGTTATAATAGCTATCAGTTGGTGTATCCAAAAGTTTGAGCTATGATTTTGATTTGATGAGATTCAGGACAAACGATTTTATAAATGTAAATATTGCATGCTTAATAAAACTGTAAAGGATTTGGGATAACTACATAAAAAAATTAAAACTCCCCGGACAATCGACACATTCTTTAATCATCACTTATCAAACCATGCTGTTTTTCATGGGCATTATTTATAGAACAAAAATGTACTAAACGTGTAATATTCAAATGGGAATTTTGCAGCATCAGGATCAAGATTACCTTGTCATTGCATTTGCAGTAACAGAATACGAAATACGTGTCTACTTCGTAATCTGTTACTAGTTTAGATGAAAGGATATTATATAAAGAAGAAAGATTTGATTTTTCGTGTTTCTTTTATTTTTTATTTGTTATTTATTTATTTTATTTATTTTTATTTTATTATTTGTTACGATTTAACACAAACCACTCACCCATTTTTAAAAATTCTGTCCCTTTTAGAAACCTACACTATCCACGAGTAATATAGTACCTTTTTTCCCGACTGATCCAAGGGAGGTAATGATTTTATATCACGCGAACGAAGTCGCGAGTAACTGTTAGTCAAATAGAAAATCTTAAAATGGCTGAACAGTTTTAATAGAATCATAGCTTAAAACCATCTAGACAGGCTTTTATTTTCAAGACTTTCGATTGAAAAAAACTGCATTGAAATCGCTTCATCTGTCATAACTATGATGCCACAGATACACAAATACACACACACACACAATAATCTTATAACAACTCAGATTTTTGGGTTGGGGTTAGAAACATCACCATCTCATAGTCCGGTGGTTAGCCTATTCGGGCCCCTTGACCCAGGGTCTGCGTTTTACTATTTGTCAGTAAGCAAAATGGGTGGTAATCATCATCGACATATTTTACTGCCTAATATTGATTACCGCAATCTTTTTGCGATAGTTAGGACTGACAACAAATTGGTGTTATTTACCATCCCTTTTCTGCAATAAATTTTTGATTTTAGTGTAATGTATACAACAACTGTAAACGCTTTTATTTTATTTTTATCACTTGTGCAATATATTATTATTCAAGGAACCAACTAAGACATTGTTTTAAGTAGTAAGGCTATCATTTTCGGTGTGAAATGCCCTATGATTATAATAGAGTTACATTTTGGCGAATTCAGTTTGCATGGTTTGAATGAGAAAAAGAAAATGTATTTGTCCATTAAAAAAAGCCCATATCTATGGTTATACAATTTCTCAAAAACAAGGGCAAAGGCTTCTGTATAATAAAGGCGGGTTTAGGCAGGGTCAGTAAATGACTTCGATTTCGAGACAAGTCAGCGCTGACCCGAAAAATAACCAATCTAAACTGATTTGAAGTCAATACAGCGGCGGGAAGTCAGCGCTGACTTCAATATTCGCAGATGAATATTTTGAGGTCAGTTGGCGCCCCCCGCCACCCGTGCCCTCCCGCACCAGTTGTAAAAACCATGTAAGAACCCCGTGTAAATGGGGAAGTCAGCGCTGGGTCAGTCACTGTCGCTGTGTTGTAGGTTAACGTCGCATTGCGTAGCGCTAAAATGTCTCGTAAACTAAGCGACTGACTTCACAAACGTGCAGCCACCATACTCAGCTTACCACGACTACTGTCTCCATGTAAACGAAAGAAGCGGCAGTGTCGGCGCCGATACTGATCTGTGCACTGACCCTGTGAAAACGCGGCTTAATTCAAGGCTCTTAAAATTGTATAACTTTAACAGTAGTGTCACAAATACAAGAGACATTAGTTAGTTAAGTATTTACAAACTTTCAGTGCAGCAACGTTAACATATTGTAATATATGTATATGAAATTTTAAATAATGACATTAAATTTATCATGAGACTCTTAAGCTAAATAAACTAGTTCATAATAGAAAGGGCAATATATCAAGTCTTGAATAGTTAAACACTCACACATACATCAGCACCATAGAATATTAGTGTCCAAGCACACACATTTAATACTTATACAATCCGTTACAGCAGGGACTGTTCTATCATAATCTTTTCATATCCATTGGGAGGTGGATATCTAAAGTTGTCAAGTATTATGTCCAATATAGCACCATCATCAACTGAAAATTTTTAAATTTATTATTATTATTATTACTAAAATTATCTATGTATTTATATGTAAAGGAAAAGTTTTCGATCCCTTTTTAAGACAAAAGCATGGATGATTGAATATGAAATTTGGCACAGTTAAAGTTTACATTGCAGAGTACTGCAGAAACCTAATATTTTTAAATAAACTGCATTAGAAATACATTAAATTAATAAAAATAAACATAACACACACTACATTCATGTGACATACATGATAATATACCCCCACATGTTTTTTTTTGACCATAAGGGTTGTTACTGCGTTACCGGACTTTTGGGGCGAGCAGAGTGCTCAACCAGAGTTTAAATTTATATTTGGGCTAACAACGCGCTAAAGGCTGTCTCCTGTGAGACCGGACCTCGACTTAGTGCGACGTTCGGACTAGTAGTGGTGGGTGGAGTCGTGGCATTTCGCCCCACATTAGGCGCGGGGCGATAAAGTACCCACATGTATACTACTGCTTCTTTTAGTTCCCATTTAGAGCCCTTAACTCTGCCTGGCAATCTGTGAGAAATTTCCAAATTATGTTATTTATTTTCCTGTTTACTACAGCTCTGGCAGCCTATATTAGACTTAAGCATTCAGTCTGAAATTTATTCGGACTGTTGGCTAGGGATTCACAGAGAAAACCATAGAGTGGTATTCCAGCTTTAAACTTACATTTATATTAAATTCTAGCCTAAAAAAGGTATCTTCACGCTCGTATCTCCGAAGAGGTAGGCAAAGGTACAACCAGTGCACCCAGTCCCACAATGTGTTAGGTGGCAAGCCTATCGCCAACTGGGCACTTATCCAATCCCGGGCAACGTTGCTTTCATCAGAAAACTGAAAAAACACATTTTTTAATTTTCCAACCCCCAGAATCGATGACCTCTTGTGATCAACACTGACAGCAGACCACTAGACCATAGAGGGAACATGTTGGGTTAACTTTTTCTAGGCTAATATTTCTAAACTCTGACTAAAGACAAATACTTTAATTTTACACATGAACCATAATTGTAGCCTCAAACTACATAGTCCATAACTTTAATTCAAGGCTAAAAGTGAAATTTGTTTAGTGACTAATTATTATGTGTGTAAAAATTGTACAATACATACCATATAAAGCTGGGTAAACAGTTCCTCTGATATTTCTAACTGGTATCTCCATATTTTTGCCATTTAAAAAGAAATTTAGCTCTACATGGTCATACACTACACCAATAACATCTCCTTCAACTGGCATAACAGCTGCCTTGTTATCACTGTCTTTGTCACTTTCTGGTTTCTCATTTTCTTCTTGTAGATCTACATGATCCGTAGCAGTAGATACTAATATTTCAGTAGGCGATTCCCTTTTCGCAGGTAATAAATGATATAATTCCACATTATCATGTCTTACTGTGCCATCACTGTTAAGACACCATGATTCCTTGTCAACTCCACCTATAAATATAAAGTATTGGATTATGTAGATTAATTTGTTTCCCTTTCAAAGGTAAACAGATTTAACAACATCATTGGGCATATCTAACATTTAATTACCCCTAGAATCTGGAATCCTACTAAATTTAAGCATTCAAAATATATTAAGAAAAAACACAAGGCTTCATTAAAAAGTACGAAGAAGGTAGCATTACTATCCAAAAAAGATAATGCAACATAAAAGGTAAAGAAATGTAAAAAAGACTAGAAACAAAAAACATATTATTATCCTAAGATAAGAAAAGAATTGGATAAAAGACACAAAGGATATTATCTATACATATAATAAAATTGTAGGAAAGTCAAAACTGTAAATTGAATATTTTTTTAAAAGAATACTTGGGGAGTGATTTACAATCTATATCGAAGCCAAAAATATAGTTTTTAGAATTTTTATCTGTTTGTCTGTATGTATGTCCGGAGTAAACTCAAAAAGTACTGCATGGATTTACTTCAAATTTTGCATGAATATTACTAACAGGTCGGGTCAACATATAGGCTACATATTATCCTATATATTATACATATTATATATTATCACCTATGGGGGGAGGAGCAATGCGGAGTAAACGAAATCCGCAGGGATGAAGTCGCTGGCAACAACTAGTAGAGAATAAAGATTGTTGAAAAAAGCCATCAGAATAGTAGAAAGTCTCGTAGGACAAGCTAAACTATCACAATAGCTTAATACAAGAATTTTCTTTACAAGAACTTTAATATGGCTAAATTTAAGACTCCAGTCGGTGATTATTTAAATCAATACAAAAGTTCTTATGAGTATAACTAACAAGAACTTATCACTGGCATAATGTTTTTTTTAACCAAACAATAATGATTAATTAAATTGAGTAATTACTTTAAGATATTTTCTTAATTGAGTGTAATCAATCCCTTTTTTTGTGGAAATTAAACAATACTAAACCAAATATTACTGGACAATTATTATCACAATGCACAAGATGACGAATAATCCATAATTTTTTGTCAACCACAACAAATATCAATTGTTGCTATATTCTTTTCAATCCAATTTCAAGAAATACTGTGTAAATTACACATACAAGTTATATTGAGTTGAAGTACATAATTATGCTAGTTGCATTTGACCTGATTACATAGTGCCAAAAAGGATATGTATAAGTGAGTCAAATAATGCCAGTAATCATTACTTTGCATTATAAAAACCAAAACCAAATCTACATGTGAACCAATCAAATAATTCTCATTGTTGCACAAAGTATTACATACACACAAACATTCTGCAAAGCTTTTTCTTCTACCTATTTTGTAAAAGCTAATACTGACAACTTGGTAAAAGTAAATAAAATACCTATGACCTGACAAATTATATGAATTGATCTAACTCCAATCAAATCAAATCGAGTAGGTACACTCAGTTACACTTATCAATGTCAAAACAAAAATATCATATTATCATACACAATTTAAAACATTAAAACACTAAAGTTTGCAGATCTAAAGAATACATTTTACTGCAAATGAAGATATTAAACAAATCCTTAATAAAATAAAAAAAAATAATACAATATATATGTCCAGTCCCAAAGTATGTACATTGTTTGCTTGTGATAAGGATGATAGTCAATACATGACCGCATATTGAACACACTTTCATGATGAAGTAAACTTGTGTAATTTGTCTAGTAATTATTTTATATTTTTTCTGTTTACTCCTTTTACAAGTTTTTAGATAATCATCCCTGTTACATCTCGATCATATCACAGGTCTGCTTGTATAGACTCTAGATTAGTTAACAGGCTTGTATAGAGTTATAGAACAAATATTGATTTTAAAGAAAACTTAAATCTATTAAAAAGTAGCTGACCCTGCAAACGTTGTTCTGCCTTTTAAGCCACTCTTATTTTTTTTCTATATTTTCTCACCTTTTAATTAATTCAAAACCAAAATTAGCCAAATCAGTTCAGCCGTTCTCGAGTTTCAGCAAGATTACAATATATATGCAATATTTTTTATGCTGATAATTGTCTAATTATTAAATACTATGTACATGAATTCTGATCAATAATGGGTAAATAATACTGATGGTCTATGAGTCTGGAATGACACCTGATGTTCACCTGTAATTTAAATTCAAGTTATATGTGACTTATTTAAAGTTTCACAAACCTAGCATAGCAAACAAACTGACAACTAACTAATTTAGGGTAATTTCTATAATTTTTATTTAAATAAGACACATTTGTTATTTGTCCCTTAATAAATGGCATGTACCTGTCATAAATAAATTAATAGTAACTTTAAATGTAACAAAAAGTAGTAACAATAAAAATATTTATATAATTAGAATATGTCAAAAAAATCATTGAAATTTACATGAGTTGAAGTTGAATAGGTTGCAATCTCAAAAAAAGCTTATTTCCAAAGATCTTTGTCATCAATGTTGTCACTTATTTTGTAATATGCTCTTTGAATAAGCTTTGATTATACTAATTTGCTGAATTGCTTATCAGAGAAGTCAATTATTTCTATTAGAATTTTACTATAAAATCTAGCCTCATTTCCTAAAAATGATTTATCGATTTTTGGAGCCTAAATCAAGGTGCTACCAAATTATTATTTTTTCGAGAACTGGTGTGGTAGGGTAAGGACATCCAATGCCTATAGAAAATAAAAATATTAATTATGCATTTATTGTTGTCTGTATTACCAGGGACAGTATGTATGTCCACAGGCTATTCAGCCATCCAATCCAGAACAAGTACTGATGATATTGTCATTGAAATATGTAATTAAAACATTAATACAGTATCTGAATGAATTCTCATGTTGGTCTGGGCTCCTTTAAAGAATTGGCCAACCACTGTTATGCCAGGCAGTTAGTAAAAGGCGACCAATTGTCTATGCAAATCACTACAATTGTGGCTACTAGGTGGTAGAGATATACAATGTTCTGCATAGTATCGCCCGGGTCTGGTACTACCACCTTACCAATTCCTACTGCAATAGTATCAGTGCTTGTCACTGTCTTTTACTTTTCCGGCGTAGGTAGCTGGTAAACTTATGCATGTCGCATTAGACCTCCCCACAAGATAGCAATGCACCATTAATATCTTTGGGGTCTATATGTGCTGGATAACTCTTTCCACCAGGAGACCCCTCTACTTGTTTGTTATTATATAAAAAAATAAAAACTTAAAAGTTTCAGAGGTAAATATAACCTTTGCAATAAGTATTCTTAAGAAATACCTGGCAGAAAAATGGATAGTCAATCAAAGTTACTTTTCAGGGCAGGGCTTCAAGTGTGATCATAAAAAAGGACGACTTATAACTTGACCCGATAATGTCTACTAAATACTGATTATTTAATTATATTATTTTATATTTTTGACCACTCAAAAAATTCCAGTTATTACTAATTTATATTATATTATATATTTATTATTGCCATGAAATCAAAAAACAACACTACAATACAAAAGAGATGTTTACCATGTACTTTGTTAAGGTCTGTTTCTCTGGTGGCTAAGCCTACCGCCCATACACCACCTTGTTGAAGTTTCACTTCAAAATAAGCTTTATTTTGAACAAGTGGTGCATTACCAAGAGCACATCCTGAGCCACAGACACGCTGACCACCTTTTACTATGACAACTTCATGACCTTAAAAAAGAAACATACAAGAGTAATGTCAAATTTTCAGCAACAATAAAGTGTACAAGTTATCTATAATGCAATAAAACTGTGTACATAAGTCAAGATCTACTGTAGTTAATCTTACCAAATTACAGTCTTAGAGATAATAATTAATAATAAAATGTCAATACAAATTATTTTAGACATAACTTTGTTGTGTTATGAATATTTATGCTCAATCATTTAATAATTACGGTAAGCTTGTTATAATTGAACAAAAACAATACGTTAATAATAATAATAAATAAACATTGTTACCCATGTGTAATGTATCCAATTGCACGGGATTATTCTTTATTCGTATAGGCACACTCGGTGTTAAAGTAAAGCCATTCATACAACTTTTAAAACAGCAAAACATCATCTTTACTGCGTATTAATATTTTCGCTCTGTTATAAAAATCAATATCTTTATTTAGTCAACGAATTTAATTTCAACAAGTATTTCTTCAGCCCGTTAGTTGTCATTTTCAAATGGCAACCATTATATGACATTTTGCTAGTTGTCATATTTGACACAACAGGGTCACCATCCGTTTCGTTTCTTATTGTTTGTTGTTCAGAAATTAATTATTTTTTAAGCAACCGTAATAAACTGTCTACTCTAACAGTATATCATACTCAATAAAATTATGATATTTTAGTATTAAAACTAGCAAAAAGCAGCTTTGTAAGGGCTCGCAAAGTTATACCACCTAGTACCTAGTAATATCGTTAGGAAAGTATTTTTATGATAATTACATCTTTTAATGTATGGACTTTATAATTTCTTTGTTGTGACCTGTTCCTCTCAATATCTCGTATACGCGAACTTAATTTCGCCAGCTCTGCTAGTATAAGCATTGATACATGAATTTAAACCAGGTGTATGCACTTCCGAAATATTTGCAGGTCTTGACGTTTCCATGACCTTGTCGGCCATTGCAGCCAACTTTTGGAGGTCTTTTACTTCACTCACAGCTAAACGGCTCGTACAGAAGCAGGTAAGTGACCTTGCATGATGAGAAGTGTGTCGTCCGGTATCTTGCCGCGCGCTAAGTCTCTCATCCGACGCAAAAGCTGCGAAGGCTTTTGGTCACCTAGTTCCATGCCACCAAGCAATTTTTGAAATTTGCTGTTTTCGGATTCTTCATACACAGTTAACAGGCGAGCCTTTAAAATTTAATATTTTTGTCTCCGGTGGATTCAAAAGAATATCGCTGACTTGTTGGATAACGTCCTTATTTAATTTAGTTACGATTAAATTAAATGGTGAATCGTCACTCAGCTTCTGTGGACCCAAAACTGCTTCGCTTTGCACAAACCATAATCGTAGCTGGTCACACCAAAATTCCGGTATTCTGGAAGATACTGTCACTGGTAACAGCTCCACCGCGTCGTTCTGGGATGCTGATAAAGTTGTCATGATGCGGGAATGCAGCGCAAGTCGTAACCCTGTGGTGACAGATTTCTTAACAAATCACGTCTAGTACTTTCTTATTGATTCAGAGTCTCCAGCTGACCAGAATCACGTCGGGTTCACCACTGCTGCGTGCGTGTGAAGTAGAAGAGCAGGTGTATATTGTTGCGTGTCGCCAAGAGGAGAAAATTGATTTAACACCAAAGAATTACTATTTAATTTCTGCGTGTTACATAGACGAGTACATTATTCCGACTGACTGTTTTAAACATTATTATAATACAGCTCTTTTCTCATCTATCCAAATATAGACATCTATCTGTAAGGGTTAATGTGCTGACGGCACAGATGTTAATGGTGCGTTGCTACCTTGTGGCGAGGTCTAATGCCACATGCATAAGTTTACCGGCTACCTTACCCTACAAACCTGAACACGACAGCGACAAGCACGGACGCTATTGCGACAGGAATAGGTAAGGCGGTGGTACCAGATCCGTTCGAGACAATGCAGAACTTTACCACCTAGTAGCCACAATGTTAGTGACTCGCATAGCCAATCAGTCGTCTTTTGCGACCTCCCTGGCAGAACAGCAGTTGGCCTATTCTTCAAAGGAGCTCGGAATCAACATGGGAAAAATGCGAAACTCAAAAAAACACTATATAATAATAGATTTAAAAAAATGTATCAAAATTAAATGTTGCTGCATTAGTAGAAGCAGCAGAGCATGCGGTATTAGTTTTAAAAAAAAACTGCTTGCAATGCTAAAATTGATGAGGCTTCGGCATGCGATTGATAGTATTATAATTATTATTTACTTATTTTTATACTACATATGGTTAGAAACAAGCGGATGATTCTCATGATGAAAAGAGATAACCATGGCCTATAAACACCCAAGATGTTAATAGTGCGTAGCTATTACGTCGTGAGATTGGATACCACATAAATTTACCAGCTACCTTACAAACCAAAACACGACAGTGAGAAGCCATTACGAAAGAAAACGACAAAATTGTAATACCAAACCATGCATCACCATTTCGACTTTCCAGAACTTTACCACTTGAATAGTAATCTGGATGATAGTGGCCTGTATTAACCTTCTCTCGCCTGTCTCGAGATACCTAGAAAGGCAGTGGATTTGTTATTTAAATAGCACCCCAGATCGATATGTTTATTTATTTATCACACATTCACGCGCAGGAGGCGCAGAGCTCTACAACTAATGAACTCCTACATTAGGCAGTGGTGTCACAGGTTTAATATGACGTATCACGTAGCAGCTGGTTTAAATTGTTCAATAGTGAATTTTTACGAATAGCCTGATGGAAAAGCTGTCTCAATGATTTCAGTACTCGCTTATCTCGTTTTCTGGCACGAAATAAAGAAAACAATTTTCTTTATTCGTGTTTTCTGGCTTGGAAGGTTCAGGATTGCCTTAGTATTACGTTGCAGTTGTGTATATCATTAAAAGGGGGGTTCATAAATTAAGTGAGGTGTTTTTTTAAATTTCCTGTCCCTCTCTCCCCCCCCTGGTGAGATGTCGTGAGATTTTATTCAACCCCCTCCCCCATTCCCCAATCTCACGTGAGATTTTTTCAAAACATGGGTTTCTTAAATATGTAAACGCGTTGAGAGTCGAGTCGCGTCGATCGAGTGGCGCGTTCGGCTGACAGTGGCGCGAAAACAAAGGACGGGCTACACTGTACGGTAAATTCAGATATTTGGTATAAAACAAATATTGTTTTGATAATAGTGGTTTGACAGTCAGTAGTTATGTATAACGTCATATGGATGAAATATATTTTCTTTCGAACGAATTAGTGAATGATCTTAATTATTACCATTACGCAAGATATTAATCTTAAGCATGTACAATCTGGATAATGGACCAAAATAGTACAATTTTTTTTGTTTCAATCAGAACAAAAATTGCGTTATATTTGACGAGACCCCGGTCTCTCCAACGTAAGACTAGATAAAATTTAACTCGACTCCCTCTCCCCTTAAACATCTCACGTAATTTGTGGACACTCCCTAACAGAAAAATAAGCTTCTGACAATTATCGCTGTTATAACATAAGGATAAAACTTTATACAGTTTCTTATATAAAGTGACTTCTTATATAAAGGGGGGTTCATAAATTAAGTGAGGTGTTTTTTTAAATTTCCTGTCCCTCTCTCCCCCCCCTGGTGAGATGTCGTGAGATTTTATTCAACCCCCTCCCCCATTCCCCAATCTCACGTGAGATTTTTTCAAAACATGGGTTTCTTAAATATGTAAACGCGTTGAGAGTCGAGTCGCGTCGATCGAGTGGCGCGTTCGGCTGACAGTGGCGCGAAAACAAAGGACGGGCTACACTGTACGGTAAATTCAGATATTTGGTATAAAACAAATATTGTTTTGATAATAGTGGTTTGACAGTCAGTAGTTATGTATAACGTCATATGGATGAAATATATTTTCTTTCGAACGAATTAGTGAATGATCTTAATTATTACCATTACGCAAGATATTAATCTTAAGCATGTACAATCTGGATAATGGACCAAAATAGTACAATTTTTTTTGTTTCAATCAGAACAAAAATTGCGTTATATTTGACGAGACCCCGGTCTCTCCAACGTAAGACTAGATAAAATTTAACTCGACTCCCTCTCCCCTTAAACATCTCACGTAATTTGTGGACACTCCCTAACAGAAAAATAAGCTTCTGACAATTATCGCTGTTATAACATAAGGATAAAACTTTATACAGTTTCTTATATAAAGTGACTTCTATGAATTGATCCTATGTTTATCTGGACCTCCTTTAAAGATCAGCCCATCTGCAAATATGGATTTAGTTCCTCTACCTGTCTCTTACTTGCCACAATTGCGTCAATGCATATGCCTTTGTAAGTTTGTAATGTTCCAGTTTGGAGGATTAAGTAGTCGAGCTTATGTACCTACTTAGTATTACGATTACATTGATAACAATGCATTATTACCATCATTGGTAATGTCTATATGTGGTGGACGTGTCTATATGTGATGGTTGTCTCTTTACATTAGGAATGCCATCATTTTATTTACTACGAGTATAATATTATCTATACATATAATAAAATCGTAGGAAAGTTAAAAGTGTACATTGAATATTTTTTTAATAAATGCGTGATCTATAATCTATATCGAAGCCAAAAATATAGTTATTAGAAGTTTTGTCTCTTTGTCTGTATGTCTGTTTGTCTATACATACGTATGTCCGAGGTAAACTCAAAAATTACTGCATGGATTTACTTCAAATTTTGCATGAATATTACTAACAGGTCGGGTCAACATATAGGCTACATATTATCACGCTATCACCTGCAGGGGAGGAACATAACATGCTTGATTGCTGCTTGGGATGTATCTTCGGCTAATTGTGGGTGCACTGGTTGTACCCCTCCTTACCTCTTCAATTATATATGGGCGTGAAGATACTTTATATATTTTGTTCTTGCATAATATGAGTTTATTATAATATGAACTTAAAGGAAATTAAAAGGACTTCAAAATTGGACTGTTCCGTTGGAATATAACTGATTTAAACGGAAAGAATTATCTTAATATGACTTACAGTTCCTGAGATAGACGTGGACAAACACACATACACTTACGAAATTTAGAACACCTATTTGACCGCCTGAATAGATCATCATACTCAAATATTATCCAATTCCAACAATATGACATAGTATATTCTATACTTTCCATCGTCGGCACTTGGTGAAATTCCATTGTTACTAGACACTTTTACTATTCCACTTGTACATCAATTTCACTTTACACAATTTTAATTATATTACTCGACCGGTTTCACTTTTTAAAGAATCTTCAGGATGTAATATACTTAACTGATTATTATTGATCAGTTAAGTATATTACATCCTGAAGATGCTTTAAAAAGTGAAACCGGTCGAATAATATAATTAAAATTGTGTAAAGTGAAATTGATGTACAAGTGGAATAGTAAAAGTGTCTAGTAATATTACATAGATATAAACCGTGATAAGCTCCGTTTTTTCGTCGGTTCAAAATAAGCACTTGAAGATTTTTTTAGCTATCTCCTTTTAAAATATTTTTATCATACTATATATGTGTTTTAGCACTTATCCCGTGCTTGGGTAAATTTGAAAAACTTACTAACTAAGTAAAATTTCGTCACACTAGGATTTGATTGAACCTGCGAACTTACCTCAAACTGAGCTTAGAAAGATTATATATGTGTAAAGAGTCAGAGAAAAATTTCAGTGAAATTTCTTTCGAATAATAATATAATAATTTTGGATGCAATCATACGATCGTATCTTAGACTATGTGTTTGACTATAACGAACTATTAAGACTCTAGATTACAAGGTTAAACAAGGATCCAATAAAATTAAAAAGATGTTCCAGTATTTACTAAGATTTAACAGTGCAAACAGAATTTTATTTGCGTTAAATATTGAACATTAATCAAGTAATTACGCGAATTAATGGGTCATGTGATATGACCAAAGATGTTCATAGAACTTTAAGATTTCTTATGTGAATTGGATTCCTTAGGGATAATATACCAACTATGTAGTTGATATATTAGAAGGTTCTAGCATTTTTTTAAAGCTGCTAGAATTCCGAATATTAGACTAGCTATGGTTAAACCCATCAATACTTACGATAGCCCACGTTGTCACCGTCTTGATTATTACTAGGTACCGCATAGACTACTTGATGCCCTAACCCTTCGGCCGTACCTGCGTCCCAATAAGGTACATGACCGATTGTTTGCGACGGTAGTCGATAATAGCCGGTCACATCTGCATGTGTCGCGTCACTGCGCAAAGCTTTTTGCCAACAAACTGCAATACAGTTTTACAGGTTCATAAAATGTTTATTATATTTCATTGATACTAAATCATTACCTAGGTAGGTATATGGCACAGACCACATGAATGTATATGGGATAAAAACCTCGACCAAAATTCATCATAATATAAATACACTTAACGATGCTTTTATAGACAATGAAAGAGTTGTCATACACACAATCAAATAATAAGTTACATAATTAGCAGTTTCGCAATATTTCTACATTAGTTTTCTACTGTTACGTTCAGTCGTCATATAACACGACGAGACTACGAAATAGCAGAATGTCCATGAAATATTTAGCCTTAACCTTAAGATTAATTTTCCTCATGTTGCTCCAGTCTCCGTTTAAAAATAAACCAACCACTGTTCTGCCAGTCAGGTCGTAATAGGCAAACTCCATTAACATGTCTATAAATCACCATTTATCTCGCCAACTTACAAACCGACGGTGAATCGGAAATTCTATAGACGTTCCGTTTACTCTGCCTACTCCACAAGGGGACCGGATGTGATGATACTTTTTCACGTATCAGTCTTCTCTCGCCTTTTACGAAATGCCTAACATTGAGGCAGTTGATTCATTCAACGAGTGACCCGGATCAACACAATGAAAAATATTAGATAGATAATTCTACGTATACCTGCCCATTTGTTAAATGTCACAAAAGCAATTGAGTTAGGTATATACTAAAAACCTCGAAAAAACCTCTAAGCCTTTTGCCTACCCTGGGGATCGAACCCTACACCTCATGATCTGGGTAAAATAGGCTAGCCCCTAGAGCACGAGGCAGTTGAGGCAGAGACCACGAAAATGAATATAGAGTAAAATATAAAACAGTATCAAGTTTAACATTATATATATTATTTAATTACAATATAATTCTCAGACTAGTTCGGTCAAAGGTATCTATTTTTTTTCTTTATATCATAAGATAGCAAACAAGCAAATGGGTCCCCTGATGGAAAGAGTCAACCATCGCTAAAGACACCAAAGGTGTTAATGGTGCGTTGCTATCTTGTGGCGAGGTCTAATGGCACATGCATAAATTTACCGGCTACCTTACCCTCCAAATCGAAACACGACAGCGACAAGCACTGACGCTTTCGCAACAGGAATAGGTAAGGCCAGACATACCATACCCGGGCGAGACAATGAAGAACTCTACCACCTAGCAGCCACGATGGTAGTGACTCGCATAGTGAATCGGTCGCCTTTTACGACCTGCCTGGTAGAACGGCAGTTGGCCTATTCTTCAAAGGAACCCGGGACCGACACGGAAAATTTATAAATCACCTAAAATATAAATAATAAATTGGTGACGTGCGAGTCGGGCCACGCACAATGTAGGGCTCCGAAGCTGCCCATCACAACAATGTGGACTGAGAAGAGGGCTTTTATTGTTTCATACTATGAAAATTTAACCTTTTTAACGTCAGTGACGGATATATGCACACCACAGATTCACACTTCACCGCCTATAAACACTTCTTCCAGCACGTTTAGCCAAGGCCCAAGAATGTACCTAGTACCTACTGAGTCAAGGGAACTTAACTCTAAGAAAAATTAGCACTTCATATTTCACAAACGAGTCCCTTTATAAGGGTTTCTAGTTTACTTCGGAACCCTAAAAAAGGAAAAGGCTAGGTAGGTACCTCTATTCTAGAGTAAGGGAATAAGATTTAGTGTAAGTATATTTAATGACGAACAGATTTAATAATCTGAACACGTATTTCGGTAATGTTCGGCCAACAAAACGTCCAACGCAAAGCCAAATGGGTTTTTATAAATTGAAAATGTACTTTCTCCGTTTACTATGCATGGAGAAGTATTATATAGTTCCCTTCAAATAAAAAAGTAAAAGAAAGTAACTTACTGCGCGATTTTTATACCGTAAAATAGACAAGAAACAAATGATAGAACAAGATATGTCGGCTCCTATAATTTTGCTCCCTGTGTTGTGTAAATATTATTCCTCTTGCACTAATTTATCGGCCAAGATACGTAATCTCTAATAAATAAATAAATAAATATTCACGGGACAAATTACACATACTGATCTAACCCCAAAGTAAGCAAATTATTTGCTTGTGTTACGGGTGTTAGTCAACGATACTAATACAAAGAAATACATATATAAATATTGGAATATATTTAATAAAATGGAATATATTTAATAAAATTTCCCAAACCCGGAAATACAAACATTTATGCTCATCACACAAATGCTTGTCCCCGTCGGGGATCGAACCCGAGCCCCGTCGATTGCGTAGTCAGGGTCGCTAACCACTCGACCAACGGGGCGGTCAATAACGACAGAATATAATACGTTTAAAAAATATGCATCTCTGCGGATACTCCAATAGTTTAAGTAAAGCTAACGTAACCGAAGCATCTTCAGGAGCTACGAATAACACTTAACTCTTTAAGAGTTAACATAGCAGAAATAGAGCACCTAATCTTCTTTATTTTCAGGGCCTTCGCTGAGTTTGCTCTATATCTTAACACCACGTTTCTTGTTTCTTCTTGGTTTCTATCATAGCATAATAAATAAGCAGATATCCTGATGAATAGAGACAACCGTCGCTTATAGACACCAAAGATGTCAATCTGCGTTGCCTTCCGCGTAGCGGGATGGTGATGCTACATGTATACGTTTACCGGCTACCATAGCGTCGAACTCGGAACATGACAGCGACAAGCACTGACGCTATTGCTGAACTCTACCACCTGGTAGTCACGATGGGAGGGGCGTAGCTACCACCGTATTAGCCGTATCAATTATACGGGGCCTTCGGACCACGGGGGCACCAACGTGCGTAAGCAAGAATTAATAAAAACTTCCCAAATGGCCAGAGTCAAAAAAAGAAAATTCGTTTTTTTTTTCAAAAAAGGCAAGGAGAATGTATATTTAATTTGAATTGTTAGTTAAAATTTTGGAAAAAGTGACAGATAATTATGATGAATAAATATTTCTTTGCATTGAATGCAAACATTTTTTTCTTTTGTGAGAAATCTCTACCCTTCGTAAGGCCCCCTAAAAAAAATTTCATACGGGGCGCCGCCAAGGCACGCTACGCACGATGGTAGTGACACGTATAGCCAATCGTTTACCTTTTACAAACTGCCTGACTGAATGCCAGATGGTCGATTCTTCAAAGGGGGTTGTGGAAACCAACACAGGGGAAACATATCGTGAATTAAGGAATGTTGTTATTTATTACAACAAATTACTGAACAAGTGCTATGTCGTTGTTTCTTTAACAGTACCCAAACTCATAAGCGTGCAGTGGGCGTTAACGAAGTACGGAAGAGAGAAGGTAATCAGCATATTAAATTTTCAACCATATATACACTCTTATTAAAGAAAACGAAGCCGCGGGCAACAGCCAGTAATATTATAAATTCGAAACTTTATGTTTAGACGTTTATTATGAATTTCATAGATTCAGGCGTTACTTCGCAGTTTTTATCGGCTTACTACTATAAACCACACCACAGACACTACAGATTATATAGTTACTATCGTAAACTACACCACGATTTTTGGTACGGTTTTCATTGTAAACAATAGCGCAGCTGGGTTAGGGTAAGTGGGGCACCATATTAAGGCGGAGGGAAAGACAATGCGAAAATCTACTACTTTGTAGCCACGATGGTAGTGACTCGTATAGGCAATCGGTCGCCTTTCACGACCTGCCTGGCATAACGGCAGTTGGCCTATTCTTCAAGGGAACCCGGGACTTACACGGGGAAAAAAATTATATATGTATACTTAACTTTATATTACCTTAAGTAAATTCAGTTTAAGTAAGTTAAATTCAATTCAGCAGTTTAGCCATGAAAATCAGACAAACTCTCGCATGTATAATATTAGTACAGGTTTAAGAAAATAGAAAGGAAATTGCCCTAGGCACTGTTAACTTGGGTACGCCTCGAATTGTAATTTCTTATAGAAGGTTTACATGTTGTAGGTATATCTAGATGGTATCCGCAATTTCGTTCGCATGAACCAACGTCATTACTTCCTTTTTTCGGTTAGGTAAAAATTAGCCCATATCCTTCCTCGTGAATATTGCCATCATATACAAAAATGTGCCTGGTATTTAAAGAGATTAATAGCGCGTTCAAACAAGCAAAATCTTAGCTTCACAACTTTAGCTTGTTTTGAATTTGTAAAAAGTATCTAAATGTCTAAATTCCAACAGTTACTAAAATGTTGACTAGCTAATTTTATGATGTCGGTCTTTCGTGACGGTGTGCACGCGCATCGTAAAAGTTTACTCTCATCATTTTTCCCTAACGCGCCAAAAGAAGTATAACTTCAAAAAAACTAAATAATTCATTAATATAATATTATGTGTCATTGGATTCGTCATTACGTTTGGGTTATAGAGCGTGGTAAGGAAATGGGCTTACATACCATTCGAAAGGTAGGTAGAGTAAATTTGTTAAAACAAAAGAACTATAGTATTTTTATAGTGTATGTATTATATTTGTATCAAAAAACTATTTAATTTTTTATTTTTCAGCGCGACTTCCCAAAAAGAGAAGGTTCAATTCGGCTGCATTTTATTATGTTTGTTACCTCAAAACTCGGTCATTTAAGAACCGATTTTTAAAATTGATTTTTTGTTTGAGAGGGCACATACTCATCTGTTAATTGAACAAAATGATGTTCAAAAGGCAGGTGATAATATTATGAATTTATAAAATTAATCTCTGCTACCATTAGCCTGCTATAAAACAATTTAAAAAAGTAATAAACAGTTAATTTTTATTTTTATTCATAATGTCAGGCTACATTATATTTTTTTTTAATATAGTCAAACATTATCATGGTCATAATTCGACGACATTTAATTTAGCTGTTGATTTTTTTAATTAACGGATGTGCGAAGCAAGTTAGTTTATCTACCTGTTCACACCTGGCTACAGGTAAATGGAAGAGGACTCATAAAGGTTGCCTGCTACAACTAAGTATATATGTTATAAAATTCTAAGATTTTCTACTATATAGGCATATATAGTTAACAGGAAAAAATATAAATAATTAACTGTTGATTAATTATTTAGTTGTTAATGGCAGCAAACCAATATGGTGAGAGATTAATTTTATAAAATAATATTATCACCTGACCTTTGAACATCATTTTCTTCAATAAACAGACGAGGGTATATTTTTGATGCTGGATCTTAGGCTACAAGGCTACATGCACAACTTTACCGACAACGCAAACTTCAAGCCGGAATACGATAGTGACAAGCACTGAGTCTACTGCAGCAAGAATATATAATACAGAGCTAACTGCTCATGATGATAAGTCACATGTTTAGCTTTCATTAGCTTTTTATAATTTGTCTGCCACTAAAAACAATAACATTTTAACAACCGACATCCTTAGAGGAATAACGCTGTATTATTTATGCGTTATTATATTCTGTGCCGACATCAATTTGCCAAGACTTCCCTCGAATTCTTCAGGATCCTGTCGTCAACCTGATATCAATTGCATCACCCTTTTTGTATCATAAAATAGCAAACAAGCCGATGACCCTGTTGATAAAAATAGACAATCATTGCCTATATAAAGATGCTTTTGCTGCGTTACTATCTGTGTTGCAAGGTGCTAATGCTACATGCATAAGTTTACGGGCTACCTACTCTTCCAAACTGTAACACCACAGTAACCCAGCATTTACGCTATTGCGGCATGAATAGGTAAGACGGTGATACCATACCCAGGCGAGACCTTGCAAGATTCCAAGTCAATTGGTCATCTTTGCACATAATACGCTAATTTACTTTTGTAAATTTGTTTTTACAACCTCTTTTTTCGTAATAACGTTAGCGCTGATCACTGTCGTGTTCCGGTTTGGAGAGTGAGGTAGCTAGTAAACTTACGCATAAAGCCTTGCTCACCACTGTGTCGTAACGTTACCTATGCCACGATAACAACGCACCATTAACACCTTTGGTGTCTACACTCTATAGCCGATGGATAATGGATATCAGCTGTATCTATCATAAAAATTATCCGTTTGTTTGCTATCCTATGAAATATAATAAAATGATAAGTATGTTGTATTGTATGACACAGAAATAAACAATCACTTTCGAAAATTACAAACGGAGGTTCCGCATTGAAGCATGCGGCAAGTTGAATTGAAGTGTTGATCCGCGCTTCTTTGAAGAATAGACAAACTGATATTTTGCCAGGCAGGTCGTAAAAGGCGACCGTAAGGCAAAAAAAACTTCCCTGTGCTTTGGATGAGCATGATAAGCTAGCTGTGTTATCATGAGATGGTACCAGTATCAGTCGATGCAAGTAAAACATCATTTAATCGCAGTAAAACTGTAAACCGACGCCTCCTTCTCTGTATCTCCTGAATCCTACATCAGTTCTTCACCAAATTAAAATAGGGCAACCTGGGAACTATACCCTTCCTAGGGAGTCTAACATTTGAAACAAAAAAGAATTTTATGTATCAGTTCAGTAGTCTTCGTGTAATCGGCCAACATACGTAATAAATTCCGACAAATTGTTAACCTCCTCTTTTTTGTGAAGTCGGTTGAAAACGGGGACATGAGGATCATCGAACATCTCGTCAATCGACAAACCGGTGAAGCCTGGCGAACCAAAACGTATTTTGAAGTTCTGTTTACTCTGCCTTTCTTTTCTTTATTAAAATTTAAGCTTATAACAGCTTATTTGCATTTATATTTAATATTCCGTACTTATTTCAATATATGTGTTTAATCATAAGGCAAAAACTATTGTTTGACTAAATTAAACTAGTATTTATTTTACTCTTATCGCCTTAATTAATGTCACTAGGAACTACCCCGGGAGGGTGTTAGATTATTTAAACAAATGCTTCCTCCATATAAAACGCTAGCACTGCTCTTACGCATCAGTAGTGTTGGATTCAGCGGACGAACGGACACATATTCCGGTGTAAGTTAAAAAACACTACTTATACCTAGTTTATTTATTTTAATATATTCTATAATTTTCACAATACCGTGAAAACTATTATTTAAAACTTCACCGTTAATATCAATTATAAGTGCGAGTGCTTTTGAGTGTTAAAGTAATATTCATGTGGCTTTTTTAAATAAAAAAACAATATTTCAAAAAATACAATATTATGTAATTTACCTACTTGTTGTATTAGATAATTCTTGGCATATAAGTATTCATTAAAATAGTGTTAAATTTAAACAAAATGAAAATATTATTAAGTGTCTATTATTACCTACTTTTAATTATTTAATTTCAATAATAAAAAATATGTTGGTACTCACAAATGTAATAAGAAATTAATCTGCTCTTTGGCATACAAATAATTTTTTTCTTTGTGATGATTATTAATAAGTTATACATTTTATGAAGATCGGAAGAAACTTTGATAGGTACAAGGAAATTGACAGTTATTAGGTACATATTCATTACGTTTATTTATATATTTTTTTAAATTAATAAAAACTATCCAATGACGTTGCAAAGTTGTAACCGATTAAAAGAATATATTTTTAATATTATAATTAAAAAATAACTCATTAAATAGATATTTCGCTACACGGCGTAGTCTATAATAATATACCTATACAAAGGTAATTCTGAAACGAATCATTCAATATTTAGCCTTTAGGTAGGTATATACTTGATAAAAATCTTTTTTATTATATTTTATGAGTAAATAGCAATTCTCAAAATATAAAATCATTACATTTACATGAGTATTAAGTACATAGTTTTAGTATATAACATAAAATACCCCTCACTTAAATTTAAATAATTATTCACAATTTCGCAATTAAAATTTAAATTGACTGATTAATCTTGCAATTTACTGAAATTATAATTACATGACGCGGATACAAATAGATTAGAAAAAAATATATATCACAAGCCGTCATCTAGAAACATATTAATTTACTGTGTAGCTCTTTCACCTAAATAAATTAAGTAGTTAATGAAATTTTTATAGGTAAAAAACTTTTTATAGCAATTTTATCTATTGTAACTTACAACCAGATTAAATTAACTTAAACATTAGATTTTTAAAATAAATATCCCAAATGTAAATCTATTGTAGTTCTATAACTCCCAGACGGATAAGTACCTAAAGGTAACCTAAATTATCTTTCGGTGCTCTTTGAAAAAAAAGTGGTTTTATTTAAGAGCGCACTTAGTGACAGTGTCATGAAAAATGTCATGCGTAAAGACTAAGATTCATTTTGGCATGATATTGTGAAAAAATCCTTCATGGAATAATTGCTATTTGTGGTATAGAATTAAGAACAAAATTTAAGCATTATTTGTTTTCTGTGTCTAAACATTTAAGGCCACTTAATGGCTTAGGCTATTTTTGAAGAATAGAATAACTAGCTTTCTACCGTACCAAAAAGTTTACTATCGCCGTGACTACTTGTTTGTAAATTTTCTGCGACGTCTTTCCCGGGTTTAGTTGACATCACAGCCATGTCTATTCCTGCTGCAATAACATCAGTTATCGTCATAGTCGTGTTCTGATTCGAAGGGTAAGGTAGCTGGTAAACTTATGTCAGTGGCATTACAATGGAGTCTATAGGCAATAGTAGTATTTTCTCATGTAAACAAATAAAGATTTTTTAAAGATTTTATGACAATATCTTGTAGCTATATATTCTTTCCATTACCGTTAAAAAAATAACGACGTTCAAATGCCAATGTCATCCGCAAAGATTGATTTTGGTATTATATTATTATATTTTAAAATGAATATCGTTTCTGAAGTTATTAATATATTATGTGGTAAAACAAAAGCATGTATCACATGGACTTAACATTTTAAAGCCACCCACTCGAAATTTACAAGTAAGAAAAATTTATCATGAGATTTTAAAGAGTTGTAGGATTTTTAAAAATTTAAAAAGTAAGGGTATGCCTTTCAATCAATCCTACGAGTGTGTATTTGAAATCACTTTGAGGACTTTTTAATCTTCACACAATGCTATAAAAATGCCAAAAATTGACGTAAAATCTGTGGTAGGTATAAGTGTGGTAATAAAAGAAAATTTTAATACCACGATAGAATCACACGAAGAAAAAAGTATAAAGTAAAGAAAAAAAACCGTTAAGGTTTTCAATGGTTTTTGTCAAGCTTAAAAAATAAGTTAATGCCGACACATCCACGTCTCTAACGTTAAGAAAATTAAATTTTTTGTTGATTTTTTTTATTGAATTTATTTTACATCTTCCATTGTGTTTTCTGCAATAATTAGGAAATTAGATAAATTAAATTAGATAAGTAGAATATAATATTAAATTGATTTCTCACAAAAATTATGTACAAAATATATCTATCAATTATTCGTTATTCATTATTGCATGAAATATAATCAAACGAATATGTATAAATATATAATATGAAGATTTGTAAATCTTTTGATATTATGCATCAATGAACCTTTCCTTTCAATTAAAGATGATAAACCATAATCTTTATAATATCATCGAAGTATTTAATTACGTAAAAATTCTTGACCTCCTTGGAGACTTTGGGTGGAACGAACTAGGCTTAGGGGCAAGGACACTTTCGCCCTGGAACCGGTCGCATGTTACATAACTTTTCTGAGAGTTTTAAAGGAAAGTGTTTATAAACTTTAACATGATGTCATTTACTTGGAAACCTGTTGCACTGAAGTAAAATGAATGAGGGCACGGACACCTTTAATATTATTAATATACATAATACATGTAACATCATATACGTAGCTAAGTACGAATATAATAGGTACTGATAGGTAGTGATTTTTTTATATGGTATTTTAGATTACACACTTGTGGTTTGCGCAGGAAAACCAACAATACCAGTTTTTTTTTCTCCGGTTATATTGAATAAAAATATAATTATAAATATAAAAAATATAAAAACATGGCCAAAAAATTTTAACCAGTATCATATTTTTTAATTTCAAAGGCATGTCATTATAAAACTCTTTTTATGTTCATCATTACATAGTATAAAACAAAGTCGCATTCTCTGTCTGTCCCTATTTCCCTATGTCCCTATGTATGCTTATATCTTTAAAACTACTCAAAGGATTATGATGCGGTTTTTTTAATAGATAGAGTGATTCAAGAGGAAGGTTTATATGTATAATAACATTCAATATATTGTAGAGAAATACTGCAATTTTTGAGTTTTCTGATGTCATGTCGTAAATAATTATATTTTTTTCCGCTTACATTGCATACGCAGGCTAAACCCTACGAGATTTATCAAAATAATGTACTAAGTATTTGTACACCTTGAAAAGGTCTACAGAAAACTCCGCGATGGTATATGTCTAACTCTTATGGACGACCCACAATAGCATTTTTTGTCATTAACTTTTTACGAGAAATAATGGCTTTTTTTCGAAGCAATTTTAAGCAATACAGCACTAATCCTTATCCAATTAAATACCTTAAATAAATTGTTGATTTAATATAGATCAATATGGCCGTTTATGGCATGTAATTTAATTGAATATTTTCGAAGATATTACAGATTTAAAATGCAGGGGCATAGCGGTAGCCGGTCGGCGGCACGCGCTCGGTATGTTTTGAAACCGCTGGGAAACGTGTTAATTTTCGTATAAATAAATATAGGACTTCAGCTAAAAACCAAAATTTAATATATTCTTTTTTTAAACTAAATATCACCATATAAAAATCAAGTGGATGATTAGAAATAATATTAACAAATTATTTGTTTTAGAGATTTTTCAGCCTGTTTTCGGAATTTTATATGATCAAGTAAAGTACATTCTATCGTGTAATAAGTTAGCAAATTCCTTAGATAATATCTTTAGGTATATCGTATATTTTTTGTAAAATTGTTATTTAACAATTAATATAAAAAAACGTGATTTAGCAAACCAGTTTTTAACTTCCCACTACGTATGTAGATAAGGAAGTTACTGATTTTACCCCGGTTTTCGAAAATCGAGTTTTCACCAGATGTCCACGTTTTGAGGTCCTAGGAACCTTTTCCGACTATTTTCACGATGACGTCAGTATGTCTGTATGTATGTATGTGTGTGTGTGTGTGTGTATGTGTGTGTCTGTGTGTGTATGTAAACATCTCATAACTTTTGAATGGCTAGACCAATCGAAACGCGGTTGGCAATCGATTGGATTCCGCTCAACTTAGATTTCCTGAAAATTTGAACCGATTCATTCATTCATTTTCAACTAATCATTTTTTGGCGTTTTACGATATTTTAGTACTAAAAAAACTACGTCAAATGCCGTTTCAAAAATCAAAATCGAATCTAATTCTCAAAACTTATAGCTTTTCAAATATTAAAATTACGTTGTTTTTAGCAAACTGACTTAATTTTTTTTAAATAACTTTCAAGTTAATTTATCGATTGACTTAAAAATATTATCAGCATTTGTTCTTTAAAACCTGCGTCAAATAGTTAGTTTAGTTTATGTTATTAGTTATATGCGTTAATTTAATCAAAATCGGACAATTTGTTTGGGATTTATCAATAAAGAAAATTAAAAATAAAATGTTTTTTGACATAGCATCGAAATTTTTCAACCTATCGATTATGTAGCTAAAACAAAATTTTAGATCTCAAAAATTGAGTTGAATGCCATCATCGTTTTCAAATATACAGCTTTTCAAAAATTAATAATACTGCCATTTTTAACAAAATAGTTGTTTGAACTGAAAAATCTATGCTTATATTTTTTACTCTTTTGAGCTTAAAATACCTTAATTTAGTGAGAAGTTTCAGGGATGGCCCGTAGGGTCAACCATTTACACATTTTTTTTCCCATTTGTCCCGATGCCTCACCTTAATAAATCGCAGGGTCAAACCTTCAACGTTGCAGGCTTAGATTTGAGCGTTGACTATTTTTCACATGGCCAACTATATGTCGCTCTTTCAAGAGTAACCTCTAAAGAAAACATGTTTGTATTGTCTAATAACAAGAAAGCTGTGAATGTTGTATATAAAGACATTCTGTAATATATTAATTGTAAAAATAAAAGAAATAGGTAAAAATGTAAAAACTAAAAATGTAGTACCTATATGAATTTAGATATTCCAAAGATAGCAGGAAATCTTCATGGCAGGGAAAGGGGATTGTTTTACTCCTAGTTTAACGCGTGCGGGCTACGGGCAGTAATAAATCAAAAGTACTGGATCGATTTAATCATTTTTTTCACGAAGTGACATAGGCTATATATTTTATACCCGTGCGAAGCCGGGGCGGGCCGCTAGTTACTATATAAAACATTACGAAATGAGCCTAAATAAAATATTTTATTTCAAATCTAAAGCCGTGAAATTGGGCGTGTACAAACAAAAAACTTGGTCTTACCCTTTTTGCCAATCTCCGGTTTTTCTCCGGTGAATTTGTCACCGGAACAAAACACTATCACATACCAGTGTGTACTAAAAAAATCCAAATGGAAGTCCAGATTCACTCATTTTAGAAGTTTATTATGTTAATCTTATCACTACATAGTATAAAACAAAGTCGCTTTCTCTGTCTGTCCCTATGTCCCTATGTATGCTTAAATCTTTAAAACTACGCAACGGATTTTGATGCGGTTTTTTTTACAGATAGATTGATTTTTGAGGAAGGTTTAGTATATAAACCTTTCCGATATTTTCACGGGAACAAAAGTTTACAAATATATAGTTTTACAAATATCTCCAAGATGACTTCTTACTTAATTCTCTAAAGTTTAGATTTATTTCCATAAAACATTAATTTCCAATGTTATTTTCACTACGTTATTCAAATAAATACTTTAGCACAAAATAATGTGAACGATTTTTGAATATGTATTAGTTGGTTAAATCCCCATTTAAAGAAAATCTTTGCCGTTAAGCCAGACAGTTCCTTTTTAGCGGATGATTCTCAAAATTATTAAAAATATCGTGACTATTTAGTACTAGAGTATAGCATCAGTGTTTGTCATTGTTATGTTCTATTATGAAGGATTCTTTTTATAAATAAATAGCACCCATTGAAAGAGGTGGATCGCTATTAAAATAATTTACATAAACTTCTTATCTTACTATTTTAAAGATAACTCAGTTATTTTGTTACTTACCTGCAAATAAATTGATTCGTTTGTTTGCGTACCTACCTTGACCTTTCCAAGTTCCTGGTTTTGACAATATAGATAACAGCTTTTTATGGTATGCACTTCACACCGGAGATGAGTACATTACGAGTATATAAAATTATTACATAATTTGTGTATTACATATTTTTGCATACTTACAATATTATTATATACTTAGAGATAAGATTTGTTTTTTGCTTACACCGGATAGCCTCTTAAATTATTAGACCAAATATAATAATTACTTTAGCTACAAAAAGCTAGAGTAAGTTACATAGATAATATTTTATTACAAGAAATTAAGGATGCAAAGATTATTATGAAATTGTTGTTTAGTCAACTTGAACGTAAAAAGATAATTATTTATAATTCATTTGATAATGAATTAATTAATTCCTGGGAAAGATTATATATTTCTGGAATATTATTGTATTTATAGGGTACATTCTATCCCAGAAAAAATATTGTTCGTAGTGTCTTTACATTATCTCTACTTCTAACTTCAAGTTTATCAGATTCTATTAAGCCATTTTTTCGTGATAAAAAAGACATTCAAATATAATATTAGCAGGACCAGTAACTTGCCTTGACTTCACATGGTCCTATAATAACAATAAATAAATAAAACATAGTAGTTATTCTCGTTTGTTTATCTTTCAGCCTAGCTCATCAAACGTAATATTTTTAGAAATTATTTTCAACATTAATTTTCGCCTAGTTAATATATAAATATCTGCATTCAAGAAGACTTTATTACTAAATTGGTTTTTAAGTTTTTTTAAAAAAACTTACAAAAGTTAAATTCAGAAAAATATAAGTTGCCCAAAACTGGATGCATTTTTTTTTATATCATAAGATAGCAAACAAGCAGATGGGTCTCCTGATGGAAAAAGTCAACCATCGCCTATAGACACCAAAGATATTAATGGTGCGTTGCTATCTTGTGGCGAGATCTAATGCCACATTCATAAGTTTACCGGCTACCTTACCCTCCAAACCGGAACACGACAGCGACAAGCACTGACGCTATTGCGGCAGGAATAGCGTCAGTGCTTGTCGCTGACGCTATTCCTGCTATAGCGGCAGCTATAGCAGGAATAGCGTCAATATATATGTCAGTGCTATAGCGGCAGGCGGTGGTACCAGACCCGGGCGAGGCAATGCAGAACTCTACCACCTAGTATCCACGATGGTAGTGACTCGATAGCCAATCGGTCGCCTTTTACGACCTGCCTGGCAGAACGGCAGTTGGCCTATTCTACAAAGGAGGCCGGGACCAACACGGCGGAAATATTCGATTTATAAAAATTTGGCCATCTACCATGTGGTAGAACTTATTAGTTACTTGTTTCCTTGGTTATGTGTGTTGTGTTGTATTATAAATATTATAATAACCATAAAGCATAAGCCCTATGCTTTATGGTTATTATAATATTTATAATTATAAAATAATATATATATTATAAAAGATCACACTATATTCATAATCCTTGAAATCGAGAGTTCAGTTCCCATGTCGAGCATTACGTGGAAAGTTAGATTTGTTTTATAATATAAATGAATTTGTTTTTATGAAGTTTTTTCATCTGTTAAATCAGCATGACTTTTAGATCCACATTCCACTGCTTCCAACCTTCCATGTTAGTTTTTAAAGCTGTATAAAGTACGATAAGCTTATCATTTATCTTATCGTAAGTCGTTCTATTTACAAACTCGGAAGTTTCAAATTCCCTCATAGTTTTTTCAACTATTCTAAAAAGTTCATAAAGAAAAATTATAACACAACATTTTGATCAGCGACGCAAGATCGCTGATCAAAATGTTGTGTTATAATTTTTCTGAAGCCCGATAACGCTCTGACCATTAATAATAATATATAATAATCTTTATTGAATAATAATAACGTCTCTGTAGTCTAGTGGTCCAGTGTCGGTGTTGATCACATGAGGTTCCGGGTTCGATTCTCTTTCGAAAAATGTGTTTTTATCTGTTTTATGATAAAAACAACGTTGTCCAGGATTGGGTAAGTGCCCGGTATTCTACTTCTTCACACGAAACCACCATATCATTTACAAAAGCTTTTTCAACATTACCCGAAACAGCTATGCCCTTTCATCTCTCAGTTATATACATGGTATGGAGAGCTAGCTACCCTTAACCCCTCGAGTCCCATCATCGCACACGCGTAATTGGATAAGCTTCCCATCTATCACATTGTAGGACTATGTATCTTCCACTACTTGTGGGTGCACCGGTTGTACCTCTCTGCCTACCTATTCAAATAAAAAAGTATCTTCAATCCCGTGTACCCACGGGCGCTCAATGGGAAAAATATGACTGCACCTAATTTTTTGAATTTTATTATACACATATGTAAAATATTTTACTGAATAGCTTTATTTTGAATCCTAATAAACAGAAAATATATCTATCAATACGTGGTCGTTTACAGAATGATAAAATATGGTTTAATTATAGAGAAATCATATTATTTGTACAATGCGGTATAAGCATTGGCGCGGGTCAATTAGTAACGAATGCCGCCGCTAAAAACCGCGCGTGCGAGGATGGGACTCGAGGGGTTAAGGGTAGCTAGCTCTCCATACCATACATATAACTGAGAGGTGAAAGGGCATAGCCGTTTCGGGTAACGTTGAAAAAGCTTTTGTAAATGATATGGAGGTTTCGTGTGAAGATGTAGAATATCATCCTCATAGACCTCTACTGTATTAACTGGATAAATATTTTGTGTATCTAAAGAGTCGTATTGGCAAATATTTACAATTATACTTATCAAAGAGAATTAATCAACCTATATTTATTATTTTAATAACTATCAAACACTCATCAGTGATAAATATCACTCCAAACCCTGCTAGTTACTAAGTAATTATATGATGTAAGTGATACATATTAGTCTCCCCTCGCCTCGCCTTACGAGATGCCTAGCCAAAAGCAGATGTTCTATTCTTTAAAACAAGGCCCGGATCGACACGGGGAAAATCTCTGTGTGTGATAATTACAGTTTGTGGTCAGAAATCAGAACTCCGACTCTTATTATTATTTTAAAAAACGTTAACTTCACACGCATTTTGTTAATACAAATAAATTAATTTTTTTATAAATAAAAATATTATTTTAATTAAATAAAAAAGCACTATATAGCTGGTATTGAAAAACGATATATAGGAAAATCAAATCCTACGATGCTGGCAGACTACTGCTGGCTGCTAATTAGGGAAATCCCGGCTATAAAGTATCGTAGACAAACGAGAAACATGAAAAAATTGCTTTTTCAGTCCAAAATAAATTAATATTAGTTTAAAAATGATAATAACTGTACAATAAAAAAAATTTAACTTATTACAAAACTGTGACGTGCGCATTTAAGCACATGAATCACATCAAATTGTTTGCGATATAAAAATGTTGACTAGTATATATGTTAATTATAAATATATATATCGACGGGTCCTATGTAAGTTGTCGTAACTTAAAAAATGCGATTTGTGATATATATGAAAATGACTCCACTTTTTATAGATCTTTTAATAATAAGAAAAATAAAAATGAAATTTCTATTAGAAAAATCCATCTTCTAAAAGAAATTCTTTTTATTATAAAGGTGGAGTGTTATTTAAAAGTGGAGTCATTTCCACAAATTAAACAAAAATCGTATTTATTAAGTTACGATAACTTACGTAGGACCCGTAGATATTTATCTTAATAACTACCTATCTAAGATAATTATTGGTGAGTAGCTGACCCGGCAAACGTTGTTCTGCCTGTTTAACCACTTTTATTTTTTTATATACTTTCTCACCTTTTAAACCTACCCTGGACGTCAACAATTAATTCAAAACCAAAATTAGCCAAATCGGTTCAGCCGTTTTTTTCGGTTCAGCGAGTTTTAGCGAAACTAACGAACAGCAATTGATTTATATATATATATATATATATATATATATATATATATATATATATATATATATATATATATATATATATATATATATATATATATATATATATATATATATATAATTATCACTCCTAACCCTGACTTTTTCTTCTAAACGAGGCCCTGAACCTAACGGGGAAAACGTCTGTATGTGTTAATACATTTTGTGGTCAGAAGTCAGAACTTAGACTATTGTTATTTAACAAAAGTTAATTTCGCAAGCTTTGGTAATTAATTCATTCCTTTATAAATAAAAATATTATTTAAATCAAATTTTAGAAAACACTATATTCTAAAATATACGTAATTTCGAAATACCTGTTATATATTATAAAATGTACTCAAAATATTTTAGTATTAGCTGTAATTGTCTAATTATTTTACATATTGTGAAATATTTTGCTGTAGCATATTTTCCCATCTATTTCGCTAAATTACCATAGTATAATATTTAGTTATGCATATTATATAATCTTGTCCTTATTACACCTGCATTAGACACCATTTACTGATATTGAACCATTTGGCTTAGGTTTGGTTAGAACGATGACTACCGCGATTTTAATAGAAGAACTTCTCGTACGATTTTTAAAAATTTTAACCGACTTTAAAAAAAGGAAAAAGCTCTCAATTAGTTGGAATCTTTTTTATGGATGTTCCTCGGTTATTCAAAGACGCCTGGACCGATTCAAAAGTTTTTTTTTTGTTTGGGAGAATACTTTTTAGAAAAACATTTTTTAAGTGCCAAAATTCATACTCCACTGTTCGCATAGTTGTCTTATAAAGAGGTACAAATTTTTGCTTCACGTATTTATATAAAGATTTAGGCACTAGGCAGTTGATATGTGTACTTTGTCCCCAAGTAAGTATAATTTGTCATCAATACAATCTTTCATAAAAACTTGCATTCCTTATTTCAACTTTTTTGGTATTGATTTTTGCCAAAAGCTACTTTTGATCTTGATTCTTCCTCTATCTTTTTGTCAAATTTCATTAAAATATTTTATGTGATTTAGATTTGTAATCGTGAAAACAGACCTTGGCATTTATGATAGGTATTTGATATTAGTTTAAACTTTAAACGCTGGAGTCATCATATTACTATGACTATTTCGTTAGTGTAGTTGTTAGTCTGTGTGCTACGAGCACCTAGTTAGATAATCGTAGTCTGTGTAGCTCAGATCATCAATACCCGACTTTATTTTGTGAGGTATCCAAACTATTATTATGTTATTTGTAATTAGAAAAATATCAGTAGAATCCTAGAGTCTGTTGGTGGTTTGTTAATAACACGTCTTCGTCTCGAAAAGCACAATTAAAACTTAATGGCACATAAAAAGTTATGATCGGTAAATATAGCGAATGTAACGATACTAATAATTTTTCATTTCCCTAGGCAACAGGCTAGTACATCAGCGTGACTCTGATTGTCTGTTAACGTTCGTTACACTCTACCTAACCGAACATATGTACGGTGTGATTCATATTATAATGAAAAATATTTTATTTTTTACAGTGCTAATCAGAAATCATGAAATATTTAGTGATACTGTCCGTGCTGGCGGCGGTCCAAGCCCAGTTCCCCAACGGACGCATCTTGGAGCCCCCAGTACCTTCGCTATGTGTTGAAAGAGTCATTCACGAAAGATACACAGACAGTAAGTTACTTTTTTATGTAAATATTTCATAATATGATAACAAACAATCATAGACACCAAAGATGTTAATTGTGTGCTGGCAGCAGGGTTAGAATCAGAGTAACAACATTATTTCCAATAAAAATAAAATATATACTATTTATTAAAAATTATACTATGTTTTGTTTTTGTAATGAATCATTGATTAAATAAAAAATTTGTTGTTGAAACATTATTTTAATTATATCAATTAAACTTAATCTGGTTTATATACCGAGAAAAATCCAACGCTCTGCATGGATGGCATGTGGCGGATTCAAATGCCACATGCATAATCCTCCAAACCGGAACACGGCAGTTACATGTACCAGGAATAGACATGGTAGAAGATTTAAATCTGAACGATACATCGTACAACTCTACTTATTACCTAGCAGAATAATAAGTTATAGCGATCTCCCTGTGTTTGAAAGTTAACCATAGATTAAAATCTATAAAGTCTATAAATTTGACAACAGACTTTAGCCGTAAAGAAAATAGTAAAAAAAATAATACACATGTATATATATTATTATATATTTCAGATGAATGTACATTGTACTCGTATGTGTGTAATATATGTTTATAATTTTAACAAACAATCTATTGTCTGTTAAAATTATAAGTATAATTATTAATGTGTATCAGAAGATTGAGTTTCCGGAAAACTTTTTGACAATCTGTCAACATTTTGCAAATGTGAGTGCTAATTCATCTGTTACTTCATTTTGAGTTTCTGAAAAGGTGTTTCTTGTGATAACAATCTATTAATTCGTCGCCAACATAATTCCAGATTATCGAGTATTATTTACCTAGCCGAAATAATAACCAACTGTTAACGATCACTTACCTAATTATCCCTTAGAGGGCGTACCAGAAACTGACAGATTGTCAACAAATTGTTAATTTTGACAGACAGACACTGATTGTAGATTTAATTCGTGTTTCAGTCGGCCATTAGTATGGAATTTGGCACAGTTAGTTTACAGTAGCACCACCGTTGCATAATTGTCTTATAGAGAGTTACACAGTTTTTAATTCATGTATTAATATATAGATAAAGATTATTAAGGAGCCTAATATTTCTCAACTTACCTAATAGTTTTCAATGTATTATCGAGTCAACGGCAAAACCCTTGAAAACTAGCTATAAATACAATAAAATGAGACAATTAATTGCTATGAAAATAAAAAACCAAATTTTTTTTATTTTATATCATAAGATAGCAAACAAGCAGATGGGTCTCCTGATGGAAGGAGTCAACCATCGCCTATAGACACCAAAGATGTTAATAGTGCGTTGCTATCTTGTGGCGAGGTCTAATGCCACTTGCATAAGTTTACCGGCTACCTTACCCTCCAAACCGGAACACGACAGCGACAAGCACTGACGCTATTGCGGCAGGAATAGGTAAGGCGGTGGTACCAGACCCTGGCGAGACAATGCAGAACTCTACCACCTAGTAGCCACGATGGCAGTGACTCGAAAGCCAATCGGTCGCCTTTTACGACCTGCCTGGCAGAACGGCAGTTGGCCTATTCTACAAAGGAGGCCGGGACCAATGCTAAAATATAGATGAAAATACACTCCATTTTTTATTGTTAGGCGCCATAACATATTCAAATTATAATAGGTCGGGGCAAAAGTATTTTCGTATTTTGAATGTTGGCTGGTTTAATACCATTAAATGTAACATTCTAAAGATGCAATAATTTAAAAAAAAACTAGTTCCCGCCTTTTTTAATTGTTTTTCAAGCAAGCAAAATGTAACGAAGAAATTCGGTACATTTTAAAGTTTTATTACAAATACGGTAAAAATACGACGAAAGCCGCGAATAAAATTTGTGCGGTTTACGAACCTAATGCGGTATCAATAAGACTAGCACAAATGTGGTTAAAGCATTTCAAGTCTGGAAATTTTAGTGTGAAAGATGATGTTTTCTCTGGACAGCCCTGTCACAGATAAAATCAGTGCCATCTTTGAGAAAGTGGAGCAAGATCGACATATTAGTAGCTACGACATTGCTGAAGAACTGGATGTTGATCATAAAACAGTTTTACGTAATTTACAAAAGTCTGGGTACAAGAAAAAACTTGACATTTGGGTACCTAATGATCTCACTGAGACAAACCTAATGCAACGGGTTTCCATTTGCGATTTTTTATTGGAACATAACGGATTGAACCATTTCCTAAACAGTTGATTACGGGTGATAAAAAATGGGTGACTTACGATAAGATCATGGTCGAAGCATGGACAAGCCCCATAGACCGTGGCAAAGCCCGGCCTGACTCGGAACAAAGTGATGCTATGTGTATGGTAGGATTGGAACGGAATCGTCCACTATGAGCTTTTACCTCCGGGTAAAACTATCGATTCTGACCTCTACTCTCAGCAACTGATGAGGTTAAAAAAAGCTATTGAGAAAAACCGGCCGGAGCTGGTGAATAGGAAAGGCGTGGTATTCCACAATGACAACGCCAGACCGCACTCATCTATAGCCACGCAGCAAAAATTAAGAGGACTTGACTGGGATGTGTTGATGATCCTCCGTATAGCCCTGACCTTGCTCCATCAGATTTCCGCCTATTTCGGCTATTGCAAAACTCTATAGGAAGCATAAAGCTAATCTCAAAAGAACACTGTGAACACTACCTGTTAGATTTTTTAAATCAAAAATCTCAAAATTTCTACAGGTATTTTGATTATGGCACTACCCACCAGATGACAACAAGTCATCGACCAAAACGGCACATACCTATTATAAATAAATAAAAAAATATACTTAAAAAAATATTTTCCTTTGTATGAACAATACGAAAATACTTTTGCCCCGACCTTATATAACAGAGACGAATCCAGTGACATCTTACATGAATTGTATACATAATAAATGGCGTTGATCCGAGCACCTTTCTGAATAATAATTAACTGGTTTAGCGCTAGGCGTCTCGTAAAAGCGAGAAGAGGCTAAAAAAGTGTCACTAAATGTCGTGAATAATAACTTTAAGTGGTAAAGTTCTTCAACGATTTTTACCACCGCCTTACCAATTCCTGCCAAAATAGAGTAGGTGCTTATTTTTGTTGTGTTCTATATTTACGCATTTTAACACCGCCACACGAACAGCAACAAAATATTAATTTATTTGGTGTTTATATGCAATGGTTATCTCTTTAAATCATTATAACCATCTGCTTGCTATTCAATTAGGTAAAAAAATAGACAAGGCTAATCAGCCTACTTTATGACGTCATCACTTAGAAGTTTAAAATTCATAAATTAAAAACTGTTGTATATATTTGCAAAAATAATTCAAACGGGTTCTTTAAATTAGCTTTATCTTTAAGGTAATATAAAAAGAGTACAAAACATTATTTATAACAAAAAATTATAACTAATTTAAATAGCGAATAGAGGTATTGAGGTTAATGTTTTTATTCGCATTCTCAGAGCTTATAGTTAAAAGAAATGTAGAGTAGCTATATTATATAATTTTAACGCAGTAATACTGCAATAAGCGACATCAACCTCTTCAATATTTAGTATTGTGAATCAGATATTCACAATATTTTAAGGTACCGCCGTAACCACCAAACCGGAAAATGACAATGAAGCATTGACGCTATTGTGGCAGGAATAGGTAAGGCGGTGGAACGAAATACCCGGACGAGACGTTACAGAACTCTACCACCTAGTAGTCACAATGGCAGTGACACATGTAGCCAACTGGTCGCCTTTTACGACCTGCCTGTCGGAACGGCAGTTGGTATATTCTTCAAAGGAGCTCGGACCAACACAGGATCCTGGGTTAATGAACTTTTTGCCCTTGACTTTGAGATATGATGTTATACCCGAACATAAAAAAATACCAATTGGGAACCTCCTGCTTTTTGGGAATTATTTAAAAAGTTGTACCAAAAGTGACAAGGTCTTTAATTATTTCTTATCTTCAGAAACTTTGCCCCCATACTGTAATGATAATAATGTCAAATGTTTAGTAAGAAAACAAACAAAGTGTATCAGAGAGCCGTGAGTCGTGACACGTCAGTGCGAGTCCCACGCTGTATCAAAAATCCTTTACATTTGTGGTCACAGTTCTAAGTTTAGTTATAGCTTGTGAGTATGACAAGCAGTGACCCAACTTCGAACTTAAACCACTATGTCGATGCTTAAACCACGGATTAGAATGATTTCTGTGGCTTAAACCAAGCAAACACTCTCGCAGCTTCACACAAACGCGCGCGCGGCGTGTCATACTAGTGTAAGCGCGTCGCTTTTGACTGTGTGAAGCTGCGCTATAGAGTGCTATATAGAATGTATAAATCTCTATAGAGTGTTACTTATTATTTATCATCATTTATCATTTGTTAGAAATTTCGCTAACTATTGCAGGGTATAATGGTGCATTTGTTTACAAAACAATTCTAATTGCTTCTCTTTTTAGGGTTCCGTACCTAAAAGGTAAAACGGAACCCTATTACTAAGTCTCCGCTGACTGTCTGTCCGTCCGTCTGTCTGTTTATCGGTTGTATCTCATAAACCGTGATAGCTAGAAAGCTGAAATTTTCACAAACTATGTATTACCGATGCCGCTATTTTATCGACCCGATTAGAGCGAATTTTAAAGTTCAAAAGCGCCTTAATCGGGTTGTGAATTTCTTGAATGAAATACTACACTTTAAATAGATATACCACCTATTATCTATTTCTAATTTTTCGCCAAATATGTATGTAAACTGTTATGAACAAAATGGTGAATATTTTTTAAATTATTGTATCATTTATTCTTATAACAATATGCTCTTCTTGCCCATGCACTCTAAAAAGAGAGATATCGCTATCTCATTCTTATCTCTATATTATATGTCAAGTAAAAGAGAGGCCAATTGCGCGCTCAACAATTTTTTGCTGCTTTTATTTTTTTCATAAAAAATCATAGGTCAAAGAAATGGTAATATTTTTAAGGATTTTTCATTCGAAATAGCCTAAAGAATATTAAAAAACAATAGCGCAAAAAATTTTTGCAGCCTTTATAAATTTACGTTGTTTAAACAATAACTCAAAAAGATATCAAGGGTTATCCAAAGATCATCCAACACTTTTATAACCATGTAAGTCTCCCAGATATTTAAAAAACAGTAATTAGAATAATTTTTCAAACGAATGCTCTGCACTAAACGGGAATAGGTATATCACTAAAGCTCCGCAACATAAGATTACCGAGGCTCCGCTAACCGTCCTTATCAACATTCATCTATCTGTTTCAGACAGTGTTGTAATCTTCAAAATAAAAATGATCCTGCGGCCTGCACTGTACTAGGCTGGATATTTTGCCTTAAAAGCCGGACATTATCTTTGTAACTGCCAACTTTGGCATTGCTTCGCTCATTCACTTAGAAAAACCCTATCAAAGTCCGGACTTGACAACTTACCTAAAATCCAACAATTGCGAAAAAATTTAAACATGTCCAGCCAAAAGTGGACAAATTGCACCTTTAATTCCAGAGCTGCATTTTTTTTACCACCTTGATTGCTATGATAACAAAATTAAAATAAAGTTACACATTAAACGAGGTGCAGATCCAAGAAACTGGCTTTTTCGCTGTTTTTAAAAAATATTGAACGATACAAATACAGAACAAAGCATGAAACCGATATTGATATAATGGGTAATATCGTTCATGTTTCCGGTTAATTTAACCGGAAAAACAGTTCATTAATAAACCAATTAATAAAATGTTAAAATTGTAATAATTACCTTAAAATTATAATAATTACCGGTTCATACAGAAAATGTATACTACAATTCGTACTGGACGGGTTAGTTTAATAATTTACCGGTTAAAAACCGGTTAATATTTAAATCTAAGTCAGCGCAAGTCCATTAGTAGATTTTTGTTAAATTTGGCTCTACCTTAACCTCAATAATGCCGTTTTCTAAAAATTAATACTATACTGTAAAGATGTTTAAAAAAATTTTTTTTAAATAAATCTATTAAATACTAAAATACTATTTTATCAAAACACATAAAAATCTATAAACCGGTTGACCCTGAGACTATCTGTCCCTGAAACTTTCAGCTTTTTTCTCCTGAAAAAAAGTTAAGGTATTTTATAGTCAAAGTAGTCAAAAATATACCTAAGCATTTTTTATCACCTTAATCAGATTTTTTAATTTTCTCAAAATCTATTGAGCTAAAATGGTTAAAATTTTCAGAAAATCTAATCCAAACGGGTGCCGTCCGAATGAAAACCACGTTTGTCGGGCAAGCCGTTCAAGGCCCAAAATAAGCCCCTCGTAACGAGGGGCTTATTATACGTATATACATACATACTGACATCATCATAAAAATTGTCAATACCTCACAATACCTACAGCTACCTATGACTAAGACTTCAAAACATCAAAAGCTGATATCTCCATTTTTGATAATAGAAATAAGACCAACGACTCCCATTTTTATAAATTTCTGATCTTATAGAAGTTAAAATTATAAAAAAAACACATTTATAAATAATGCTATTTTTTTATAATTGAAGGTCCGATTGAAAAAATGACTCCAACTTTAATGCTAAATGATCATCATTAATATGATTATGTATTTCGCAATGTCCAATACAGCCCGGATAGCTCAGTCGGTAGAGCATTGGACTTTTAATCCAAGGGTCCAGGGTTCAAGTCCCTGTTCGGGCGGCAATCTTTTTTTTCGTTTTTAGTATACATATCTACTTTTTTAGCAAATGTACCATGAAAATAATTGCACTTTTTTATGTATTTGTTACATTATTAAATTTTGAACAAATTTCATTTTTCATAATTTGAATCCACGTAATTATAAAAAAAGTTGAAAACATAAACTACTAAATAATAAATAATTTTTTTTTTCGTTTTGTACTATTATCAAAAAAATATATCAATAAAATAAATCTTCAATAAATTCCGATGTCGCGATTTGTGGCGATACGGTCTATTCCATATTTTATAAACATTTCACTATTTTTTCCCTCAAAGAAATGTTGTTAGTCCTTTTATCTTTTTTAACCCTCCAAATTTGTAATTTTGTTAGGGTTATTTTTAGGGACTTTTGAGTGTTCATATTTATTTAAAAATATCATCACACCCGTATCCCCGAAGAGATAGGCAGAGTTGTACACTAGTACACCCACAATTAGCTGAAGATACTTAGTCCCGCAAACCCGAGCAAAGTTTTTTTTTATCAGAAAACTAAAAAACAACACATTTTTGATTTGCCCCACTTGGGAATCAAACCCGGGACCTCGTGTGATGGTCCCGGGACCTCAGAGGCGATTTATATATTTTTATTGAAAAAATTAAAGGTCTAAAAACAGAAGCCCTTGGACAATCATACATAGCAATATCAACTAACACAACATTTAATCAATTTCCAAAAAATGTAAGCTTTATTCAACGTGAGTGTTATTAGTGAGCAAGCAAGCAAATGTCTCTCCTGATGAAAAGAGAAATCAACGCCTATAGCCAGTAAAGATATTAATGGCTATCCTATCCATATTGTGGCAAGATGGCAATGCCACATGCATAAATCTACCGTCTACCTTACCTTCTCATCCAGAATAGGACAATGGTAACGCTGTTGCGGCACGATTACGTCAAGTTATACCATGAAATAAAATATTTAATACAGCATGTTATTTTTTTAATTTTAGGGGTATTTTAAAGTAATAGTATTTGAAAATACCTCTTAATATCTGTAGTATTTTTCTATCAGGCTGCCGCTATTTTTAATAAAATACATCCGTGAAGAGCCGTTTTTGATACAGAAATTTTATTTAACAGACAAAGGTTACTTCTTCTCGTGGCGAGAACCTGCTCTTCGCGGCGTAGAAGAAGACTGGTTAAGTGCAAGAAACTACTGCAGACAGCGGTGTATGGACCTTGTGTCTTTGGAAACCAGCGACGAAAACGAATGGGTGAAAGCAAAGATCGTCCAAGATAAGGTTAATTAAATCAGACTTATAAATATTTATTATCATAACATCAATATTTAAAGATTATAATCTTTAAATATTGATGTTATGATAATTACATGTAATGCAATTTTGATGCAGGTTAATTTTCTTTATATCATAAGATAGCAAACAAGCAGATGGCTCTCCTGATAGAAAGAGAAAACTATCGCCTGTAGACACCAAAGATGTTAGTGATGCGTTGCTATGCTTGTGGCTAGATGGTAATGCCTTATCGGCTACCTTACTGGCAGAATGACAGATGGACTATTCTTTAAAGGGGGCCCAGACCGACACTCATCCCCTCCCCACCCATACTTTCAATAAAAAAGTTGAAGGAAAATTAAAAAATACAGATCAGTATCACAATGAGACCACCAGATAGCTACGCACCAGTAACATCTTGGGTGTCTATCACAGATTAAATGGATACTCCTTTCGAGACAATTTCTTAGTTTGTCAGTGTAGCTTGCAATTACATACAGAAATACAGAGTTATACTACTTACCAAAGAAATAAAATCAATACAAGGGTTATTCTTAAACCTTGTCATCTCATTGGGTGTGATAAAATCATACATACCTACATAGTACATACATATAACAAGATGGTTTATTTCTATTTTTTCACAATATAATATAACCTACAATTGTATGACATTTTTGATAGCAATAGGAGCGTTTGCTCATACGCGCGGTGGCATATTTTCTTCCCAATGGCGTGTCTATTAGTATTCATGTGGTCCGTGGTGCCTATAAACGATGGTTGTCTTTTTCAATCAGGAGAGCCATCTGCTTGTTGGCTATCTTATGATATATAAAAAATATAAAGAATGGGGTGACCCATTTTCTTTTAAGCTTCGATTGACCGCTAAACGAAGAAAACTATTTGATTTGCATAGGGAAGACATACTTTGTACCACTTCAGAAGCGAATATTTCACAAAATATTTGCAAAATCAAAAACTTTTTAAAAACCTCGATACCATTTACAAAGACTTATCCAATGATACCCAACACGACTGTGATCTGTTGATTTTTTTTCCTCGCTCAGTTACATGTATCGAATAGTATTCAAATCGATCTTTAATAATTTAATTTTTAAAAATTGTACTGTATAATCTTGTAGAGGCTTATTAAATACACCTATTTTTTAAATTTCAACCATACATATATAAGTAAAATGACCGTGGCATGCGGACAGATGGACGGATGCACAGTCAACAGACGGACTTGACGAAATTTTAAGGATTCCGGTTTTTGCTATTTGACTACGAAACCCTTGAAAGGAGTAATTTTTGAGCAAAAATAAAGATATCCCATTAAAAACATAAATGTGAAATAAGAACCGAGTTCAGTATAAAAATATGCGTCGCTGTCGACTTAACCGGTAAAAGAATTGAGATCTTTTTAGGGTGCCAATTTTTGACAGAAAAGTCCAAAAATTTAAGTTATAACAATATGCAACATTCTGAAATAAAATATAACAATGTTTGTTTCTTCTTTTTTATTTATTTATTTTGACGGACTTAAGTCACTGTGTGACTATTTATACTATACTAGCTGTTGCCCACTACTTTGTCCGCGCGAACTTCGTTTACTCCGCACTGCTCCTCCTCCGCGGGTGATAGCGTGATAATATGTAGCATATATGTTGACCCGACCTATTAGTAATATTCTGCAAAATTTGAAGTAAATCCATGCAGTACTTTTCGAGTTTACCCCGGACATATATACAGACTAACAGACATAAATTCTAAAAATTATATTTTTGGCTTTGATATCGATTGTAGATCACGCCCCAAGTATTCTTTTAAAAAATATTCAATGTACAGTTTTGACTTTCCTACGATTTTATTATATGTATAAATATTGTCCCACCCGGTTTTTCAGAAACCAGAAATAGGTACTTTATTCAATAAAATGTGTCAATCAGCGGTGAGAATAAACAATGTTATTGCGACACGAATACGTAAAGCGGCGATACTAATCCCTGACAAAACATTGCAAAATGATATAATCAATACCAAATGAATCAGGTAGGAAAAAGAAAGTAATTTGCTTAAGAAACATCAGATCGGTGATCGTCATCACTCATCAACTTAGCCATTAATAATATTAAGTTAAACAAATATCCGTGATATTTTTCAACTAATTGGTCCCAACCCAACACATAATTTGAAGACATATGATTGATTATACAAAACACTTCTCGCCAACAAACTCATTATCTAGAGGCTTCTAACACTTAACTCATACAAATCGCATACAATGCCTCATCCTTGACCTACTGCGGTCAGCAATATTGTAAAAACGATCACGTCATTTATACAATCTGACCGTGAAACAAGGCTTTTGTTTTCAAAAAAATAGAAAGTGGACCACAACTTTCGAGTTTCGACTCCAAATTAAAAAAAAACGTGCCCGTTTTTAAAAATTAGGACCGTATAATGCAAAGCACTAGTTGAATTTGACAATTTCGTATTATTATGCAAAGAACCCACAATGTAACTGTCATCGTGTGCGCAAGACAAACAACATAACAATAGTGTTTTTCCTTTTCCATTTCACACGTAGAGTTCGTATTGATATTGTGGGAATATGTGTTCTGTTAAACTCTCTCTTGGAACTTTCCTTGAAAAAACTAAAATCAACTCACGTAGTGACGTGAAACGAAGAAATTACTCGGTAGTATAAACATTACGTGCGCTCAACAAAAAATTACTCAAGTTAAGTAATTTAGTAAACACATAAACTGTTTTTAGTAAATATTTAATCACGCCGATTTCTTTATGGGGTAAGCAGAGTGAAATAAACGGGTCTCAGGTAGTAGTAGGTAAATTATAGTACCCACAGAGTACAAACATATACTCGTATGATCATTAGCAGCAGAAGGGATAGTTGTGAAAGTGATCTGTGATAGAGGTCATACTTCCTCGATCTGTGACACCTACTTTCATTATTTATAACTATAAAAGTTAATTTGAAGACTGATTGAACGCTTAGTTGTTAGTTTATATCACTGTTCGTGAGATCCCGGATACGGTTCCTGTGTCAGAAAAAATATTATTGCGTTTATTTTAGATGAAAAATCAACTGCATTCTATCAGTGTCGTTAAGTAACCGAAAAAAATATGCAGGTTCCTTATGGCAACTTAGCACGACCGTTTATATAACACCGTAAAGTAGCATCTGTCAGTGCCTGCATTGCAGTATTGACAGTACATATTGAGGTAAAGTCCTTAAATTGTAGACAAAGCGACGCTGCGCGCGGCTGGTTTTACGATGTGGGACCAAAAGGCAACCAAACAAACCTACTCTTTGTATTTATGTAACAAGTCGGGTAACCGCTAACTTGTATTTGACGCAATTTACGGCACTGTAACTGATGCTGCTTGCGACACTCTATATTGGAAGTATAAGAAAATATATAATTTCTCAATGGAAACAAGAGGCTCATATTCAATTAGGTACACTTAAATTGTTTATAGAATGAGTTAGTTACCTCCTCACTCTATAAACAATTCTATCCCTACAGGTACAGCATAAAAAGTATCATCACGTCCTGTTCCCTTTACGGGCTAGGCAGTGTAAACCGAACGTTAATATAGACTTCCCAGTTCACCACGATTCACCGGTATGTTGGATTGGCGAGATGAGTGGTGATCCCCATCGCCGCATTTTACCGGCCTAATAACTATTATCGACTATTTCTAGCGGTAACCGGGACCGACAGCTTTACGTGCTCATCCGAGGCACTGGAGTGGTAACACACCACCCGCCAGACTCTCAACATATTTTGGGTTTTCGAAAAAACAGAAAATCCTCAATAACACTTTGCTTGATCCGGGGATCGATCCCGGAGCTCAATATCTGAGCAGAATAGGTTATCACCTAGACCATGAGGCAGTCGCATATAGCATAAACGGATGTTTAAAGTAATCTTCTGCTACAGGTAAAATATATTTGGACGTCTGGTCGTCTCTGCGACTTCAAAGGCTGCAACCGTCCTGACTTGCTGCCGAACGAGATTAACGGCTGGTTCTGGACAGCTGAGTTACAAAAACTGGCTCCTACAACAAACCGTCAACAAAATGACTGGTCTGAAGGTGGCGGCATTGGAAAACCACAGCCAGATAACCGAGTAAGTTATGTTCAATTTATTAAAATAAATACATTTATATTTATTTATAAAACACATTTTGGTTGATATACTATAATCTAAAAACTTATTTCAAACAAAGAAAATTTTTGCCAAAATTGCCAATCTTGCCTTCAAACCAAACAATGCTCTAACCACTGAGCTACGTGTGGGTAATTTTATGTGGAAAAATTCTCGTTGGCTTTGGGATCTATTCCGTTGATTACACTATCACTAGATATACCTGTACCCTATATGCATATAGGAATTAGGAGTAAAATAAGAAAAAATATAAACGGGGAATTCCTGTTCCATAGAGAGCAATACAAAATATCCTGATAAACAGTGGTCAATCCAGAATTGTATAGAAGTCGTTACGCTACTACAATTGTTGCTATCGTATCAATCAATATAAGTTAGATACAATTTACTTAAGATATTATTATATTCTTGAAATTTTCTAAGATCCCGGCGGGTAAGGAGGCGGTTTTAGTCGAAGACTAATGTATAGTAATAAATTCAATACATAGACTACCCATGACTATAACCATCCCCTCTCCCTTCCATTAATTGCGGTTTTAGTCATCCGTAAACAACAATAGCCACTCATACGTTTACGTCATAGTTTCACTTAGCACTTAAAACTAAATATTTACATCAATCATTCTCCGAACCTTGCAACATAGCCAAACAGTCATTACTTGCAGTAAACACAATAATCTCATCAGTCCTTACTTAATTGCCGGCAGGAACAATAAACAGTTACTGATTACGAAATTAGCCACGCCGTGACGCAACAATATCGTTAAATAACCGCCATGAACCCAACCCATCGTTTGTACAATGGTATAAATTTCGCGCATTGAAAATGAAAGCGGCGTGAATATTTATCGCGGAATTACGAAGGGCGTACCTGCATGTTTCCAGTCCACTTTCTATACGCATTACGCGGCTGCGAAGCTCATCTTTATTCGATATATGTCACGGTAGTTTGGCAATACTTTCGCAGAAAGTCGCGAACGGGAAGCGAACACGTAATGCGGTTGTTGGAACCTCGTCATCCATCCGGTTTCTTGTCTCCTTATTATGCCATCAAGGCCTTATATAGGTATTACGCGTCTTTGTTCAAATCTTGAATAGAAAAGTTGGCGAACATGGTCATAATATTTATTTTATGCTGTAATAAGTCAAACGCGTGTCAGAAAAACGGCTGGACCGATTGGGATGAAAATTGGCACACGTATAGATGATGATCTGGAATAACACATAGAGTACTTTTAATCCCGGAAAAATAAGTTATTCCCGTGGCATTAACCAAAAACAGTTATAATGCAGCGGGCTGCAGGGCGCAGCTAGTTAATAATAATTTAAACGCATTTTTTATGTCATAAGATAGCAAACAAGCAGATGGGTCTCCTGATGGAAAGAGTCAATCATCGCCTATAGACATCAAAGATGTTAATGGTGCGTTGCTATCTTGTGGCGAGGTCTAATGCCACATGCATAAGTTTATTTACCGGCTACCTTACCCTCCAAACTGGAACACGACAGTGACAAGCACTGACGCTATTGCGGGGGGAATGGGTAGTACCAGACCCGGGCGAGACAATGCAGAACTCTACCACCTAGTAGCAACGATGGTAGTGACTCGCATAGCCAATCGGTCGCCTTTTACGACCAGCCTGGCAAAATTGTTCTTCAAAGGAGCCCGTGACCAACACGGGGAAAAATTAAAATTAAAAAACTGACCTCCAATCTCTATATCTCTGATTTTTTTTTCAAAAAACAACAATCAACAAATCTTTACAAAATTTATATGAGGCTCCAAAAGATACTCTCTTACATAAAAAACCTTATTTTGAAAATTCCTCTATATATGACCGAGTTATGCCCAAACATACATAAAAAAACATATAAACATCCGAATTCCAGTACTTCCTTTTAGGGAAGTCGGTTGATAAAGCAATTACGATTACATAATACATATTAATCATTATTTAAATACAAGTGGTCTCATACGAATTAAGAACCCGCGATAGCATAGTTTAACATTCGATTTTTTGATCCCCTCTTACAATAAGGCTCATATCGGAACTTAAAAATGATTTTTGTCTAATATTTTCGTCTAATTTCATGGAACATAACGATCAACTACACTCGAGCTATTATCAAATAAACCAATATATCGTTTTATATAGCTAGATACACATACACACTCTACATTCTTCGAGTAGATTCAAAAAGTTCTCAGTTCACTCGTTCAATAAAAAAATACCATCATGCACATATCTCTGAAACGGTACCCACGGTTATCCGATGTTAAGTATCATGATGTTACAGGTGGTCAACTTATAGACAAATCTGAAACGGTAGAGTCCCGCAACTTCTCGCTTAGTTATATGATTCCTCCGCCTTACCTATTCCTGCTGCAATAACGTCAACGTTTGTCATTGTCGTATTCTGGTGTGGATGGTAAGGTAGTTATGAGAAATTGTCACCCCGCCACATGGATAGCAAATAACAATGCACTATTAACTTCTTTGGTGTCTACAAGCGATGGTTTCCTTTTCCACCAGGACAGCCATAAAATTTTTTGCTATCTAATTATAAAAAGAAACTGGCATATATAGTCTCGAGCAAGTTATGTTTTCAGAAAAAAAATCATATTTTATTGAGAACGATATTTTTTTACTCTCTTAAAGTCCTAAATATCTGCAATCGATCTTTCCACTTATTTACGTGTACGGAAACATCTTGCTTTTTTATATCGTAAGATAGCAAACAAACAGATGGTTCTCCTGATAGAAAAAGAAACCATCGCGTATAAAAATCAAAGATGTTAATGGTGTGTCGTTATCCGTGTAGTGGGATGGTAATGCCGCAATCCACATGCATATGCATATCAAAGTCAAAGTTGACAATACACACTAACCACATCGCTAGGTTTATTTGGACATATCGATTGTCTTTTGTTTTTTTATTTATTTATAGAAAAAAATAAGAGTAGTTAAAAAGGCAGAACAACGTTTGCGGGGTCAGCTAGTTATTAATAATTCAGTGTAAATAAACTTGAAAATTGTTAGTATAAATAAACTTTCCATCACGCAATTCGACTCGCACATTTCGACTAAATATATATACCTATGACTTAACTTCTTAAAAATTTAATCGTGACACTCGTAGGATAGCAAACAAGTAAATGGTTCCCCTGGTGGAAAGATAAATCATCGCCTATAAAAATGAATTAAGTAATATGTTATTAATGCGTTGCTATCTTTGGGACGGGATGGAAATGCCACATACATTACATTATCGTCTACTTTACCCTCCAAACCTAAACACAACAGTTACAAACAACAATTATGAAAATAAAAAGCATGGTTTCTCGTCATTTTTGAAGTATACTGCCCTACTAATTTAGTCGACCGTAAGTGCACGTTGAGTGTTACAGAGAAAATCGCGCTGAAAAATTTGCATCTTTATTTTTGACACTACAAAAATCTATAAAAGACATGGAAAAAATGTTGATCTACTTAAAATTTTTTGTAGCGTCAAAAATACAAGTAGATGGTTCTCCTGCTGAAAAGATAAATCATCGCTCATAGACATGAATTAAATAATACGTTATTGATGCGTTGCTATCTTTGGGGCGAGATGGAAATGCCACATACATTACATTACCGTCTACTTTACCCTCCAAACTTAAACACGACAGTTACAAACAACAATTATGAAAATAAAAAGCATGGTTTCTCGTCATTTTTGAAGTATACTGCCCTGCTAATTTAGTCGACCGTAAGTGCACGTTGGGTGTTACAGAGAAAATCGCGCTGAAAAATTTGCATCTTTATTTTTGACACTACAAAAATCTATAAAAGACATGGAAAAAAAATGTTGGTCTAAGTACATACTTAAATTTTTTGCAGCGTCAAAAATAAAGGTGCATTGGGCGCGATTTTCTCTGTTGCACCAAACATGCGTTTACGGTCCACTAAATTAGCAGGGCAGTATAGATAAGGGGGCGTCCACAAACTACGTGAGATGTTTAAGGGGGAGAGGGGGTCGAGTCAAATCTCATCTAATCTAATCTAATAGGGGGGTCTCGGCAAATATCACGCAATTTTTTTTCTGATTGAACCAAAAAAATTTATACTAAGTATTTCGGTCCATTATCCAGATTGTACGTGCAAGATTTAATCTTAAGCGTGATCGTAATACGATTAAGATCATTCACTAAATCGTTCGAAAGCAATATTTTTTTTCTTTTTACAATAACAATCCAACGCGTTTACATATTTAAGAAACCCACATTTTGAAAAATCTCACGTGAAATTGGGGGATGGCGGAGGGGGTTGAATAAAATCTTACGACATCTTACCAGGGGGGGAGGGAGGGACAGAACATTTAAAAAAACACCTCACGTAATTTATGGATGCCCCCTAATCTGATATTCTGCCAGATAGTTCGTACAAGGCGAACGATTAGCTAAGCGTATCACTGCCATCGTATTATTCATTCGTAACTACTAGATGGTAGAGATCTGCAACGTCTCGCCCGTGTTTGGTACTATCGCTTAGACTATTTCTGTCACAATAGCGCCAATGACTGCCACTGGTTGAAGGGTAAAATAGTTGATAAACTTATGCAAGTGACATTAATAGCCTGCTACACAGGTAGCAACGTACCATTAATATATTTGTTGTCTATAGGCGATGATTATCTCTTTCCTTCAGGAAAACCATCTGCTTGTTCGTAATAATATGAAATACAAAAACTAGTGAGGTTCCATCTACCTGACTTATACTATACAACTGCAAAGACTGACCTAAAAGTAATGGAAAAGTAAAGTAATGGAAAGAATACATGAAAGATGCACATTGGTTACATTATAACCCAAAAAACGCGTTATTTCCGTGAGATTCACGAAAAACTTAATTGTGACACTGAAACTTAATAATATACATACTCGTTGGATAGCAAACAAGTAGATGGTTGTCCTGGTGGAAAGATAAATCATCGCCTAAAAAGTATCTTCACGTCTGTATCCTCGAAGGGGTAGACAGAGATACCGCAAGTTCACCCACGATTAGCCGAAGATAATTGGTCCCACAAATGTGATAGGTGGCAAGCCTATATCGCTAACCGGGCACTTTCCAATCCAACTTTGTGTTTATCAGAAAACTGAAAACACTTTAAGTTGCCCGACTTGGGATTCGAACCCGGAACCTCACGTGGTCAACGCCAATGCCGGACCATTAGACCACAGAGGCAATGATTTATCCTATAGACATCAAATATGTTATTGGTACGTTGCTATCTTTGGGGTGGGATGGAAATGCCACATACATTACCGTCTACCTTACCCTCCAAACCTAAACGCAACAGTTACAAACACAAACGATATTGCGGCAAGAATAAGAAAAACAGTGATATCAAACCCAAGACATTGTAGAGCTCTAATACCCAGTAAAGTTTGCCTTATCCATAGATTAACCTTGAACTCTTTGTACTCGGATTTCGCTTATCAGTGTAAAATCTTTTCAGGAACAAATTCAAGGGGGTGCAGCAGAACATTGCGTAGCAATCTTAAACAATTTCTACAACGACGGAGTCCACTGGCACGACGTGGCATGCCACCACCGGAAGCCGTTTGTATGTGAAGAAAATGATGCACTTCTCAAATACGTTCGTTACACAAATCCTAGCTTAAGAGTTTAAAATTTCGAAATAATGTTTAATATCAATTAAGTTTTTTTTTTCACGTAAGCTTTAAAAAACAAACTAAAGTCTTCATGAATTGATCTTATTTTACTTTTGGATCATGGGTTACTGTTATATAAAAATGCAACTAAAAATTGCAAAGATACCGTCGCAGATACCACATCATACAGACATAATATATTAACTCTAAATAAAAAAACCCTGACACATTTCTCAGTCATCAGACCACCATCCTGCTCCGTGTACATAATTTGCAACGCAAAAAAACCCGATACATTTACTGCAAGTCATCAAAAATTTGAATCTGCCGACTCTTCTAATTGACGTCTAATTGGCCCCTAGAGCTATCCCGCTTTAATAAATTTTTGAATAAAAAAATAATTAAAAATCGTATCACTCATTTGATAGCTACGGTAGTAGACAAAAATTCACACCGAATGGCTTGCATCGGCCTACGTCGGACCGGATGCGTACGGACGCAGCGGTAGACGTACGCGTGCCGCGGACGCCGTACGCGTACCGCAGAAGCCGTACGCATCCGCCGAGAAACGTAGCAGCACGTACGTCTCTTAAATGACTGGACTCGCTTCAACGCTGATCTATATTCATTATTTACATTCTGCGACGGCCGTACGGCTCGAAACGGACTCCGACATGCCGACGAGCTGTTGCGGAGTCCGTACGCAGCAGTTCGGAAACGTCGGGAGCCGTTCAGCCGTCGTCAAAACCGAATGTAACGGAAATATGAACTGTAATTCCGGTTTACACGTTCCAATTTCCTTTACCAGATATAAAATACCGTCCGAGTCGGGCCGATGCGAGCCAGTCAGTGTGAATCATACCTAATACGTTTTTTTTTTGTTGGGATTAATTATTAGCAATCTACAAATAAATACCTATGACATGTTTGCATGCTGAAAAGCCTATGACCTATTCCACCCATTCATAATTTTTAAATGATCCATACAAAATAAAAACCTTACTAATCTAATCTACTAATAACCCATACTTGAGGCGATGCCCAACTCTAGACATTTCAAAACTGGGATTTTCATATAGTCAGGGCATCTCAAGTTTACTAGTTTTTTTTAAATACAGATAAACACTGCCATAGTTTGTTCTTAGTTTTAAGATCGCCTATACTTGTACCTATTTATTACAGTATTTTATTTTGAAATGGATTTTGTACATCATAACTTTTAAAATACGGTAAATTATTTTATGAATAAAGGTAATTTATAATATACTTGTGTTTGTATTTCAATATTATTTTCGTACGTTAATGTTTTCTTAAATCACTAACAACAGGATAATATACATATATCGGTACCTGGGCGACTAAGTTCCTCTCAATTTAATTTTTCAATAAAATTTGTGTTGTATTTTCACGGAAAATATATTTAGATAAAATCACACACTGATACTACATATCATATATCCCGTGTTGCTGCAGCAGCTGGTGTCTTTGAAAAATACACCATCTGCCGTTCTGCCAAGGCAGACAGTTCGTAAGAGACGATTGGCTACATGAATCACTACAATCGCGATTCCTAGGTGCAGGTAGAGTTCTGCATTATCTCGCTTGGGTCTGGTATTGCCGCCTTACTTATTGCTGCCGCAATAGCGTCAGTGGTTGTCACTGTCGTGTTTCGGTTCGTAGTAATATCCATGGTTCGAAGGGTAAGGTAACCAGTAAACATATCCATGAGGCATTAAGACCTCGTCAGGAGATATATCTATTAATATTTTAAATGCGAAAGTTTGGATGTTTGGATGGATGTTTGTTACTCAATCACGCAAAAACTAAACGGATTTGAATGAAATTTGGCACACAGGTAGATAATAACCTGGAATAGCACATAAGCTAACTTTGCGGAAGGTGTTTTCCCTAAAATATGGCGCCAAGGATATCTCAAAATTATTCCAAAATCTGGTGACAAGCCTCCGGAAGACCCTAAATCATACCGCCCAATTACACTTCTGCCTTCTCTTGGTAAACTGCTAAAAAGATTAGTAGTTCCTCGTCTCCTACCGTAAGGGCCCACATTCAATAAACGGCCTTTAATATCTTAAAATTTGGATTTACCGCCGGAAAATCCACTGTCGATGCAGATCATGGTTAATGAGAAAAATTGTAGAACTATTGCGAAATAATTATGTTGTGGGTATATTTTTGGATATTTCAGGTGCTTTTGACAACGCGTGGTGGCCGATGTTAATGTTGAAACTAAAAATAAGATGTTATCCTAATATATATCGACTAATTAAATCGTATTTAGAAAACGGTCACTTGAAATTACAGCTAGGGCATTACGCTGCATCTAAACGCCTTACTCTGGGCTGCCCACAGGGATAAGTACTTTCGCCATATCTATGGAACTTAGGATTTGACGATTTATTTTCACTAGCCTTGCCTGAAGGATGCTCACTTATAGGCTACGCGGACGACGTTGCTTTAATAATACAAGCAAACACACGAGCACAGATAGAGTCACTGGCTTATACTAGTCTTAATATGATATCCAACTGGGGATTCAGAAATTATTTAAAATTTGCGCCTCAAAACGTTCTACTTAATACTAAAAGGTTCGCTTCTATCGTCTCCTAGTATAAAATTAAATAATAGCACAGTAAAGAGAATGGAGTCCGTAACATATTTAGGTTTAGTTTTAGAGAAAAACTATAATAAGTCATAATAATTATCAGTGAAAAAGCTAAACGGAACTACTTGTCCTTTGCCGGCATGTCTACCTCAACGTGGGGTTTAACCTTTAACACTTTAAAGATAATTTATAACGCAACTTATTTAGGTTGTATTACTTATGCATCAGAAATCAGAAGTACTTTATTCAATAAAACTTTTTACAAGTTATTTTGACGCGTCAACATTTTTTAAACTACTACCGGATCGGAAACACGGCCACACACTGAGAAGATCCGGCGGAAGAATCTCAGCGGGCTTGTCTTTTTTTCATAACATTTTTTAAATAAAATATTACATAATATTTAATTAGTATCTAATTGTTACATTAATAATAAGGATTGCCGATATGAGGAGCAGTTAATCCCATGCTTTCCTGTCATCAAGGTATTCAGATATTTTATAGTAACCTTTTTTACACAGTTTTGTTTTAACACATTTTTTGAATTTGTTAACTAGTAAATCTCTAATGGCATTAGGCAGCTTATTGTAGAAGCGTATACTTTGCCCCATAAGAGTTGCTTATTCTGTGGAGACGAGACACATGCACAGCAAGATTGTTTTTGTTCCTTGTATTTAGGGAGTGAATATCACTATTCTTTTTAAATAAGCAAATATTTTTACGAACGTACATCAAAATTTCGAATATATACTGAGAAATTACAGTTAAGATATTGATTTCTTTGAATTTTTCTCTCAGGGAGGTCCTTGGACTAAGATTGTAAATTGCCCTTATAGCCCTTTTTTGTAATACAAATATAGTATTTATTTCGGCGGAATTCCCCCAGAGAAGAATTCCATATGACATAACACTATGAAAGTAGCTAAAGTAAACAAGGCGTGCAGTATCAACATCAGTAAGCTGTCTCATTATTTTTACTGCGAATGCTGCTTAACTTAGTCTACTGGCCAATTTCTCGATATGTGGTCCCCAATGTAATTTTTTATCTACAGTAACCCCTAAAAATGTAGTAGAGTCTACAAGGTCCATTATTTTACCATTAAGTTGTACATTGGTATCTACATGCCTTACATTAGGCGTTGAAAATTTAATACACTTAGTTTTGTTGCCATTTAGAAGCAAATTATTAACACTGAACCAGTGTACAACTTCTGAAATTATATTGTTTACTTCGTCATACTTACTAATTTGTCTTTTCACTTTAAATAAAAGTGAAGTGTCATCCGCAAACAACACAATTCCATGTTTATCACCCACATAGTAAGGTAAGTCATTATATATATAAGAAACAGAAATGGACTAAGTATGGACCCTTGTGGGACACCCATTGTGACAGCAGCGCCAGAGGATCTTATTCCGTTAACTTCAACCTTCTGAATTCTTCCATTTAAATAAGAAATCAAAAGGTCGAGAGCCTTATTTCTAATTCCATAATGGTGTAATTTCCTGATTAATACGCTATGATGAACACAGTCAAAAGCCTTAGATAAATCACAGAACATCCCAATCGCATCCCGTGACTCTTCCCAGGCTTCATAAATGTTCTTTAATAATTCTACATGGCATGTTCAGCATGGGCTGTTACAAAATCAGCATTTGGCTTTAATATTTCTGTGTAAAGCATATCGTACTGTAAGCTCTGAAGCTTTATCCGTTTTATCAGGTGTCTTTCCATTCGATTTAGAAATTCATCGTCGGGCCTCAATGTATTATAATTCTAAGAACTTTACTAGCCCAGAATTTATCAATCCGCAAGCTCAAACAAAAATACATCGTCTTTTTAATCCCGTGATGGATGTTACTAATGAATTAATAAATGAATGGCAGTCACGTTGGTGCTGCTCAACCAAAGGACGGCATTTATATAACTTTTTCCCCCGCGTCCGGGAACGATTATGTAAAACGTGAATAGAAATAGATCATTGTGTTGCACAGTTCCTTACTAGTCATGGTAATTTTAAAGCTAAATTATTCTCGTTCAAATTAGTTCCTTCTCCTTTTTGCAAATGCTCCACCATAAACTGTAAATGTGAACAAATTTTTCATATACACATCATATTTTTTGGGAGTGTAATCTCTGGCAAAATGAACTTAGCCAAATGCTTGACAGTATACGATATTACGTATAGTAGATTACTGTAGGAATAATATATATTATTAAGGAATAATATAATAGGATAGGTCGGAAAAGTAGATATACTATCGTATATCCGGGGTAATTTACTATTCCGACCTTGTAGCAACACGTGGGAATTTCCATGCCTTTAAGCGATTTTGTCATACGTACTACTGGAAGCAGAATTAGGTAGGCCATTTTCGTAGGTCCTCAAATACCTAAATTACCGTGGTGCAATAGCAATCAGGCTTAACCTGATTGTAAATGTATCCTAGCAGTTTTTTACTTTATCTTTACGCTGTCTCCTGCTGTAAAGGGAGGGAAACTGGATGTATTATACTACTCCTATACTCTTATAATTAAATTCGATGCGGCTTCCAAGACAGCTTAGCTTTCCCCCAGGGCACCCTGAGCTCGCAACTCAGTGGTTATCAGGAAGGTTGCCGCTGTTGATTCTGGTTTATAGAAATTACAGGGTGGGAACGAGAGGTGGGCCCATTGCCCTTTTAAAAAAAATCTAATCCAATTAAATATTAACTTTTTTGGACTTAGCATGCGTACGATTTTTTATATTAGATAGCAAACAAGCAAATAGGTCTCTTAACGGAAAGAGAAACCATCACTTATTGACACCAAAGATGTTAACAGTAAGTTGCTATCTGTGTGCAGGGATTGCAATGTCACATGCATATCTTTTCAGTTAATTTACCTTCCAAACCGGAACACTAGCATTGAAACTATTGTGGCAGGAATTGGCAAGGCAGTGGCGGTGACGAGAAGTTACAGAACTCTACCACCTATTTGGCACAATCATAGTGGCAGATATTGTTTGACTTTTACAAACTACAACTAAATAAAAACTTTAAAACACTTGCCACACCCAGAAATCAAATCTACAAGTTCATGATCTCATGATCATAAGATGATGATGATGTTCTGATTCGAATAGACTAACCCCAAGACTATGGGGCACCAGACAATTTAAATTAAAAAAAAATCAAACTAAAGAGCTTGCCACTAAAAAATTAAACAAAGATTAACAAAATAATTTCATTTAATTTTACTTAAAAAATTTAATGACTTCCACTTGTCAATTTAAGTATAAAAAACATTAAAAAACACTTATAAAATCCTTATATTTATTTTCAAGCAAACTGGTTTTACTACTAAAATATATCAAGTTAACCATTGATATAAAAAACCCAAGATACACAATCAGTGTGTCAAAAATGTCCTCCAAAAATGAAATGAAAATAAAAATTGTGCGCTCATTTCAAATAGAATCGCGTCGGCCGGGTCACTGACAATTTTATTTATTTTTGTACATTGCTTTGTAAAAACAACTATAAGTCTTGCACTTAAGGTTGGATATGCAAAGACATATGTTTTTGCCATATCTATAACTACTTAAAAGAAATTAGGGACACTTTTGAGTGTCAGTTTTGTTCGAGACTGTGCATCTAGGGTTTTTTATATCAATGAAGTTAACCAATAAAAAGAAATAAATACAAGAAAGAAAACCAGTTGGCTTGAAAAAAATATAGGGAATGCATGAAAATTTTTAAATTATTATAGGAACTAACCAGAAATATATAGTATATACACTACTAAAATGCAATTTAAGTCCATTCAGGTGTTTATTGCAAAGCCTTTAAATGGAAAAGTCAACTTGAACCTGTAATTGGGCAATTTGGAAGGTGTTTTCTTAAGCATAATAAACCAGAGGCAAATGTTGCAAAAATAAACAAGAGTAAGCAGCATTGTTATATGCATCAGACGATACAGCCTTAAAAAACTTAGCTTCAAACCATAACTGTAACAAAAATATTTATTTCAATATCTCACATCATATAATAAAACTCAATATACCTATACTATGATAGATAATATGATCTATTTTTTTCGTACTGTAGAATAAACAGCAGATATATCTGATGGAAAGAAAAAACTATATTCTGTAGACTTTAAATGAAGTATTAAAACATAAAAGGGATACTTTACAATTCCTTTGCAGTATCCACTTCAAAGTTTTTATTTTTGGAAATGACGAGAATGTGTAGCCTGAAAGGCTGAAATAGCAACAGCAGCAATGTGGGCAAGCAGAAAGCTCAGTCAGAAATAGGAAAAGCAATTTCATAAGCATTATTATGTGATTAAAAGGCACTACAGGTTGTGAATAACTTTGATTATGACCAAAACTTGTGTGAATAAAACAAAACCATTTGGAAGAATACAAAAGTGATGAGAGAGATTAAAATTCTAGTAATCCTTCTATGATATATTTAAATTTTCATTATTCATCATATTTAGATTGAAGAATATTGCCAACTCCCTTAAGTTTTCTACATTAAATTCATATGCTGATTCAAAAATTGTATTTCTTCTACAGCCTTACCCCTTGTTTATACCAAGAAACATGTTTAATACTTGTATATACAGAAATTGTAGAATACTTGTCAAACACAATTATTTGTTTTAAATATGTATTTCAATGGTCTCAAACATTTTTTTATTTACACTGTGTAACCAATATGTCTTTATACAAGTATAAAAAGTACTGGCGTTTACTTAGTCTGTGACATGTTTTAATTTGTCGGATACATTGACAGCATTTACACCTACGAAAACCAGACGTGTTTATACAAGTATTGTTTATTTTATTGAAAATTCTGTATACGACTAGTTACAAACAAGTTTTAAACTTTATCCATGCTTCTTGGGTAAAGTTTTATACTTTACCAGACATACTGCTTTGTTTTTTCCTAGAATTTGCAATTTTTTTTCATGTATACTGTAACCTTGAAATAAAGTTCCTCAGCATCTTCACTTTCCGTCATAATTGTAATAAACAGCATTTACTTGGGTATCCAGCAGATAACTTAATAAAACTACAGAATAGCCAATTGATACTATTCCTTTTTTTATACCATAAGATAGCAAACTAACAGATGGCTTCCCTGATGAAAAGAGAAACCTTTGGCTATAGACACCAAAGATGGTAATGGTGCATTGCTATCCATGAAGAGGGATGGTACTACTACATGTATAAATCTACTGGTTACCTTGACCTCCAAAGCGGAACACTACAATGACAAACATTGAAGCTATTGAGACAGGAATAGGTAATGTTCAAATGTTTGAAACTGTGTCTGGCGCCGGCTTTAGACTTAAGACACTGGTATTATAATTTGTTTGCAACACATCCTAATTTAAAATATACATATAAGATTTACTTACTCTCTGTTAGCAAAATCTTCAATATTTGTGTCTATAGTTATGTTTGAAGTTTGAGGATCAGGTAATATCGCAAAGTCTTTATCAAACTGTTCTTGTAAGCAACATATTCTTTCCATGATGAACAACAAAAGTATTGCCCAAAAATACTCAAATTCAAAAACCATGTCTGTCATTTTTTGCCTTCTACCATAATAATGTGATAACCAAATTTTGTTTTTACTGGAGGGTCAGTATATACAGGATTTGTTACGGAAGATATGGGTAAAGCAAAAGCTGCATCTTGAAATGGGCCAACCATGGATCCACGCGTCATCCAACCAAGATCTCCGCCTTGTCGAGCTTTATCTTCACTGTACGCAGCAGCTACATCAGGAAATTTTTGGCCTGCTTTTAATTTCTCCAGTGCCTCCAAACATTTAGACTGTTTTTCGCACAAAATGTGTCGTACTTTGACAGCGGTTCCACCTTTTTTTTCTTTGCCAGCAGTTTCTAAATTTAAAATCGTATGATTATTGTCAAATTAGACATTGACTATTTTTTTATTTATTTTATTATATTGTACCTTGTAAACAGTAAAGGTAAGAATTTACCACTGCAATAGCATAATTCCGTTTTAAACTACTAACCTTTAGAGTCGCCACCGGATTTCGAGCCACCGCCGCTTTTAGTATTACTACTAGGCTTTCCTGATTTTTCTGGCTGTTTTTTGGGTGGCATTATTAAATTAAATTCAACGGTGAAAAGAAAATATCTTTAAAAATAATTTAGTATTGTGTACCTAGCCAATTTTGATTTTCTGTCAAAGAATATGACCACCAGCGTCGGGAACGTTGCCTACATGATTTTGATTTTGCAACATTTATATTTTTGTATGTGTGTATCGTTCATCAATACCAACCATAAATATTCTAGGACAATTAAAATTACCTGACCACACTGCTTATCTAAAATCCGCCAATCACCGCTCACGACCAGTCGGAGTCGACACCAGTCGGCCGCCATTGGCTAAACGTTTGCTATAGATTAATGGATGTATTCCAAGGAACTTATATACGATAACTGGAATTACTACGAAGCAGTATTTGAAAAATAAAAATGTACTTTATTTCGTTATTCATAAAGTTGACATTTGTTTCCTACATGACAGAGGGGAAAAACGTTCTGAGCAAGACAACGACAAGAGTGGATGTTGTCCCTTTCTTGCAATTGCCAGTGTAAATAAAACTATCTAAATGGTAGATTTTTTATATATTCGGTAAACGTTAAATCCTTTTTATTCATACACGTCGATAAATAAATTAGCATTAAATGTATTGTAATTAACATAGTGAGTTCTAAAATGTGCTTATTTTAATTATTACGTAATTACTTATGCAATGTAAAAACTGTTTCTCAAATTAGTAGAATAACTTAGTAGTAATTTGCAAACTACGCATGGCCACACTTATATATGGCGATTGGTGGTTTATTTAGTAGAAAGAGACACACTCCACTCATGTCGTGGTACTCTTCGGAACGATTTTGAAGTACGTGTAAGCATTCCGGGTAGAATATAACTTCCTTGGTTTACACTTTAAAGGTAGCCACAAAGAGTATGGTAGCCATTTTTAATAATTGTTCTTGTGAAGTTCTTTATGTTACGATAATTATTTGCTTAAACTCTATTAGGCGGTCATAATAATTGCAATTTAAAGATTATGAAGCTGCAGTAAAGTTTTGAATTATCATTTTACTATATTATACATAGTTTTCACATGTTACTTAAGGACGTATATAGTGTGAAGCCAGGATGTTTTCATCTTAAAGTGAGGCGTAAAAGTTAAAAAGAAATATTATCCTAGAATTCCAACGTTAAATAAGTTTTGAACTTTTACTCAAGTGCATATAATTTCCAAATTTTGTACGGAAGGACGTTTTAAGCTTCACCACGACATTTTGTGTGTTTAGTATTTAGAGACATTTCTATCAAATTAGCAAAAAGCGAAAAAGTAAAGAAAATGTGCAAAGTGTGGTAAAACACGCGCTAAAGACTTTACCGTGGCTTATCACAGGTTTCATTAATCAGGAATTAATAATATTATAAAGTGAGTAAACAATAACAGCAACGTTTGAGTGCTTTTTATACGTATAAAAAGATACACTAATAAGAAAATGAAGAATGAAGAAAGAAAAAAGATTTTTATAAGAAAAATAAAAGTTTTAATAAATAAACATATGAAAACAAAATATTTTCTGTTTTACTTGTTGCTTTTTTAACCAATGTAGTTTCCTTATTCAATATTGATAAGAAGTTGCTTTGCCCCTAAAATACAAAAGTATTTTAGGGGCAAAGCAACTCCTTATCAATAAAAAAATATTTTATCTAGTTTTCAAAAATTCCCGCCCTAATTCGTCCCCCCGCTGTGAGTAGCCCTCCCCCTGTGAGTAGCCCCCTTCCCCTCTGTGAGTAGCCCCCTTCCCCTCTGTGAGTAGCCCCCTTCCCCTCTGTGAGTAGCCCCCTTCCCCTCTGTGAGTAGCCCCCTTCCCCTCTGTGAGTAGCCCCCTACCCCTCTGTGAGTAGCCCCCTTCCCCTCTGTGAGTAGCCCTCTTCCCCTCTGTGAGTAGCCCCCTCCCCTCTGTGAGTAGCCCCCCTCCCCTCTGTGAGTAGCCCTCCCCACTATAAGTTTCTACTGCTAATCCGCCATGGCACTACTGCCGTGTAGGTGTGTAAGGTTGTGTTTGCATTTTTGATCTATGAAGGTTCACTTCTCCGTTAGGAGTATATTGTTCTGTGATGACCACAAATTATAAAGTAGTATGTACTAGTAAATATGACGTGAAGATGCCATACCTACGAAAAAAAGGTGTAATGGTGTGACCATGGAACACAGAAAACAAGCAGCAGTGGGAAGTACAAACTAGTAGTGGGCGTTAAATGTTATAACTGTTTAATTAACATGTTAAAACACATTTAACATTAAACACTGTTAGACGTTAAAGATTAAAATGTTATAACATTTTGTTAAATCTACAATTTGCTACCCGTATCTTACTACTACGTACTAACACAAATTCCGTAAACCTATCAACTTTCATCATTCAAGTTTAAAAACAATCCGATAGATGGCTGCACTGGGCATGTCACGTGACACATCGACCGATCGTAGATATATTGGAGCGAATGCTTCATATTTCAATTTAACGCTTGACATTCAAATGATAAAGTCTATTTTTGTCTGAGATAAAAAAAATAACATTTAAGCTGTGCATCAAATTTCAATTTGACCCTTGACAACCAAATGATAAAGTCTATTTTTACTGTGTGGAAAAATAACATTTAATTATTAGAGAAAATAAATGTAAATGTTATTTATGTTGTTATATTATTAGCTACGTTGTTTATGTTTAATGTTCGGCTGTTGTGTTAATATTATTTAGTATTTACTCGTTCGTGACTCATGTCATCGCGCGCTCGGCTCGATGTTACGAAATTGAAATTGCGATAATAAATACGTTTGCTTGTTTTTTTTGTTTTATTTCTTCTTATTTTGAGATTTTATTTTTGGGTTTCGTTAGTAGGTAGTTGGTAAGGGTAACTGATTTCTTTATTCCTGTTATAAAACCAGTGTTAATAGAAAAAAACAATTGTATATGTTAGCGTGGGCGTACCCAGGTCCTGGGCCGGGGGTGAAGGGGGGCAACCGTAAAATTGTAAGACTATATTTTTATCTATAACAGTAGGTAGATAGTTAGTAGAGAGGTAAACAAATTCCAAGGGTGCCCCCCTATCTGCCCCCACCCCCCTTCCCCTGATACATCCATGTATGATAAGTGTTTTAGTATAAATAATCTATACATATAATAAACACACACACATATCTTCACGCCAGATCCCTTACGGGGTAGGCAGAGAGAACCGAGTGCCATCGCGATCCTTGCAGGCTTGTCTCGTTTCCTCCACATTCATCACTCTCTTCATACACACACGCCGGTTGCGAAGATTCTTGACATATAATAAAACAGTAACGAAACCAAATCTGTACATGAAATACCTATAATATAATAATACCTACCTAGTAAACCCCAAAACGATAGAAATTGAATTTTTTGTCTGTTTGTTTGTCTGTTCGCTTTTCACGCAAAAACTACTGAACGAATTTTTACTAAATTTTGTATAGTAGGTAATAGCTTATTACCTGGGTTTACATTTAGGATACTTTTTACTGCGGGAAAATCTTTCGTTCCCACAGAAAAATACAATTAGTATTAGTTCAGCAAGTTCTTAAAATCCTAATTCGAAAGTCACTACAACGTGCGTACGAAGTCGCGGGCAACAGCTAGTACAGTTTAAAACTTTAAACAGTTTAATAATTGAGTCATCAGTCAAAACGGCTAAGTGTGCTGGACGTAGACGGAGTAGGTATGGTTGCTATTTGAGATTACATTGAAAAAAGTGATAATAACAAAAGTGCAATGTGCAAGTTTTGTCAAAAAAAATCTTATAGTCGCACTATACTTGTCTACAACCAATTAAAAAACTCATGTTGAAACATATCGCAGCATACACCAATTTGACTTTACCTGTAAGTACGCATGAAATATTTGGTTGATAGGGTTGCATACTTTATAAAACACTCATATTATTAACCAAATCTGTAGTTATTAATTTAGTATTCATTTTAACGGGCCATACTTCCTTATTGTTGTTAAAATTATCCATCTTGTGTTTAGTTGAAAGTGTTATAACAATTAACGTTTAACGTAACATGTTATTCTTTTTTAAAATTAACGTATAACACATTAACAAAAAATAACATTTAATCCCACTACTAGTACAAACATTTGTATCGATCGCCAAACTCACACATAAAATAAGCGTTTTTGCATATAAACTACTAATGCAAATATTGTTTCATTGGTCGTTTTCATTTTAAACAACAATAATCTGAAACACACAAACAGAACATTTAAAAATATATCAAACTGCGTTACAATAAATTTTATTTTCCTACAAAAAAAGAGTATTTACGTCCTTTTGTAATCTATTCAAAATAGACTCATCTATTTGTACAATAGTGAAACTATAATCTTGATAGTTTCGCTATTCTACAATAGATGGCAGTTCCTATTGATTTTTCCGTAGTTTTCAGTTGGTCATATTTGAGTAGAGAACTTTCCAGAACGATATACGTAATGACTGTCATTACGTATCTTTCTAGAAAAATTAGGCCAACCTAAAATGAAATTTATATGTAAGATGTACGGCTGATTTTAGCTTGACTTTCTATTATATCATTGGAGATTATATTAAATCAGGAATTTTATTAAAATAAAATGAAAATTGTACTTTCGGATGATATGAAATATCTCCATTTTTAATCATCTGTATTCTACTACCATTTCTGCATTCAAGGATGGCACAATACGGCATAATTCAGTGTATAATAGATCTTCGCACGATGACTATCTCCTAAAGATATGGTAAGTATCACTAAGGCAATTTAGAGTAACAGCGCATAATAGTGGTGCACGCGGCACGCCCACTTTTCACTTCTAATGTTTCCGACCGACAAAAAAACTAAGGTTACCACTTTGACATGCATGTATGTTATAATGTTGAAATTAGATAATATTTAAGTATGATGATCTATTTAGGCGTCCAAGAACGGGTACTAAATTTCGTAAGTATATGTATGTTGGCAAGTTTGTGCGTCTGCACGTCTGTATTTTGTATTATGTCTATGGTTGACCATAAATTTTTCGTGAATTAAAAGCATTGACATGTATAATATTACCACTGGACAGGTTATCCCATACAAATGATAGCTAATTTTATATGTCAATTTGAAACACTATCGGCGGGGGTACCGAGAACTAATTTTGACGTATGTTGCATATGGTTGCCGCGGTAATTTAAATTAATAAAAACAGAAGCTTATTTTTTTAATCTGTGGACGTTACAGTGAATTTTTAAGTTCATATTTTGTATATTCTGGAATTTAAAAATGAGGAAATGTGCAGTTTGTAATCTTTGATACCAAAAGGGGAGCAAAACGACGTTTCACAGGTACGTGCATTTAGTCGCTGTTTTTAATAAAAATTCAGATTCTGTTTTTAATAAAAGAGTCAGATACTCTATGTTCAAAACATTTTGATAACAAATGTTTTATCGAACATTACAATAGAACAACACTGAAGTTGGGTAGTGTGCCAACAATATTTGAAGGATTATGTGAAGGTGAGTAGTACAATTTGTTTGGTTTTCATCTAATCTAACATACCGAGCAAGGTATACTTGTATGTAATCACGCTGATAATTTAGCAACTGGACCAGTGCAGTTTTGAACAATATAACATGCTAATAAATATACATCATGTCCGGTTTCGGATTGGATTTTTAACTTCCCGCTACGTATGTAGATAAGGAAGATACTGATTATGCCCCGATTTTTGAAAATCAAGTTTTCAGCAGATCTCCACGTTTTCAGGTCCTAGGAACCTTTTCCGACTATTTTCACGATGACAACAGTATATCTGTATGTATGTATGGTTTTCCTAGTGCTGGTTCCGGGCTCCTTTGAAGAATATACCAACTGCCGTTCTGCCAGGCAGGTCGTAAAAGGCGACCGATTGACTATGCGAGTCACTACCATCGTGGCTACTAGGTGGTAGAGTTCTGCATTGTCTCGCCCGGGTCAGGTACCACCGCCTTACATATTCCTGCTGCAATAGCGTCAGTGCTTGTCGCTGTCGTGTTCCAGTTTGGAGGGTAAGGTAGCCGGTAAACTTATGCATGTGGCATTAGACCTCGCCACAAGATAGCAACGCACCATTACCATCTTTGGTGTCTATAGGCGATGGTTGACTCTTTCCATCAGGAGACCCATCAGCTTGTTTGCTATGTTATGATATAAAAAAAAGTATGTGTGTGTGTGTGTGTGTAAACATCTCATAACTTTTAAAGGGCTTGACCGATCGAAACGCGGTTGGTGGTATTCGATTGCATTCTACTCAACTAAGACTTCCTGAAAATTTGACCAAATCGGCATAACCGCTCACACCACCAGCCATTTTCGTATTTTTTTCTAAAAACACACGGACCGTTACGCGCACGCGTTTCGAGTCCGTTTCGGTGAACCGTGGTCACAAAAATGGTTTATGAGTTGTTTGGATTGAATCCGATACTGTAAAGCGTATATTTTTTAAGAGGTCTTGAGCACTGCAATACACTGGTGTTAGAATTGTTTAATTTAATTGGCTTAAGCTACAAAGTAATTCAGGTGTAACATGATACTTTGAGAAAAATATGACTACTTGTTAGTCGAGGATTTTTAATTCAAAAAGTAAATCGATGACCTATGCTTTTATATTTTTTTATATAATTGGTAAACATATACACACGAAAAAAAAAATAAACAATATGTTATAGTACAAAAATATTTATTTACATAAATATTAATATCTTTTTTTTCATAATTAATACGTAATTTTTTCGTAATTTTTAAATAATTTATTTCTTTTTCAATTTTACAGCTATGTTAATTTTTTTAAATATTGTTTAGGATATTTCACATTCACATCATATGATTTTTTTGAGATCATAGATATCAACAATAAAATTTACGAAAATAAATAAAAATAGGTACATGACGGTACCTATTTTTACCCAAGGCGCTGATATCATTAATTTGGTCGTTAACGAAATATACAGTGTGGCGGTGACTATACACCAATTAATTAAACTTAGTATATGTAATAATGTTCTCAGCCTGAATACAAAAAATCAGATAAATACATCCACTGGTTTAGCCACAGGACATTAGTTTTCATTTCTAATTTTGCGAACATGATGTAGATTATCAGCTGTACGCATAGAAATATATAGAGGTCAATGGCTGTACGTGACCCGTTCACCCTATATAGTTTGAAAGAACTCTTATAAGTAAGTTGCCAACTCGCAATACTAGCAGAAAATCCTTGCATTCATTGGTTATTTTAATTTTTTATCCTTTACAACTGACCAATAACAACCCAATCTTGTCATTAGGATAATTTGAAAAGAAAGCGAAAAGTCGCTTTATCTTGAGTGCATACACAGTGTGTACTGATACAAAAAAGCGCATTTTGCGCCTTCTTGATGAAAGCCGTTGATTACACGTGTCACGTACCTACGATACGTAGGTCACGGTCATTATTGTTTAATGTTATTGTTTAGTACGATCAAAGATTTTGCCGTGGTAATTGATATTACGTTATTACTTGTAATGTACTGAGTTTTTATTTTTTCTTTTATTATTCTAGACTTATAAATTATGCGAAAGTAGACGCTTCATTTTAATTTTTATTGTGGTAAAATACGAGTTAAATTGTGCGAAAGTAGACGCTTAATTTTTATTGTGATGGCCGGCCATGGCCATGATGTTTGTGCTAATTAGTGCTTTTTTGTGATAAGACACGTTAGGTAACTATTATTATTAGTGTGAAGTGAACAACATTTTTGTTTTTTCTTCTTTACTTTTAGCCAATATGTGGCACGAATCCTAGATTGATACGGTCTTTATTCTTACAATATACGCAAAAATAATTCTATAGCTACGTAATTACTTATTGTACAAAATGATTGTGATTAATAATAATAATTTATCAAAATAATTATTGAGGATGAGTGTGGTTTAAAAAGGCGCCTAAATATTATGTCACACGTAAAAATAATAATAATAACATGAGGCGCCAGCCGCCAAGCCGCGCGTGCGGCGTTGCCGTCCTGGTGATAGGTAAGTCAAAGGATGTTTTATCTTTATTATATTTTCGTGTCATTAATTTTGTTCGAAATTTTTGTTTTTTTAATTTCGATATCAGGACTGATTTGATAGACTAAAAATACTAGTACTAACTAGTACTACCTTAATTCTCACTTATTGTTGTATGGTCACCGCCACACTGTATGTTTTATTAATTGATATTTACGGTTTTTTGACAAAATTATTATCTAAACTGTTAGATCTCGAACTAATCTTGATTATAAATAAAGTTTACTTGTTGATTAATACGCCAAAACACCTTTAAATTAACTTGTATCATAAATTGTAACCAACACATAACACACAGCACGAATCAAAATGTCAAACTAAGTTCTTTTATTTTTCCCCAAGAGCGTATTTGAAAAAAGAATGACAATTGGATGTTATTCTATACAATATTTCGTTCGAAAACGATAAAATACCATAGAGTATTGTATTATTTCGCGATTTAAAACTAGTAAATAGTGAAAATGTTGTTTTTTTGGATGAAGTTAGCGTTGGTATCTATGGAGACCACAGTGTATTAATTTTCTCATTAGTAACCTAAGTGAAGTGAGCGGCTAAGAGCTTTTGAGAAATTTTGAAAAAACCTCAAAAAATAGTATTTTTATAATATAACTTCCAGATTAATATACCGATTGAGTACAAAAACTAATCAGCTCTATTCCTTAAAAAAACTACGTCGAATGCATTCATTTTTCAACCAATCATTTTTTGGTATTCTACGACATTTGTGTACTAAAAAAACTACGTCGAATGCCGTTCCTAAAATCAAAATCAAATTTAATTTTCAAAAGTAACAGCTTTTCAAATATCAAAAATTTCGTTGTTTTTAGCAAACTTACTTAACAATTTTTAAATAACTTTCAGACTAATACACCGATTCACTTAAAAATCTTATCAACTTATTTCCTTTAATAACTGCATCAATACCGTTAATTGGATCAAAACCGGATAATTGCCAACCAATTATCCGGATTTATCATGACGAAAATTTTTGAAAAAAATGTTTTTTGACTTTTCTTCGAAATTTTTCAACCCTTCGATTATTTAGCTAAAGTAATATTTCAGATCTCAAAAAGTGAGTTGAATGCCATTCGAAAGATCAACTTCGATCATCGTTTCTAAAATATACCGCTTTTCAAAAATAAATATATTGTCATTTTAATAAAATATATGTTTGAACTGAAAAATTGTATGCTTATAGTTTTTACTCTTTTGAGCTCAAATACTTTAATTTAGCGGGAAGTTTCAAAGATGGTCTGTAGGGTCAACCGCTTACACATTTTTTCCTCCAAACCCTCCAAACCAGTACACGACAATGACAAACATTGACGCTATTACGGCAGGTAAGCAATAGGAAAGGCGATGGTACCAAATTCCCAGATGAGACGTTGCGAAACTCTATCACCTAGTAATCACGATGGTAGTGACACGTATAGCCAATCATTCGCGTTTCACGACCTGCCTGGCAGAATGATAGTTGGTCTATTCTTCCAAGGAGCTCAGACCAACACGGCCAATTGTTCTGCATATGGGGTTCTAAGCCCCACTCATTGTTTGGCAGCCATTTTGGTTTTATGTTAGGTTCATATAGTCCAAAACCGGAAAACTTGTATTAGTTTTAGTGCTTAGAAGTATCAATAAACCTAATTAAGTATACGATTATTTCAGAGCCAAAGTTTTACAAAGCAATTAAAATAGCTGACACAAATGATAAGGTGTCCGAAAAAAAGGAATGGAAATGGAAGAAGCGCAACTATTAATGCAAAATAATTCGAGCACAAGTTCTTCTGTATTAAAGCACCAGTCACAAAAGCAATGTGGGGTCAAAAGGTTGCTAAATATCTGGGGGGGAAATAAATTTCATTTAAGTAAGTAAATTTAAATTGTATGTGTGCGCTAGTAAACGTAATTGTAAACTTAAATTGCATGCGGCAAGACTACTCGTGTTGAGTTAAGTGCAAACAGAGAACCGTCACAGGAATAATTAAAGTAGTTCTTGAGCTTTTTTACCATTTTGTTATACTAACAAAAAAGTTGTTTGACACATTGTAGTAACTTACTAGTACGCCTTGTTATTTGACTGTAACACCACGGTGGTTACTTTTTTATTCTGACTAATAATTTGAATTTTTGCCATCTACTTATATAACTCACTTTTCAGACCCAAGTGTAACAGACAAGTCAGCTACGGATCTACAGGATAAAGCAAAGATAAACAAAGAACAACAAATCAACCGGTTTACAGATTTTTTGATAAATTGGAATTCGTAAACAGCTTGATGAACAGAACAAATTGATGAAACTTTTGGCTTACTTTAGGCCAAGATTGTCAAAGAAAATAGAAAAATGAGTCATTTACTTTCAATACACAAAAACATAACTGAATTCCCGAAGAGATTTTACAGTTTTATAAAATTATATTTCTGGAATATTTGATGTTTTCTTTAATTTCAAGACACCAAAGGTGTTAATGGTGCGTTGCTATCTTGTGGCGAGGTTTTATGCCACATGCATAAGTTCATAGATTAATATATAGATATAAAATATATATGTAAAAATAAAAGTCGCATTTGCTTATACACAGTGCACATACTACAAGGATATTGGGTGAGGCCAGACTCTTCCTAGATTATACAATACATATTAATATTACGTGCAATTACTTTCCCTTATACATAATATATTCAGTAATCCGGACTTTCAAGTATATGGATGCCTTATCAATTAGTCCGGTGAATCGAGTTTCTACTGTATAATATTACTAGCCACCCGTCCCTGCTTCGCAGGAGTCAATTTCTCAACTATACCAAATACTAGAATATTTTGTACATATGAATCTTCCTCTGCAATCACTATATTTCATAGTATTCCTATTAATTTTTTACATTTGCGCAAGTTAATAATACAATAATTAAAAAGTATTTACATGAACCACAGCCCAACTGGTTGTAAATATTGAACGATCGACGAACTTATCCAAGCTGTCGACAAGAGGGAATCACTAATTTTTGTTTCACGGACGCTCACATCTGTCTACAGCGCCAAAATGGCGATATTTAAATAGGCACAAAAATTCTGTGACAGCAGCCAGTCCAATGGTAATATTATACACGTCAATGATTAAAAGCCATATCTAGATAATCCTTTTCGATTTATATTAGGATGTTCCAAATTTTGGGAACCGTCAAAGTCTTTCTTCATCAAGACAAAGACGCCATTACGTTTATTATTTCGTCTTCTAAACTATTACATATCTAAGTATCTATATAACCACGAAATAAAGAAAAGAACGGAATTGGCAAGTACAAACATTTGTATCAGGACCGCGATCGCCACACTCACACATAAAATAAGCATTATTGCATATAAACTACTAATGCAAACTTTGTTTCATTGGTCGTTTTCATTTTAAGCAACAATAATCCGAAACACACAAACAGAACATTTAAAAATATACCAAACTGCGTTACAATAATTTTTATTTTGCTACAAAAAAAAGAAGAGTATTTACGTCCTTTTGTAGTCTATTGAAAATAGAAGCATCTATGTGTACAATAGTGAAACTTAAGATCGTAATAGTTTCGCTATTCTACAATAGATGGCAGCATTGATTTTTCCGTAGTTTTCAGTTGATCATATTTGAGTAGAGAACTTTCTAGAACGATATACGTAATGACTGTCATTACGTATATCTTTCTAGAAAAAATAGGTCAACCTAAAATGAACTTTATATGTAAGGTGTACGGCTGATTTTAGCTTGACTTTCTATTATATCATTAGAGATTATATTAAATCAGGAATTTTATTAAAATAAAATGAAAATTGTACTTTCGAATGATATGATATATCTCCATTTTTAATCATCTGTATTCTACTATCATTTCTGCATTCAAGGATGGCACAATACGGCATAATTCAGTGTATAATAGATTTTCGCACGACGACTATCTCCTAATGATATGGTAAGTATCACTAAGGCAATTTAGAGTAAAAGCGCATAATAGTGACGCACGCGGTACGCCCACTCTTCACTTCCCCTTGTTTTCTTTATTTCGTGTATATAACATTGTAACATTTCCGTAGGTTTCCTTATTCAGAGATTGTACTACTTATTCCGATCTATCATCTATGAAAACGTGGAACATAGAACAAGGGGAAGTGAAGAGTGGGCGTGCCGTGTGCGTCACTATTATGCGCTTTTACTCTAAATTGCCTTAGTGATACTTACCATATCATTAGGAGATAGTCGTCGTGCGAAAATCTATTATACACTGAATTATGCCGTATTGTGCCATCCTTGAATGCAGAAATGATAGTAGAATACAGATGATTAAAAATGGAGATATATCATATCATTCGAAAGTACAATTTTCATTTTATTTTAATAAAATTCCTGATTTTATATAATCTCTAATGATATAATAGAAAGTCAAGCTAAAATCAGCCGTACACCTTACATATAAAGTTCATTTTAGGTTGACCTATTTTTTCTAGAAAGATATACGTAATGACAGTCATTACGTATATCGTTCTAGAAAGTTCTCTACTCAAATATGATCAACTGAAAACTACGGAAAAATCAATGCTGCCATCTATTGTAGAATAGCGAAACTATTACGATCTTAAGTTTCACTATTGTACACATAGATGCTTCTATTTTCAATAGACTACAAAAGGACGTAAATACTCTTCTTTTTTTTGTAGCAAAATAAAAATTATTGTAACGCAGTTTGGTATATTTTTAAATGTTCTGTTTGTGTGTTTCGGATTATTGTTGCTTAAAATGAAAACGACCAATGAAACAAAGTTTGCATTAGTAGTTTATATGCAATAATGCTTATTTTATGTGTGAGTGTGGCGATCGCGGTCCTGATACAAATGTTTGTACTTGCCAATTCCGTTCTTTTCTTTATTTCGTGGTTATATAGATACTTAGATATGTAATAGTTTAGAAGACGAAATAATAAACGTAATGGCGTCTTTGTCTTGATGAAGAAAGACTTTGACGGTTCCCAAAATTTGGAACATCCTAATATAAATCGAAAAGGATTATCTAGATATGGCTTTTAATCATTGACGTGTATAATATTACCATTGGACTGGCTGCTGTCACAGAATTTTTGTGCCTATTTAAATATCGCCATTTTGGCGCTGTAGACAGATGTGAGCGTCCGTGGAACAAAAATTAGTGATTCCCTCTTGTCGACAGCTTGGATAAGTTCGTCGATCGTTCAATATTTACAACCAGGTGGGCTGTGGTTCATGTAAATACTTTTTAATTATTGTATTATTAACTTGCGCAAATGTAAAAAATTAATAGGAATACTATGAAATATAGTGATTGCAGAGGAAGATTCATATGTACAAAATATTCTAGTATTTGGTATAGTTGAGAAATTGACTCCTGCGAAGCAGGGACGGGTGGCTAGTAATATTATACAGTAGAAACTCGATTCACCGGACTAATTGATAAGGCATCCATATACTTGAAAGTCCGGATAACTGAATATATTATGTATAAGGGAAAGTAATTGCACGTAATATTAATATGTATTGTATAATCTAGGAAGAGTCTGGCCTCACCCAATATCCTTGTAGTATGTGCACTGTGTATAAGCAAATGCGACTTTTATTTTTACATATATATTTTATATCTATATATTAATCTATGAACTTATGCATGTGGCATAAAACCTCGCCACAAGATAGCAACGCACCATTAACACCTTTGGTGTCTTGAAATTAAAGAAAACATCAAATATTCCAGAAATATAATTTTATAAAACTGTAAAATCTCTTCGGGAATTCAGTTATGTTTTTGTGTATTGAAAGTAAATGACTCATTTTTCTATTTTCTTTGACAATCTTGGCCTAAAGTAAGCCAAAAGTTTCATCAATTTGTTCTGTTCATCAAGCTGTTTACGAATTCCAATTTATCAAAAAATCTGTAAACCGAAAAATCAATACTGCCATCTATTGTAGAATAGCGAAACTATTAAGATTTTAAGTTACAGTATTGTACAAATAGATGAGTCTATTTTGAATAGACTACAAAAGGACGTAAATACTCTTTTTTTTGTTGCAAAATAAAATTTATTGTAACGCAGTTTGGTATATTTTTAAATGTTCTGTTTGTGTGTTTCGGATTATTGTTGTTTAAAATGAAAACGACCAATGAAACAATGTTTGCATTAGTAGTTTATATGCAATAATGCTTATTTTATGTGTGAGTATGGCGATCGCGGTCCTGATACAAATGTTTGTACTTGCCAATTCCGCTTGTTCTATGTTCCATGTATGAAAATGACAAAAAAATTACCTGTGTGCATATATAAAATGTCAATGTCATAACGCATATCCCACTTTGTCTCTGCTCTTTGATGCAATGTTTTTGTCACAGAACAATATATAACTAATGGTTTTTGTAGTGTAAAGATTTTGAGCTTCTACAAATACAATGTATTCAAACAAAATAATATTAGCATAAAGAATTCTTGAAAATACCATAGAATTTCCATTACCAAAAAAATGATTTTTAATATATGTTGTGGAACTACTTTACTTCGTGTTTAAATAAGCTTTCCTATCACTTCTGACATGATAGAAAAACATCGATTGCTTGGCACCATTATTATGCCTTGTAATACACAACTCACAAGTACAGCAATTAAGTTAAACAGTGTGATTCTATTCTAAATGTTGTGTTGCTTAAACTCAAGGAAAACCTAATAAACCAATTAAGTATAACAAATATAGCACAATGGGAATTATGTATGAAAAACGACCTTTAAAGAGACCACGTCTAGGTCCGCCTGATGTTTATCCACAAGAACCCAGACAAAAAGAAGATGAGCTTACCTCAGCCAATGTCAAACATGGTTTTACCACAACACCGCAGTCAAGTGATGAGTTTGGAACAGCCAGAAATTTTAATTATTCAGCTTCTAAAGTAAGTCAATCTTTTTTATTATTTGTCTTAATTTTATAGAGTTTACCTTGTGTTATCTATACTGTACATGGAATATTTTTTATAATTTTATTAAAAGAGATTTTTTTAAATAAGCTGGGATTTAAATGGAAAGCAGCAAAGGAGTAGCCGGATTTCGTAACAGATGTTGCCTTGCTTCTTTGACCAGTGATGTTTTCTTGACTTGATCATATGCATAGCATATATTTTAAAAAGTTTTTTACCATAGTGTTATTAATCTAAAAGTCTCCATTTTAATGAGTGGATAAAAAATTAATAAAGGCTGTGGGAAAAGATAAAGTTACTGCTGAGATCAAATATGATGGTCCTGCCATCTGGGACTCTTTTTGGGTCCTCTGTAATACATGTTGGAGGACAGGTAGAGTACCCAAAGACTGGAGGCGCGAGGTCATCATGCCCTTCTATAACAGCAAGTTTTCACATATAGCCTGCAATAGCTATAGGGCCATCAGTTTGATTAGCTTAGCATTGAAAGTGTATGGTAAAGTCGTTGAAAGAATCACAGAAGGTTTTCTGTGGTTTTGTGGATTTGGAGAAAGCATTGTAGGAAGGATAGAAGAGCATCTGTTGTATGCTTTGAATCCATGTACTGGGATTACAAAGCATGTGTGCAGGTGGACGGCAACATGTTACCCTAGTTCGATGTCAATATACAAGTTATGAATGAAACACTAGTCACAGTTATGAATGATGATTGCAAGAATATGGGCTTACATATGAATGCGAAGAAAACTAAAGTTCTAGTATTTGAATAAGAAGTATCCAGAATGGATGTAAGAGTTGCGGTCGATGATGTAGTGCTGGAACAAGTGAATGAGTTTGTATGTCTTAGATGTGCTTTTAGCAGGGATGGAAGGTACACTGCTGATGCTGATAGAAGAATATGTGCAGTGAACAGAGTTAATGGAGCATTAGGGAGATTACTTAAAAGCACAGTTTTAAGTCAAGGTGCCCATCTAGCCCTGCTAAATTATGTGCTTATCTCAACGCTATTGTGTGGAATTGAGGGGTGGGTATGTCAGTAAAAGCGTGAAAGTAGAATCAATGTGGTCAAAATGAGATCACTTTGAAAAATATGTGGAGTAACACTTCCGGACCACATTCATAATGTGGAAGTAAGAGAGAGGTTAGGCTTAAAAGAAAGTGACTCTGTAAAGATGAGAAAGAGCATGCTCCATGGTTTGGACATATAGAAGGAATGGTAGATGAAAAGTTAACAAAACAGATATACAATGCTAATATGGAAGGATGTAGGCATCGGGGAAGACCAAGACTGACAAACCATGATCAGATTGATCAAGTACTGTCCAAAGGTGGTGTCAAGAGTCTTCACAACTAGCGCGTGTGTATGAAGAGAGTAATAAATGTGGCGGAAGCAAGACAAGCCTGCAAGGATTGTGATATATGGCACTCAGTTCTCTCTGCATACCTCGTAAGGGATCTGGCTGGCCTGAAGATATGTTGTTGTTCCGTGTTAATTAAAGTCAATAAAAGTGTTTCTATCGACATCTCGCACAAAAGTTGGACACCACATCCTTAACAATCGTGTCTTAAGCACATGGAACAGATTATTGAAGCAACTTCAATCAATGCATTCAAGAATCAATTTGATAAAGGGCAAATTACTGGCACGTGGATATGGACATATCAACCAAGGGCTGCTTATCCATTAATAAATAATAATACTTAATTTTACTTTTTTAACCATAATAATATGTTCAATACTTTTACAGATTGGGCAATTCTTTTCTGGAATATTATCTAAGAAGGAAGAACTAAACACATTACCTGATTGTGGAAGGAAAAAGCAACAAGTAAACCCAAAGGATAATTTTTGGCCTGCAACTGCAAGAACTAAACCCCAAATTGAAGCTTGGTTTAAGGATTTAGCAGGTTTGGCTTTGTTTATTATTTTTTCCCATGTTGGTTCTGGGCTTTTCCCCGTGTTGGTTCCGGCTCCTTTGAAGAATAGACCAACTGCCGTTCTTCCAGGCAGGTCGTAAAAGGTGACCGATTGGCTATGCAAGTCACAACCTTCATGACTACTAGGTAGTAGAGTTCTGCATTGTCTCGCCCAGGTCTGGTACCACCGTCTTACCTATTCCTGCCGCTATAGCGTCAGTGCTTGTCACTGTCGTGTTCTGGTTTGGAGGGTAAGGTGGCCAGTAAACTTATGCATGTGGCATTAGACCTCGCCACAAGATAGCAACGCATCATTAACATCTTTGCAGGCAATGGTTGACTTTTTCCATCAGGAGACCTATCTCCTAGTTTGTTATCTTATGATATAAAAAAAGGACTGTTAATTGTTCTGTGATGAATTAAAATTCATGAATTGTTTTATATGTACATTGATTTTAGAACTAAGTATTTCAATGATGTAGTTATTCATTATCTATACATCTATACAAATAAAATTGGAAATGTCTGTTTGTAATATTAAAATAACAGCTTTTTACTAAAGCCATATGGATGTATACACGGTACATATACCAAAATAACATTTTTTTAAATTTTTGTCTGTCTATCTGTTTGTTCCGGCTGCACCAGTTTTGACGATAATTTCACTGGCAGATAGCTGATGTGATAGGGAGTAACCTAGGCTACTTTTTTTCGAAATTTTTCCATGCACACAAAGTCACGGACTCAGCTAGTTAGTTAATATGATTCTAAACTACTGTGCTTGTTTCTTTTTAATCATAACAATTTACTGATAAATTAATTGTTTAGATTTTATTTGTAGGCAGACTTGAATATAATATTTAGTATTTATGCTGTTGTTTGTATTTAGTTAACAAATGAACGCAACCTGATATATAAGATTTATCCACTATAGGCATAGTTTGCAACTGTTTTTACAATCATAATAATGTGGACGCAAATTAGTTATTATAATATGCATACTAATAATGTCGAAATAAAGAATAACCCAATGTTTCTTTCATGTTTCATAACTCAAACAACCAATCACAAAAATAGATTAACGACTTTGCGTCCATTGCAGAGGCAAAGTGGAAAATTCATAAATTTTGTGTAGTAATTTGCGTCCACTTCAATTTAAGTGTTAGCAAAAAAATTAATTAACTTCATAATTGTTTTTAATTTTTTTCTTTATTATCAAGATCTAGAAACAACTATATAACATAAATTGTACATAAAACAATAACTAACTTACCGTCAAACGCAAACTGCTCACTATTTTTTTACAAACTTTACATACTATTTTGTTGTTCAGCTGAGAATAACTATTTTTTCTAAACTAGAAAGACTACTCCTAAGAAACTTTTTTCTATGTGTATGTATGAGGCACATATATATAATGGATAGGGAAAATTAATTAAATGTGTTATAATAGGCACAATAAATTCTTTGATTCTAAATGTCATGTCTCTACTCACCTAATCACAGCCAACAGCTTTTGATATAATAGCAAGCATAGCCTTTATCATGTCTTCATTAGTGACAGGTGAAAAAGTAAGTAGATTATTATGAAAGGGGTATATTCCAGCATACCCACCAATTAAAATTTTTTGAAGGATACCTAATCAGAAAAAAAAAGTATCGATTTTTCTCGCCAGAATTTATAATTAGAAACACTAACATTGTGGTAAGACAAAACGATGGAGATTTTTTCCTGATTAAATGGGCTTTAAAAAACTTACATTAGTAGGATGTTAGATAATGGTATTTTAGTTTGAAGATGGCAGAGTAATAACCTTAACTACCACTAAACAGTTTTAGTGTAATGTACTAAATTAGACTATTCTAATTGCAAAAAGTTTCTTCCCCAACCTGATAACAGCATTGGTAGTAGTATTTTTAGGGTTCCGAAGTAAACTAGGAATCCTCATGTCATTCGGCCGTATGTTGAATTTCAGCTGAATGTCGAACTTCGACCGAATGTCGCATTTCGACCGAATGTCGAATATCGGCGGAGCTGTCTTCTTAATTCACATTATCCTGATGGGCAACTTCGGAACCCTATATTGCGCGTGGCCCGACACGCACTTTACCAATTTTTAGTGTTATGAGCACTAAGAGTAATTGTTTGATTTCTTTATACAATTGATGTTAACATAAAATTTACATTAATCTCTTTGCTGACTTTCACAGGAAGCAAACCATTATCACAGTTAGCAAAAAAGGCTCCCAATTTCAATAAAAAAGAGGAAATATTTATCACATTGACTGAATATCAAGTTGCCATGCCTAGAGCAGCATGGTTCATTAAATTAAGCTCTGCATACACAGTTGCTGTTTCAGAAGCAAAAATAAAGAAACGGCAACTGCCAGACCCAACAACAGGTATATGTATATACTTACATCTTATTATAATATAATGTGATAGGCTTTTAAGAATAAATGTGTAAATATTAGTTAATAATAAAAGTTTTAAATTAAATTATTATAATTCTTTCTCTAAGCTATGAACTTCTTTAAAGTAACTTAACAAAATCAGGTATCTTTAATTTATATCATTGCTGTAGACATACAAATTTGCACTTGTTTATTTGTGCTGGTTGCAATTCTACTACATATACTAGCAATTGAAAGCCATTAAAAGTGATAGATGAATAAGTATAGTTTATCTAGTACTTTACATGTTCATATAAAACTTATTTGTTTACAGAATGGACCACAACTCTTATAAAATTTTTAAAGGATCAAATCCCAAAATTGGCTGAATATTACCAAAGTGCTGTCCCAGGAAGTGTACCTGATAAGACTCCACCTACACAATCAGGTAAAGTTTACAAATTTAATCATATATGTATGTAATTTATCTATCTATACAAATTAAGGGGGGGGGTGTAAAATTATAAATGTAAAAATTACGTTTTGCGAACAACCATTTCGGTTTGTTGGCCATGCATTTGCAGCTACAAATGGTAAGGACCTTTCTAATCCAAATCATCATTGTTGGCCATAATCATTACTCTCTTTTATGCACTGTAGTATTTTCGTGAAAATAACAAATTACTCTTAAAATAATCTAGTTATTTTGAAATCACAGACACTTCAATTTTATTTATATGTATAGCTAATTAAGTTATTTTTTGTTAAATATTTTTTTTATATTACTTACCGTTTACAACTGATAGGATTATTAGTATTTATTTTTTACTTTATTTTGTACTATTCTTTGTGTTTTAAGATAAAAAAAGTATTTTATTTTGTGAAAAACACTTCTGCCTGTAAATATTTTATGTATTTATATTCAGTACGTCATACTGAACCTATCTTTACAAAATACCTACTCAATTTATTGCAGGAAAAATCCGTTTATGTATTTATTATTAATTCCTGCATGTACTATTCATTTATAACAGCACACTTAATTAAAATATAACTAAACATCTAGATTAGAACCTCCTTAAAACAATCACCATTCTGGTTCACATATTTAATACAATTATATGTATACATGTATGAAAGTATACAATATTTAACACTGCCACAATTTATGCACTTTTGTGGAAAAATTACCACACCTTTAGGTTGGAGCCTTAAAAAACTATCTTAACGCCTGTATCTCCGAAGTAGTAGGCAGAGGTACAACAAGTGCACCCACGATTAGCCGAAGATACTTGGTCCCACAAATGTGATAGGGCAAGCCTATTGCCAACCGGGCACTTTCCAATCCCGGGCACTTTGTGTTTATCAGAAAACTGAAAAAACATTTTTTTTTGAAGGGCCCGACCCGGGACCTCATGTGGTCGACGCCAACGCTGGACCACTAGACCAAAGAGGAGATAGTTTGAGCCGTAACATAGTAATTTAACTTCATTATAAAAATACATTTTTTATAAGTGTTTGTATTAATTATAATTTTATTGTATTACTGTTACGTACTTCGGGTTCGTAATTGTACGAAAACACCACTTTTATTAAATCCGTGTATTTAAAATACAAATACACACAACACAAGACAACACAATGTAATACTTAAATACTCTTAATTACTCTAGTCACTCACTGTAGTATCTCCAAACTTAACCAACTACACAAAAAACACTTCTCGCTTCGCACTTTAAGTATTGCTTTCGATCGCTTGATAAAAACTGCCCTGTATTTGCCAACACATCTCTATTTATACCCAGGGTAAAGTTCTAAAACAATCGCGAATGTTCCACAATCATCTCGTAAATAATAGACAATTATTGTAATCAACTTACGATAAACAAGTTATGACTCATAAATCCTATTACACGCCACTTTCAACTTTATGCCATATACCACAAAGTCCATTATGGTATAGCTATTCCGATAATGGCCAACTATTTGTTTATTAATAGGAGTATCTATATCTTTCTTTTATTTCTAGATCTCTCCAGCGTTCCAACTCTACACGTTTCTAGATTATTCATAACATTACTAACACCATACAAATTCCGTCCGATTTCCTTTAAACTTCTTCTCTAAAACGATTGAATAAATAAATATAAATGGTTTTTATCATCATACAATAAAAAGTTCTGGTCGCAAGAACTTCTGTCTTCTTCTTTCTTGTTCTTTTTCTATGAAAAGGTTCTGATATGATTTTTCTACACATGCTCACAGGGTGGTGCCAAATGGTAAATTTTTAAATATTAGATATGTAATTCAATTCTATACAGGTTGACTGAATATGTAAAAAATAGTTAATACAATTTAGCCAGAATTTTCCAAGAAAAATGTTCAGTATGGACAGTCGCGCACGGCACATCGAAGTTCCTTGTATACAAACGGCTATTTATTGAATTCGCGACTAGGCTCGTTTGTACATCGTGAAGTGACCATACTTTTTAAATATAATTACATGAATTTTGTTGCGGTTTACTATATGGTGAAGCAATACGAAGTCAAACTGAAAGTTTTTGGAACTAGCCACTTATGAACAATATAAGTTTAACTTTTGAAAATGGAACTTTGCCAATCTTAATTATGTATTTTATTAATTTGACAATTATTTGGCGGCAAATTGAAAATTATCTTTGTTACATCAGCATGAATTTAACCCCAGAAAATTTTGGTGCCATGATTTTTTTTATAAATTTAGCCTTTATTTAAGTCAACAAGAAAGTTATGATAGACTTTATTGACCTTTTACGATAAAGCCACGTCTTGATCCAGTGTACGACCGGTTTAATGTGTTTAAACGTGGTCATACTAATCTCACCGAAGATCTGCGTGAGGATTGGTTTTCTACGGCGACGACTGAAGATAACATCAGTGTTGTGCGGCGTATGATAGAGACTGCCAAAAGAGTGACCTATCAGATTCAGACAAGCTTGGGCATCGAAATGAGTCAAGAGCACAAAATCCTCCTAGCAATCGGGAAGCTATGTGCCCGGTGGATACCTGATAATTTGACTGAAGCTCAAAAACTTGTCGTGTTGATTGATACCATGAAATGCTTTAAAGATTTAACAGAGTTGATTCAAATGCTGTGTTCGACATATTTACGGGTGACGAAAGTTGGATTTACTGCTATGATCCGGAAACCAAAAGACAGTCAGCTCAGTGGATGTTTCCTTTCGAGGAGTTGTCAACCAAAGAGAAAATAAGTTCGAAGTGTGGAAAAAAAGATGGATCAAAAAATAATTACTGCAGAGTGGTACACTAACTATTGTTTGCTACTTGTATTGGAAAAAGTTCGGGAAAAACGACTTTTCAGTAGAATCTTCCTTCACCACGACAACGCATCGTCGCACACCGCCGGGCGAACAGTCGAATATTTGGCGAAGTCGGACGTGGAATTACTGGGTCACCCACCGTATAGCCCCGACTTCGCACTTTGCGATTTTTATTTATGCCCGAAAATAAAAATAAAACTTTGAGGAAAACATTTTATGGACGCTGAGGAAGCAGTGGCTGCGTATCAATAAGCCATCAAAAAGACCCCTAAGGACGAGAAAGCAAAGTGCTTTTATCAGTGCTTCCATCGGACGCAGCTATGTATTAATGTGAATGGACACCAATTTGAAAATCTATATCTATACATATAATAAAATCGTAGGAAAGTCAAAACTTAATATAATTAAAGAAGAATAAGAACATTTTTTTAAAAGAATACTTGGGGCGTGATCTACAATTGATACCGAAGCCAAAAATATGGTTTTTAGAATTTTTGTCTGTTTGTCTGTTTATCTGTTTGTCTGTATGTATGTCCGGGGTAAATTCAAAAAGTACTGCATGGATTTACTTCAAATTTTGCATGAATATTACTAACAGGTCGGGTTAACATATAGACTACATATTATCACGCTATCGCCTACAGGGGTGGAGCAGTGCGGAGTAAACGAAGTCCGCGCGGACGAAGTCGCAGGCAACAGCTAGTATATAATAAAATTGCTCAGTTTTTGATTTTCTAAGAACTTTCAGTTTGACCCTCGCTTTTAAATGACCATAAACTATCGTGTCCTTCAAATTTACAATCTTTTACCAGTCAATCTGTATATAAAGTTTGATTACAACATTTATTAATTTTTTTTTCAGGGCAAGGTACACCCAATCACAGTACATCTGGGAATCCACCTGGTAGTTCTACACCCAACAGCTCTACTGTATCAAACTCAATGCATTCTCCTGGCAATACAAGTGGTATGATTAACATTTATATTTTATATAATAATATATTCACGGGACAAAATACACTTATTGATCTAACCCCAAAGTAAGCAAATTATTTGCTTGTTATGGGTGTTAGCTAACGATACTAATACATAGAAATACACATATAAATACTAGAATATATTTAATAAACACCTAAACCCGGAAATACAAACATTTATGCTCATCACACAAATGCTTGTCCCCGTCGGGGATCGAACCCGAGCCCCGTCGATTGCGTAGTCAGGGTCGCTAACCACTCGACCAACGGGGCGCGGTATAACATAAGAATGTACCCATATCATTAGAACGAAAATTTTGTTCGTATTTTAAATTTTTACTTTATTAATGATTTACTGGCTAAGTTTGAATCCTAAGCTGGGCATATAATTTAAATAAGTTTTTTAGAGTTTCTGGAAACCAAGTTTTTTAGATTTTCTGTAAAACATAACTTGACTGTATATTTTCCCGATTGGTCATTAATCACACTTTTTTTTTTATTATAAGATAGCAAACAAGCAGATGGATGTCCTGAAGGAATCAGCCATCGCCTATAGACATCAAAGGTGTTAATGGTATGTTGCTATCTTGTGGCGAGGTCTAATGCCACATACATGAATTTACCGGCTACCTTACCCTCCAAACTGGAACACGACAGCGATTAGCATTGATGCTATTGCGGCAGGAATAAGTAAGGCGGTGGTACCAGACCCCGGCGAGAAAATCAGAACCCTACCACCTAGTAGCCATGATGGTATTGACTCGCATAGCCAATCGTTCCTCGTCCAACACGGGGAAAAAATGCAGTAATGATATTCCTCATCCATCTCGTCAGCCAACAAACCAATGAATAATGGTAAACTGCAGTGTCTGTTGTCCTTCAATTCACTCTTCCTAGATTTCAAAAGTACTGGTACAGGCAATGTTATTTTATTGACTTTTTTGCTCATAAAAATATATACATTAAAAAAGACAAGCCTGCTGATCTTCTCTCGCCGGATCTTCTCAGTGTATGGCCGAGTTTTGTAAATTAAAAAATTGTCTTCACCTCAAAATAACTTGTAAAATTTTTAATTGAATAAAGAACATCTGCTTTCTGATGTTTAGTATGGTTGATAAATAAACATACATGATTATCTTACTATACTTATTATTTTTTTGTGTTATAAACATTAATATAAAATTAAATATTGATGTCTATACTTACCTTTTGTATTAATATTAAAGATTTTTAATTACAAAATAGGTCCCGGATCATCCACCCCTAATTCCACGGAAAGTACAGATTGGAGGCAAGCATTGAGGCAATGGAATTACTGCTGTCGGCTTGCGAGATACCTATTAGATGAAGGTCTTCTCGATAGACATGACTTTCTCACATGGATTATAGAATTACTAGATAAGAGAGCACCAGATGATGGACTTCTAAGGTATAATCCCGTTTGTAAACATTTTTTTAGTTTGTGGTGAACCATAGCATTAGATAAGATTCTGTTAAATCAATAAACAACAAGAGAATTAAAAATAAGATATTTATTTATGTATAACATATTTCCCTTGCTTTCCTGCAGTCTGAGGGAGTGATGTTATCAAATGTAAAAAAGCAAATAACAGGATCCCGGCTTCCCGTTACGCGCTTCCTGTAAGCGCATGCTATTCGAATTGCCGAGTGAGCGCGTGATGTGGTAGAGTTGGCCATCAAATTGTATCCAACTCAATTACTTAAATTTTACACCTCATATGCCACTACTGCAAAGCTCGCTCGTTTTTAGGATTCCGTTCCTCAAAAGGAAAAAAACGGAACCTTTATAAGATGCAGAGATGGAGCACACCCATGGTTATTAGCCAACAGTATTAAAGTCCCTTAATAAGACAAATGGCCAACCTATCGGCAAATCTGGCATATATCTAGTTTTGGGCAAGTTATGCTTTGAATAAAAACTAAAAAATGTATTCAGAACGAATTTTAAAAACAGTCACTATAATCGTGACCGAGGTACTGTGACCGTAATGTGGTGGTAAAGTTCTACAATATCTCTACCTAATTTGGTACCACTTGTGTCTCTTTCCATCAAGAAAATTGTTAGCTTGTTTGCTATCTTATAAAATAAAATATTTAAATATGACATTTAAATATAATCATACCTAAACCTAAACCACAAGTGGGGCGCAGGTTTAATTTTATTCGACTGTTTGCTTTTACATGCTGAAATTTATTTTAATTTCAGATTGTTCCTACCCTTGGCACTACAATATATGTCCGAATTTGTATGCTGCGAGAGTCTATCTCGTCGACTTGCAACAACTTGTGCAAAAAAAGCTGCCGCGATATGCTCCGTTCTTTCTGACACCACTTTACGAGCCTTAAATCAGCCAGCTATCTTCAACAAGACTGAAAGAAATACAGGTATTTTATTTCTATATAAAACAACGGTGTACGAATTTTCTGTATAATATTACTCACGCGTACAAAAATATAGGTTTAAGTCATCTTCTTCATGATGTTTGTTTTCATGCATGCACAATTACGTGACAATTCAATGGATAAGTGCATAACAACAAAACTTGTGATTACATGTATATCGCGTAAATTAACACTAATTAAATAACTTTTTAGCTACATATTTTTGAGATCTTATAACTTTTCAGATAAGTACATATTTTTGAGAACTTATTATTTTTAATTCTTCCAGAAATTAATGGCCCTCCACTTTCTCCAGCGGGAGATACTCCTGACGTTAAACCAAACATATCCCAAATCAAACGTTCAGTGACACCTGCTGACCAGAACCAAGGGACTCCAAATCCGAATCATTCTCTTGGAACACCAAATCCTAATCACTCTATAGGAACTCCTAACCCCTTAGGAACGCCTAACCCTTCCCAACCTATGGATGTACAAATTAAAGAAGAAAATGGGACGTCACCAATTGACACAAAGGCTAACCTCACTTCAGTAATAACCGCAGCACTGAATCCAGTTCAATTGGGCTTTGGAGAAATATTAAACTGTGCATTCCACAGGGATGTTATTATACAACTAGCTACAGTTTTACAGGTATGTATTGTTATATATGTATGTATTTGAATTTTTAACTTCCCGCTAAGTATGTAGATAAGTTACTGATTTTGCCCCGATTTTCGAAAATCGAGTTTTCACAAGAGGTCCACGTTTTGAGGTGATGAAAAGGTTCTTAGGAACCTTTTCCGATTATTTTCACAATGACGTCAATATGTCTGTATGTGTGTATGTAAACATGTCACTTTTGAATGGCTGGACCGATCGTAACGAGGTTGATGGCATTCGATTGGATTCCGCTCAACTTAGACCTCCTGAAAATTTGAACCAAGTCGGTCTAAAAGATTTGGAGAAATTTTGATAAAACCACAAAAAAAGTTGGATAAATAGTATTTTTTTTAATATAACTTCCAGATTAATGTACCTATTGAGTACAAAAACTAATCAGCTCTATTCCTCAAAAAATTACACGTAATGCATGCATTTCATCAAAATCGGTTTATCCGTTTAGGATCCGTTTTTAAAATCAAAATCGAATCTAATTTTCAAAAGTTACAGCTTTTCAAACATTAAAATTATATTATTTTTAGCAAACATACTTAATATTTTTGAAATAACTTACAGGCTAACAAGGATTGACTTAAAAATCTTATTTTCTTTTCTCCTTTAAAAACTGCTTCAAATACCGTTAATTGTATCCAAATCGGTCAATTTTTTTGGGATTTATCAATGACAAAAAAATTTGAAAAAATGTTTGTTGACATTGCTTTGAAATTTTTCAACCTATCGATTATTTAGCTAAAGCAATAATTTAGATCTCAAAAATTTAGTAGGAATCTTCTCCAAAATATACGGTTTTTCAAAAATCAATATACTGCCATTTTTATCAAAATAGATCTTGAACTGAAAATTTTATATTTATTCCAAGTTTTACTCTTTTGAGCTTAAAATACCTTAATTTAGCGGGAAGTTTCAGGGATGGCTTGCAGGGTCAACCGTTTACAGATTTTTTTGTTATGTTTCACACTGCACTATCGGCACTTGTTGAAATTTTATTATTTGTAGGTAAATATAGTAAACCAAAACATTACTTCCTTTAGCTTAGTCTGATAAGAAAGTAGCCTATACTCTGCCCAGCCTAGACTAGCTCCTACTCCGGAATAATGTAGCTTTCTATGGGTGGAAGAATTTTTAAAATCGGTTTAGTACTTATAAAATATGTAGGCCACATTTATTTGGAAAGCTATTTTATACACTAAAATAATGTTTCAAAACAGACTTTTGATCCTGAGTTTGAAATGCTCAAACAAACAAAAAAACGCGGCAGTACGAGTACTGGCAGTATATTGAATTAAAACTATAATTTTTTACTTAAACGAACATTAAAAAAGTTAATTTATAATTTATAAAAATTGCTTTTTTAATGTAATTCGGTTCTTAGACCATATTCTTTATGATTTTCAATGGAATTGTGATTAATACAGTGACAAACTTTATTTTTCAGATCATATGCATAGAATGTCCAACAGCAATGGTTTGGTCAGGATGTGGGTCATCAATGCAAGGATCTCCCTTAGATCTTTTACCCTTGCCACCCTCTGCATTACCCATGCCACATATGGATTCCGAAGTCACAGAAGAGCATCGTAGAATGGTATTAAGCGCTTCATTGAATATATTTTAGATATTTTAAAATAGATATCGTATTTTAATTATTAATTGCGTTCTAAAATTTGAAGGTATATGAAGCAGAACTTGAAATAGCCGCTAGAAGTAAAAAGGCCGAAAGCAAGTGGTGTACAGATAAATGGCAAACTAGTTCGCAAGGTGATATTATTATATTATTGAATAAAATGCATATAAACATATAAAAATTACATGTAACATTGCCAGGGCACATATCTTACTTAGCACCGTTATAATAATGTAATAATTGTTTATTCTTAATTGTTCCACAGCTAAAGTATTAGCAGTGTTAGAGGCTTTGGATCGTCATTGTTTCGACCGCATTGACCAAAATAACAATTTGGACACTTTGTACAAAGAAGTATTTGCAAACTGCACACCTTCGAATAAGAATGGAAATCTTGATCCCAAAGACCCGGTATGTTTTTTAATAAATATGTTTTATTTTCTAGCTTCTATGTTTTACAATTAACTTTTGAATTGAATTGAATTTGAACTTTAGTCTTAATCTTATAATTTCATTCAATGACTTTGCACTGTTTAATTTAAGCTGGGCGACCAAGCTTACCTAGATCAATTTTAATTGTAAAATACTATCTAAATACAAGATTACGTCAAAATCAGTAAAGCCTTTTCGAAGAAACCAGTAAAATATACAAAAATTGCTTGTTTAACGTGAGATGCTCTGAGGCTAGTTGACATTTTTTTATACATTTGCTAACATTTACACTGTAGGAGTGGGCGTGTTCGTACGCAGTGGTGCGTGTGCTCTGTGAGTGGGCGGTGTGTGGCGCGCGCTGGGGCGAACACCGCGCCATGGCGGCTGCAGCGTTGTTAGACCGACGGCAACATCACCATTTGCACCATGACCACCAGGGTAAGACGCTACGCTTTTCATTACACAAAACAAGGCTACACTTTTCTGTACACAAAGGTCTAAATTTTGAGTCGCAAATGGACCCCATAAAAAAGACCCACATAAACATAACCTAAGTACGTCGTTAATAATATTAAACCATTATTCAACATATTTTTATATGAGGTAATGGATGTTTCAAATTTTTTTGCAATAATTGAAATAGTATATCGACAATAAGCCTTAATATCAATTGTCATTTAATATTAATAAAACAAAGTTTTAAGACGAATATGTTTTAATTTTAGAAGACAATTTATTTTAATCTTAAAAAAAAAACAATGACAACAAAAAAGTTTTAAGACTAATTTTAATTTCAAATAACAATTTCTTTTTATCCTAGAAAACAATGAAAGCTCAAAAGTTTTAATATTTTATATTCTACACTAGTCATCGTCGGCACTTGGTGAAACTACATTATAATACAATATTTATCGATTACTACACTTGTACTGTTTCACAATTAAGTGTGTAATTCTGAAACAATGTAAATGTAATTATGAATAAATATTGTATTAATATATTTCTACTTCACTGTGAACGTTAAATTTATTATATTTTAGGTTCCGATGACAAAGAATCTATCAGCTCGGGCACTGGACTTTACAATGGACCACCGATATTTCAAAATCTTCTGCTACGCTTTTTAGATAATGATGCGCCAGTATTAGGTAAGACGATCATTATACAGTTAATCTGTACTAGTAATGCTAAACAGAATTTAAGTATATAAAATGGTTTTTATCAGGTCATCTTTTTCCATCAGTGAAACTATCTGCTTGTTTGCTATCTTATGTAAGGGGTCATCCATAAATTGCGTCACATTTTAGGGGGAGGGAGGAGGTCGAAGAATTGTGACATTGTGTGATAAGCGATAGGGAGCGGTCCCAAATTTTGTGACATCACATTTTTCAAGATATATTACCCCAATAGATAAAAAATAATCGAAGGAAATCATTTTTCCAATTAACAATGGCAAAATATGTGACATCACACTAGGTAGGAGGGGGGTCTCACAAAAGTGACCAGATGTGACAAGGACGGGGGAGGGGTAAAAAAAATCATGAAATTCGTGTGACGTAATTTATGGATGGCCCCTAATAAGCAAAAAAGTAACATTATAATACTACAAATGGTAACATTATACTATTAATAAAAATAATTATAAAATAAATGCCATGATACCACAATGCAAGCCCAAATGCACCAATTTAGTGGCTCATTAACTTCTAAGTAGCAACGAAAACCAATAATGTAATGACAACTGAGATAGGTAAGACGGTGGTAGAAATTTCAGGTAAGTCATTGCGGAATTCTACAATCTAGTTGTCATGTCGGAGCGGCCTGGCTGTAAGACAAATAATCTTATATAATACAAGTTGTCAAAAAGCTCTTTCATGTGTTCAACGTTTTTTTTGCAGATGAAAGTCCTAACGCTCCTCCAGGCAATCGGCAGCAGTTTGCGAATTTAGTTCATTTATTTGGAGAACTGATCCGACGCGATGTATTCTCACACGACGCTTATATGTGCACACTCATATCAAGAGGTAATAAAATATTATGTACTAAACTGATAAATTTTTAATTATTTTGCAAGCCTTGAGTAATTAAATATATATTTTTTATTTTATATTATGCAACAGGAGACTTAATATCACCCACGGAACCCACCTCAACAAGTGGCACCAGCAGCGCGCACACGGTGGCGCCACCTGCCAACAGCTCTGGAACTAATCACAACATGGATGACGACATTTTTGCGAGCATCGATCTAAAGCCTAAAATGGAGGTACCTATATTGACAATATGTTTAATGGAATATGTTTAATACATTGTAACTTATATGTTATTGTTCATAACCATATGTAATTTAATACGTATTCAACTAACAACAGACAATTAGAAAAAATCATTGTTCTGAATTGTAATGGCGCTGACACACTTCTCGTAACTATATATCTTTTTACAAATAATTTGTAAAAAGTTACTGAGAAACAATATAAACAACGGAACCTTTAAAAACCGTTTATCTTTTATCGATTTGGTAATACCGCGTATTATTGTATTCAAAAATGAACTAAACCAAAATATGAAGCTTTTTTATGAGAAGTGTTTAAATCCAACAAAATGTATAAATAGCATCAAACAATATTCATTTTTTATTTTAGTTATAAATCAATTAGACGCAAACACTACCGGCACCCATGTAAGTTGTCGGTGGTAATATAACATTACCACTTACAACTTTCATGGGTGCCGGTAGTGTTTGCGTCTAATTGATTTCTAACTAAAATAACACATCGAAGCATGATTTTTGTGATAGAGTTCTTAATCGCGCGTTTTCATTGCGGGCTGAGGGGCTAAACGGAAAAAAGTGTAATAAATAAAAAAACAACATCAAAAACCAACCATTGTGCAGTGATTTTTGATGCAATTCCCGATCATTTAATAAACTAAAGCTTTTTTCAATCGATTCAACTTGCCATCTATTTTTAGAATATGTAAAAATATTTTATATTTCTTATGTTTAGATACATGCCCTGTTTTAATACTATAAATAATCAAGACAATTATTACTACACAACGGTGAACAGCGATTTTGCTCCTTTATCACTTATCGACGTTTTCGTGCAAATGATTTGTCCGTCAGTCCAGTTAAACTTGACATCTTTTTTTTAAGTCACAGTCTCAGATACAGCGAAAGGAAGTCGGTTTCAACCGAATGTCTATGAAAAATTCTTAATTTTTTATGCTTGTATGTCTGGTTGTGTCCTTAGATGGTTAATATTCACTACGGAACCCGATCTCTATAATAATATCTAATAATAATAATCTTTATTAATATTAATTTTCTATACTCGGTTTCTAGCAGGATAATGTTTGTAGGGTATGCTAATATCTGCTATCATCTACCTAGAGACACTAGTTACATTTTTTGTATAGATGAGGTTAAAACGCAAATATGGAATAAATATCAAATCAAATAAAAAAGATTTAAAGAAAGCTTTACATTTATTTTGATGAGTCAACTTTTTTAAATTACTATTGAATCGGAACGCGGTACACGCTGAGAAAATCCGGCGGAAGAAACTCAGCGGGTTTGCCTTTTTTATATATTTTTTTCATTCTAGAAAAAAAATTATAATTCCACTGAGTTTCTCCCACCGAGTCGTATCTAATAAAAATGTATTTTAACTTATATTTACTAATATGTATTGAAATCAATCTCATAGGAGAATGTGCGAATGGATTTGGATGATTCTAAAATTGACGACGATCTAGATAAACTTCTACAACATATTAAAGAAGACCAGCAGAATTCTATGGACGCACCGGATAGCCCAAAGGATCCGGGTGAAACTTCTCACAGGTAAAATTTATTTTATTTATATTACTAGACTTGATGAAACTACTACACTTGGTGAAATTCCTTCATAATGACACTTATACTGTTTCATAATTCATGCACTATAATATATTTATTATTTAATAAATTGACAACCGGTTTCACATATTACTGTATCATTAGGATTATTAGTAATTGATGCAAAACTCGTTGGCTCTTTAGTTACCTAATAACAAATACATTTAAAGTACGTTGGAATGAATGTTTAAATTTGAAATAACCATTGTCATAGTTATTAAGCTGTTCGTCATATAGGTCTAATAGTAACAATATCGAAGCTTACTCATGACCTCCTGCCTCGAAAACAGATTGCAGAATAAGAATATTTATAATAGTTATCTGTTTGTAAATTTTTTGAAATTAACATGGGACATTAATCAAACTACGTTAGATTAGAACAAGTTAGAATATGTACTACTACATAATATAATATATTGTCTTATATGTTTAGCCGGCTGGGTACTTTAGTTTTAAAGATATTTAATTTATGCAAACGTTTTTTAATTCATATGATCTTTTTTTAAATTTAGCTTTACGTTGAATAGTACATATAATATTAATTACATATATAGAATATATAACAAAATTGTCATGAGTGACAAACAGCACCTAAACTTAACAAATCAGTATACCGTTTAGGGTCATGTTTGTCTGATTACAATCTAAAATAAGGAATTTACGTAAAACATCTATATACATATAATAAAATCGTAGGAAAGTCAATGTATGTCCGGGGTAAACTCAAAAAGTACTGCATGGATTTACTTCAAATTTTGCATGAATATTACTAACAGGTCGGGTCAACATATAGGCTAAATATTATCACGCTATCACCTACGGGGGAGGAGCTGTGCGGAGGAAACGAAGTCCGCGCGAACGAAGTCGCGGGCAACAGCTAGTAGACAATATAGTAGGGGAGTCCAAGATGCTAAATGGGTAGTTACTCGAGCGTCGTAGGGACCTATTGGATTTTGTAGATTAAATTATAGGAAAAATAAAAAGTTATATAAATTTTTTCATTTCAATGGCGGGGAAAAAAACTACAAGTAAAAAAAATGTTTTAAAAAAATCTATGCCATGGTAACATTAAATCGCGTCAGATGAAGGTATGGCGGGGTAATTTCCATATAAAATTTGGAAAATCTGCCGATTTAAGTATAGCGTAAGGGAGTGGAAGGATCACAAAGTTGCAAAGAAAACGTTTTTTTGACATTCTCGAGCGCGTCTGAATTCTCTTTTATTATATAGGAAATGATATAAGAATAACGAAAAAAATATAATCTGACAATTTTCACAAGCCGAAGTAGTCTTAATTTTGTTTTTTTTCTGTCCTAGTTACCCCCCTCTATAGAAATGGCTTATATTGAGTGGAGAGCCTCAAAAGTATGCGAGGTATCTCCCCAATGTTAATCTGACGCGCTCGATTAAGTACCAAAATCCCCTCTTGGGCTCCCCTACTTTGACTATATTTTATTCTATGTAGAAATTAATTGTATCATACAAAAATTAAAAATTAGACTAAGATAATTACAATTATCGAAGGCTTTTCATGATTTGAATATAAAGAAATCTTATAAAATGAATGAATACTCTATATTGCACACCAATAATTAACAAAACACAACAGTACTTAACTAAAAATCATTATGAAATAAGGGCACACAAAGGTAGATTTATCGTTAAAGAGCGATCTCTGCTAGACAACCTTTAAGTTGAAGGAAATATTATAGTAAAATTTTGTTTAGGTAGTGGTGCCATTTAGTTAAATAAACTAAATTTCAGATAGTATTTTATACTAATTATAAATATTTAACCAAAAAATAAATAAAAATATACATTTGCATATATTAAATACGCTTAATATTTGTTTAAAGGAGTGATCTCGTAATATTTGAAACAACTTTTTTAATTATACGATATCATAAAAGCAGATGGCTTTCAGAAAAGAAAGAGACATACACGTCTTTTGACATTAAAAGATGTTAATCATTTTATCCAGGTGTTAGGGAGTTCACAATAACCGATGGCAGTCAGTCATACAAGGTAATATTTTATCAGTTCCAGATTTAACTTTCATGAGATTTCGTTTTTGGGAGATCGGAGATAAGCAGATAATTCATTTTTAATCTAGGGACATAATAATAAAAGTTTGTAATACGTCTTTGTTATGACGCACTTTATTTATTATCAAATCGAAAATTGTCATATCCAGGGACATTTTAAAGTTATTTAAATTTACCTTGTATGACCGATTGTCATCAATTTTATGAGTTTTTACATTCCTAAGTTCGGACACGTGCATAACATGATAAACATTTTTGGCAACAAAAAAAAACAACGGCTTACTGTCAGGTGGGCAAATTGCTTGCTATATTATAAAAATACTGAAATTATATATTATTAACAGCGTAACTTCGCCTATGATGGGACCTGGAGGGATGGGTATTTCGGGTATGCAAGCAATGGGAATGGGCCCAATGTCTGTGCCGGGTAAGTTTTTATCAAATTTTTTAATAACAACAATTATTAGCATTCGTATAGGAAGCATCAAAGTCTAGCTTTAACCCAGACTTACCCGCGAGTAAAAACTGCGACACAGAAGACAAAGCTTTCACCCGGTGTTACAATCTAGTAAAAAATTAACATCATTAAATGATACATTTACAAATGTATGTATTTGTGTGTGTGTGTGTGTGTTTGGTGTGGTGGTGGTGTGTGTGTGTATGTACATATGTGTGCGCGCGCATGTATATTTGTTTGCATGTAAGGATGGGTGTGTGGACATTGTAATTAACAATAACAGGCTGCATTTGATTTTAGTAATTTGTTACGAAAATGCCTCCCATGACCAGTACTAGTGATGCTTAATACTGCGGCCATAGCGAGATTTCTTAACAACGATGGCTACATCAACGATGTGGAAATGGCTTCGAGATCTAAAGTCCAAAATAAATTTACCAAAAGCTTCATGGTAGTGTCGTCTAAGTATAATCCATTTTAACTTCAAAGGGGTAATTCGAGCGTTTTTTCGCCAAAAACGTTCATTCAGTCGTGTGTCGTCGTTTTTACAATATTTCCCTAATAGTTTCAGCTAGAATTGGAAATATAGCAGTTGACATTTTGAATAACGTGGCCAATTTGCAGGGGCGTGCACTGTATAGAGGCAAAAAAGCACTGCTTTACCTATATTTTAATAAAACGTTCATACGTTTTAGATGACTTTAATTAATTGCAAATAAATGAATAAACAAAATATAATAACTTAAAAACGCCTAATATTTTTAAATAGCACCTATTTGCAAGCACAGCATTCAAACATGTTTGCCAGGCGTTTATTAAACGATAAATAATATTGAACGCAAAGTTCTGCCGCTAATATTCTGCCTCATATTGTAAATGTGTGCGAGATATAATTACCTATCCGTACGTAATTGGCTCACTCACACAATCATGCTATTTTGTATAGCAACTTCTGCGAGCTTGTTCTATAATCCGGGTAAAGATAATAGACGAAATATTATTGGCAAACAGTATGCTCACATTATGCATTTTTGTTTAGTAAGGTTTTATTTGTTTAAATAGCAGAAATGTTTTGTGTTTCGCGGGGGCCATTTGCTTTTTCGTGTGATAACTGTTAAGCATTGTTTATTATTTTGTTTGTGCCAGTATGTTATATAAAGTTTTCATTTTAATTTTTGAAAGTACATTTGAAAGGTACATTTAATAGGTTATTACTGAGTTTCTATAATAATTGTAGTGATTTGCTTTTACTAGTGCATTTGTTGATTTTTTAAATGTTATTTGATTGTGAAGTTTGTGTTGAAAATGTGTGTTTATTAAAAATTAGAAATGACAAGTTTTTTCTATTTTGTCATTCAGTGAAAAGATTCAAATCGTGTCTAAATGTAGGTGTGTACGCGAGTTACAATTAAACCAGCAAGGCCAGCAAAACGTATACACACATATTTGAGAAACACACAAAATCAATGACTCACAGAGCTTTCCATGATTTCTATAGAAACGACATTAATGATAGAATTAATTAGAATGAGTAGTTTGTTTTTTTACTAACCCGTAATTTTATTATTAAGTTTATATTATATAAGGCCATATCGGATATCTCGCAAGGGATGTGTTCTGTAACTATCACTCACTTGGATAATATATTTGAGGTGGTCAAAATCTTGCGTTTATTTATATCGGTGTATAGTAATCTCAAGTAATCAGAACCTTCAGTGAAAATTGAAGCTGACTAGGTGAGTAGTTAGATATTAATTTAGCTTGTTATTTTACTTATTTTATTACAATTTCATTCGCCGCGACGATCGATTGCTGTTTTGTTTGCGTTGCCATAGAAGATGTACATGAATAGTAGTACATCTAAGACTTATTCTGTTGGCATGATTTCCGACTTAGAGATCCGTCGCGTGACTGTAGCTATGCTACAAATCTATAAGAAAAAGTTTTTGTGATCGAGTACACAGCTGCATACCCGGTGTCATAATTCTGTGCACGCCGCTGCCAATTTGAATAATAATATCTACCATAAGAAATGTGGATGTGGCTGAGTCGTTGACACTACCATGTATGTTTTACGTAAAATCGTCTACGTACCGGGCAAATATTTAGCAATGGCCACATTTTACTTCGCCGTACCGCCACCGCCGTTGATCAGTTCGGAAGTTTTCATGTTTTTACTTTTTCTACATTTCTTCAGTCTTTCATATGAGAGTTTCTGGTTATTATTCCTTTTATTAAAGCCTCATATGAATTCATGCTATTTTTATTTAGTCTTTTTAAAGGTTGTTACAAAGTTTTTGTTTTTTTAAAGTTAACACACTATAACTTCAAATGACCTCAAAACTGCAGTACTTTTTAGGCCTAACAACAAGGCCTAACAGTGCCTTATTCCGACTTATACCCATCTAAACTATCGCCTCTATGGTCTAAGGATCCAGCGTTGGCGTTAACCACATGAGGTTCCGGGTTCGATTCCCGAGTCGGGCACATAAAAAACGTGTTTTTTCAGTTTTCTGAAAAACACAAAGTTGCCCGAGATTGGAAAGTGCCCGGTTGGCTTGCCACCTATCACATTTGTGGGACCAAATATCTTCGGCTAATCGTGGGTTCACTTGTTGTACCTCTGCCTACCTCTTCGGGGATACGGTCGTGAAGATACTACTACTTAAACTACAGCAACTCTGTAGGGAAAACAATTAATACCATTGAATTTACAATCCTGCGATTGTATTTACATTTAATGTTTTACTATTGATAATGTGTGTGGGTGCGCGCGTGAATGTGTTCTTTTCCTACTAAAGAAACAGCTTGATGGATTGATAGAGTTTGATATATAAGTAAATAATGCAAAAACTTAATCCACAGAAAATACAATGCTCTCATAGGATAAACAAAAACGTTAATCACGAAACGGTCTAGATTGGCCACTGACCACACAGCCCATAGACGCCTAATATTTGATTCTCCGTTTTGAATATATTCTGGCAATTAAGAGGTAAGACGAAGCGGGGTTGCAACGCAGTGATTGGATTGGATGTAAATGACATCGGAACTATAAGTCAGATGTATTGACAGAAGCCATTCGCCTGTTATTAGGTGTCTATGGGCTGTGTGGTCGGTGAGATTGGCTAATTCCTAAATATAAATGTGTATGTGTGTGGCAGGTCGCGGCGCGGGAGTGGGCAGCGCGCGCGCGGAGTGCGGGCGCGTGTCGCGGCACTACCACTACACGCTGCACTTCCCGCTGCCGCCCGCCGAGCCCGAGCACGCGCCGCACGACGCCAACCAGCGGCACATCCTGCTCTACGGCGTGGGCCGACAGAGGGACGAAGCCAAGCATGCCGTCAAGAAGATGACCAAAGGTAATGCTTTAACAGGGGGCTGTCACTCCGCAGTTTAGGTATATTAGCCGCGCGCGCCGCCCGGGTGGCGTACGGTAGTGGGCTGTCGTTCGGCTCGCACGTCAGTTGCGGTCACGATGTGCTCGTGCATACTACATCAACTAGGTGCAAAAACTTCTCAAGTGACGACCCCGTGCCAAAGTTCGCAGCTCGGTCAACGCGCGGTCGGCGCGCAAAGAAAGTTCACGCTTGGCGCTTGGTTTTAAATTTCTATTTTGCTTGCAGGCGGGTAGGTCTGGTGAGTTTAGGTATATTTTTGTACCTAAACCTGAGTTTTGTTAGGGAGTGGATCTTCAGTACGGTAGTACTATTTAGGTATTCTGTGGCTTTACCAACGTTTCTACAGCTCGTGTCAGGTTAAAAACTGAACAGGAGGTGAGGGGAAGGTCTGCGGTTGGAATTTTACCCAACGTCCAACTCAGTGAAGCAAACGACGATTAACTAATAGCGCGCGCGTAAATTTCTGCGACAGAGCGATCTCTTCCCACAATCCTTCTAACCACCACTTGCGTCCCGTACCTATTTGCATATTGCACAAGTACATCGTCTACGTTCTTTTTACTTGACGAGAGCTATATTTAAATTATTGTCACTACGCTATTGCAAATATCATTTTTGGAATAAATATACTTTTTGCGCGTTCGACAGATGGAGTCAACTGACCTTTGCCATACGTTACAGTTATGCATTACTGTTAAAAGATATATGGCGGGTAACCAAAAGCCCTCTGATTGCCAAAAGCTAACTTAATACTATATGTTTGAACGTAATAGAGTAACATATTATATGACTATACATATATGTTACTCTATCACGTAGCTACGACTAGACAGATTTGCATATAGGATTCCTTGCACCCCGAAAAATCGTAATCACTTTGCTGTACATTATAAGATTACTATATAATATAATCGAGAATTTTCGTGTCTTACTATTGACATATGGAGAGAGCAGGCATAAGCTAAATCGTAATTCGTAGGTTAAAATATAAAACGATGGTCTTTTTTTACAGAAATCTGCAAACTGTTTTCAAAAAAATTTTCCATTGACGTTGCGGAAGGCGGAAAAATTAAAAAACACTCTCGCAGTGAATTCAACTTTGAAGCTGTAACACAAAAGTTTCAGGTATTTTTTGTTCATATAATCTATGAAATAAGGATATATTTATACCATCGAACACCAAAATTGTTAATGATGCGTTGCTATCCGTGTGGCTGCCATTGTGACTACTAGGTGGTAAAGATCCGCAACATCTCGCCTAGGTCTGATACCACCGCCTTACTCATTTCTTTTATATTATTCATTTTACCGCAAATTAAAAATATTTGAGCTTATTTAAAGGTATGCATGTGGCATTTAGACCTTGCCACAAGATAGCAACGCACCATTAACATCTTTGGTCTCTAAACTTGACTTGACTCTTTCCAACAGTAGACCCATCTGCTTGTTTGCTATCTTATAATATTAAAAAAATCTCGTTTCGTTATATCTGTTACGTTACATTTATTTTTGAAAATGTCAGAATTATCTGTACAGTGATATTTTATAAATTAAGTAGATTCTATGTAGTAGAGTATTAAAATAAGTAAAATTGTTGCAGAAGGAAGGCGTAAGAAATTTCAATTATAACCATTCTGTAGCATTCTATCACGCAGCCGTGCGCGTGTATTATTAGTATATAAGGATAAGGAAAATCACAGAAAATTACAGTTTAATAAACACATTTATTAACCGATGTGTGACTGTCATTTAACCGACGTAATAGTTCGCATTAGTGCAATAGATTGTTAAATGTGCAGTGTTTGTTAGGCTATGTGCATGTACGAGCAAGGCGCAGTATCGTGGGCAGTGGGCGGGGCAGTGTGCGAGGCGCTAGCAGCGTACGCGGCCGGTGCGACTACGTACCTGCCGCAGCCTGAGCACGTGGCCTTCGCGCTCGATCTCATGGAAATCGCGCTCAATGTGCACGGTCTCATCGAGACCTGCATACAGGTACTTCAGACATTATAGCGTATTACGGAAGCCGTAAACCACTGACCACACAGCTCATAGACGCCTAATATTTGATTTTCCATATTGAATGCATTCTGCATGCAAAATTATCTTGTAAATCTAAAAACTTTAAAACATTGTATAAAAATTAAAAATTATATATTATTAAGAAAACAAAACCGCACTACACTTGAGAAATTAGATTTGTATAAGAATAAAATTAATATAAATTTGGCCAAATATAATTGTGAAACATCACGCATGCAAGCTGAATTGGTAAAGCTGCAGGACGCTCTTCATAATATTACAATTAAATACAATAGTGCACAGAAGCAAATTCAAGAGCATATTTCAGCAGCCAATGAACTGCTAGATCTCTGTACATATAATGAGGAGCGTTTTCACTCTCTTGTCAATAGGAATATTTGTAACTGTGGTGTCGGTCTGTCTGCCAATGACAGTATGAAACAAAATGTGTTGACACTCTGTAATCCTTGCCCTACATCAGTCTCTACTCTAATTACACCATACGTAGATGAATGCGATATAATTATATAATGTTACAAATCCTGAGATTATATTATTCTCTGACGACATAGGCATTGAAATGGGATCAAGATTGTATAATTATACAAAACTAAATATTTTAAATAACTGTTCTCCAAGTACTTCATATGCAAAAATTATTGAATAAATGTAAAAACAAATGATGACTGTGCTCTAATTTTATTACTAAGCAATTACGAGAATTTAAAAAAATCTGACATTCTAAAATATATTAACTGTTTATCGGCCAAAAAGGCATAGAAAATAGTACTATGTGCCTTCCCTTATTCTTCTTCTTATTCTAATGCAAAAAATAAGCATATTTATTATATGAATAATTTTATTTACCGTTTGACTTGTCATAGTGACAAATTTTTTTTCTTTGACATTAATAAATTTATTACTAATTTAATAGTTACAAAACACTATGTACATTTGCATAAAAGATATAAAAATAATGTAGCTAAATTATTAGCATTTAATATTGACATGTTCTACAATAACAATTGTAACTCTTATACACTTTTGACAATGGAAATGGCATTCAAATTAAAAGATAGAGACAACAAAAACCCACACTGCTCATACGAAAACGGGAAAAATATTGGGGGTGAAATTAAATGTAATTTACTGTCAGATAGTATGATCGAAAACAAATGCCATACTCCTGATTTAAAATAGATATAGCGACAAAGGCAAAACTCGGTGTGATGAAACTTATTCATCAAAACATTCAGGGTTTTGCCGACAAAGAATTAGAGATAGAACTATACTTAGAAAATTTTAATATAGATGTATTTTGTGTCACCGAACATTGGCTAACAGAGCAAGAAATTATGTTTTCGTTTAAAAATTACTCTGCTAGTAGTTTTTTCTGTAGAAAAGTAAATAAAAGAGGTGGTTCCTTAATTTTATGCAAACATAATATTAATTTTAAACAACGTAAAGATATTGTTTCAATGTCTGTTGAAAGAAGTGTTGAATTATCGTGTGTGGAACTGAATCACCACATTATAGTTTGCGTTTATAGGCCTCCAATGTGTGTGAATTCAAAAGAAAATTATAACACATTTGAGTCAGTAATGGAAGATGTTTTAAAAATATTAAGTAAATGTCAAAAGCTCCTAATAGTATGTGGAGACTTCAATGTAAATTTATTATTAATGGATAGCTATTTAATTAGAATAAAAGCTTTGTTTAATTCTTTTAACTTGACACATATCTTTAATGAACCAACACGTATAACAGACAATACAACAACTTGTATAGATAATATCAATTGTAATTTTGAAGTCTCTGAAAGGGCTTTAATAAACTACTTAAAATCAGATCACAGCGGTCAAAGTATATATTTTCCTCTTGTAAAGGAAAATTATAGAACTAAAATAGTAGAAAAAAGAATTATAACTAAAAGTCGCATAGAAACATACAAAAAAAAAAATTATAAATCTCCTTTCGACAATTAACTACGATTTAAATAGTCCAAATATGGTATATAAGCAATTTTTTAACATATTAAATAACAAATTTAACAGCATATTTAATCTAAAGTCAATACCTGTCAGTAAAAAGTCTAAGTTTTGCCATTGGGCAACACCTGGAATTTATAAGAGTAGGGGTACACTTTACGATCTCTATTCACAAAAACCTTACAACAATGAAACGTCGAAGAGGGCCGGATCAAGCTCGTGTCTGAACTCGAGAATCAACTAACTGATGTCTCAGAATGGGGTCGTCAAAACCTTATTACATTTAACCCCAAAAAGACGCAGCTCTGTGCGTTCACCGCAAAAAAAACACCCTTTGCCGTATCACCTCGGTTCGAAAATACTCTCCTGACAGCCTCAGCCAGTATTGGAATTCTGGGAGTCGACATATCGAACAACGTTCAGTTCCGCGGTCATTTGGAAGGGAAGGCTAAACTACCCTCCAAAAAGCTTGGTGTACTCAGTAGAGCAAAGCAATACTTCATGCCAGCCCATCGCCTCCAACTTTACAAGGCCCAAATTCGACCTCACATGGAGTACTGTTCTCACCTCTGGGCCGGAGCTCCTCAGTACCAGCTTCTTCCTCTTGATCGCATTCAACGTAGAGCGGTTCGAATCGTCGACGACCAGGCTATTTCTAATCGGCTTGACTCTTTGGCGTTACGCAGAGATGTAGGCTCGCTCTGCATCTTTTACCGTATTTATCATGGGGAGTATTCCGACGAGTTGTTCGGACTAATGCCTGCCGCTAAATTCCACCATCGGACATCGCGTCAAAATTTAAAGTTCCATCCTCACCACCTCGATGTCTGGAAATCCACAACCGTGCGCTTTTGTTGACACCTTTTGCCTCGCATTACTCCTTTGTGGAATCTATTACCCTCGGGTGTTTCCGAATGGATACGACTTAGGAACCTTCAAGAAACGAGCTTATTCATTCTTAAAAGGCCGGCAACGCAGCTGCAATACCCCCGGTATTGCGGATGTCCATGGGCGGCGGTGATCACTTACCATCAGGTGCACCATCTGCTCGTTTGCCCCCTCTACTATAAAAAAAATATATATACGTAGAGAAATTGTAAATTCCGATGACAGACAAAAAACGACATGGAGAATTATAAACAGAGAAATAGGCAAGCTGAAAGTTCAACACTTTGATTATAAAATAAATACTGATAATAGTAACTTTTTATATTCTGATGTAGACATTGCAAACAAATTTGAAATTTTTTTCACTAATGTACCAATAAAAATCACTCACAAACTTAATTCTTCAGCTAAAGTAGCCAAAACTATATTAAAGCAAAATATGGAACCATTAAAATCCTCATTTTCGTTTAGACATGTTAATTCTGATGAAACACTTAGGACATTTAAATCATTAACATTAAAAACTAGTGAAGACATCTGGGGTATGTCAGTGAAATTTGTGAGTTCCGTTATTAACATATTAGCAACTTACCTTTGTAGAATTTTTAATCGTTGTGTTGACGAGGGAGTCTTTCCTGATATAATGAAAATAAGTAAAATTGTACCATTATTTAAATCGGGTGATAAAAAGGATCCTAATAATTATAGACCCATATCAATATTGCCAGTTCTAAGCAAGGTGTTTGAGAAAATCATGTATAACCAAATGTTAGCCTATTTAAACCTTAATAAAATATTTGTTAATCAACAGTATGGCTTTATGAAAGGTCAATCTACTACAGATGCGGCAGTCAAATTGATAAGTCATGTTATAGGCGCGTGGGAGAAATCCTGTGACGCAATTGCTATATTCTGTGACTTATCAAAAGCATTTGACTGTGTAGACCATCGTACCTTGCTTGCTAAATTGACACTGACTGATAGAGCATTAAAATTAGTAAAATCATATTTACGAGCCAGGTTACAAAAAGTACAAATAAATAGAGCTCATTCTGTAGGTTCACAAGTAGAAATGGGAGTACCTCAAGGATCTATTTTGGGACCTCTTCTCTTTTTAATGTATTTAAATGACTTACCTTTGATTGTTAAGAACCTGTGTGAAATTGTGTTATTTGCGGATGACACATCTTTAATTTTTAAGGTAGATAGACATAGCCCTAATACTGACGAAGTAAATAGCACTCTTTCACGAGTTCTAGAATGATTTAGTGTTAATAACTTGTCATTAAATGCGAATAAAACAAAATGTTTAAAATTTTCTTTACAAAATGTGAAGTCAAGTACTGACAATAATACTATTAAATTAAATAATGTAAGTTTAGAATATGTAAATACCACAATGTTTCTTTGTTTAACCATTGACTCGAAACTACAATGGGGACCGCACATTTTGTGCCTGACAAAAAAGCTTAGTTCTGCCGCTTTTGCAGTTAAGAAGATAAGAGACTTGACGGACGTACAAACTGCACGTCTAATATACTTTGGTAATTAATTTAAAATAGCCATATGGCATTTTACTATGGGGAAGAGCAGCTGACATTAATATAATTTTTATTCTACAGAAAAGGGCGATACGTGCAATGTATAATTTAAGTAGTAGAGCATCATTGAGACAGTTATTTAAGGAAATAAATATAATGACCGTGCCTAGTCAATATATTTATGAAAATATTATGTACTGTAGGAAAAATATTCACACATTTTCTAAAAATAAGGATATACATAGTGTCAATACAAGAAATAAAAATAAGATAGCAACACAAAATATAGACTAAGTAAGACCTCAAAATGTTTTATAGGTGTTGGAGTACGCATGTACAATAAATTACCCGAAGAAGTCATAAATTTATCCGAAAAAAAATTCAAAACATATATAAAAAGGGTTCTCTGTAAAAAGGCATATTACAGTATTGATGAATATATGAATGACAATACTGTGTGGGTCACAACCACTAATACGATGTACAAATGAATATTATTTTCTGTATTATTTTAAACATAAATTTGTGTCTGACATTCAAAAAATGTATGTTAATACTTACTTTGAATAAAAATATATTCTATTCTATTCTATTCTATTCTATTCTGGCAACTATCTGAGGTAAGACGAAGTGGAGTTACAACGCCGTGATTGCCTAACTCAAGGCCACAGTGAAAGATAGTGACGTACAGAGCATCTGATTGGTCGACGCTGATTATTTCCGCGTGGACATTTATATCGGAACTATAAGTCAGATGTGTTGTCAGGAGCCAATTGCCTGTTATTAGGCGTGTATGGGCAGTGTGGTCGGTGCCGTACACGATTCAGTTTACCGTCAAGCTAGCAGCATGCTTCAAGTAAGTATTGTCTGGTGAACTTATATTTAAATCGTATTAAAAGCACTTGTACTGTTTTACTTGACTTTTTATTTATTAAAACCAACCGGTTTCGCGTTTTAACGCATTATCAAACTAGTTAGTACACTAAACAATAATAACTTTTGTCCTGATGATGCGTTGAAACGCGAAACCGGTTGGTTTTAATAAATAAAAAATCAAGTAAAACAGTACAATTGCTTTTAATACGATATAAATATAAGTTAACATGGAGTTTTACCAAGTGCCGACGATATTCAGTGTTTAAAGTATTGTCTGGTGAACTTTAGATAGTATAGACATTAGTGTGCTTGACAAGTTTACTGGAAGCAGCAATCATATTTCGATTCTGCCTACTTGATCAAGATTGTAACGTCATATAAACTTGACCGACTGTATTAGCGGTGAAGTATGCATGATGTTAGCCGGTATCGGCAGGCAAAGATGTGCGCACGCACGGCATAAGCGCCATGTTTGTGAAGTCTTAAGCGACTTCCTTAATATTACCAGAAATGAGCCACATTTGTGGCAATTAAAAAATAAATTATCGATAAGGCTAGTATGGCTAACGCGTCGTCGTCCGTCTCTAAATACCATTGTTTATCTGGTGTGGCATCATGCAAACTTGACAGTGAGCTTGAGCGTGAGTGATCTATATGCACTGTAAATTGGACAAAATTTGAAACGCAAATCTAGTTTTTGAAGTTATACTTCTTTTGGCGTGTTAGGGAAGAACGATGAGAGTAAGTTTTTACTGACATTTAGAAAAACCGACATCATGAAATTAGCTAATTTCATGATGTCGGTTTTCAAGATTTTATTTTTTCAATTCTAAACAGTTAGTTGTAAGTCCAATATTTAACACATAACATCTTTGGAATTAAAACTTACAGCTAATAATAACTAATAGTTATATAGCTCTTTTAATCAAAAGAGCTATATCACTATATTCTTTCAAGGACTTGTTTATCGCAACTTCCTTTGGGGGTAATGCGTGCCCCGCGTGCCCACACAAACAACCTTGATGTAATGTATATATGGACACGGCGTGACGTAATTCGTGACATGACATTCGCCAAGACGCCATGACTTTCCAGAGCGTTACTATGGTAAATTTTTAAACGCTATTGTTTTGTTATAAATGCACGATGTTTAAAAAAATAAATAGTATTAAACAGTTTTTCAAATTAGGTCAAGTAGCCTGTTATGATAATTTGTGAAGTGTTGTTTATGGTACGAAACAGATATTGAAAGAGTTGTCGGAGGTGGAGGCGGCGCTGGTGAGCCGCGGTGCGGCCAGCAGCGGGCTGGCGGCCCCGCGCGCTTACACCTCGGCGCTGGCGCTTTACACCGTCGGCGCCTTGAGGAGATACCACTCTTGTTTGTTACGTAAGTTACATTAGTCAAAATCAAAATCATAAAATGGACTCGCCGAGGGTTCCTTACAAACTTGTAACTAACCTTAGCTACATATAAATTTATGATTCTAGGTCAACGGGAAGTATCCGTCGTTAGTAGGTTTGATTCCCTTGTGAAATCGCAAAATATGCGACATAAACTGACGGATCTTCTGATCGCGTTTTTTTGTGATGTAATTAAACTTTACGGTTTCCAGATTTTTTCCTTTACATGTGCTGTAAGACATTGCTTCTTGTCAAGTTTCATAATTCTAGGCAAAGAGTATGTAATCGCTACGTTTTAAGAGACCGCACTTCATAATTTAGGTCGAGCTGCAAGGGGTTCCGCGATTCATTGCCAACAAATATTTTTAAATTGGTTCCAGTGTTTTTAAGACGCGGTGTTAGCTCAACATTCACAAACCTGGATTTCTTTATCGCTCGAGTACGAGGAAAACCAAGGAAAATATCCCACGCAAAAAATACAGAGCGTAGAAAAACATCTAACGAAAAATGTTAACCGAATAGAATATTAAATATCTGTTTAATACTTCCAATAAAAAAATCTGCTTCATAAAAATAAACTTTGGCGTCGATATTCTCTGTATTTTCAGCGGTAACAACTTTTTTTAAAAGAATATAATAGAAATATGGTTTTATTAAAACTTGGCCCCGTTGGTCGAGTGGTTAGTGACCCTGACTACGCAATCAACGGGGCTCGGGTTCGATCCCCGACGGGGACAAGCATTTGTTTGATGAGCATAAATGTTTGTATTTCCGGGTTTGGGTGTTTATTATGTATGTAAAAGTATTTATATACATAATATATGTATTTCTATGTATTAGTATCGTTGACTAACACCCAAAACACAAGCAAATAATTTGCTTACTTTGGGGTTAGATCAATAAGTGTAATTTGTCCCGTGAATATTTATTTATTTATTTATTTAACCGGACAAATATTGAATTAAATGCGTATATTGTGAGTTATCTCAAGAAATCCCGCAAATTAAATGTTTATTTGCAGTCTAGTTACAGCTTTAACAAAATATTTTTGTTTGCTTTGCTTTGCAATTTTCAACCTTATTCAACGTCTCGTAAATATAAAATTAGATTACGCAGTAACATGCATTTGTGAGTAAATTCAACGTTTTTAAATCGAAGTCATACCGCGCCTTAATAATTAACATCAATACTGGTATTAGTGATGTGACTATATCGACTATATACGGCCACGATAAACGCTAGTGATAAGCTGTTATCGAGTTATCGACGGAAAAAGTGGGTCATGGGTTGAATCTCATTAAAATATTGTATGAATATAACTGGATTTTTAAATATCCTAAATGGAAATACAATAAAAAAAATATTATTTATTTATTTAACACTTTATTGTACACAGAAAATAACTTTAATAAGAGAATACAAACGTAACTATAGTACAATGGGCGAGCTTATCTCTACTTAAAGAGATTTCTTCCAGCCAACCCGTTAAAGGAGAAGAAAATAATGAAAGAAAAGAAATGAGTAGACCTAGTGTACAAAAGAAGATACAAATTACGTAACTAAACCTAACATATACATAAGATTTTAAAAAAGTAGAAAAATATACATACAATACAAGAGAAATTTAGACTTCAGCTAGAAAGTGTTCCTTAACTCGTTTTTTAAAGGATACTAAAGTCTGGCAAAGGCGAATCTCACTGGGCAGAGAATTCTACAATTTTACAGCAACTACTGTGAATGAGTGCGAATAAGCGGCAGAGTTGCTAGAAGGAAAGCGTAACAATGTTAGAAACATTAGAGCGACATGGGGACACAAGGGAGTGCAAGAAACTAAAGAAATCACGAAGATACTTTGGAGATTTTGGATTGAAAATAATTTTATATAGTAAACAAAGTATATGCATTTTTCTCCGCTGTCTTATTGGAAGCCAGCCAAGCTCAGTCCGAGAACTGGAAACATGATCAAATTTTTTCATACCATAAATGAAACGGATACAGAGGTTCTGCAATCTCTCAAGCTTGTTTACCAAGTCTTCAGTTGCGTCAAGGTAACAAGAATCGGCATAGTCTATTATAGGGAGAATGAGGGTATGCATTAATAAAATTTTTGTATTAATAGGTAAAAAATTTTGAAGGGGTTTAAAGGGAATGAAATGCATGATGTACTTTACGGCTCAAGTTATCTACATGAGAGTTCCAGGAAAAGTCGAAATTGAAAATTATTCCCAGATTAGAGGCAGAGGAAGAGAAAGGTATATGTGTATTATTATAACTTAATGTGGGTATGTCACTGCAGTTAATCAATCACTTATATATTTCATTCAAATCCTCGTTCATTTCCCTGACAGCTTCCGCTATATTTCCGATACTAAAGTGACGATAGAGCTGGATATCGTCAGCGTAAAGATGAAAATTTGATTTAATTATAGAAGTAATAGTGTTAATAAATGATGAAAACTCCACCTTGCGGCACACCGGCATATAAATCGATCCAGTCAGATTTAAGTTCACCAGATATTACACTTTGCGATCGACCTTGAAGATAAGATCTAAACCAGCCGAGAGCTGATGTAGAAATATAAAGGGAAGCAATATTCCTGCCGCAATAGCGTCAGTGCTTGTCACTGTCGTGTTCCGGTTTGGAGGGTAAGGTAGCCGGTAAACTTATGCATGTGGCATTAGACCTCGCCACGAGATAGCAACGCACCATTAACATCTTTGGTGTCTATAGGCGATGGTTGACTCTTTCCATCAGGAGACCCATCTGCTTGTTTGCTATCTTATGATATAAAAAAAAGCAAGTACTCTTAGTAACACATCAAGGTCCACTGAATTAAAGGCACTGCTAAAATCCAGAAGAACAAGAATAGTAAGCTTTTGCATCAATGGCCTGACGGATGTCGTCAGTTACTCGGATTAGAGCAATGACGGTGCTACGTCCCGGCCAAAAGCCTGACTGGTGAGGGTGAAGAAGAGAATTTCTTCTGAGAAAATCATTCAGCTGAGAGTGAGCTATGTGTTCTAATACCTTGTAGAGATATGGTAGAATTGAAATAGGACGAAAATGCGTAGGAGAAGAGGCATTAGGAATTTTTGAAAGTGGGATAATATAAGCCATTTTCCAGGCTTAAAACACAATAAAAATATATATTTTGAAACTGATACGCATTAAGCAACCTTTGAATGGATTTTACACTTGGTTCTGATGTAGCCGACTCAAGATAAGAAGCCCCAAATTTCTTGTTAATAGTCCTAAGTCTTGCACACTTAGACTAAAAATTATTTGAAAAACCTGAAAAATAGAATAATGTTGACTTGTAGAAACTTGCATTTTTCCAAAACGAAATCCGAATCGGGACTACAGGTAAACAGGCTTATCAATAGATCTTTGAGGCAGTCGTACATAAATTAGACAATATAACATTAGTTAACGTGTGCCCGAATCACTGGACACTCATTGACGATAAAACTGATGAAAGTATCGGTGATATATCATAAAAATACATAAAAGATTCGACCTCACTTGCTTCGCCTGCGAATTAAATATTCTTAAATCTCATTATTACCGTTCTTTTCAGTATGTGTGGAGCAAACGTCAGCGGTGTTCGAGCAACTATGCCGACAGGTGAAGTGCGTTGTGAATCCAGGAGACTGCGGTTCAGCCGAGCGCTGCGTGTTGGCCCAGCTACACGACTTGTACAAAGCTGCCTCGCACCTCTCACACGCGCCGCACGCAGACACCTTTGCCAACGCATATCCTAAGATCAAGTAAGTTCCTAACATACACTCACGCCTGCACGCACGCGAATACATGCACGCTTGCACAGTCTCTTAAATACACATACTAACCCATAACAACCAAAAAAACATACACTTATTTAAAAACTATCTGACAAAGTGAGTATTGTTTTTTGTAACATAACCATTTTTTTGCTCCAACTCAATACTAGGTCGCTGTGAGATTAAACCACCTAGGAACCCAACCAAACACAAAAAAATCACTCAGAACGATCCAGCGGTTTAGGAGTCAGTGATGCACATAAATCCGAGTGACACCCTCTTGGACACTTAAGCATACAGCCCACTAAGTTCTTTTTTTATGTCATAAGATAGCAAAAAAGCAGATGGGTCTCCTGATGGAAAGCGTCAACCATCGCCTATAGACACCAAAGGTGTTAATGGTGCGTTGCTATCTTGTGGCGAGGTCTAATGCCACATGCATAAGTTTACCGGTTATCTTACCCTCCAAAATCGGAACACGAGAGCAACAAGCAGTGACGCTATTGCGGCAGGAATAGGCAAGGCGGTGGTACCCGACCCGGGCGAGACAATACAAAACTCTACCACCTAGTATTGTAGTGACTGGCATAGCCAATCGGTCGCCTTTTACGACTTGCCTGGCAGAACGTCAGTTGGTCTATTCTTCAAAGGAGCCCGGAACCAACACGGGGAAAAATTCGCTTGAGTATTGGAAGAATGAATTGAAAAAAATGCCGTAATATGTACACAACTTTAAAACTCTTATCTATTAAGCGGTATACGTAAGCATACTTGTATACTCTTGTATATTACCGAGTCGAAGTCAGAGAGAATGCGTCGTATAGTGAGTGTAGTAGTCTGAGCGTTTTTCGTCTGTATGTTTATTAACCTACTCTTATTACTCTGTATTAATTTTAGTCTGTCGTAATGAACTGTTCTTTCACATTTTTATATTTTTTAATTATTCAAATAAATTAAAAAAAAAATCACATTTACCATTTGTGAACCGTACATTATTTTTTTTATATAATAACTTTTACATTTCAATTTATATTTGTTTCAGACAAGCTCTCTATTCACCTCTACAACCAACTCCTTCAAATCATATCTATAACCCGCAGTTTTTAAGTGAATTCTTTACAAACCCTAGGAAAGGTAATATTTTTGTTATTTATACTATTGTAAATAAATCTATCTATATATAAACATTGAATTTATAAACATAGAATTTTTATATCAAATTTCATAACAAATATACTACATTCGCTACATTACTTTCATTAAAATTTTACAAGGGTACTACTATTGTCATTTATGTGTGTCACCTCACTTAATTTTAAGTTACTTATTTTAAATGATGAAAAGAAGGAAACCTTACATATTTAATTGTTACATTTTAGTATTAACGTCATAAATGGCAATAATATTCATAATTAGTAATATGTAAAAAGGCTACATGCCTCAAAGACATATTATGGACACTGTGGAGGATCGAGATAAGAAGCACCATCACATACGACTTTTCAACTCCAAAAGCATTAAAGAAATAGCATTAGATAACGGAGCAAGGATAGCGCTCATATAGTAGGGGTATAGTCTGAAGCAAGCTGCTTTAAAAGAAGTACATTTTGCTAAGGGGTTGTCTCAACTTCAGCTGTTTTTGGCCGCTTTCTTTAAAAATTGTCCTCTGGTACAGCAATGACATCCTTTAGACTGTTTGTTACATAGAAATGGTACTCCTTATCTCTACCCCATCATAGTACAAACAAATTTAATAGAACTATATTTCTATACTTTCATTTAGTTGAACGATAAATAGTAATAACTTGAAAAATATTTCAGATTTTGTGTAGAAAAACACGGGCCACCCTTAATTATGAACGCTCCTCATTTCGTATTTTTAAAATGTATATTCTCTTTTAAACACTTACGTGTATTCCCCCATAGTCATTTCTTTTTCGCCGTGTTGGTACCGGCCTCCTTTGAAGAATAGGCCAACTGCCGTTCTGCCAGGCAGGTCGGAAAAGGTGACCAATTGGCTATCGAGTCACTACTATCGTGGCTACTAGGTGGTAGAGTTCTACATTGTCTCGCCCGGGTCTAGTACCACCGCCTTACCTATTCCTGCCGCCTTACCGCCTTAGCGTCAGTGCTTGTCGCTGTCGTGTTTTGGTTTGGAGGGTAAGGTAGCCGGTAAACTTATGCATGTGGCATTAGACCTCGCCACAAGATAGCAACGCACCATTAACATCTTTGGTGTCTATAGGCGATGGTTGACACTTTCCAGCAGGAGACCCATCTGCTTGTTTGCTATCTTATGATATAAAAAAAGTCCTACTAATATGATGTGTATTTGTATGTTTGTAACTCAGTCTTGAAAAAACGAATAGTCGGAAGAGGGGCTAAGTTTGGTCACATATTATCAATGTAAAGACATACTTTGGGGCTAATAAAGAAATACTTTTAACGCAAAAAATGCGTTAATCCCGTGGGGCTTATAAACTACTGCGAAGACGATTCGCCGTTAGTTAAATATAATCATCACATGCGATATCGTTAGTAAGGTTCTGTAATTCAAATAATGGGCTATGGCAATCAACGTTAATTTTCTAACTTCCTATATAATATATGTATAGTCTATCGCTAAACACAAAAATCCAAATTATTTATATTGTAGTACTGTAGTAATAATAGAAATTTTCTAAACATAAACTTTGTTCATAGGTAAAATAGAAATATCATGGGCCCGTCAAGTGGCAGAATCTCCAGCGAATCGTTACAGTTTTGTTTGTTCAGCTATGTTGGCCGTTTGTAGAGAATTTGACAATGACAGGTAATATTTACTAATTTGAAATCTATCGGTTATGCTTAATTACTTTGTTTCTCGTGGTCTAGCAATTAAACTATTTGGCTCGAACCATGAGGTTCCTGGTTCGATTCTCGGGTTGGCCAAGTATTGTTATTGAGGTTTTTTTGAGGAAAAATCCCTAGCAGCCCAGACTCTGTAAGTCGTGTGTTAGGACTCCTATGCTTCGAACGAGTATGTAACTCTTTCAGTTAACAAAATTAATGTTAATATTTGTTAAAGGTTGGCGAAATTAAATAGTTTAGGCCTGACCTGAGAATGTATGTGGTCAGTTTGTATAATTAGTTATGTGTGGACTAGCTACTTTGCTTATGTTTTCGGGTATATAATTGTGACAGTATTTCTTACCTTGGCTAAATAAGGAAGGATTATAAATTATATCACTGATAACCCGGTGGATCGTGTTGGCCCGATACATTTAAACGTTTAGTTCACTTTTCTTATCAACAAAACTGTCATTACGACATTAATTATACACAATATCAATTTATTTATTTATATTTTTGTATTATTTACATCAAAAACGTTTATATCAATAGTACAATTTAGGAATCGATCGTGTCGATTGTACGGCGTTCAATTCATGGCTGCATACTGAAATGCGAAATTAGCGATCTCCTTAATAAATTTGTAGCGTCCAAGTCTTGAGTCTCCAGCTTAGGGGCCAGCCTGGCGGTGGAGTGGCTGGACGCGCTGGTGGTGTAGTCTGTAACACGAGCCGCATGTGTGTGTGTGTGTCAGAGTGAACGAGCTGGGCGTGGTGTGCGCGGAGATGACGGCGTGGTGCAGCAGCCTGGCGGCGGAGTGGCTGGGCGCGCTGGTGGTGTAGTCTGTAACACGAGCCGCATGTGTGTGTGTGTCAGAGTGAACGAGCTGGGCGTGGTGTGCGCGGAGATGACGGCGTGGTGCAGCAGCCTGGCGGCGGAGTGGCTGGGCGCGCTGGTGGTGTAGTCTGTAACACGAGCCGCATGTGTGTGTGTGTCAGAGTGAACGAGCTGGGCGTGGTGTGCGCGGAGATGACGGCGTGGTGCAGCAGCCTGGCGGCGGAGTGGCTGGGCGCGCTGGTGGTGTAGTCTGTAACACGAGCCGCATGTGTGTGTGTGTCAGAGTGAACGAGCTGGGCGTGGTGTGCGCGGAGATGACGGCGTGGTGCAGCAGCCTGGCGGCGGAGTGGCTGGGCGCGCTGGTGGTGTAGTCTGTAACACGAGCCGCATGTGTGTGTGTGTGTCAGAGTGAACGAGCTGGGCGTGGTGTGCGCGGAGATGACGGCGTGGTGCAGCAGCCTGGCGGCGGAGTGGCTGGGCGCGCTGGTGGTGTAGTCTGTAACACGAGCCGCATGTGTGTGTGTGTCAGAGTGAACGAGCTGGGCGTGGTGTGCGCGGAGATGACGGCGTGGTGCAGCAGCCTGGCGGCGGAGTGGCTGGGCGCGCTGGTGGTGTAGTCTGTAACACGAGCCGCATGTGTGTGTGTGTGTCAGAGTGAACGAGCTGGGCGTGGTGTGCGCGGAGATGACGGCGTGGTGCAGCAGCCTGGCGGCGGAGTGGCTGGGCGCGCTGGTGGTGTAGTCTGTAACACGAGCCGCATGTGTGTGTGTGTCAGAGTGAACGAGCTGGGCGTGGTGTGCGCGGAGATGACGGCGTGGTGCAGCAGCCTGGCGGCGGAGTGGCTGGGCGCGCTGGTGGTGTAGTCTGTAACACGAGCCGCATGTGTGTGTGTGTGTCAGAGTGAACGAGCTGGGCGTGGTGTGCGCGGAGATGACGGCGTGGTGCAGCAGCCTGGCGGCGGAGTGGCTGGGCGCGCTGGTGGTGTAGTCTGTAACACGAGCCGCATGTGTGTGTGTGTGTCAGAGTGAACGAGCTGGGCGTGGTGTGCGCGGAGATGACGGCGTGGTGCAGCAGCCTGGCGGCGGAGTGGCTGGGCGCGCTGGTGGTGTAGTCTGTAACACGAGCCGCATGTGTGTGTGTGTCAGAGTGAACGAGCTGGGCGTGGTGTGCGCGGAGATGACGGCGTGGTGCAGCAGCCTGGCGGCGGAGTGGCTGGGCGCGCTGGTGGTGTAGTCTGTAACACGAGCCGCATGTGTGTGTGTGTGTCAGAGTGAACGAGCTGGGCGTGGTGTGCGCGGAGATGACGGCGTGGTGCAGCAGCCTGGCGGCGGAGTGGCTGGGCGCGCTGGTGGTGTAGTCTGTAACACGAGCCGCATGTGTGTGTGTGTCAGAGTGAACGAGCTGGGCGTGGTGTGCGCGGAGATGACGGCGTGGTGCAGCAGCCTGGCGGCGGAGTGGCTGGGCGCGCTGGTGGTGTAGTCTGTAACACGAGCCGCATGTGTGTGTGTGTGTCAGAGTGAACGAGCTGGGCGTGGTGTGCGCGGAGATGACGGCGTGGTGCAGCAGCCTGGCGGCGGAGTGGCTGGGCGCGCTGGTGGTGTAGTCTGTAACACGAGCCGCATGTGTGTGTGTGTCAGAGTGAACGAGCTGGGCGTGGTGTGCGCGGAGATGACGGCGTGGTGCAGCAGCCTGGCGGCGGAGTGGCTGGGCGCGCTGGTGGTGTAGTCTGTAACACGAGCCGCATGTGTGTGTGTGTGTCAGAGTGAACGAGCTGGGCGTGGTGTGCGCGGAGATGACGGCGTGGTGCAGCAGCCTGGCGGCGGAGTGGCTGGGCGCGCTGGTGGTGTAGTCTGTAACACGAGCCGCATGTGTGTGTGTGTCAGAGTGAACGAGCTGGGCGTGGTGTGCGCGGAGATGACGGCGTGGTGCAGCAGCCTGGCGGCGGAGTGGCTGGGCGCGCTGGTGGTGTAGTCTGTAACACGAGCCGCATGTGTGTGTGTGTGTCAGAGTGAACGAGCTGGGCGTGGTGTGCGCGGAGATGACGGCGTGGTGCAGCAGCCTGGCGGCGGAGTGGCTGGGCGCGCTGGTGGTGTAGTCTGTAACACGAGCCGCATGTGTGTGTGTGTCAGAGTGAACGAGCTGGGCGTGGTGTGCGCGGAGATGACGGCGTGGTGCAGCAGCCTGGCGGCGGAGTGGCTGGGCGCGCTGGTGGTGTAGTCTGTAACACGAGCCGCATGTGTGTGTGTGTCAGAGTGAACGAGCTGGGCGTGGTGTGCGCGGAGATGACGGCGTGGTGCAGCAGCCTGGCGGCGGAGTGGCTGGGCGCGCTGGTGGTGTAGTCTGTAACACGAGCCGCATGTGTGTGTGTGTGTCAGAGTGAACGAGCTGGGCGTGGTGTGCGCGGAGATGACGGCGTGGTGCAGCAGCCTGGCGGCGGAGTGGCTGGGCGCGCTGGTGGTGTAGTCTGTAACACGAGCCGCATGTGTGTGTGTGTCAGAGTGAACGAGCTGGGCGTGGTGTGCGCGGAGATGACGGCGTGGTGCAGCAGCCTGGCGGCGGAGTGGCTGGGCGCGCTGGTGGTGTAGTCTGTAACACGAGCCGCATGTGTGTGTGTGTGTGTCAGAGTGAACGAGCTGGGCGTGGTGTGCGCGGAGATGACGGCGTGGTGCAGCAGCCTGGCGGCGGAGTGGCTGGGCGCGCTGGTGGTGTAGTCTGTAACACGAGCCGCATGTGTGTGTGTGTCAGAGTGAACGAGCTGGGCGTGGTGTGCGCGGAGATGACGGCGTGGTGCAGCAGCCTGGCGGCGGAGTGGCTGGGCGCGCTGGTGGCGCTGTGCGGCGCGCAGCACTACCCGCCGCCGCCGCCGCCGCCGCCGCCGGCAGCGCCGGCAGTGCTGGCAGCACCGCTCTACCCCGACCTGCTAAAACACCGTGACCTGCTCGACGCCACTGCGCACGATGCGCTTGCCGTCTTCACCTGCATTTTAGTTGGTAATTACATCATTTTAGTGACTATGTCTTTTCTATTTGCATGTAGACTTGAATGACATAACATTAGAATTTTGACATTTTTGACTAATCAAAAATATTATATACTATGTTACGGTCGGCAAAAATATTTGTACATCATGTGCTACAAGTTCCGTAGCGATCTTCGATCAAAAATAGCTAGATTCAGCGTTGCCTACAAACTGAGCGTGATAAAAAGCTTAAGATTAATAAATAATAATAAATAAATATCGCAGGGCAACTTTAAGGTTAACTGGTAGAAAATGCCTTCAGACGTTAAGTACACTTTTGTACATTTTGTGTAATAAATATTTTAAAATTTTGTAAATGGCAAAATTTTTATAATTAAAAAGCTGTATGTTACAAAACTTATTCGATTTTTAGCAGTTTTAAGTACATTAAAAAAATGTGAAATATTAAACATCGACTAGTTAAAAAAATTAAGTCAAATCTTCAATTGCTACCTTTCATATAGCACCCTCCCTTACTACTTATTCAGGCCGTAAAATTGTTGTTCTTATTTTAAATTTCACGCACCACTGACTTAAATATAACAATGCTATGTTTACCCAATCAGGGACGAGCATTGATCATACCGCCAATCATTATTACTTGATGGTAATAAAAAAGAAACTAGCTGTTTAAAGAAAACAAACGTCGTGAGGCCGTTTAGGAAAGACATTTTGTTTGAAGTTACAAGTCTAGAGGTATTACTATGTCATGGTTATCATATTTCAACACAGCGTTCAGTACGACTAACCAAAGATATTCAGCCAAAAAGAACGTGATTCAAAGGACAAAAACTTTTTGATTTTTACGAATGAAATGATTTTGTTTAATAACGCTTTACACTTTTTTGCATAAAATAATCCACTTTTAATGTCAGAGTAAGACCTTCTTACTTTGTGAATGTGCATCAAAGCATGTGAGTGTTACGTCGTTTACATACTTACTTATCAGCTGATAGAACTACTGATGTGGCTTCTGCAAGAACATGCTAATAGCCATAACGGTTGTTATTTACTAATGGCTGTTAAAAGGGAATATTAAGGGCGAGAGAACTAAAAAATAGCCAAGCAATAATAATAAACAAACCCGCTGAGTTTCTTTCGCCGGATCTTCTCAGTATGTGGCCGCGTTTCCGATCTGATAGTAGTTTAAAAAAATGTTGACGCGTCAAAATAACTTGTAAAAAGTTTTATTGAATAAAGTACTTCTGATTTCTGATTTCTAGATATTTATAAAATCTAGTGCTTTGTCCCCGTGCAGTTTTCCTTACCTACGGGGTATCGTAGACTAACTAGGGATAACTTAGATTGGACCGAGAATACTTGTTATTATATTAGCTGTTTCTGACGAGGGCGGCGGGGATTGTCCAATTTATTTATTTATTTATTTTATTTATTTTACATAAACAAAAAAATCCACAGCTTAATTTACAGAAAATACTTACAATACTATATATACATTAAACATTTGCCAATTATATAACTTATAACATTAGCCAGTTTCAAATATTCTTGTAAACATTTTGCTGAAGTTTATTTTCAAAAGTTTAAGACGTGTTCTCAGTCACTAAAATAATATATTGACTATGTTCATCAAATAATAAACTTTTGTTTTTTAAATAGGTAATAGTAATTCGAAAAATAAATGAAAATATCGTAACCACTAGATAACAGAGGTTTTGCCACGGCCCCCCTAGTACTACAACCGTCGCCTTACCTATTCCTGCCACAATAGCGTCAATGCTATTTGACTATAGTATTCCGTTTTAGAGGTTGAAGAAGCCTGTGAACTAGACATGTTGCATATCATTAACATCTTTAGTGTCTATAGACGATGTTTGTCTTTTGCCATCAGGGGAGCCATCTGCTTGTTGCTGCTACTTTTGATATAAAAAAATTGTACAGTATCAATTAGGCGAGGTTAAAAATATGAATTAGATGAAATTAATTACGTATACATTATATACCAATATGGAGTACCTACGTTGTATTGGCAGCGCGGCACTGCTTCTCGCTGGAGGACTTCGTCCGGCACGCGGCGCTGCCGTCGCTGCTGAAGGCGTGCGGCATCGGCGGGCCGCTGCCGGCCAGCGCGCCGTCGCCCGAGATCGGCGCGCGCCTCACCTGCCACCTGCTGCTGCGTCTCTTTAAGACCGTCGACACGCCGCAGCCAGGTACTCGCATACACATATATTCATAACTTCTTACTTGTAAAGCTTTAAACCTGCTATTGTATTTTTCCTCAATTGCTGCTTACTGAATCTCCATTAGTAATCAGGGTAAAAATACTCTTGTGCTAATTCTTTGATAGTATTTTCAAGAATTTTGTATATATATATATTTAAATCATATATATATATATATATATATATATATATATATATATATATATATATATATATATATACATATATATATATATATATATATATATATATCTCAAAAAGTACTGCATGGATTTATTTCAAATTTTGCATGGTAGAGTTCTGCATTGTCTCGCCCGGGTCGGGTACCACCGCCTTACCTATTCCTGCCGCAATAGCGTCAGTGCTTGTCGCTGTCGTGTTCCGGTTTGGAGGGTAAGGTAGCCGGTAAACTTATGCATGTGGCATTAGACCTCGCCACAAGATAGCAACGCACCATTAACATCTTTGGTGTCTATAGGCGATGGTTGACTCTTTCCATCAGGAAACCCATCTGCTTGTTTGCTATCTTATGATATTAAAAAAAAGGTCGAGTCAACATATAGGCTACATATTATCACGCTATCACCTAAGGGGGAGGAGCTGTGCGCAGTAAACGAAGTCCGCGCGGACGAAGTCGTGGGCAACAGCTAGTTATTATTATAAATACATAATATGTCCTACTACTCATATAAAATACAAGTGCATTTATAATAATAATTCACTTAATTTGAATTTACAAAAACACTTATTCTGTTTATCATTAACAGGTTCACATAGAGTTACTTGTTAACCTAGTTATCAAATGACCGGACCACGCAATCATTGTGATTTGGTGTTGATTTCCGCAAGGGTAAACATTTATGTGACAGCAAAGATGTTTCCATTCATGAGATTTGGATGTTTATTAAATGTATTCCAGTATTTATACATCTATTTCTATGTATTAATATCGTCGATTAATGTCCATATCACAAGCAAATAATTTGCTTATGTTTAGTTTAGATCAATTAATGTAATTCCAACATCCAACGTCATTTATTATTTTTAACCGATGAAAAAACGGAGGTTACCAGTTTCACATGTATGTATGTAATATTGTTGGAATGGGATAATATTTGAGTATGAGATATATTTAGACGTCTAAGCACGTGTATTAAATTTCATAAATGTATGTATATTTGCCCTGCGAGCTGTATTGTGGTTATGTTGAGGTGCGTGTGTGTGCGTGTGGCAGGGCTGTACAGCGTGTCGCTGTCGCCGGGGCCGGCGCCGGGCGCGGGCGCGGGCGTGCGGCTGTCCTGCGACCGCCACCTGCTGGCCGCCACGCACAAGAACATCGGCGTCGGGCCCGTGCTCGCCACGCTCAAGGCGATACTCAGTAAGTTACATTCTTACTACTTACAACACATCTCTATTCTTTTTACAAACTTTATATCATTGTTACTTAAATTCTTGTCAGTTCTGAATAATATTTTTTTATATCATTTGATTGTAAACGGTAAAAAGTCTCGATGGCAATGACATGTATAGCCAAGAGTTTGCATTTGACGAATTCTCGGCAGAATAGGAGATAGTATATTTTTAAAGAGGAGCCTGAAAGAATAGAATATCGGTGACCAACACGGGGTAAACATTCTATAGTACATCAACTGCCATAGCGCTTAACAATTATACACCTTATATGATACAACAGCGTGATGGGTTAACTTGACGGTTTGAAATTTTTACATCTTATTACTATTAGAAAAATATCTATCAGAGGAAAAATCTAAATAAAGTTATCGTTAAGAATTTAAAATACGATTAACTTGAATTCATAAAAATACGATTTTAGAAAAAAACTTGTTCGCATTATGAGATTTAGGCAGTTAATTAACCGCCATTTCCTGAAATAAAAAGATAAATTTTGGTCGCACAGCACGTAGCATTGGAGTTCTTAATAAATGTTACCGCCTCATTGGTCGAGTGGTTTGCGAACCTAATTACGAATCGATGGGGCTTGGGTTCGATTCACAAAAAGGACAAACATTTCTGTGATGAGCATAGATGTTTGTATTTCTTATATATATACATACATACAGTACACGCACATAGAATAAGATTGACACATAATATACTGGTTTAATCACGGATTAAATGGATACGCCTTTCAAGGCAAGTTTCTAGTTTAAGAGAAATACAAAGTTATACTACTTCCCAACGAAATGAAATTACTCCAAGAGTAACTCATTCGGTACAATAAAATAATATAACATGGGTTATTTCTATTTTTTCACAATATATTTGCAAACGTATGACACGTTTGACAGTAATATGGGCGTTTGCTCATATGTGCTGCGACACGTTCCCTTCCCAGTGCCGTGTCTATTAGTATTCATGTGGTCTGTAGGTGTAACCGAAAAGTTGCTTTCTTATATCATAGAAAAGGAAGTGAATGAAAATATATGTATATGATGATGAAAATATGTAACTATCACCCATAGACTCTAAAGATACGTAGGTCACACTATAAGTTTTATATATATATATATATATATATATATATATATATATATATATATATATATAATGTCATTGACTAACACCCATAACACAAGCAAATAATTTGGGGTTAGATCGATTTGTACAATTGGTCCAGCGATATTATTATATTAATTTTTCGAAAATATTGCTGTTGTTTACATAGCCCAAAATGTTTATAAAATAAATTTGCAAACTAACTAGCGGGTTTATGTCATCAAAAGAATATCAGATGAGTATGTTGAATTCTGCGGGGAATTGATTTAAAAATAAATAACATCACGGTCTTACGTACGTTAATTGAATAACACGTTCATAGATTTTCCAAGTCATTACAAATAACTCATTTGTTGCTTGGCAAAATAGGTCGCTATCACCATCGCTGCATATTGTACCTACATTATAACAACGATCGCCTATTTCTTGCGGCAACCGACCCCAACTTTTCTTTCTAATCCAAGACACAAATGGACCTTATACAAAAAGCCATGTGCCAAGTACCACGCCTTCAGAAATCGAACTATGGTTTTTGTACTCCATAGTTCGTTTTTAACTTACCGCTACGTATGTAGATAAGGAAGTTACTGATTTTGTCCCGATTGTTCATAATCGAGTTTACACCAGATCTCCACGTTTTGTGGTCCTAGGAAACTTTACTGACTATTTTCATGATGGACGTCATCGTGTGTCTATATGCATGTGTATATGTAAACATATCATAAGTTTTAAATGGCTAGACCGATCGAAACGTGGTTGGTGGCATTCGATTGGTGGCGCTCAACTTAGACTTTCTGAAAATTTGAACCAAGTCGGCTCAGGAGATTATGAAATTTTTAAAAAATAAAAAAAAATTAGCAAAACGGTTTTTTTAAATATAACTTCCAGATCAATGTAGCGATTGAGTACAAAAACGAATTAGCTCTATTCCTCAAAAAGCTACACCTAATGCATAAATTGCATTAAAATCGTTTGGGAGTGATCGTTGACGAAAAAGTTTGAAAAAAATGTTGACATAACTTTGAAATTTTTTAACCAATATTTTTTTATTAGTACTAAAAAACTACGTCGAATGCTGTTTCATAATCAAAATCGAATCTAATTTTCAAAAGTTACAGCTTTTCAAATATTAAAATCACGTTGTTTTTAGCAAACTTACTTAATATTTTTGAAATAACTTTCAGGCTAATACAACGATTGACTTAAAAATCTAATCAGGTTTTCATCTGTAAAAACTCAAATATCGTCAATTGGATTAAAATTTATCAATTTGTTTGCGATTTATCAATGACGAAATTTTTCAAAAAAATATTTTTTGACATAATTTAGTAATTTTTCAAACTATCGATTATTTAGCTAAAGCAACATTTTAGATTATAGAGTTGAATGCCATTCGAAAGATCAAAATCGATCATCATTTTCAAAACATACATCTTTTAAAAAATCAATTCACTGCTATTTTTTAACAAAATAGATGTTTTAGCTGAAAAAATCTATGCTTATAGTTTTTACTCTTTTGAGCTTAAAATAATTTAATTTAATGGGAAGTTTCAGGGATGGCCTGCAGGATCAACCATTTACAGTTTTTTTTTTGTAATGAGATACTTGAACTTAAAGTATCTTTATAATCTTGAATCTGTCTGCTATAAAGAGTGAAAGTAAATAAAAATTATTAATATCATTAATTGTTTGGCCCATGCAATTGTTTACTTTTCAGGAAAATAGTTTTCCTTAAAATATATTTGTTTGTTTCACAGTGGTAGGAGATTCGACTGCTCGCGACGGAGGTAAACCAAGTGGAAAAAAATCGAGTGAACTTTCTCATATACTCGGGACCAGCGATTCTGTCCCAAACGATTCACAGCTTGATTTAATATCGTAAGTATTAAGTTTAAACGTGTTTTAGTTTTATATACGTTCTACGACATTTTTTTTCACAAATGACATTAATATTAATATCAAAACAAAAACGCAACTTGTTAATTAGGCAAATGAAAGCACTTTACAAAATTCAAAACACTTTGACAATCTCCGGCTACTAGACCCGAAATATAAAAATGTATAAGAAACCAAACAAGCAGAAACAACTATATTGGCCCGGCTCCTTTCGTAAAAATATCTGCCTTCATACCATGCAATTCCTAAAAGGCGAACAATAGCCAAGCCCGTCACATTCATTGCTCATTACTAGATGATAGAATTCAGCACATGAATAGATTTGGGACTACTGCCTTTACTTTTTCTGTGGAAATGCCTGCCTAAAGCAGACAAGGTCTGTTTTGGAACCCTGTCGGTAAAATCTTATGTTTTACCGACAGGGACATTACTCGGTGTCATATAAGTAATATACTGTGTGAATTACGAAACAGTACAAATGTTGTAAATTTAAAATAATCAGTTATATGTTAGTAACTCGTATTTGGATATGTAGGTGATGATTATAAATTTCCATCTTTCATTTCATCTACTTTACTACTGTTGTAAATTTAAAATAATCAGTTATAACATGGTAGTAAATTGTATTTGTATATGTAGGTAATGATTATGATTTCCATCATTGATGTCGTCTACTTTACTACTGAAGTTATCAAAAATACCTCTCCTGATTGTAACAGATATTCATTGCTTGTAGTTGTGAAATGTATTTATCATGGTTGCTATCTGCTTCGGAAGAAAAACTTGCGCATATAGCATTATAGCAGAGGAGACAGTGGGAGATCGTCCTTCACCAATCTGATAACCAGATGAGACGTATATTTTATCAAATATTATTTATAAACAAATATGCCTATAATTACTTGCCTATCAAAAAGTGCTCATGGCTATTTTTAATTAAATTAACTTTAATCGTTTTTTTTCATCACTTTCATACTTTTGATAACCAAATGAAATTTATTTCACTGATAATTTTTAACACACAGAATATGCTTAGGTAGGCTTGCCTACTCATTTCTGTGCATGGCTACCTGTCAAGCAGGTGTGAACAGGTAAGTCAATATAGGTGACTCCATCGATCTGCTAACTTATCGAAAGTTATATCAAATTTTAGATTATTTTATTACAAAATCAGTCACATATACTTGCCTGCAAAAAATCGTACTCAAAATACTGTTGCCAAGCCAAAAACTTGCCATGAGCACTTTTGGATAGGCAAGTAATTATAGGCATATTTGTTTATAAATAATATTTGATAAAATATACGTCTCATCTGGTTATCAGATCGGTGAAGGACGATCTTCACCGGCTTTAAGACCATTACACTCCTGATACACGGATAGCAGCGCACCATTAACATCCTTGGAGTCTAAAGGCAATATTATTCTCAAAACATTTACTGATTTGCTTCAAGCTATAAAAAGAACGTTTATAGTCTTTTTTTTTACATTGAAAGTTCATTTAAATTACTTACGAATTAGGAAATTATTTATATTTATATAAATATGTATGAGTTGCACATCGCACAGCACATTGAGTATTTTAACTCAAATTTTCGATTTATCTATTTATGATTAGGTGAATTTACAATTTGAGCATATAGCCCAAATTGTAAATTCACCTAATCGTAATACCGTTCGTATCATGACACTGCGTTCGAAATTAAATAAATTCACCTAATCGTAATACCGTTCGTATCCAGGACACTGCGTTCGAAATTTGTCACAAAACCGTCATGTCTATATAATCGAAACTAAGTTGATAAATATAAGATATTATATTTTCCTTATAAATTGTAACAAATCAAGATTTTTATGACAATTGGATTTTGAAGAGCAAGGGTCCGTTAGTGGCAGAACTTTGTTATTTAATAAAAGCTAAAAAGCTTTTTTCAGAGGACGCGCCGAGAAACTTACTGATATAAAATACTTTTTATTTAAAAATAATGGAGGTCTGAAACTCACGAGCGTTTTAGAATTTTACTACTTGAAAATTTCACTTCAATAAAAAAAGGTGGATTAAAAATAATTGTATTTACTTTAATATTAGCCAAAAAATCAACAATATAAAAACGCACATGTTTCCACAATTCTTACCGTTACACAATGGCCCCGGTTCTGCTTGGTTGTTGCGAAGTAAATTTCAAGTGAAAACTATCTTACTTACCAGGAAATTAAAAAACTGACTTATTTAGTTTTCTAAAATTAGTATTCTCGTTACATTTGTAAAGGCAGGCAGGTCGCAAGCCTAAATATTCTATTCATTAAAATATTTAAAAATAAAATTTCAATTTACGACGTAGTCTATAATTTTCCAGGATATTTACCATCTCTTTTTTTAATTTCGTTGGTAGAAGGATAGCAATAATAATTAAGATGAGCAAAATCGACGCCATTGTCGAGTCTAATCTCTGCCCTAATAAATACCATATTTCTGCCTGCCGGCTTGCTTTCAAAAAGAATTTACTACATTCCATACAAAGTTTCGAAATACATAGATGCAATCCCTGCAAGACGGCATTTTTTTTAAATTGGAAGTAATTATTATCTTTTATCCTTAGGATGGTAGATACAGAGAATGGGGGACATAGAACTCCTAGGTTTGTTATTTTGATTTTATGAGTTATGCGCACATTCACCTACTTTCATAGAATCGCAAAATATGTGATCGTATGCCATCTCACTTACCCGTGTCCGTTCCTTTAAACCACTAATTTTCTATCTGGGTTTTCTGTTACAATATCTTATTACAGTAATTTTATCACAACGCAAATCTAACTAAAATCCCATGTTTATAATCCTACACAAAAATAGATTAGTGTTAAAATAATGCAGTAAAAAATTAAAATGTGTTTCCCCTATGTGTATTCCACGTTTGTTTTATGTTTTCAATATGTGCTATTTCTATCGCTATTCTTATTTTACTTCATTGTACAATATACTTCATGCTGTTTACGAATAAGCTTTTGTCTGTTTGGCCTCTAGAATACTTGCTGCATGTAAAATCGTTAATAGTCGTTTAAAAATCGGGTAAAATTTTGTCTATTAAGTATGGACATTACAGAACATCTGCTATAAATAACATAAATTAAATATATATGATTTGTTTTTCGAATGGGTTATACAAAGATGATAAAGTACGTGATGATACATACATACAAAGATGAATGACTAGTTAAATATATTTGCAATATTCAAAACATTAGAATAAGAACTATAACCTTTTACGATTCATAATCATTATTGTTTTTGCTTTAAATTGTTTAAAAAATCCTCACACTTTTTTAGATGTAATTCACTCACCTTTCAGCTGTATGTTAAAAGACCTAAATTCTATTCATCATTGTTACGTTAATTTAATTTAAAACACGGTATCCGTTATGAACTTATCAGTTTCGAATTTTAATGTAACAACACTTAATATTCTTGTTGTTACAGTAGAATATTAAATAATTTTTGTGACATTGCACTAATTTCTAAAATGTTTTTATTATTTATATGTTCTAAACGAGAAAACGGTAATACTAATTATCATTGGTTACATTTAAGGCTTTGTAAATAAAGTTAATATGAACATAACTTTCAAAAAGTTAGCTTTAATTAGTTTTTTAATGTATTTTAAAACATACGTTTATTTAAGCGAGATAAAGTATCGAACTTCGTTCAAGTGTGTTCTGTATCTTATTTATCTTCGATTATACGTTTTCCTATGAGCTTCAGACTTAAGTTTATTCATTCTATTTGTTCATTCACTGTGTGTTATTTCATTCATTACTTCCTTGGGGATATAATCATTTGTGAATAACTTTATTTCATATATGTTTATGATCCCTAACAGCTTTACGCTCTTCATTGATTCCATATATTAAAAAAAATGTGAACGTTAAATGCATATGGTGTTAAATTGTAATGTTTTTTACTTAATTATAAATGAACTCATCTTATAATCCAAGAGCTCAGATTGTGTTTTTAATTCAACGTTTGATTTAACCCGAATTCTGTACAGTTGTTATTTGAGTAACTATATAATTAATAAAGTATTGAAAATATAATTTAAATACCTTTAAAAATGCTTCTCAACGTTTTTCTTAATATTGTAATATCTATGAATTGTAATGTTATATATGGATTGATAAAACCCGCTTCGCATTTTATATGTTTAATAGATTCAATTATCGCACAAAAACATTTTGGCGTCAATAAAATCGTATGTTAATTGTCATTTTTAGTCTTAATTAAAAAACAAACAGTTTATTTACGTTAAATTTATGAACTTATTTTTATTATTTACGTTATTTCCAATAAATATTTTGTCCAAAAAAAACTTTTTGGTCAATGTTTAAAATGTTGTTTTCATACGAAATTTTAAGTATTTTATTAAATACATTATCTTAATTACAATTTTTAGACACGATTACTTTAAATTTATAAGAAGCTCCTGCGTGATGTGAGAGTGGTAAATAAAGGGCTTATCATTTTATCAATTCACTCAATCTGCAAAGATTTATATGTAGTAGACCTATACATTTGATAATAACAACATGGGCTCTCGGAATATTGCATTATTTTTTGCGATACAAATTTTAATTGTAAATTCGTATCTATAGGGGTAGCGGTGGTATAGGATCAACTTTACTAGACTCGTCGCAATCTCTGTCTTCCCTGGCGAGACGAGTTCTCGCTGAAATATGTTCGGAGGAGTGGGTCCTGCAAAAATGTTTGCAAAATCCGGATGAACTATTTCATCCGGATATGCTACTGGACTCTATGCTCACGCCGAGGCAAGCACATCGGTAAGGACTAGTTAAATATTTTTTTGCCTTTTTAATAATTCTTTCTAAAGCTGAAAAATATCCGTTCAAATTTTAATATGGATAAAGTTAGAATTTTCTTTTTTTCCGGCTTTAGTTGCCAAAATTTTATATATATTTATTTGTAATATTAGTGATTGCTGGTAACTGATATAGATAATAATTTTTGCCTTCAATTAATTGTGATAATTTATTCGAAAGTTAAAAACCCAGTCATAGCTAGAAGGAAACATTGAATAGTGTTACCAAAATATTATTTTTTGTAGACTACTGCACATGATATGCTATCCAGACTCTGCGAGCCACACACATCCTGATTTGGATCAAAAAACCATAATTACACGTTTGTTGGAGGTAATTATTTTGTTCTGTCTGTAAACATCAATTTGCACTGTTATAGTGATTTGTGTTATAATACGTACTATTCTTCTTTTTTCATTGTTTTAAGCGAGTGGGCCACTTGATGAAAATCATAAACCAATAAACATTTGTAACCTAAAGAGTTAGTTTTTTAAATAACCGACGCGATATTTGCATGTAAACGTTTTGTTTTAATCTTCCTCTCTTAAAAATCCGATGATCAAAGTAATTTAAAAGCCGTATAAAATAAATTGTTCTAAGGTTAGACTGTTCGTATAAATGGACAAGTAATCGTCAAGATGGTAAAAAAATGGTGTCACGCTTTTGTCTCCGAAGAAGCAGGTAGGAGATATAACGCATCCACGATTAGACAAAGGTAACAAATCCCATCGTACAAGCGGCCAAACTATCAGCAAATCGAGCACGCACCAGTCTCGGACAAGTTATTTTTTCCAGAAAGAAAGGAATCACCTGATCCAGTATTCGACCTACCTCGTGTGTCTTAAGCTAAAACTGGTACTGCTAAATCACTAAAACGGCAAGATGGTGTGAATGGAATTTGTCATTACGGTAGTAGTACGATGGTTGACGAGTACGCCAGCATTAATTTAAAAAACTAATCGTAACATTCATAATAATTAAATACTCTACATACAGTAGAAAACACAAACGTCCAACGTCTCTATTAAAACTAAGGGGTTCTAGCCAAGGATTTATAACGTTATAATATTGATATGTTTGCGTCGTCGTGATTGGTTATGGTAGGTATATGATATATGACGTTGTCTCCTAGCGCTAGTTGGCGAACCAATCACGAAACAGCATGAAACGCGACGAAACAACAAACATATCGATATCATAACGTTTTAAATCCTTAATTCTAGCCCAGGCTATGGTAAAGGTAGGACTGTCGATAAGGTTTTGTGCTCAATTCTATAAAATTGGAATGTGTATAAGTGTAATTAGTATTTGTGGTGACTAGATGAAGATGAGATGAAGCACAAGCATCTAGTCAGACTTAAAATGCCGTCTAGAACGATTCAGCTTTAACAATTTTTTTAAACTAGCTTAGCTTACTCTTCAAAAGGTGACGAAATTGAAATTCGTTTGCTGTTTAGACACCTGAAACGTAAATGGTTTCAGAGATGTTGTAGGAGATAGATAAAGGGACATCCATAAATTACGTCACATAAATTTCATGATTTTTTAACCTTCCCCGTCCTTGTCACAGCTGGTCACATTTCACTGTGATTCGCCTAGAACAACCTAGGTGGACAAGATTATTTTTTTAATAAAATGACTTCATTTGAGCATATTCAGACATATCATGTACATTTTAGAGGACCTTTGGTATTTGGGGTTGTGATGCATAAAAAAAAAAACAAAAAAATCAATGTAAAAAATAATATATTGAGAATAAATGCAAATTGTATATAGGACCTTTGGTATTTGGGGTTGTGATGCATAAAAAAAAAACAAAAAAATCAATCTAAAAAATAATATATTGAGAATAAATGCAAATTGTATATTTCCTTACACATTAAAAACTATACTTAGCTTAAAACTAATATCATACCCTTTTATGCTACTTTTATATTAATACTGTACAACAAAATAATCATAATTATAGAAAAGTTACTTAAAAATAAATTAAGAACTTCTTAGAATTATTCCCTATCACTATCATTATCCGAAGAATCCGATTCTATATAATCATTATCATTACGCGGAACATTTACCGATGGTCGGGTGATGGGCACTGAAGGCGGGATTATTAATTTCTCAGGTTTTTTCTTGGGCACATCTCTAAATGCGTTAATTAAAGGTCGGATGTTGCTAAAAGCATGTGTAATAAGTCTCTATTTGTGGCAATGCGAGACATCTTGCGCGTATTGTGCAAACGAAATCGACATAGGTCTTTGTTACGCGCTTCTTGGGCTTCTTCGGAAAACTGTCCTATCGGAAGAAGCGCTGTCTTTATAACCTGTGTACTGTGCACAAGTATCTAATGCACAGTAGCAGGCATGAAATACCACGAATACAGACTTAAATACAGCTTGCGCGTTTCATAACAAACTTTTTCAAATTTCTCTAAATTTATGTCATAGCCAGAGGCAAGGGTTCTCAATATAATATCAAATTTTTTAATAAGTTCAACATTCAACCCTGTATTCTCTGCACTAACATCTGCATTGGCAAAAAATTTACGCGCCGTGTTTCCATCGTTTGTGTTTTCATATCCTGGCTTTGGTTTGTCCACTATTAACCCTTCTTTCTTAACAATTTGATTTTGTCTGAGCGCTGTTTCACACTCTGCTTGTCGTCTGCACTTCGAGCCTGCCATTTTTTATATCAAGGCGATAGCTTATGTGTAACAAGCACTCAAAACAACGGATCCAACCATGCAAAGTGTACAAACCAAAACCAAAATCGTGTTGCTACTAACTATGCTGAAAGTATCCTTATGTCATTATTCATCATTTTTGGTGTTGCTTTACAAATATAACACGTTTGAGAGGAACGTGTATTTGTTAACGCATTACAAATCTTACCACCTACCATACTAAAAATGAAATTATGTTTAACAGAAATTTGAGTATCGCCACCTGAAAACAGTGTTGGAAGTAGTTGCGCAACTTCTTCCAACACTTTATCAGTTTCAGCCACAGTAGCTCAGTGGTTTGTTTGGAAAAAATGAATTTTATAGGACGACAGTACATCGTTGAGGAGGGGCGGGGGTTTTGCCAAATTCTATCATCATCATCTAAAATCATAAAAAAAGTATCTTCACGCCCGTATCCCCGAAAGGGTAGGCAGAGGTACAACAAGTGCACCCACGATTAGCCGAAGATACTTGTTCCCACAAATGTGATAGGTGGCAAGCCTATCGCCAACCGGGCACTTTCCAATCCCAGGCAATGTTGTTTTTATCAGAAAACTGAAAAAACACATCTTTAAAAAAATTGCCCGACCCAGGAATCGAACCCGGGACCTCATGTGGTTAACTCCGACACCGGACTAATACACCACAGAGGCGATCTAAAATCATCGTTATCATATAAGCGTAATGGGACGAAACAAAGACAAACAAAAACTCATCTGTGGCCTCATGATCTTCAAATTTCTGTTTGTAGGTACTGTGGCCGGAATTGCCGTCACAGCCCCACTTACTTATTAAAGTGAATGATGACTTTTGTGGGAAAACACTTCTTATTACTTCTTCTTGTGAATTTACTAATCTTTCGGTAGTTTTGTCTATAATTGCCTGAAGCTTAATTTCTGCGCGTGTTTCCGTTACAGAAATGTGCTCCGTAGGAGGATAACAGGATAGGAAACACTTACGTAGACTGTGATACGATGGCAACACTTGATGTCCCGCCTTCATTTCCCACCTCCTCGTAGCTTTGTACGTGTGACTCGTACACTTAGAGTCCATATAATAGACACAAGCTTCAAGAGTGGTGAGAAGTCTCCCATTAGGGCAGGAGACATTTTGCTCAGTACTAGTGCCATCACTCGCGCGTTTTATAGCTTTAGCAACTCCTCTTGCTTTCCGATCTACTGGCTACTTCTGCAGCAATCACCAACTGTTCCGCACTCCACTCGCAAACGATGCTGTCCATACGTCGTTTCTTGGTTTTGTACGATAACTCCTCAAAGCTCTTTTGAGGTCTTCCCGGTCGTTTTGTAGACTCAGTTGAAGTGAAGGCAACTGGAGGGTTAACAGACACCTTGAAATGAGAGTCCGTGCCTTCTAGCCATGTTTTATGCATCGATAAAAATCTTTCCCTGATACGACTTGCGCTACTCCATTTTTGTGCTATTTAGGTGCTATAAGCAGCGATGTTCTTGTTAATTTCGCGCAGTGATTCTTCTTTTATGGTTGAAAGGTCAAACTTAACTGAAAGGAAATCAAAAAGCCACGAATTTCTGTTTTCTTTTTCGTGTTTGATCCACTCTTCGAAAAATTTAATTCTCGAAACACTAAGTACGTGTTCTGAAAAAAAAACAAATAAAAATTTGTAGCAAAAAAAGGGCATAGAAAGTTAAAACTTAGTTTAGAGTTACGTCTACGTTATATATAAAATCTACCCTGGACACATATGGAGACAAAAAGATGCAGTCTCTCAAACATTAGAAAAGATGAAAAAAATCGGTTCTTTCAAGACTATATTAGACGGTAAAATTTTACTAGTTGTAGCTACTTAAAACTAATATTCATATGTAAATGTAATGTTCTTACCTTTAGTCATAGTATCCATAGCACAAAAAACTGGTGTGTTCACTGAGTAACTCATGAGATGGTGTCCAATGTGTAGCAAAATTGCAACTAACGATTAAAAAATAAGTATGATTCCTTATCACTTACCCTTCCACCCGTCATTAGTGAGTCATAACGGGATTATGGCACAAACAATTTTTGGAAATGGTATAATGGGGTTGTACTTAACGACCTCTAATGATCAATTCCTGGAAATTAGACAGTGTCTTTTGTCCACCTAGCTTGTTCTAGACAAATCACAGTGCATCTGTGAGACCCCGCCCCCCTACCTTGTGTGATGTCACATATTTTATAATTTAACATTGGAATAATAATCTCATTCGATAATTTTTTTACTTATACAGGTAGCTTTTTTATATCATAAGATAGCAAACAAGCAGATGGGACTCCTGATGGAACTGTCTCTCCTGATCTCAACCATCGCCTATAGACACTAAAGATGTTAATGATGCGTTGCTATCTTGTGGCGAAGTCTAATGCCACATGGATAAGTTTACCGGCTACCTTACCCTCCATACCGGAACACGACAGCGACAAGCACTGACGCTATTGCGGCAGGAATAGATAAGGCGGTGGTACCAGACCCGGGCGAGACAATGCAGAACTCTACCACCTAGTAGCCACGATGGTAGTGACTCGATAGCCAATCGGTCGTCTTTTACGACCTGCCTGGAAGAACGGCAGTTGGCCTATTCTTCAAAGGAGCCCGGGACCAACACGACGTGTTTATTTAGTGTTGTAATACTTAGATATAAAATATTTTGAAAAAATGTGGTGTCACAAAATTTGGGGTTCCTCCCTACCCCCTGTCACACAATGTCACACTTCGTCGACCCCCTCCCTCCCCTTTAACATGTGATGTAGTTTATGGATGGCTCCTAATCTGAAATTTGTCTGGTGTATAAGAAACTTTAATAAAAGTGTTCTTGAATGCAGAGGCGTTACATTTTTAAGGAAAATAAGATTTTATATAGTTATTTCTTTCTAGGGACTCTTCTTGTTTACTATATGAAAAAATGTTATCAACATTATTCTAATAGTTTATTGATTCATTTATTTATTGTACATAACAATAACGAAAATAAGGAAAGAAAATAAGTATAAGTAATGTACGAGCTAGTCTAGTAACAGAGATTCTAGTCTGCCAGTCAACCCGTAGCAGAGATGTTTAAAATTACAGGCAGAATAATTAGCATGGTGATGGATAAATTCAATTTTAAAACAACCTTTTCATAGCAACATAGTAATAATTTAAATGCAGTAAAACTGCAATAAAAGTAGGTCTTTCCATTTTCTGTATCTCCGGAACGCTGTATCGGATCTTCACCAAATTAAAATGGGACCACATGGAAAGTGTATCCCATTAAACAAAAAAAAAATTGATTCATAAATAACCGAGTTCCGTGGTAGCAAATGTTAAAAAAATCCAGCCGTATTGATAACCTCCATTCGAGAAATTGGTTGAAAATATATTGATGTGTATAATACTTGGGAATAGAATTTGGAGCAATGGTCGCTGCGGATGTCGTGGCTAGACTTGCTGCTGATGTTCAATCAGTACCCGAACCCGTCGGCGGAGCTGAGCGCTTGGCTGGACACGGTGGCGCGCGCCGTCATCAACGTGTTTCAGCAGCCCGCGCCGCCGCCGCCTGACAAGGACCGGTACACTCGCGCCACACTCGCTCCGCACACGCGCCACACTCGCGCCGCACTCGCGCCACACTTGCGCCATACTCGCGACACACTCGCGCCACACTTACGCGCATACAACATAACTACTCACTTAATACACCCTATAGATACGCCCATTACTCTTGTTCATAATGCACACTAAATTGCAGGATTTATTATATTATACGTAGGTTCAGTATAACGTACTAAATGTAAATGCACAAAATACTTACACAATTGAAGAGTAGAAGTGTCCCCATTTTGCAAAAAAACCGTAACCTAAACCTTGAAGGGGGTAATAGGGTATCTAGTTCTCATTCAAAATAAATAAAAAACATACCCTTAAATTTTAACCTAATTATTCAATTAATTCATAATTCATACGCACCAATACGTTCGCACAAGTAACGCGCAAAGATAAATAGTCCAGTAAAAAGTTTAACGAAACCATGATCGACCAGTTTTGGCGCAATGAGTAAAAATGTGTTCATTAATACTTAAATAATGATATTATGAAAGAAATTTTGATTAAAATTAAGGGGAAAGGGATGAAAAAATAAAAAAAGGGTTGAAAAATGCCTTTTTTTAAATAACTTAATAACGGTAAGAAATAGAAAAAAAAGTTTCAAGTAAAAGTTGTAGAGAAAAAAATTCTACACAAAAAGTTCCTCTTCATTTTTTTGTTATCTGCTTTAGTTTAGCTCCAAAAAATAAAAATTAAATTTGCTTTGTAATTAATTATAAAACCTTACCAGAATTATTACGGCCCTGTACCATGTAGCGCGCGCATCACATTAGTATGTACTAACACTACTACACGTGTATTCCCATATTTATATATTTTTACATATTTTACTACAAATTTAATTTTTATTTTTTGTAGCTAAACTAAAGCAGATAACAAAAAAATGAAGAGGAACTTTTTGTGTAGAATTTTTTTCTCTACAGCTTTTACTTGAAACTTTTTTTTCTATTTCTATTTCTATTTAAGTATTAATGAACACATTTTTACTCATTGCGCCAAAACTGGTCGATCATGGTTTCGTTAAACTTTTTACTGGACTAAAATAGGTTGTTAAGTAAATACTGCCATTTTTTCAATGTGTTTGGAATAAGAATCAAATACCTTATTACTCCCTTCAAGGTTTAGGTCGACTTACCTAACCGGCCGTATACCGGAGTATATATATAATAACATGTTTTTTTTAAGTTACGCAAAACTTATAGTGTGACCTACGTATCTTTAGAGTCTATGGGTGATAGTTACATATTTTCATTATCATATACATATATTTTCATTCAATTCCTTTTCTATGATATAAGAAAGCAACTTTTCGGTTAAACCTACAGACCACATGAATACTAATAGACACGGCACTGGGAAGGGAACGTGTCGCAGCACGTATGAGCAAACGCCCATATTACTGTCAAAAGTGTCATACGTTTGTAAATATATTGTGAAAAAATAGAAATAATCCATGTTATATTATTTTATGATACTGAATGAGTTACCCTTGGAGTAATTTCATTTCGTTGGCAAGTAGTATAACTTTGTATTTCTCTTAAACTAGGAACTTGCTTTGAAAGGCGTATCCATTTAATCCGTGATTAAACCAGTATATTATGTGTCAATGTTATTCTACGTGCGTGTACTGTATGCTAGTAGAAAGATTTATTTGTGGTGTTTTCTTCAAGAATGGGAACGGAACGAGGAGTGGTGAGCACCAGCAAATGGTCAGAATCCGTGTGGCTGGTGGCTCCGCTTGTCACTAAGCTACCCGCCGCGGTTCAGGGTCGAGTGCTTAAGCAAGCTGGCCAGGTAAAAGGAAAATTATTTAATCTCGTATTTTTTGCTCAAATCATACACCTATGTCCTAAGACGAAGTGATAAAGTTACGTTTCCGATGAGTGTACGTAGCGACAGGGAGTTTCGTATTTTTTTTATATATCATAAGATAGCAAAACAAGCAGCTGGGTTTCCGGATGGAAAGAGCCAACCATCGAGTTCTAATGTCATATGCATAAGTTTACCAGCTACCTTACCCTCCAAACTGGAACACGACAGTGACAAGCACTGACGCTATTGCGGCAGGAATCGATAAAGCGATTGTACCAGACCCGGACGAGACAATTCAGAAATCTACCACCTAGTCGTCCCAATGGTAGTGATTTTCATAGCCAATCGGTCGCTTTTAAAAAAATACTGAATGGCTTGAGTTGATTTATCTCTTTCCCAGTTCATATGTACACTATAACACCTCTGATTTTTTATTTTTTACTAACTTTTTATATTAAGTAAGTATTAAGAGTAAATTGTTCGCATTAAATTGTAATGAATTTTAGTGCTATTTGTGAGAATACGACAGTGTCTTTCTTGTTAAGTTCTCCAGAACTGATAATGAATGATACAGGGTTGTTGAGATAAACGACGAATCCTTTTATTAATCTCGCTTAATTTTGCTATTAAATAGTACTAGCGATCAATAGCAATGACTACAGATTCTTACTCCTTCGAGCGATGAAAGTAAAATGCAATAAAGGCAACCGTGCACTATTTTTTGGGTTCCGTACCCAAAGCACTTTAACGATAGTGATTGAGTGCTGCTAGCACTTGCCTATTTATTATTTATAACAGAAGTAAACGGCTATATCTTTTGATTGCGTTGGCTTAAGTTTGATTTTATCACCGTAGTAGACCTGAATATTTGATATAAATTTCAGCTTAATACCTCCACGAGTTCCTGAGAAAAAGGGTCTTGACAGACGGACGGACGGACAGACAACAAAGTGATCCTATAAGGGTTCCGTTTTTTCCTTTTGAGGTACTGAGCCCTGAAAACGGAAAAAACACATTTTTTGCCCGACCCGAAAATCAAAACCAGGACCTCATGTGGTCAACGGCAACGCCGGACCCCTAGACCACACAGGCGACTACAATTAACAAGTAGCTACAATTATATATAACATAATTTTTCTTAAATAACTAGCTGTGTCTGCAAACTCGTCCGCGTGAAAAAAAATCTAAAATAAAAGTAACCGAAGTTACTTCTTATTACATCAGCTATCTGCCAGTAAATATGCCAGTATTTATCTGCCAGTAAAAGTCCAGCCAAAATCGATTTACCCGCTTCAGAGGTTTGCTGGAACAGACAGACAAAAATAATAAAAAATATTATTTTGGTTTATTTACCGTGTATACATTTATATGTATTAGGTAAAAAGTGGTTATTATAATATTACAAAGAGACACTCCAATTTTATTTATTTGTATAGATATGTGTATTGATTATTTGTAATAAATATTTTTAGTTAAATTATATATATAATAATTATGCATAACTAGATATTGGAAAACGGATGGGGAGGCAGCTGTAGTGGGGCCTGCTCCAGCGGTAATAACAGCAACAGTTCTCATCGCGATTGCAAAAGCCATCAAAGTCCTAGTTATAAAGGGTAAGTTTGATTTTAGTCGTTTATTAAATTCTTTTTTCTTTTTTTCTTTCCAAAATTGGTGAACATATTTTAACACAGCGTTCCATCTTTCAGTACTCTTGCCCTTAATGTTTCCTTTTAATAGTCATGAGTAAATAATAACCATTATGGCCTGTAGTTAATTGCACAAGCCAATTCTGTCAGTTGATAAGTATAAGCATATGGCGTCTGGCTCTGACGCACACCTACAGATATGGTATGAGGTTATTTTCCTTACTACTAACAACGTTCTTACGTTGTTAGTAGTAAGGTAAATAACCTCGTGGATTATTTTATGCGGAAAAATGTAGTGTTTTGAGACAAAATTATTTTATTCGTAAAAACCAAAATGTTTTAGTCCTTTGAATCGCATTCTTTTTTGGCTGGAACAATGTGTTAAAAATGTTCACCTATTTTGGAATGGCCTTATCACATATAATACATCAAATATGTTATTGGAACGTTGCCATCGGGGTGACCGGGTGCTGGTGGTATCCATATCTTTAAGTTTACTGGCTACCTTACCCTCAAAATCGGAACACGAAAGTGACAAACAAGTACTGACGCTATTGCGGCAGGTTAGGTAAAGCGTTAACACCAAATCCGGGCAAGGCTTTGCGGAACTCTACCACCTAGAAAATATACATGCCATGATTTGCTGAAAATTCTTTGAAAATAATTCATCGAATTACAATTCATTGAACGGATATTCTTCTAACCTAGAACCTAACCTAATATGTTTTTCGGGGAATTGCCGTTTGAGGAATTGTAATTCGATGAATTGTTTTTTGATAAATTATGTTCGACAATTTGTAATTCGATGAATTCGGAGTCAGCACATTATAGATCCAGAAGTAGTACCACCACATCAATTCCCTTGTGGGGTAGGCATAATGAACGTCTTAACCACGAATTAAACTGGAAAAGCCATTCAAGGCAATTTCTTAGGTTGTCAGTTTCGCTTGCATTTACACACAGAAATACAGAGTTATAATACTTATCTATGAAATAAAATCACTCCAGAAGTATTCGTTAAGCCTAAAGTTGGATTTTCGAGTCAAGCGTCAGTAGCGTCTGTAACACTGCGTTATTGTTGCCGCGACAGAGCGTCAGATGAACGTACTATGTAAATGTAAAAAACGGAATTCGAGGGCGGCGTCAGTGTCGCTGCGTGTGTGGCGTCACAGTCGCAGCGGTACTGACCATGCTATGGTAATTTAGTACTATAAAATATTTGATAATTGTATTGAAAATAGCGTCACCTAGGTCACGAACTGAAAAATATTTATTTCGAAAGACTTAAGATCTGGATTCAAGGTTTTTGCCACTACATACGAATATTAAAAATAACCTTTTAACGTCTTAAATATATATTTTTAAATAAGATATTACATTACATTATATTTTTTAACTATCTGAACTATAAACATATATTGTTTTGTGGTAAATACGCTTATTTTTCAAAATAACAAAGTTTGGCCAATCTATCAAACAAAAAACAACACAATTACAAATGGCGTCGTCATGGTGTTAAATGTTGATACTCGTGCGCATTTTATTATTGAAATTCAGTTTGTTTTGTGTGTATTTATGTTATTTTCGTTGAGTTTGAACTTTTATTCTCCGGATTGCTTAATCGTGACACAAAACTAATATATTGTGCTATTTATTGTGAGATAATAAAATTTTAATTATAATATGAATGTTTTAATTCTGAATATATAACATTATACAGCGTGGCAATCAAACGAAGTTGCAAAAGGACTTGTCAGAGTTACATTTTGTTTGAATGGCACGCTGTATAGTGTTTGATAAATTCCTATTTACTATTAAAATTTCAATAAAAAAGTAGGTACCTATATTAAGCTGTCGAAACAAAATAGTTCTCATGCTATAAGATAGATGACGCCAGTAGTACGCAATTATAGATTTAGAAAGTTGCCTATCTATACCTATAGTAATACACATATTTATCTATGGTACTGACTCATGCACATTGACTCCATTACATGTAGGGATGCAACATCGCTCAAAAAACATCGGAATTTATGAACGATACATCGATGTTGATTATGGTCGATGGTCGTTTTGTCATACAAATAACTTGAATTGAATATTTTGTTGGGTTACTTGAAAGCGTGGGGAAGATGGTATGATAAAACATCGCTCATGAAGAACGATGTATCACCCATATTTGGTGTTTCAACATCAATGTTTATGAGCGATATATCGATGTTTGAAATAATCGATGTTCCGTTTGCATCTCTAATTACATGAATTGGGGGGCAGATCGGTGGGCGGCGGCGCGGGAGGCAAGCGCGGCGTGAGTGCGGGCGGCGCGTGCTCGTGCGGCGCGGGCGTGCGACTGGCGCACGAGCCGCTGCTATCGCTCGTGCTCACCTGCCTGCGCAACCAGGATGACCAGAAGGTGACGACCAAACACAACCGACATCAATACATTTATGAACCCTTCAACCATCTTAAAAATTAAAAAAAAAAGAAACTGTACGATCGCCTTCACAAGCGATCGATCGATTCCTCGCGCCATTTTTCGGGGTACTCGGGTCAAGTAGCGTGATGCGCGAAAAGTGTAAATACACTAAAACGAAACCATATTTTATTATTCCATAAGCAAGTATTTATTAATAGATATATTTCCTGTGTGTAAAATATATTTAAAAATTAAAACAATACATTACCTTCGTGTTTGAAATCCAATAAGCACAGCTATATAGACACTACACTACACAACTGGTACTAAATACTGACAAGCGACTTAGTCGCAAATAATGAAACTCTGTTACCGCCCGGCCACGTTAAATGGCGACGGTGGCGAGGTGTATTCGCGCGGTGTGGATTTTTAGGCCACGGGAAGTTGCGTTCACTACTGCGACTAGATAGTCCGAGAACGAGATGACTTTTTCAACTTTATCTCATACAAGAGACAATGCGTAGTACATGATTTAAATAAGGAATTGGGGGATAGTATAGACGTTGAATTTCACAAGATGTATGAGAAATACATACTATATCAAGACATATTTTTAGAATGAGTGTCGAAACTCGAAACCTTTTATTTATAGTGTTGCTGATTGATAGTCCTTTATCGATAGGGTTTCATTACCTCAGTAAGTACAATACTATCGATAAACAGCAATACAATCGCTAGTATCGATAATATTCATTATTAAAAAATATACTATCAAAAATATCGTTACTATCGATAGTATTGTTTTTAATATTGCATTAATCACAATTACTATCGATAGTGTCTATACTATCAGAACTATAGATAGTCAACTTTATTCTAATACTGACCAATCCTATCGATTGTACAAACTATCGATAGTATTGAATATATCGATAGTCAATGCAATATTGTCTAACAATACTATTGATAGAATCGATACTTTGTTTATCTCCAACGATTGATACCACCGACACAATCGATAGTTTATTTACTTGCAGCGTTCAATACTGTCGTTACTATCGACGTTATGGCGTTTCTAGATTAAAACTCGATTTTTTGGCTACACTACTATAATTATATTCTTATGAATACTCAACATTGTGGGAAGAAAGAAAAATTGTATCCCGGACTTTGTTAATACTTATGATTTGGTGACCAGACTTACAACTTGCTAGCCTAGTAAGTATTTGAAAATTAAAGGTAAAAATGTTCATAGTGTATTTAGTGGCAATTACAACTAAACCATTTTGGTCCGTAGACTAATCGCCGCAGCCGCCGCCCAAGGTCGTAGCATGCGCTGTGCTAATTCGTACATATTTTGTTTCAATGCGCGCGGCGGGGAACGCGGTTAGCGATTCGGCTGATTTCGTCCGCTGCCCCGCCGGTCGCTGCGCCGCGTGGCATGCTTAATACTTTCTCATATATTTATTTCCACCCAACCAATTTTGGTCAACGAAGACCACTTACATATGGCTTGGTCCCTAGGGACCACGCGGGGGTATACAAGTTAAACATAGTTTTCTATTAGGATCGTCGGACTGCTAATCTGAACACGAGATCGTGGATTTTCTTTCTCTAAGTCTATGTGATGAACATAATGTATTTGTGGTCTTCTGGGTGTTTCTTATGTATTATAACTTTATAAGTTTATACATATTTACAATAATAAAACAATATATTACTCCGTTTGCTACAATTTTTCGGTCATTTAAATAATATGATAAATAATGATAATAATAAATTCATTTATTTGCAAGAATGTGGGTACATAAGATGTTACATTTTTAAACATTGTTTCCATTCACATTTCGTCAAAAGTGACATGCAAAAACTATCTTTTCTATCTTCGAAAATTCTCGAATCGGGTAACTAATAAATAATAATAATAATAATAGATAAAAAAGAAAAGACTAGAGTGTCGGACTAAGAAAAGTTCCCATTTAACGTGTAGGACAATATTACCCTTAAATTCATTGATATAAAAAACCCAAGATACACAATCAGTGTCTCAAAAACGTCTTGCAAAAAATGAACGCACAATTTAAAATTGTGCGCTCATTTCAAATAGAATCGCGTCGGTCGTGACACTGTCAATTTTTTTTTTTCGTACATTGCTTTGTAAAAACAATTATAAGTCTTCCACTTAAGGTTGGACATATGTTTTTGCCAAATCTATAACTGCTTAAATGAAATTAGGGACACTTTTGAGTGTCAGTTTTATTCGGGACTGTGCATCTTGGGATTTTTATATCAATGCTTAAATTACAATATTAGTTAACAAGCTGTTGTGAGAAAATTAGGTTGTTTTTAAATTGATTAATATCCATTTTAAAAATCTCATAATTTTGAAACATTAGAGTGGAGAATGTGTAGGACAAAAATTTCATCGTGTTTTTCAAAATATAATCAAGCGAATAAAGTCAAAAAATTATTATTGTTATTAATAAATATTTTCCTTCATGGAATCAAAATTTTCAAAACCCCATAACGTTACTAGTTACCCGATTCGAGATTTTTCGAAGATAGAAAAGATGGTTGTCTCGTCAAAACGAAGCTGTTCACAAAAATTCAGCTTGTTATTATTTAAAAAAAGTCTGTTCGGGGGACCACGGTCTAGGATTTGTGCAGTCTGTCCTTATAATATTCCATGTGGATCCGGACCTTATAAATAAATATTATAATCTTCGGTGTGGGAGCACCTTCACACTGATTTGTATCTAATGGTTTAGTCTGACATTGAAGTGTAAAGATCAGTTTGTTTGTGTGGTGTGTTAGGAGAGCCTGCTGAGCTCGGTGCACGCGCAGCTGCAGCACTACCTGTCGGCGGCGCGCGAGGGCGAGCGCGGCGGCGGCGGCGGGGGCGGGGACGCGTGGCCGGAGGAGGCGGCGCCCGAGGCCCTGCAGCTGCGCTTCTCGCTGGCCGGCGGCATGTTCGACGCCATCCGCCGCTCCTACCAGCTCACCTCCGACTGGGCCGTTCTGCTCACGCAGCTCGTCGCGCACCAGGTCGTCGACGCTTACAACAACAGGTACACACACACACACATACACGTTACTAAACTTTCAATAATTATTATTGTTACGAGCTTGGAGTTCGTATTCTGCAATAAAATACCACATATATTAACTGTACAATACACCACTATGCAATACGTAAATACACCGAGTAACGCTAATAACACCATCACTATATTCCATTAGAACTAACTGACTACAATGAACCACTAAACTGTTTTAGTTTATACTTTCCGTATTACTTTTCACTGACTGAACTATATCGCTTTGTACTGATAGTCCGAACTATCGTTTCCGAATCACTTTTACGAATTATTTACGAGTACTTACTACCAGTTACTCGCGTGACCGAAACTCGTTACTTACCTTTGCTAGCCTGACAGACTCGTACTCATCATACGAGAGTACCTAACCAACCGCCGATTCCAATTCCTTGTGGAGGGTACCCTCTCCACCCATAGGCCGATCATAGCAGGTGTCCCGCAGGGCTCCATACTGTCACCTCTATTATTCTCCCGCACGTCGCACGTCGAGCTCGCGTTGTTCGCCGACGACATCGCCCTCTATATGTCCGATTTTTCTGAAGCAACAATCACCAAGCGGCTGCAGGCTGCGGCCAACGCCCTTGGCGATTGGTTCAGAAAATGACGTGTCGAAATAAACCCCAGTAAAAGTGCAACGTGTGCGTTCGCCGCGGTAAACATCCGCGATAGCAAAGGCGCGGTCTGCAGAAGCTAAGCAACATTACCCTGTTCGGAAACGTCAATCTGTGGGAAAGAAAAGTCAAGTACCTCGGGGTAACGTTGGACAATAAAATGTCGTTTAAACCGCACATACAAAGAGTGTAAGCTAAGGCTAAATTCGTTGTAGGTTGGTTAAATAATCTTATCAATAAACGCAGTAAAATGACACTTAAACACAAGGTGACACTTTACAAGACGCGCGTACGTCCCATCCCATCATACGTTTTCCTATCTCCCTCGTACGGACTCGCATCCGTTGCAAGTAATATAAAATAAATTCTTGCGTATTATCACGGGAGCACCGTGGTATATGCGCAACATAGACCTCAACAAAGATCTTGAATTGCCGAGTTTAACAAAGCATTTTAAAGAAATCTCTAAGAGAACGTTCCATTTCACATCCGAACCCACTGGTGGTAGCCGCGGCTGACTACATCCCAGATCCTAATCCCGATCCCAAATTACGTTGACACCCTTAGGTTGGAGGGCGTACAGCCCTACACCTATAAATTCTGGCTGAGCACTCTGCTCGCCCCCGCGTCCGGTGAAGCTATGACAGCCCGTAGGGCCAGCAGTAATTCAGACATTCCGAAAAAAAAACCTTTGCTCACCCGGTTTTGGTATGTCCATCAGGTAGGTAGCATCAGGTAGCTTTCTAAAGGTGAAAGAATGTTAAAAATCCATCAAGTAGTTTTTTAGTTATATTGTAACACACAAAAATATTTCTTCTTTGTAATATTAGTATAGATTTACTAGCTGATCCGCGCAGCTTTGCCCACGAGTAGATTAACATGTCGGGTATATATTATGTCGGATATAGTTTTTCATACAAACTTATATTTATTTTAATCCCTATGGGCTTGATTTTTGTAAGAAAAGTTAACCTATGTTTAATTTCGAATCTTCAACTATCTTCATATCAAATTTCATCAAAATGAACCATTTTGAAGTAGCTTAGTCGCGAAAGTGTAACAGTTAGATAGACATTCGTACATTTATTTTCGTAATTATTCATACATTTAAAATAGTATTGGTTCTAGCCAGTACTGCGTTCTCACGTACTTAAAAATAAATCTGAATATTCTTCGCCTTCTTTAAACGATTTTTGAGAGATATGTTAATACAGGACATAACTAAGTTTGTGATTCTGCACATAACTAATATTTGTTGACCTTTTAAATCATGCTTATACTTTAAACATTCACATCTTTCATTTTCTAATGTATAAGAATATACTAAATCATAAAGTCTCAAACGTAAACTAACTACTTGTAAATTTTTATCTATGTAAGTATACTGCCTATACAGGTTAACAAGAATATTCACAATTGAATTTTCTTAATAAATATTTTATATAAACTTTTGACAGTTGAAACATCCTAATTTTTTCATTAATCTATTTTTTTCGTATTTTTGATATACTAATTACTAACTAAATTTCCCCAAATTACTTTAGCTAGTAATTAGTATAATAACATTTTATTTACTCATATATCAAAGTAGATCTGGAGATTTTGTAATGGTCAAGTAATTTCCCGGTAAACCCAGTTATATGCTAATTTCCTTAAGCTAACCCTATTTCGTAAATTATTTACAGAAATGTACACATTTACTACCTTTGCTTGAATAGGTGACATGTGTCTGACTTTTATTATAAATACAAATAGACTAATCTATTTATACCGCGGCTACATATATGGGGCTACGGCGAAGGTTCGCGCTAGTACGAACTACATCGCGATACCTGCTTACGTCATAATGGCGTCGTATTGTCACTGGTCATCAAACCGCGGCCCGCAGGTTATATTTGTGCGCTCCGAGATAAAGCAAACAAATTACAAGAGGCCGTTCATTAAACTCTTTAATTTTATGTAACTATTTCTTATTCATTCGCCCAGAAAATTACTGGCGAAATAATTGTACACGGAGACCTTGTGTACAGAGGCCACAATTGACTCTATTGATTCAGGTTCACAAGCCGGACCAATCTTCGACGGTTCAAAAGTTTCATGTTTAGTGGACGAAGTCCTGTATCTGTACGCCATTCGTATCGTTTTTCTTATGTATATTCATATCTAACTCTTTCACCTTCTACCACAGAAACAAAAGCGTTTGAATTTGAGTTTTTGTGCGCGTGTGTGTGTTTGTAAACATCTCATAACTTTTAAACGGCTTGATCGATCGAAACGCGGTTGATGGCATTGTATATATTGCATATATGAATATTTTGAAAAAACCTCAATAAAATTTCGGCAAAACAATATATTGTTTTAATTACCAATTAAGTTTCACCAATCACTTTTTTATATCAAATATAATACATGTCTTATAAAAATATCAAATACGACAAAACGAGTGCTTTTGCTTAGCGCACCTACGTGTATCCGTAATATTCATATTGTTCTGTGATTCTAACTTTGAAATACAGATAAAATAGAGACATTTTTATTTCAGAAAGTTTTTGGTTTACTAAAACCGTCGTAAAAAAGACGAGAGTAGAGTACTACCTCAATTCGCGGAAGCGTGCAATATCATATATAATAAATACCTGGCGGAACAACAGGGACGGGTTGTAATCGTAATGCTAGCAAATGGGTTACACAAGGAAATTTATATAGGTAAATCTAAGTATTTATATTTAGTTCACTTCATGTGCTAATTGCAGTTTGCTATTATTATTATTGTTTATCATAATTATATTATTACTGTGTTGGCCGCGCTAAATGTATCAACGGCGGACCGCAGTTTGACTGCAGTCTTACTGCAATGACGCTTAAAGCCCTTCGCGATGCAGTGGCGCGACAGGCCGATGCGCGTAGCCGTATCCCGACATATGTAGCCACGCCATTACAGTACATTGCATTGTACTACACGAAATTATAACTTAGTCATTGCATATTAAAATATGCCTAATATAAGTGCCTAATGTACTGTACATTACACAGGGTTGCCGAAATTACGATTCTATTTTATTTTTCAAAACCTAACGGATGCGCTCATATTCGCACCATAAGCGCTATCGGCGCGCCTAAAACGTGATGTTACAAAAGTACTTATATATGTATATATGTGTATATATATATATATATATATATATATATATATATATATATATATATATATATATATATATATGTGTGTGTGTGTGTGTATGTATATATGTATATAATATTTATCTATTGAATAATGATATAATATATTCGCGAGCTCAAAGCGCCTTTAGTGAAGAGCCTTTAGGCAACAAACGGGCAAGATCATTTGCTGTCACACTCTACAGTTTAATTATAAAGTAAAAATAATTCAACATACTGGGGACCACAAAGACCTGTAAAAACAGCAGAGTGAAAATCATTTCCTTTGATACTGTTAGATTTCCAATTTTAAAAATTGATGACACGAAGTTAAAAATAAAAATACTTAAATAATTGATTTTTACTAAAATAATTGATTCAAATTGCAATTTAAATCATGATTAAAATGAAAATTAGTAAATATTGCCAACTCTAACATTGCGTTGTACTTTTCGACCTTATAGCTCATGTTAATTTGGTCATTGTGTATTAAAATAGCTTAATCTAATTAAAGTACGTTGCGCTGTACTTCTTTACATTATAGCTCATGTTAACTGGGTCATTCTGTATTAAAATTTAATGTCATATGTTATTTTTTACTTCACTAACTACACAGCAAGTCGACAAGCACATTTAACTCACATTTAACATGGCTTTTTTAAATTAACTCAGTGAGGGTAGTCATATATTTCATACGACTTGCTGCGTAGGCGTCCCGGCTGCATATCTACAATAAATTTATTTTAGTTTGTGTCACAGCAACTTGTTCACGACATTGATCGACATGCTTGCCACTCTGATACACTCAACGCTAGCTGAAGGCGGGGACGATAACAATCGCAAACACTATCAGAATCTTATGAAGAAATTAAAGAAAGAGATTGGGGATCGACATGGGCCCAGCGTACAAGCTGTTAGACAACTTCTGCCGTTGTCAAAAAATACTATTATTGAAGTAAGTTATTTTTAGATATCCTATTATATAGTGAAAACTAAAAATAAAAATAAGACATGCTGGTTCCCATTCGGTCTAGGCAGAATAAACCACACGTCGTTAAACACTCGTGATCTCCACCACCACAATACTGCCGTACTGTGCACAAAAGCGGTATCTCAGTGAGAGGTAGTTTCGAGATAATTGAAGTTATATACTCGTTACCTTACAGATAGTTATTTTTAGTTACTAAACGGAATTCTTATATAATATTAGGTATATGTTCTAGCTCAATAGTTAAAATATGAAAAATGTAGGTATGTGAATATACCTAAATCGTGCTAATATCCTTAGTAATTAAAGTTAAAAGTGAGACAGAAAAAACTTTCTTACGAGTTTTTCTATACTTTAAAAATAAAATACCACTATTAGGCTTAGTTTATTAGATGCGTATTTTTCTAAGCTGTATTATTATTATTGTTATTTTTTAAACTTTAAATCTCGCCTTGAAGGCGGACTAACTCCGACATGGAGACCAAGCGGTCGGAGCCTAGAACGACTAAGTCAGAAACCTCCGCACAATCCTAGCAGTATCGAGCAAAACGGCTTTTTGCATCTTCGCTATGATGATATTCTGGTTAATATTTAATTTATTTAGATAGTTACGAAGATTGGATGGAACTAAGCTGTTGGCAGACACAATTATCGGGACTATTTCCGTAGACTCCACCCTCCACATCTCCTTCACCTTGTGTGCCAGCTCCAGATATTTTGTTTTTTTTATCTGCTTCAGCTTCCTAGAGATTGCCGGGTCCATCAGCACGATATCAGGTTTATTCGAGAAAATAGTCCTATCCGTGATGATGGGCCGGTCCCAGTATAGTCTTGCGCGGTCATTTTCGAGAACTGGTTCCGGATTGTACTTATAATAAAGCAATCTGCTTTGGACTAGTCCGTATTTCAGGGCAAGCTCCTGGTGGATAATTTTTGCTGCCTGGTTGTGTCTGTGCAGATACTCAGTGTTAGCAAGCGTAGAACAACCGGAAATGACATGTCTTAATGTTTCTCCAGAACTTCGGCACATTCGACACACATCGATCGTGCCGTCCTTCAGAATGTATTTCCTGTAGTTGTTCGTCTTGATAACCTGATCTTGTATTGCACAGACACAACCTTCGGTTTTACCAAATATATCCCCAAAACGTAACCAATGCACGGAGGCCTCATTGTCTACTTGTGGGTCATGAAGTGCTTTATAAAACCTCCCGTCTAGCTCTTTGCCCTTCCATACAGACTCTCGGTCCTTGGCGCTAAGCAATTCCGGTTTCTGCCAATTTTCAGTATCTAATGACAGAGGAGTAAGTCCCTTATTACACGTTATAACTTCCCTATGCACCACGTTTTCAATCTTTGATAGGAAGTAATCACGGAGGCTGCATACTTCCCTTATTGTGCATTGTTTTGGCACTCATATAACCTCGGCCACCACATTTTCGGGGTAAGTACAGTCTCATCGTGGATGAACGTGGATGGTGCATTCTGTGGCACGTTAAAGTGGTGCGAACTTTTCTATTTTATTATTATTATTTTATTATTATTTATTATTATTTTTCTAACAATCAGTATTTGTTATATTAGCAAATGCGGCTGTGTGATCATTATACATCACGTTAGACGGCCTTACTTACAAGAGAACCGGCGATAATGATATTTATTTATTGTTATTTAACTAATATTAATTGTCTATTTATAATGTGTTTGTGTTTTATCCGATGGCATAAAATCAAACTTAAGATTTTTTTTGAGATACCGCTTTTGCGCTTAGCACGGCAGAATAACAATTTTAACGACCACTTGTTACTTTAAAATATCGATACCCGTTATGGGTTTCGATTTTTGGGCAAAAAAAGTCAATAACTACATGACGCAAAGTACGACGAATAATTCGAACGGGAGAGCTCTGTCATCACAAATAAATATCAGTATTTGTTATATTAGCAAATGCGGCTGTGACCACGATAGACGGCCTTACTTATAAGAGAACCGGCGATAATGATATTTATTTAGTGTTATTTAACTAATATTAATTGTCTACTAATGTGTTTGTTTTCTGTACTGTATATTCATTAATGTTTTTTATTCTATTTAGAAAATATTTGATTTAAATAGTAAAATATTTTTGCAGGTGATTGCCTGTGAACCTCTTGGTTGTCTCGTAGATCAGAAGGGCAACAAAATAACTGGCTTTGACAGTGATAAAAAGCAGGTTAGTTAAATATAAGTATTTTAATATAAGAAGACTAAAAGGTTTGGGAGTAAGTCTCCCCATATCTAAATCATATATACATTATATAAAAAAGGATTTATGAAATAATAGCAAGCTGACACATATCTTCACGCCAAAAAGCAGAGAGATTTGATTGCCTGAGTTCACAATTTAGGCAAATTGGCTTGCTCCTTTACAATCCCTTCATACAAGCACGTTGTTTTACGATACTCTTGACACGTGACTTGGTCTCACATCATTGATACACTTCGACTCGATTGACATTTTTTACGTGAATTGGGGGGCTGTTTCATTAATCATTCATCTGCCATTCTTCCTATATGTTCCGAACTGCAATGTCACTGAGCATGTCCATTTTCAGTTTTAAAGTGTCATTTTTTTGTGGAAGAGGGGACAAACAAGCAATAGGTGCACTTAAGGGTAAGTGATCACCACCGCCCATGGTAATCCGCAATACCAGAGGTCTTACAGTTGCGTTGCCGGCCTTCGACAGACATCGAGATGGTGAGGATAGAACTTTATAAGGCGTAATAGGTAGAATAATAATAGATAGAATAATAAAAGAATAATAAAATAGTATTAAATTTTGACGCGATGTCAGATGATGGATTCAGCAACAGGAATTAATCCAAACATCTCGTTGGAACACTCTCCATGATAGATACGATAAAAAAATGCAGAGCTAGCCTACATCTCTGCGTAATGCCAATGAGTCAAGCTGTTTCGAAATAGCCTGATCGTCAAGGATTTGAACCAATCTACGTTAAATGCGATTCAGTAGAAGAAGCATGTACTGGGGAGCTCTGGCCCAGAGATGAGAGCAGTACTCTATGTGAGGCTGAATTTACGCCTTATAAAGTTGGAAACGATGGGCCGACAAGAAGTACTGTTTCGGCTCTGTAATTTTTTCAATTTTCTTCCAGCATTTCTCTCATTTCAGTAATACTGAACGGACGGTTTCCGCGAGCACATCATATATTTTGTAAAGTCATCTCGACCTCGATATTATACCTAACTCTTGCATTCATACAAATAGTTTTGGAATAAGCTCTGAGTCCAAGATAGGCAACCTGTTTCTAGACCGATTTTTTAAATTATTTCTATAGAGCTTCATTCACTGTGTGCAGCTTCCATACTCAGCAAAACCATACCCGAAAAAATAATTCATTCAGTTTTTCTAATATAAGTCTAGCATCCATTCTGGTTGCTTCCGTTTTAAGTAACAATGTCTTAGTTTTCTTCGCAATTGATTATAAGGTAATTGTAATTTTTACAGTAATAAAATGTCTTAGCTGGGTTGGTTTTCTGGTAATTTTATAATATAGATGATGCCTTTAAAAATAAACAGGCTTCTAGTTTATTATACCTCCCCTATCTTTTTCATTAGGTATTCAAGTTAATCTGTATAAAATCTGTCACAGGGTTTACGACTAACTGATAAGCAACGAGTTTCGAGTTGGGAGTTAGTGGAAGGCGGTCGTAATCCCGCCCCACTCTCGTGGGCCTGGTTTGCGGCAACTAAAATTGAACGAAAACCAATGACGTACGAAAATGCGCATAGGTACGAATTTCTCTTTGAAAAACTATATTATTAATCTATATTAATATTATAAAATGTGAAAGTTTGAATGTTTGGATGGATGTCTTTTACTCAATCAAGCAAAAGGTACTGAACGAATTTGAATGAAATTTGGCACACAGGTAGATGATGACCTGAAATATTACATAGGCTAGTTTTTATCCCGGAAAATTAGGCGATCCCGCAGGATCCGCCAAAAACTTTTATAATGCAGCGGGCTTCACGTTGCAGCTAATATGTATAATATATACTTTATACTTCATTCACTATATCGCCAATTTTTCGAAAATCCAAAGATTGTATTTGTAAATAACAGATTAATCGTGCTTATAAAAATGTAGCTGACATTACATCATCTACTAGGTGGTAGAGCTCCGCAACGACTCACCCGGGCGAGTCGTTGCGGAGCTCTACAATAAAGCATAAACTCGGGCGAGACGATACGAAACTAATCCACCTAGTAGTCAGATGGCAGTGACGAGTATAGCCAATCGTTTGCCTTTTACGAACTGCCTGCCAGAATGGCAGATGGTCTATTCTTCAAGGGGGTCCGGATCAACACGGAATATTATGAGGACAGACTGTTTTGCAAACCCTAGACCGTCGTCCCAGGAACAATTTTATTTTTAATTAATTACTAGCTGAATTTTTGTTAACAACTTCGTTTTGACGAGACGCGCCCAACCTTACTGTGTTCGAAAATCGTTGAATCGGGTAACTAATAAAGTTAGGAAGCTTCGAACATTTTAATTCGATGTAAGAAAAATATTGATTAATAACAATAATTATTTTATTACTTTAGTCGATTGACTATTTTATGAAAAACACGAAAAAACTTTTATCTTACACATTCGATAATTTTTCTGATGAGTCCTCTAGTCTAAAGATTCGGAATTCTAAGATTTTTAAATTGATATTAATCGATTTTTAATTATTATTTACAGCTTTTTAATTATTATTATAATTCAAGGGTTACTTTGTCCTACACGTAAAGTGAAAATATTGCTTAGTTCGACACTCTAAAGTTTTTTTTTATCTATCTTTATTAGTTACCCGATTCGAGATTTTTCGAAGATAGAAAAGAGGGTCGTCTTATTCAAACGAAGCTGTCCACAAAAATACAGCCTGTTATTAATCAAAAAAAAGTTTGTTCTTGGGACCACTGTCTTTCTCTTTTCTTCTTTTCGATCTCACTTTTGTTTAATTGATTACAGGTTACTGAAGTACCACACACATAGTTTAGTAAAACCACTTAGTTATTACTTAGAGCCTCTACCGTTACCACCAGAAGATCTTGACAACAACGATAGTAAACAGGTATGTTTGCTGTATTTTGTGCAAAATCATAGTCATTATCACAAAACTAATACAAATATTTTGATTGGCAGGATAGCGGAAGTTTAGATTCAAGCCCAACCGGTTCTGGTAAAGGACGTAAAATGTCTTGCAAAATGAACAACAAAATAAGCAAAAAGCCTAAGCCTACCACCCCAGTAAGTTAATTTTTATTGATTAATACAGAATATGCAAGTGATTGAAATTCAATTATTTTTATTTATCTCTGATACTTTATTGTCCAGACATTACTCCTATACAATTATTTTTTAATTTATTTTGTATTTAGTGCATTAAACTTTATTTGAAATGTGTAAATTTTGCGAGCGAAATTCAAATTTGCGAAATGTACACCTTTAGTTACTTGAAAAATGACGTCACAGATCGTAAAATATGGAATTTATCGGCATCAGTATCCATTCTGTGCTAATGGTTTTTTGAGGGCCTGTGACGTCATTGTAGCATTTGGAAAACGAGATAATTTGTTATATATAGATCGGAATAATATAAGAATATTGTGTTGCAGACTAATGGCGGTAACGGTACTGCCGGGCCCAATACAGGTGCGGCTCAGCAGCCGCAGTTTATGCCGCAGCAATGGTACCCGCCACCCTCGCAGAACTACTACAACCCGCCAGGTAAGGCATGACGACTATAAAACTGTCTTTTGAACTGCCTTGTCTTTTCTAAGTAATGGTTAAACACAGAACTAGGCGGCCTGAAAAAGTGATTAAATCACTTGGGCCACTTTCCTGTAGCTTTACGTCATCACGATAAAATATTAAATTCCAAAGTGTTGGTTTTTGCTTGTTTTGCGGGACGTTGCGGCAAACGAGGTGAAAGCGAGATAATAAAAAAAACTATTTTGTTAATTCTAATCCGAGTAATATTTTTCGAATATTTTTTCATTTATTTATTCAGAAAACCAACAGCGTTACGTTATTACAATAAATAATATAGGTACATTTCATATTTGTAAGGCTAATAACAGGTTCCCCTTAAATTATATAATACGTCGGCTAGTGCAGGTTTTAGGGTTTTGAAATGTTTATACGTAGGTCACACTATAAGTTTTGCGTAACTTAAAAAAACAACATGTTAAAACCAAAATATTATGTTTATTGCTTATCAAAATAATCTCCTTTACATTTTAAACATTTTTTCATGCAATCGAACCATTTTTTAAAACAGGAGGACCACAGATCTGAAGGCATGTTTTCTACGTGCTGATTGAACGCTACCACTGCCTCTACGGAGTTGGTAAAAGTAAAACCTCTCATCAAATCTTTGATTTTGGGGAAAATATAGAAATCACAGGGTGCTAGGTCGGGGCTATGCTCAGGATGAGTGACGAGATGTACTTTTTTGGAAGCTAAAAATGACTTTGTTTTGTTGGCCGTGTGTGAAGAAGCGTTATCATGGTGTAGGAGAATGCGGCTTTTGGGTCGTCTTTCGCGAACTTTTTCTAACACCCTGCCACATTATTTTCGTTGACGGCAGTTGAAGGCCACCCTTCACGAAATTCTTCATGTAAAGAAACTCGACCTCTCTCAAATTTAGCAAACCATCGCCTCACGGTGCTCAAACAAGGTGCTTCTCTCCCAAAAGCATTTTGAAAACGAGCGACACAATCTTGCGGAGAAAGAGAACTTTTAAGATCATAAAAAATTATCGCTCTAAAATCTTTTCGACTTAATTCCATTTTTGTTGCGTACGTAGAACTTTGATGTGTGATAAAAAAATAATTGACAAATCATTTCCCGCCAATTGTTTTTTTTTATTACTAAGAAGGTTGCAACGTTTTAAAAATATAACATTCGAAATTCAAATAGTTCCGATTAGCTAGAAGTGCAAAACTTTTAGTGTGCCCCATGTATGGGAGTATGAAAAAATGAACAAAACAAAACAAATTACTTAAGGAAAAAGAAAATTATGTGTGATTGATACGTTTTTATTTAATACTTTATTTAATACTTTATTGTACATAGAACAATTAGAATAAAAATATATAAACACAACATAAGTACAATGGGCGAGCTTATCTCTACTTAAAGAGATTTCTTCCAGCCAACCCGATAAAGGAGATAAAAAAGAAATCAAATAAAGTAGACTTGATGTACAAAAAAAAAAAATAGATATTACGGTTACATAACTAAGCTAAATATATATATATATTAATGAAAATACAAGAAAAAAAAAATACATACGGTATAAGGAAAAATTACAATTCTGTTAGAAAGTGTTCTTTGACGCGTTTTTTAAAAGAATCAAAAGTCTGGCAGAGGCGAATCTCACTAGGCAGAGAGTTCCACAAACTTACTGCATGTACCGCAAAGGAATGCGAGTAGGCAGCAGAGTTACTAGGAGGAAAGCGCAACAAGGTTCTAACGTTAGAGCGACACGGGGTATCAGGAGAGTGCAAAAAACTAAAAGAGTCACGGAGATATTTAGGGGCTATAGGATTGAAAAGGATCTTGTATAGCAAGCAAAGGATATGAGTTTTTCTCCGCTGTCTAATAGGAAGCCACCGAAGTTCAGCTCGGAAATTAGAAATGTGATCATACTTTTTTATGCCATAGATGAAGCGAATACAAAGATTCTGCAATCTTTCAAGCTTATTTAATAGCTCTTCTGTAGCATCCAGATAACAGGAGTCAGCGTAATCTATTGTTGGGAGAATAAGGGAGTGCATTAAAAATATTTTTGTTTTAACAGGTAAAAAATTTTGAAGTGGTTTAAGAGAGTGGAATGCAAAATGCACTTTACGGCTTAGATTATTAATGTGAGCGTTCCAAGAAAAGTCAGAATTAAAAGTTACTCCCAGATTAGTAGCGGAAGAGGAGAAAGGTATAGGCGTATTGTTATACGTTAATGTAGGAATGTGACTGTCATTGATCAATTTCTTCATAGGACGACTACCAAGAATTAATGCTTGTGATTTGATTGGATTTACTGATAGACCAAAGGATTTGGTCCACTCATAAATCCCATCTAAATCGTCATTCATGTCTCTGATTGCCTCCGCTATATTCGTGGCGCTAAAGTGGCGGTAAATCTGTAGGTCATCAGCATAAAGATGGAATTTTGATTTAATAATGGAAGTAATAGTGTTGATAAATGCCGAAAATAGAAGAGGAGAAAGGACTCCACCTTGCGGAACGCCTGCATATAAGTCAATCCAGTCAGATCTATGTTCGCCAGAAACAGTACATTGAGATCGGTCTCGGAGATAAGATTGAAACCAGTCAAGAGCAGATGGAGATATATTAAGAGAAGCAAGTACTCTTATTAGCACGTCAAAGTCTACTGAATTAAAAGCATTGCTAAAATCCAAAAGGACAAGTAAAGTAAGCTTTTTATCATCAATAGCTTGACGGATATCATCAGTTTTTGTACAATTCTATTCTATTTTATTTCATTAAAGCCTTTATCTTATACTATTGTTGCTGTCAATTGTTGAATTACCTGAAATTTAGCTCTTACACAAATGTTTTACCTGTTCCCGCAAGGCAAATGATGAGGCAGTCACGTTTCTCTATTGGCACGGCGAAAGTGAAGTCACAGTGTAATTGCCTACATTTTCTATAGTTTCATCTATGAAAATAACATTCAACCATTCTTGTATTTTCTTTGGTTGTTTTAGAAATCACATCGCGACAAAAATAAAACTGCGTTTCATTTATGTTTTTATTTTTTTGTTGTAAGCCATCAGAGTGCTAAGTGTGAGTTTTTCTTGAGTTGAGTTCTTAAACGTGAGAAACCAGTTTACCACTAGGTGGCGCTGTACAAATCACATACAAATTCCTAGTAAACTCCAAACGCGCTCACGATCGAATGCGAAAAGAAAAACTCACACTTAGCACCCAGACTGCTGTTTGATTAACGTTTTTTTAACTTCCCACTACGTATTTGAATAAGGAAGTTACTAATTTAATTTTAATACCCCGATTTTCGAAAATCGAGTTTTCACCAGATGTCCACGTTTTGAGGTCCTAGGAACCTTTTCCGACTATTTTCACGATGACGTCAGTATGTATGTATGTGTGTGTATGTGTGTATGCAAACATCTCATAACTTCTGAACAGCTGGACCGATCGATACGCGGTTGATGGCATTCGATTAAATTCCACTCTACTTAGACTTTCTGAAAATTTGTACCGCTTCGGTCCAGAAGATTTTGAAAAATTTTGAAAAAATACCAACAAAATTTTTGGCGAAACAGTATTTTTTAATATAACTTCCAGATATATGTACCGATTGAGTACAAAAACTTATCAGCTCTATTCCTCAAAAAACTACGTCCAATACACAAATTGCATCAAAATCGGTTAATCCGTTTGGGAGTAATCGTTGACGAAAAATTTTGAAAAAAGTGTTTTTTGGACATAGCTTCGAAATTTTTCAACCACTTTTGGTACTTTTGGTACTCTACGATATTTTAGTACTAAAAAAACTACGACAAATACCGTTGCAAAAATCAAAATCGAGCCCAATTCTCAAAACCTACAGCTTTTCAAATATTAAAATTACGTTGTTTTTAGCAAATTACTTATTATTTTTTTTAAATAACTTTCAAGTTAATTCACCGATTTACTTAAAAATCTTATCAGCTTTTCTCCTTTAAAAACTGCGTCAAATACCGTTAATTTAATCGAAATCGGTTAATTTGTTTATCAATGAAGAAAATAAAAAATAAAATGTTTTTTGACATTGCATCGAAATTTTTCAACCTATCGATTATTTAGCTAAAGCGATATTTTAGATCTCAAAAATTGGGCATCATCGTTTTCAAAATATACAACTTATCAAAAATTAATATACTGCCATTTTTAACAAAATGATGTTTGAACTGAAAAATTTATGCTTATATTTTTTACTTTTTTGCGCTTAAAATACCTTAATTTAGTGGGAAGTTTCAGGGATGGCCCGCATGTTCAACCGTTTACACATATATTTTTTAAATATACTTTTTATTTATCCGGGATTTAAATAATAATATAATATGTTAATCGAGAACTTTTATGTGGTTGACAAACGAAAATTCATATATCTTCGTAATCTTCAACATTTATAATATTATTGGGAGGAGTTTTGTCAACGAGAAAATATAGAAAGGAAAGTTATAAATATAAATACTTACTTTAGCAGTACATACACGCCTTGGATACTTTCCAACCTTGGCATGTGGTATAACTGCATCTTAATTTACAAAATATAAGTTGTAACTGTCAATAATGATTTACATAAAATATCTCTGATGGTCCTGTGAGTAGCGAAACCGGTTGTGTGCCTGTGCGGACGAGAGAATTTTGTCCGCAGAGGACAAAAATTCCTGAATAATGAAAAAAATTTCGCATAGAACTTGCGACGGACTCAACGCACAATTGCAAATATTCTAAGATTACGTTGTGCTGTAATTTAAACGTAATTTTGAATAAATAAAATAAGTAAGAAAAACCATTGCATTGGTCCAGAAAAAATCTGTCAGTCATTTTAAAGTAAATCAATCTCAATTGCTCAACGCAGACTAAAGTTCGTTGTGTGCGTTGCTGCTCCTTGTCACGTTAGTTCTGTTTTTTTCGGGGGAAATTTCGTACGGGGTACTTTTAGTCCTCTTTGTTCGGTATTCGATACAGTTTATTAGGAATCTATATTGATGGACAAAAAGTACCCTGTGGATAATAAGGTACCATAAGTGTAATAAAAACTTGATCTAGAAGTACAAATGAGCTTGTTTGAAACCTTTTAAGATCCTTAATTGCCAGCAGGTGTTAGCCCGAGAGCTGTAGCCCAACCCTCCAACACACAGTCGAAGGTGGCTCTTACCAACATGCTTATGCAACGACAACGGGTTCCACCTCAACATATGAATCAAATGCAGGTAAAAATCAAATCTATATTTATGTCGTTTGTTTGATCAACGCTTAGCTCATACCACTATACGAAAATTTGGCAAATAGATGTTGTAATGTAATCCGCTAACAAGAGTTGAAAATTCAACCCCCAAAAAGAATAAAATCATTGAATATCAGCGGGAAGATTATCTGATATTTTCAAGAAGACATTGAAGAAAATTAATCTCTCCAAACTCTTATAGGGTTCTATAATGCCACTGAAACAAAAAGTAAGAATTGAAAGAAACTCACCAAAATCATGAAAAATAAAGAAGATCTCAGCCATACAATTTTTCTTCCACGTCCATATTACTCTCCATCACATAAGCAGCATCGACAGCAATGTTAGCATTTTGTAGTAAAACTATGTGATTTCAATATAAAAATCCAATTCAATTATAAAATATGAATGACCTGTGGATGTATGATTGTATAACGCTTTCCACTGTGCCAATATCACAAATATGCAATATACACATACTATAGGCACATTTCAATTCGCAAACAAAGCATTTTAAAGAGAATTTAGCCCTACTGCACAAGTAAAGAAAATCCCGGCACTTTGTAATCTTCAGACGTTGGATGAGTTTGTATATTTTGTTGTGCTGCTTTTGTATTTTAGTGGCACTACAACAGTCCTAGATAAAAATTCACATAAAGTAGCAATACCTTCGTTTCTTCTTAAACTTTAAACCTTTAACCTTCAGTTTCAACTTTTTATATTGAATGGCAAAAAAGCAGATGGAGGGTCTGATAGAAAGAAAAGACAATCATCGCCTATACACACGAAACTATAAGTGCATCACTATGTCGTTAGCGGGGTGTAAGACCATATGCACACATATACCGGCTACCTTACTTTCCAAACAGTGTCAAGCACTGACGCTATTGCGGCAGAAATAGGTAAAGTTTTGGTACCAAGCCCGGTCACAAAGGTTGCGATACGTTTAGCCAATCGTCCGCTTTTTACAAACTGCTTCGCAATAAGGCAGATGATGTATTCTTTAAAAAGCGCCTGGAATAAAGGGAAAAATACTTTAGTTGAAAAGTTTGTAATAAAGGGTTATTGCCCTGCCCTGCCAGCCCTGAGCTGCTCAAAAGTTAGGGAAATTTTCAGTCTATCGTATCGATTCTTTTATTTTGTTTACAGAGTGGTGGATATCCTGGCGCTCCTCATCCTCGAGCACCTTTCCCGCGCCAGGGTATGAGGCAACCTAACCAAATGGGACAGATGCAACCCAAGTAACATGCTTTTATTATTTATCATTTTAAACACTATAACATATATTACTTGTTTGTTGGTTCGTGTAATTTAGTCAGTATTTTAACATCTTACTTCCATCACACTTACCATGAGGTGCACCTCCTGCTCCTTTGCCCCCTCTTTCATAAAAAAACGTATTTTGCAAAATAACGATGAAAAAATACTAACCAGAATCATTGAATGAAACTTTAGGAACATGATTGCCATTTTATAGATATAAATAAACCAATTAAACCTCTTAACAAAACTTTTCCGTAGGCCTAATAATATTTATGACGCAAGCAACTTGTATATTTAGTTGTTATACAAACGCGTCGTCATTTTATAAACGTAACGTTCTATACAAATTGCCGAAGACAAGTTGTTAATAACATAAATTGCATCAATGTCAACTATAAGCTCCGATGTCGTCCAAGGTTGACAAGTTGACGGAGTGGCTAAATAAACAACCCATTTACATAACAAGTGATTTAAAATATAAGCCGAGGCAATTTTTTAACGGCGGCGATAAATGTCATGCATTATACTATGATGACGTCATATTATATTATGATGACGTCATATTATATTATTATGACGTCATATTATGTCGTCATTTTACATTCGTCGTAAGGCATTTTCTAAAGCGAATTTATCTTTGCAATCTGACGACGGCCTTTATACAGGCAGTAAGAATAAACACCGTTGTCACGAAAACCATAGATAGTTGACTTAATTATAAATATGTTTATGTGAATTTAAAATAAAAAACGTTATTTTCTTTCAAAAATATAAGAAAGTTTCTGTCTGACACCGTCCGTAAATTCATGAATACTATGCGCAAAGAGTGCTGACCTGCCGCACCGGCCGTCCGTTTTAACTACCTACACAATATGCCACAACATTCCCGCGATCCGTCCACTTTGACGTGCACTTGTATAGGGTGAAATAATTTTAAGGGAAAATAGAGACTTTAAAAAAAATTATTTGAATTAACGTTCTATAAGTGAAACCAAACCACTGGTTTCAAGGATAACGGTGTTTACACTAACAGTCTGTATAAGGACGAATTACAGCTATAAAATTTGCCTGTGACATTTATATGATTTAATTAACCTTTCTTTTAATCCGATCAGCTTAGATTATAATATAAACAATATAGAAATGTATTATTAAATTTCTTAGTGTATCATGAATTCACCATCACCATTTTCACCATGTTGTGGTTAAAATTAGAACTAGCCATACTATTTCAGTGAAGTAATCCAATAGAATTCAAGGATACCTAGCTCTGATGGGACATTTTTATAGATTAATTGGAGAAAATAAAATCAAAACGTGTCATACTTTTTCAGTCAAATGAATCCGATGGGGTCTATGAGTGGAATGGGACCAATGAGTCAAATGAGCGGTGTTCAAATGGGCCCCGGCCAAATGGCCGGTCAGATAGGTAGTGGTCAGATGGGCAGTGGACAAATGCCGTCCAACCAGATGGGTGGACCACAAATGTCGAGTGGACAAATGGGCAGCATGAGTGGGCAGATGTTCGGTAATCAATACGGAGGCATGCAGCAAGGCTATGGATATAGCCAGCCGATGATGCAGGGAGGGCAGCAACAAATGATGAACCAGGTTAGTGTTTGTCTACTAAAGATACCATTTTTGATCATAAAGAAAGAAATTTAGATGGATGTTAAAAATAAATAAAATGTAATTGTTAATATTTTTTGATTACCATATACAAAACAGGATAAGCATACTCCAAAAAACTGACAATCCTCTTAGCTACCCTCGAAGGATGATTGATAAAATAATTCTTAAATCGCTTAATCTTTATTTTTTAAAATGTGAGGTTTATTTTAGAAGGAGGTTCCTCTTTAAAATAATAACTTTTGACCTAATTAAATAAAATGTTAATTGACAAGCAAAGTCCAAAAACTGTCAGCCCTGTCAAAATACCCTTGAAACGTTGATGGATAAAATTCTGAAATGGCTCAAACTTAATATTTGAAGGTACAAGGATTATTTAAAATTATTTCGCACAAAAATAATACATTTTAACACAATTTTTTTAAATATTTTGTATGCAATGATGAAAACTTAAGGAATAATACAAAAATATTGTAATATAAAGCATTGTGTAATATCTGGGTATTAGTACTTAGTAGGGGCCCATGACAACCTACTCTACACCAATAATGTTTGATTTTTTGCACCGAATCAATTATGTCAAAAATTTGAGGTGCGGGGAAAAGGAACACGGTGTTCCGATTAGGTAATCCAGAATCGATATTTTGTCGCGCGATTACAGCTCACTAGATTGGTAGATACTGATTCTTTTTGGTTATTATAAGATCTATTTCTCTGATGTGTTGACAGAACAATTGGTCTGTTATTAGCTAGTCTGTCTACTCAATCGACGGGCCGCATAAAAATATGTGTCAAAAAATAGTCTATGCTAGCATCACAGGCAATTAGTGAAAAACAAACAAAGGATAAAAGTGTTCAGCAACGAATCCCCTGGGAATGGTACCGGTTATTACCTACCCAAGTAGCACGTTAAGCTGTATATAGGCTGCATTTAGGTTCATTTTTAAACTTAAAGCTGTATACGAAGCCGTACAAAGGCTGTAGAAGTGCTTCTACAGCCGATATAACACCAAAAAGGGCCCCAAGTAATACAGCTTATTGCGTTATGTAGGCTGCACAATAGCTGTACAAGCTGTTATAGGCTGTACAAGGGCTGGTATTTGGCGTATAAAGAAACTATAACACTAAGGATACTCTCTTGTAACTGTCTTGTACAGCTAAGAGTTAAATAGGCTGCACAATAGCTGTACAAGCTATTATAGGCTGTACAAAGGCTGTTATTCGGTGTATAAAGAAACTATAACACTAAATATACTCTCTTGTACAGCTAAACGTTCTTAATAGGTGTTTGAAAATGATAAAAAGTATAACAATCGGTTTCTGATATTGTATAACATTAACTATATCACGTATCTGCAGACGCCATAATTAAAAATATATTAATAAACGATAAATTCTTGGACTTGGAGCAGTATGAAACGGTGTATTCAAAGTGCAAATTATAATTTATTGAGAAATTATATATGATTTCTCTCAAAATATTCACGAGCCAACGAAATAATCAAGATAACACAAATAAAATCATTGCAAAATACGGTAAGTGTTTGTGTTTAAGGTTAGAATATACAAGTATTTATGGTACAATATTGTATATAAAGGCATAATGATCATAATATAATTTGCTTGTCAAGATATAGCTTTAGCTATTGCTAAATATATCTTTTATTTAACAATATATTACTTTAATGTTGTTTTTAATATACAATAATGGCGGCGTTTTGTTATACAGCCTAAAGTGTATTTGGAGGGTGATATACTGCAAATAGCTGTACTGAATCTCTTTTTTGTTCTATTATACGGCTATTGGCTTTTAATTACCGTCCAAATACACTTTAGGCTGTAATAAGTCCCCATATAAATCTATTGTACAGTAATTTTTTTTAAAGCTTTTAATCACTTAACTTATGTTTAGAGATGCGTACAAAAATTGAAGAACCCTAAATACAAAACATATGTTTGTCACTTGATTTCGCTATTGTGTTGTATTGATGTCGGTCGTTTGACTTTACAACTAAACCAACTTATTGTTAACTATAACTTATGGGACATGTATTTCAGTCATGTTTTACTTTATTTTTCAGGGAAATATATATGCCTTATAAAATAATAAAAACAATTGAGAGAAGCCAAAACCGTATTTGTATCGTACCCAGTTTGTGGGAGGATAAAGGTGAATTATAATGACCAAGAAAACAACTTGATATAACTAAGTTGATCAAGAACGAAAAATCAAGCCCTTTAAATATTGGTCTGTCACAAAAATATTTTTAAGAAGAATACGTTATTTCGTGCTTGTGATTTAATATTATTAGTTCTTCAAAGAGAAACACATACTCTTTTGCCTGTAATTGTATCTAAGTATATAATATTTTTAAAACGATTGTAAGTATACGTATATACAGGGTGTTGTAAAAGTGGTACAGTAAGCCGAAAGGGGGCGGCTCAGGGGGTCATTCTTAACAACTTTTGTTTAACGACTTTTGGAAATTCGCGAAAAAAATATTGATTCTCCATAGAAACTTTGTTGGTCACGTGACTTTTCACAATGGAAAAACAAAATTGTTTTTCGGGAATTTTCACAAATCGTTGAACAAAAGTTGTTCAAAATGACCCTCTGAGTTACCCCCTTTCGACTTACTATACCGCTTTTGTAAAACTCCGTATAGTAGCAAGTTAAAAATAAAAAAATACATATTTTCTCAGTGTAATGATTTTTATTTCTCTTTTTAACTCTTTTTTTATATATTCTTTGAAGAATAGACCAATTGCCTTTCTGCCAGGCAGGTCGTAAAAGACAACCGATGGGCTATGCGAGTCACTTCCATCGTAGTTACTAGGTGATAGAGCTATGCGTTGGTTCGACCGGGTCTGGTACCACCGCCTTATCTATTCCTGCTGCAAAGCGTCAGTGCTAGTCACTGTCATGTTCCGGTTTGGAGGGTAAGGTGGCCGGTAAACTTATGCATGGGACATTAGACCTCGCCACAAGAGAGCAACGCACCATTAACATTTTTGCTGTCTGTAGGCGATGGTTGATTCTTTTCATCAGGAGACCGATCTGCTTGTTTGCTATCTTATGACATTAAAAAAAATCAGTTATTGTAAATTACTAACCAAGTAACCTTAATGAAGAAGATAAGCCTAAAAAATAATAAATCAGATAACCTACAATCACTTTTTAATGTTTTTGTTACGGAACCCTTTTCCTTGAACATTAATAAAAATGACGATTGTAAGTTTACCTGAATTAGTAATTTTTCAGCTTTATCTTCATCACGATTACTTGGTTGGTAATTTATAATATTTAAATATTCCTTTTCAATCTTCCTCTTGATTTTTTCCACATGATATCAACTATGCAGATATAAAAACAGCAAACAACAATTTTCTCAGTAATACAGCCTTGAGCTGTACTATAGCTGTATATGCAGATTTTTTAACACCATTGGCTGCATAACAGTCTACAATTACGCCATAAATATTAGCTGTAGAACGGTGATTGCATGTCCCATTTTACAGAAACAAGCGTTGAGTGATACTATAATAACACTTAAAGCTGTAATAAATTCCCGTGCTAAACAAAATACAGCTAATGTACAGCTTTAAGGATTAAAATCAGCCTAATGAGTTACAAATTGCTTAAAGCTGTACAGTAGTGTATTAATATTCAGATATAACGCCTAAAGCTTACGCGGAACTCTAAGAAAGGCCTTGTACAGCATTAGGCTGTATAAAAACTCATAAAGGTCTCTTATACCGATAAAAGCATCTTTTTACACCATTGTACGGCTGCAATAGAACTTTAAGTTCTATTTGAGCTGCTTTATGGGTATTAAACATGCTTGATTGCTGCTTGGGTATTCCTTTCGCCTACATTAGTGCTTATCGCTATGCTCTTACTTATCCAGTCCAGGTGAAATAGCCAGTAATTTTCGAATATCTCATTGAATTCTTGCTAACTGGATAGCAAAGTAACTTTAATGTAATCAGTCAGTTTGATTCTGTGCATGCTTAGGTGGCTAAGGACATACAACGTGAGACTATAACGCAATCTATAAACATAATAAATAATAATAGACATTTATTTGAGACCAACCACAGTATATCAACAACAACAACAAAAACAACAAAACTTTTTTTAACAAAACAAAACACTAACTAACAATTGAAAATATACATGACTTAAAAAATAAATAAAACAATTTTTATGATTCATTGTTTGTGGTGTGATGTTTCAAAATGGCGTGCTACTCAGCTTAAGTTGAGTTTTAAAACTCAACACTAATATTCTCTCTGATCATCTTATATCTCTGATCACTGATTTCTATTTGCTTGTTATAGTTAATAAAGTTGCACACGAGATTCGAATTAACAAGTCATAAGCTGATATCATAGTAAGGTCAACTTGTATTAGTAGTAGGTAGGTATGTAAGTAGGTAGTGTTTTATAACAATTGAAAAAAGTTTTTCGTGGAATTTAAGTCAGGAGTAATATTACTCGTCAGCATTGACGAAACCTCTTGCGTCGTGCGCAGAAAATCTTTATTTACACTAAGCGGGATGATTTTGACTTTTAAACCGACATCACTTTGTGCTCATCATGCTACAAATACATACTAATATTATAAATGTGAAAGTCTGTTTGTCTCTCTGTGTGGTACGTTTCACGGCTAAATCGCTAAACCAATTTCGATGAAATGTGGCAACAAGATAGTTGATGTCCCTATGTCAAATATAGGCTACTTTTTTCAAAAATTACCCCCAAGGGGCTGCAAGTATAAGTGAAACTGCGCCGCGGGTTAACTAATAAACTATAAACTTTAGAATCGCAGAAGTGTTGTTTCTGTTTTCAATCGACGAAAAACGGACGGGGTTCTCAATTCGACGCGTATATTTTTGTGTATGCTAAACCACGCATTACTTTTTACAAGTAATCCGATTTGATAATTTTATTAGAATGGGTATGCCACGAGCGTGGTCCCGTATCATTTTGAAAAAAAAACTACCCTTAAGGGTACGAAATCAGAGGATAATTGATTATTCACTCACTAATTTTACTGCATGACCTCGCGTAACTTTTCGTCTGTTTAAATTTTTTGTTAAAATATATTATTCTGCTTTACATATTATGAAGTTTTCGAATTATTTTTACTATGTTGATTTTAAAGGAGTTATTTCATTCTTTAACTTGTTATATTAAATGAAAAACAATTGTCCCATTCCGTAACGTAATTTATATTCCATTCTCAGAATATGGGCCAGAGTGGACAAATGAGCCAGATTGGGCAGCAAGTAAATCCTATGGGACAGGGTGTCAACTCAATAGGTCAAAATGTTGGCCAAATGAATCAAGGTGTTGGTCAATCTGGACAAATGGGTCAAAGTTTAGGACAAATGAGCCAAGGCATGAGTCAAATGAGTCAAGCGATGGGCCAAATGGGACAGATGGGTCAAGGCGGTGGCATGGGTAGTATGAACAGTCAATCAGCACCGATGGGTCCACAAGGTGGAAGCGGAATGGGTGGTTTTCCAGGACAACAATCATTCCAACAGGTAAAGCTATTTACATACTAAAATTTCTATGTTCACCTTATGTTAAAATTGTCATTTTACCCATTATACCCAGCGTCGTAGTAGAGTTCTGAAAAGCCTTGCTTGTGTTTGGTACTACCGCCTTAGCTACTCCTGCGGCCATAGCATCGGTGATTGTGAGTGTCGTTTCCATGACCTATCTGCAGGGTGATCTAGCCGTTGAACGTACATAAGGCCATACCCACCCCGTAAAATAGATTGCGACGCAAATATATTTGGTGTCTATAGTCGATCGTTTTCTATTTCCATTAGAAACAGCCTTTGCTAGCCTGTGAATTTTTTTCAAACGGAGGCTCCCTAGCACCAGTTCCTTCCTTTTGTTCGCATTTAACGTAAAGCAGCTCGAATCGTTGACGACAGAGCTATTTCTAATCTGCTTGATTCTTTGATGTTTCATAGAGATGTGACATCGCTCTGCATCTTCTATCCCATATATGATACGAAATGCACGAAAAGAACTGTTTTTTAAAAACGTTTAATGAGTTTGCACTAGTATCATGATGAATGAAACAACGGTTTCAACATATTTTGTTTTTTTTTTTTTAGAATATGATGGGAGGTCGTACCAGTCAAGAAGCTTATTTGGCCCAACAAAGACAAAATGCAAGACCTCAATACATACAGGTACATGTTAGTTTAATTTCTCATTTATTTCTCTCGTGAAAATGGTGTTTAGCTCAGAGTACCAAGTCGAGGAACAAAATGTTATTGAGGTTTTATGCTCCACAATCTCAGTAACTGTTCGGATTTAAGCGGTGGTGTGTAAACTTAACGCCTCGTTTTTTTTTTAAATTAGAACATATATGTTATAGAAAGAAGGGCGCAAGTGGAACATACCGCATCAATCTAGATCTATTATTAGTTTTTTTATTATATTTATTAATTAATATTTATTAATCGCCTCTGTAGTCTAGTGGTCCAGCGTTGGCGTCGACCACGTGAGGTCCCGGGTTCGATTCCCGGGTCGGGCACATAAAAAAAGTGTTTTTTCAGTTTTCTGAGAAACACAAAGTTGTCCGGGATTGGAAAGTGCCCGGTTGGCGATGGACTAGCCACCTATCACATTTGTGGGACCAAGTATCTTCGGCTAATCGTGGGTGCACTGGTTGTACCTCTGCCTACCTCTTCGGGGATATGGGCTTGAAGATACTTTTACTTTATATTTATTTTTAATTTCAATGGTTTTTTGAAGTTAATGTGTAGTATACGCAAGTTTGTATTTATTCTCATTCGTTCTAGTGTTGTATATTGTATGTGTATGCATAGATGTACATATTCATCTATTTATCCTTACGTATTATTATATAAGGTCGGGTCAAAAGTACTTTCGTATTGTTCATACCAAATAAAATATTTTTTTTAACTATAACTTGTTGCCATCTAGTGGGTAGTACCATGATCCCATTCCTTTAGAAATTTGAGATTTTAGATTAAAAAAATCTGACAGGTAGTATTCACAGCGTTCTTTTGAGGTTAGTTTTATGCTTCCTAAAGGGTTCTGCAATAACCGAAACAGGTAGAAATTTGATGGAGCAAGGTCAGGGACATACGGAGGATGCATCCACACATCCCATCCAAGCTCTCTCAATTTTTGCTGCGTGGCTATAGATGAGTGCGGTCTGGCGTTGTCATGGTGAAACACAACGCCCTTCCTATTCACCAGCTCCGGCCAGTTTTTCTCAATAGCTTTTTTAACCTCATCAGTTACTGATAGTAGAGGTCAGAATCGATGGTTTTACCCGGTGGCAAAAGCTCATTCCTTGGACTTCAATGGACGATTCCTTTCCAATCCCACCATACACATAGCATCACTTTGTTCCGAGTCAAGCCGGGCTTTGCCACGGTCTGTGGGACTTGTCTATGCTTCGACCATGATCTTTTTCACACGATCTTATCTTAAGTCACCCATTTTTCATCACACGTTATCAACTTTTTAAGAAATAGTTCGGAATTGCATTAGGTTGCATTAGGTTTCTCTCAGTGAGATCATGTGGTACCTACATGTCAAGTTTTGTTTTGTACCCAGTAAATGACGTAAAACTGTTTTATGATCAACATCCAGTTCTTTAGCAATGTCGTGGCTACTAATATGTCGATCTTGCTCTACTTTCTCAATGATGGCACTGATTTTATCTATGACAGGGCGTCGAGAGCGAACCTCATCTTTCACACTGAAATTTTCAGACTTGAAACGCTTGAACCACATTTATGCTACTCTTATTGATACTGCATTAGGTCCGTAAATTTATTCGCGGCGTTAGTCGCATTTTTACCTTTTTAGTAATAAAACTTTAAAATGTACAGAATTTCTTCGTCACATACGTACATTTTGCTTGCTTGAAAAACAATTGAAATATGGCGGGAACTAGTTTTTATTATTATTATTATCTCTCTCGCACTCATATCTCCCTATCGCACTCATCACTCCCTCTCCCACATTCAGCCATCCTGTAACATGTCTGCCCTGAAACATCTTCATTCATCCTCTTATTTTCATTTTTCCTACCATTCATCTACACTCATTATGTTTCCTCTTTCATTACATCTCCTTACACATCACTCAAATACTCCTGACAATAGTTAAAAACTTAAAGACTAAACACAGCTTTACAAATTTCGAATTTTAATCAAAGACATCTTGGAAAAACCATCATTATATTAAGTGTTTAAACAAGAAGTACAATAGTATACCAACTTTAGAACAGTTTTATTTCTTAAACTGGGTAACTTATTTGCAACTGTAATAATGAATGAACCACATTCACACATCAAGCACCAGTACTATAATTAAAAAGTTACTTACGAACTTTTTAATTATAGTACTGGTACTTGAAAACTCCTCATCCTCTGAAATCCATCTTTTCATATTATCAGTTGAACTAGAAGTTCTGATCGGTCCCTCTGTGGAACTATTAAGCTTCTCCAGGTCATAACGTTCATTTCTTTTCACCTTTACAACTTTATAGGGACCTAGGTATTTAGGCTTCAGTTTAAGACCTGTACCAAACTGGGTTCTCTTTGTAGCAACCATATCGCCGATATTATATTGAGTACTTTCCTTCCTGTTTTTGTTGAAGTTTCTTGAATTTTCTTCTTGTATTTTCAGTGTTTGCTATCTAGCTTGTTTTCTAAGTTCTTCCCTGTTTTCATTATAAATTTGTACTATTTCTTCTTGAAGTAACTCTTGTATTTTCATATCCTCCTTAGTCCTCATCTTAACGCCTGTAAGTAACTCAAATGGAGTTGTGTTTATGCTCCTCTGGTAGGTACTATTGAGAGCTGTCTGTACTTTATGAACGTGTTTGTACCAGGCACTGGAGTCCTCTAAACACAGCTTAGTCAACATCGGAATTATTATCCTGTGTATTCTTTCCACCTGCCCATTCCCTCGGGGAACCGCATTCGAGTAACCTCAAAACCACGCCGCCGCCGGTCGGTTTTCGTCTTCTCCAATCACTATCACTCCAAAAATTCTGAACGTAATCCCGGACGAGCCCCCAAATTTGTAGGGAATGCTCAGAATAAAACCGGCTAGTGACAAACTCTTGAATATTTTATTTTTCCTTTTTAAAATCGCACGCACATCCACACAGCACAAGCTTCCGACGCCATTCCCCTTTCGTCCGTCCCTCTCGCACTCATCACTCTCTCTCACGCACTCACATCTCCTTATTGCACTCATCGCTCCCTCTCCCACCTTTATATGTATATATAGATGGGGATCAAATGGGTTAATATTTTTTTAATCAAAATTTTCTTAGCTTAGTTATATGTACGAGAGAAAAAAATGTACTGTATGGACGTTTGTTGATAATGGCATTTTGTGTAATGCAGCAAGCACCTAACGTGACGATGGGAGGGATGGGCGGGGCGGGCGGCGGTTACGCACGCGCGCTGCCGCCGCAGCAGTATGCGCCGCTGGCGCAGCAGCAGCGCATGCGGCACATGATGTCGCTGCAGCAGCCGCTCGTGCAGCACATGCAGCGCCAGCAGTACCAGCAGAACCCCTATTAGACGCCGCGCCCCCCACCTCACTACTGCCGCCAGTACACAGCGTCACAGATTATCTGTACAAATAAATACAATTGGAGTGTGTGTCTGTTTGTCATATTAAAATAACCACCTTTTATGAAATGCATGTATACACGATACATATACCAAAACAGTGGCGTAGCGTGGACTAATATATACGTGGGCAAAGACGCATCGGCGAGGCCCCTTTCCGTTCGTTCCCAAAAACTACCTAAAAACACGCGCCAAGTTTGAAATAAGCGAAAAGCTATCGTGTATTTATAACGGGTTAACTTAGGATCTAGGAGTTGTTTTGTTTGTATTTCAGATACAGAAGAGTGAGGCCAATATTTTTCAGGCTTTTTTTAAAAAATAAACAAAGATTTAAAATCAGGTAGTGCGAGGCCCCTTTAGGTGTGGGCCACTTCGCCCACGCCTAGTTACGCCACTGTACCAAAATAACATTTTTTACAATTTTTGTATGTGTGTCTGTCGGTCTGTTTGTTCCGGCTAATCTCTGGAAATGGCTAGACCGATTTTGACGGAACTTTCAGTGGCAAATTACTGATGTGTTATGGAGTAACATAGGCTACTTTTATTTTCAAAAATTTTCCTCGCGGGCTTAGCTAGTTTATAATAAATAATAACTGTATCATCCTTATTTACAATAAACGTAAAACTTACAAATCAAAAACCTTTACCGGTACTAGTTAAATTGTGTTAGAATGAAGTAATGACACTTAACCCTTTATTAGCATACATATCTTGTAATATGAATGATATAGATGTGTATCTACACAACGAGTATCTACTGCTCTATAAATAATGGTATTATTTCAACATTAAAATATAATAAATATTTCTTATCAAATTACACAAATTGATCTAACCCCAAAGTAAGCAAATTATTTGCTTGTAGTCAACGATACTAATACATAGAGATACATACATAGTACAAATATAATACAATGTATAATACCAACAGTGCGATTCGTATAGGGCATAAAGTGCCTTGAGTCAAAGCACTTTTTTCCCCACGCTACTCCTATGTGGAACTAGCTGGCGCCAGATTTTTTTCCGAAATGCTATAACTTAGGGAAATTCAAGAAAAGAGCATACCCATTCTCGAAAGGCCGGCAACACAATTACAAGACCCTTTGCGTATGTAGTTGTCTATAGGTGGCGGTAATAATTTACCATCAGATGAGCCTCCTGTCCATTTGCCCCGTATTCTACAAAAAAAAATAAACACCCACAACACAATTTTTCGCCGTGTTGGTCCCGGCCTCCTTTGCAGAATAGGCCAACTGCCGTTCTGCTAGGCAGGTCGTAAAAGGCGACCGATTGGCTGTCGAGTCACTACCATCGTGGCTACTAGGTGGTAGAGTTCTGCATTGTCTCGCCCGGGTCTGGTACCACCGCCTTACCTATTCCTGCCGCAATAGCGTCAGTGCTTGTCGCTGTCGTGTTCCGGTTTGGAGGGTAAGGTAGCCGGTAAACTTATGCATGTGGCATTAGACCTCGCCACAAGATAGCAACGCACCATTAACATCTTTGGTGTCTATAGGCGATGGTTGACTCTTCCCATCAGGAGACCCATCTGCTTGTTTGCTATCTTATGATATAAAAAAAAAAAAAACCCAAACCCAGAAATACCAACATCTATGCTCATCGCACAAATGTTGGTCCCTGTCGTTAATCGAACCTGAGCCCCGTCGATTGCGTAGTCAGGATCTCTAACCACTCGACCAGCGGGGCGGTGAATAAATAAAAATAAAAATTAACGCGTATAATTGCATCCTTTCTACGTACTATGATTTATGCAAAACGATGACAGGTATTTTGGTATATGTATGTGCTATCATATCTAAAATAATTCGGAAACAGGTCTTGATACGCGCAGAGTCAATATTTCAGTTTTCAAAGGCCAAACGCATTCGCGCGATTAGTTTGCTACTATCGCCAGATCGCCTTTGTATACACTAGAGTTGTAACGGAACTCCGCCTCCGTTACTGCGGAACTTCCACAAAGAATCGAATTCCTCTGGCCTCCGTTAAAACTCCGCATAAACTTGGCGGAGATCCGCCTCCGCCATTTATTTAGCTCACATACAAAGCGCAAAGAGCGACGCTGGGAGACGCGGCCACACGATTGCGTATTTGCGAGTGAATTGGTGATTGGTCAATATTTTGCTTGCCGTGAGAATACGGGCGGGCGGACGGTGGTGGGGGCGTGAATGAATGACAGGAATCAACTATTAGAATCGTTCGATACCGCGTACCTACTACTTTTTTTGGTAGTTGTTTTGTGATTGAGCCGTGATTTTTTGTAAAATTATAATTTGCCTCTTCTCAGTTTTGATTACTAGTATTTTTATGAAAGCGTACCATTTACATGCATGTACCTATGATTTGGAATAAATATTTTTGACTTAAATAAACCATAAAATTCTATTTTTTCTACTTCAAAAAAATTTCACCTCCGTCTTCGCCTCCGTTAACCTCCGCATCCGCGGAGGCGAAACTCTTCACCTCCGCATCCGCCTCCGCCTCCGCTAACAATGCCTCCGTTACAACCCTAGTATACACATATTTAATTCAGTACTAAATAAAAATTATCGAATAGAAATTTGCTACCGCTACTTAAAAAAAATATTTGTTTGCAGATATCATTCTATATAAAGTAATTTTATCACAAGAGTTGCACTCAATTCAGGTTTGAACGATAAGTAACGTTTTACACTGTTCTATTGCTAAATGCGTCAACAGCACAATATAATATTGATAGCATTGTTGTCTGAATATTTTGCATGTATCTTGCTGATAATGTATTAAAACGAAAATATATATATCACACTTTCTGAAGTGACAGGCATTCTATTAATGTTTTCAATTAGGTTAAGAAAATACAGTTTACACCACCTACAAAAATAATATTTAAGTAAATAATGTACTTTGGTGAACCATTTACAAGAATAAGTTTAACTATGAATGCGTTTTATACCTATTACAAATAGTTTTTATGGTACATACATTTAGTGAAATTATTTTATTATTTTTAACCTACACGAATGACCAAAACCTGTTCTTATATTTTTATTTAGTGTTATTAGTGTTAAAAATAATGTAATTAAGTTCCTTTTTTCTTCATAATTAAAATAAGTAGAATTAATTATTTGAAAGCAGTGACTTTCTAGTTGTTAATATTATTTTTTATATTTATACATCATATTATAATGAGTATTGTAGAAACTAATTTGGACAAAGATTAAACTGTACATAATAAAATGTAAGAATATCTATTGTCTTATTTTTAAATAAAAAGTACCTTATTTTCATCAACTGGGCGTCTATTAATATATTTAAAAAAAAGTATATATAGACCTACGTTAAAAGTATTCAATTTATATTATCAAATAAGGTTTTGTTTAAAAAAATACATTCATTAATCAATATAAATTATACCAGTATTAATGTAGTATTAAGATATGCAATATATAAAATTTCCACTTCGGGCAATTCAAAAATGTTTTTTTCAGTTTTTTGACGAAAACAATGTTGCCCAGGATTAAAAAATGTGCCGGGTTGGCGATAGGCTGGTCACTTATCACATTGTGGTACTAACGGCCGGTTTCCGAAACGCAAGTAATTAACCTGTGTTTAACATAATTTTTACAAGCAAATGTTTCGTTAAACACATTAATTGCTTGTTAAAATTAATTTGCGTTTCGGAAACCGGCCGTAAGTATGTTCGGCTAATCGTGTGTGCACTTGTACCTCTGCCTGCCTCTTCGGGGATACTAACGTGAAGATATACTAAATATATAAATATTATTTTTCTCGAATTGAACCTAGACACTGCCTGCGTGACCGTTGCATACAAAACGGCGTAATTGTGGCATCACAATTTCGACTCATACGAGATACTTCCAGATGGCCAGATATTATCTAGACTCTGAGAGACCAACTTTTCAAAATAAGCTTTTAACTATTATGGCAAGATTAAAAAATAATTTAGATGATCTGAATAAAAGCACACTACCGCGCTGTAACGGTAAATGCACAACAATCGCAACAAAATTGCTCAAGTCGTTTGTGACTAATTATAAGGCGGACCCTAGACCTACAATAATATTGATTATTGCGCAATATTACGTATTGTACAATATTAATGACCGTTTAGAGTTAATATTGAAGATTGCACAATGATTTTTAAAATGTCCCCCACATAGTTCAAAATTTTTATCAAATTCTTTCCATGTTCAAGCTGTCAGGTTATGGAACTCACTACCGCCCAAGATTCGTATGAGTCAATCTCTTCCAATTTTCAAAAAGAGTCTAAGAGAACATTTTCTTGCTGGGTCTACATAGTATTTTTTATTTCATTTTTTATTTTTCTTTCATTTCCATCGATTGTTGCTCACTTTTGAATATTATGTGGATAAATTTAATGTATCAAGACTGTTATACTCATATCTATCTAGTTTTATGATTATTGTACACTATTTTAACATTTCATTAATTATTGTGTTTACTCTTATTCGGGTCAGCTGGAAGAAATCTCTTTTATTAGGGATAAGCTCGCCCATTGTACAGTCTGTTTTTAATAAGTTTCTATGTATTACTTCTCTTTTAATTGTGTACAATAAAGTATTAAATAAATAAATGATTGAACGAAAGTTTGAGCGGGTTTAATTTTTATTGTACAATATTTTTTTCTTGCACTGTGTAGGTTTAATATTGCACAATATTTTTCACTTCAGAGCTTGGAATGGAACGGTTGTGGTCAGTCAGTCGCGGTGTTTAATGTATGGTCATGTCGTAAATTTAAGCAAAATGGCGAGCAAGAAATTTTCGTCATTTCGTGGTAATTTTATTCATCTTGTTAATTTAATAGTTCATTACTAGAATGGACCAAAATTTCGACCACTGGCCGAAATTCGACACTCGGTCGAAATTGAACATGTGACCGAAATACGTCATTCTGCCGAATTTCGACATTTGATCGAAATTTAACTTTCGGTCGAATCTCAACATTCGGACGAAATTCAACATTCAGGCCAATTCACTAATCAATATAAGTGTTGATCGAAACAAAACCAATCAATAAAACATGAAGAACGGGAGTCTTTACTTGAGTGTATAGAATTGTATAGATTTATTTAACAAAATCACCAGTATGGTTGCCACCAAAACTTCGTCGTCAGACATGTTACTCGCACGAAAATATTGATCAGACCGGTTTGTCATTTTTATTGAGTGAATTTATTGAACGTCTGGAAACAAAGGGGTATTCAATATTATTATTTATTGCACAATTAAAGTATTGCGCAATATTATTGTAGGTCTGTGGGGCACCTAAGTAATTGTCTGATGGTTTGGGTCAAGCAATTACAGCAACTCTAGTGGTCAAATTATGCAACTTTCTTGTCCATTAGAAGAAATCCAGTGCGCAGGTGACTGCAGGAGGAAGTCGTTATTATCAGTACTATGTCGCGTTTGGCGGCAAATTGCTCTTTTAGCGACTACTCACATAAGTAAAATTCATGTGACTGTATTTTATTCGGAGTAAAGTGAATAGACGTTGATTACTAATCCAGTCGCACTAAACAGTGGTTGTCTCCACGTATTTTGTGCTTAATACTAAGCACCTGCATTAAACACTTGTACTCGCACTGATCAAAGTGTAACTGGGGGCTAATACCAAGCACCTGCATTAAACACTTGCACTTGCACTAATCAACATGTAATTGGAGCTTTATGTTCAGAGACGGCTTTGTGGTCAAAGACAAGGACGATATTGGTTGTGTTGATCAGTGCGAGTGATTAGTAATAAGCGACTATTCTAATTTTAATACGCTGATTACTAGCCCGTTAGAAGTTTATTGTTCTGTGATTACTAGTCACTCGAACTGATCAACGACTGTCTTCACGTATTTTTTGTTTAATACTAAGCACTTGCATTAAACACTTGTATTCGCACTAATCAAAGTGTGATCGGGACTTTAAGCCCCGAATACATTTTGATTAGTGTGTGTGCGGGACTTTAAGCCCCGATTACACTTTGATTAGTGCGAGTGCGAGTGTTTGATGCAGGTGCTCAGTATTAAGCAAAAAATATGTGAAGACAGCCTTTGATTAAGCCGAGTGATTATTATTCAGCGTAGTAAACTGAATAGACGGTGATTACTTATTCACTCATTCTAATCAACGGCCGTCTTCACATATTTTTTGCTAATTACTATACACCTGCATTAAACGCTCTCACCAATCAAAGTGCAACCGGGATTTTAAGCAAAAAATAGGTGAAGATAGTCACTGATAAGTGTGAGTCTAATAGCAATAAAAATACGGCATAGTAAAAATGAATAGAGACTGATCACTAATCAATCGCACTGATCAACGGATGTCTTCATATATATTTTGCTGAAAGCGCCCCATAGACCTACAATAATATTGCGCAATATTACGTATTGTGCAATATTATTGGCAGTTTAGGGTTAATATTGTAGATTGCACAAAGATTAAAGTGTAAGCGGGCTTAATTTTTATTGTGCAATATTTTTTCTTGCACTGTTAGGCTTAATATTGCATAATATTTTTCACTTCAGAGTTTGGAGCGGTTGCGTTTGGTCAGTCACGGTGTTTAATGTATAGTCGTGTCGTAAATTTAAGCAAAATAGCGAGCAAATATAAAAGGTAAAGAACGGGAATTTTTACTTGGGGGTATAGAGATTTATTTAACAAAATCACCGATATATATACCAATAATCAATATTTTCGATCGAGCGAAGTTTTGGCGGCAAAAAAAACATCGCTCGCTCAAAAATATTGATCAGACTGGTTTGTCAATTTTATTTAGTGAATTTACTGAACGTTTGGAATCAAAGGTGGAATCAATATTATTGCACAATAAAAGTATTCACCGTATCATTCACAAGGCGTATCACATATGATATTATACTACCAAGAAAAGAGTGTGGTGCGCAACGTGCGGAGATATGCAACTGGCAGTATAACTCAAATAAATCGAATAATACTGAGATCGTTGGTTCGAATTGGGAGAACGGGTATACGAGTACGTTAAGTATGTTAGAATGACTTGAATTGGAAACGTTTGGTGATAACAATTCGGTTCATATTTGTTATTAAGATGTACAATCTTACTAATAATAAAAATGAGTACCCTTAGGTATTATGCAATAACTGTTTGAGTTAAGACATTTTAATTGTTCTGTGTGTCGCATGTCGCGTCGTTTGTTTTGTGCATTGTGATCTAGGGGTTAGACTACTCGGCCATACTTCGACCATGAAGTCCCGATCGGGCAAAAGTATTATTGAGGATTTACTCGAAAATCGCCTCTGTGGTCTAGTGGTCCAGCATTGGCGTTGACTATATGAGATCCCGGGTTCGATTCTCGGGTCGACCACATAAAAAATTGTTTTTTCAGATTTCTGATAAACACAAAATTGCCCGGGATGTGAAAGTGCCCAGTTGGCGATAGGCTTGCCACCTATCACATTTGTGGGACCAAATATTATCTTCGGCTAATCGTGGGTGCACTTATTGTACCTCTGCCTACCCCTTCGGGGATACGGGCGTGAAGATACTTTACTCGAAAATCTAAAATCTCAGTAGTAGCTCTGAGTCTGGCGGAATGATGTGCGAACCAAGAAACTGGTGAATCGTGGAGAACTGAAAGTCTATAGACGTTTGGTTTATTCTGCTTACCTCACATAGGTACCGGCGTGATGATACTTTTAAATCAGGTACCTACATGACGAATTGGAAATGTAATTACGATTAATGTAATCGTAATGTTATAATAAAACTTTCAATCAGACTAAAATTATTAGTCAGGTTCGGAAAGAAATATATACTCAGTGTAATGACTCGTAGTTCGCACAAAAAAGTGATGCATATATCACATGCAACGCAAGACACTAAACGCTACTCGAGATGATATTTCCTTAAGGTGATGGGGTGAGTAATGAGTGATGAGTGATATTTGCGGGTGATATTACCTTTTCAAAGGTGATGTGTGATGTTGCATTACATTTCAAAGTACCGTTTTGCGCATGTCTATATTGTATCTCTATAGGGCGCCTAATACTAAGCTAATAAACACTCCCGCACACAATAATCAAAGTGTAATCGGGGCTTTATACTCCTGACGGGGCGTAGACAGAGAATCTGTCTACGTGACGGGGTCTTCCACCATAGACTTACATATTTAGTCTTTGATACGTAGTACTCTAATTGGTCTGTGGTCTTTGACTAGTGTAATCTGTCAAACATAGAATTATCGCTGTCAAATTTGAAATGTAAATAAACATAATATTATGCAGCTGATTATTTTGTTATATTTTTAATTTATTAAAAAATGCACTATAATTTAAGAATAAATAAGATTTCTGAAATCCACTTTTATAGAAATCTGCGTATTAATAAGAGTAAGGTTAGACACATACATAATGTAAATTTAGAAGATATTCCTAAGATAAGTGTTACGGATATTCGCAAATTATTACGCCAAAAGGGTTTTCCAGTTCAAGATGGATATACTTCCCTAACAACAAAGTGCACAATTTGTCAAAATATGGAAGAAACTAAAAAAAATGAAAAATTGTATGTAAACAAAACTACAGGTAATTTTTAGGTTACGTGTACACCGAAATTTGAGAATAACTAAAAACGTGACAAATGTATGTCATGATTTTAAATAAGACAAAATAAAGTTATTACGAAATAGGTTTATCATAAAAAATTGTACAAAAAATTAAGATTGATGTTTGAAGTGTTTTTAAGTATTTGCATACATTTTGAGGTTAGGTTAGTTTGTGGCTTATAACTTTTTTATAAGCATTGTTGTAGGGGTAAACCCCTCCCCCCTCAACATCAAATTAGTGCGGCCTGTTTCTAATATAATCCCCTATCTAATCTACACTATTATTATGAAGAAGAAAGATGTGATTTTGTATTTGCTTGTTACAATTTAACTCAAAATCTACTCGGTTTGGCATTAGAAACGGGCCGCACGATTTTTGTATTTCTGAGTGGTGGGTTGGATAGGGGTTGGCTTCCCCTTTCTAATGATACTACTCCTGCCACACGGAAATGTCTAGTTTTTTTATAGCCATTTTTCTGAACTAGTAAGTAAACTACCTGTGTAGGTAAGGTTATAACTAAAAATATATATAAAAACGTGTAAAAGGCAACCCGGTCGGGGGACGAGTGGGGCGGAGGGAGGATCTTTCTGGTTCTGGGAGGATCGGGGGGCAAATCCTCCCATCACTTAGAAAAAAATTTCATTCAATGCCACAGTTGAAGTAGGTTAGTTAGGTTTTCTTTAGATCCCACACCCAGAAATGGGAGCCTCGCTTAGCAGGGCTTCATCGACACACTCCTACCCGACTTGTTACAAAAATAAGTAATATTTTATTGCAATTATGAAGATAAAAAATGTATTATAAATTTATGAAAAAAATATGTTATTATGAAATAATTTTTGTGATTTTCTACAATATGTTATATATTTATGAAGTACCATATTTCTTGGGATTAATTTTATTAATATTTAAAATATGACAAATACTGATTATGATTTTAAGTTAGACAAAATATACTTATTAATAACATCTCATAAAAAACAATGCAAAATAACTCAAAATGGATATTTGAAGTGTTTTAAGTATTTGCATACATTTTGAGGTTAGGTTAGGGTAGTTTTTGGCCTACAACTTTTTTATCAACATTTCCGTAGGGGGAGAGTTTTACTGGAGAGGAGTAAACCTCGACCCCTCCCCCCCTCAACCCCAAATTCGTGCGTCCCGTTTCTAATGCAATCTCGTTTGTTATTAGCTACTAATTCTTAATAATATAAGAACTAGCTGTGTAGATATTAAATACTTTTGCTCAGTTGTGTAAAATGCTCGCCTATAGCCATCCTCATGAATGTGGCTATCATACAAAAAGATTTTTTAAATCTGACTGGTACATCCAGAGAGGATGTTAGGATGTTCAACTAAACAAACATTTTAACTTTATAATATTAGTATAGATAATGCTCCAAAATATACGAATATATTTTGAGTCATGTGTTATAAACACTAGTTGAAATGTACTATTTAAATAATATGTATTAGTGTTAGCTATACCAATAATTTAATTTTAGGATATTTCGCCTGTCCAAAGTGTAATACACATGGCAATTGGAATATCCTTGAAAGGATAATTAAAAAAACAAAATTAGATGGCACTATTAAAGACTATGTGGATAAATTGAGTGATAATTTTGTAAAATTCCAAAATGAATGGCAGAAAATAATTAGTGAAACAAAACCTTTATCCAGTTTAAATGATGCTGAAGCCTTGGAATTATTCCATTTATTTGAATATCCAGTAAGTATTTATTATTGTAATATAATGTCACCAATAGGTAATATATGTTATAGTTATGATACTTGTCCGTTTACAAAAATGTTACCCTATTATAGTAGAAAATCTACTGAACCTTCCAACTAATCTGCTTTGCACAAAGCTAGATCTTTCTTGAATACTATTTTACTACCAGACAATTAAGAAAATGCTGGTCTGGCAGGTGTCTTGCATTGCTTTTAAAATTTTAAAAATGTAAACAAATATTTCTTTATTACCTCTCACGAGGCTTCAACTTTAATATGTTGTAACTTACATATGCCTAAGTGTAAAAAAAATTGACAACCTATCCTGATGGTTACAAGTATAAGCCAGATGATAGAATAATAAGAATATTTAGTAGTAGCCTCTGTGCATAGAAATCAAAGTTCATTTTTTATTAACAGCAATGTATCAGACTTGTCACTAAACTTGCAAACGGCCCATATGGTGACTATACTTTTTAAATATTAGGATTACACTAATTTCTACAACTTTTTTACCATCTAGTATAAATTAAAAAATGGTGAAGCAACCGCAAGACACCTGCCAGACCGGCATTTTCCTAATTGCCAGACAGTAAAACAATATTCAAAAATTACTAGCTTTGTGCCAAGCGGGTTAGTCGGAGGGTTCAGTAGCTCAGACTATTATTGCAACACATATTGTGCATAAAAAGTGTAATTGATAAATTGACAGAGAGTTTAAATATTTTAATTAAATAAATTTGAGTATAGGTAATGTGTGTTCACTCATTCACATACACTTGCTCATGCTTAGATAATGTTAACTCTTGTCATCTGTGCAATTTATTTATATACTTTTGGTTGTTTAAAACAATATTTGTTGTATAAAAATAACAAAATACAGTGTAAACTCCACCTATTGTTTCTCGATTTAAAGACAAATTCACTAAAACATTAGAATTAGTTGATTTTGGTTGGGTTACCTTGTGTCCATCTATATTAATATTAAATGCGAAAATTTGGTTGTTTGGACTTTGGATATATGGATGGATGTTTGTTACTTAATCACGCAAAAACAACTGAGCGGATTTGAATGAAATTTGGCACACAGGTAGATGATGACCTCGAATAGCACATAGGCTACATTTTATCCTGAAAAAACTAGGTGATCCCGTGGGATTCACCAATCCAATTTTAATGATACAGCCAGTTGCATGCTGCAGTTAGTACAATGATACATCCTATGTATCATCACACTCACTCTCAATAATGCCAATAATACGTCATTATTAAGCAATAATTAGTACCTCCTAAATTGCCAAAATGAATATGAACTACAACTGTGTACATTCTTTTGTTTCTTTATTATCTAATTTTATTTACCGCATCGGCATCATACATACGAAGTGGAGTACCACAGGGCAGTATTTAGGCCCCTTGTTTTTTTAAATTTATATTAATGATCTTCCTGATAGTATAAAACATGATTGCTTTTTATTTGCTGATGACACTACTCTACTTATTAAATGTAAAAATAAAAATGACTTGGTAAATGAAACAACTGAAACCTTACTCCAGGTTTCAGACTGGTCAATTAATAATAATTTAAAAGTTAATGTAACTAAAACAAAATGAGTTGAATTTCAGAACAACCACAGTAATATTACTAAAAACACAAATATTTTTTAAATAAAATTAATATAGGTGATTTTGATTATACAAACTGTTTAGGAATAGTTATTGACAATTTTTTATTGGAAGGCACACATTGAATCTCTATGTAATAAGTTTGATAGATTTGTCTATGTCTTGTGAAGACTAAGAGAAATAGGAAACATATAAGCTTCCCTATTAGCATACCATGGATATGTCTTCTAATTTACAATATGGAATTTCCCCAAATATGGAATTCCTATTTGGGGAAGTTCTGTTGAATTGGTACGAATTTTTAGAGTCCAAAAGAAATGTATTCGAGCAATATGTGGTGTTAATCAGTTACATTCCTGTAAACCACTTTTCAAGTCTCTTAAGATACTTCCCTTACCATGTTTGTATATTTTAGAGGTATGCATAACTCTAAAATATACAAACATGGTAAAAAAGCACCAAAAGTTATTTAAAACAAATGCTGAACTCACTGGTAACCTTTGATAAGAGGACTTGGCATTAATTTCCATAAACAATCAAAATTATAAAATTGCATGCATTCCAACGCTGAACAAATAAAAATGACTTTATCTCTGTCTAACAAGTTAGAATTTTCATAACAGACAAAGCTACAACAATTTTGTCAGTGTTCTAATTTCAAATCATTTAAGAAATTTAACGTCTTTCTTTCTTTCTCTGCCAGTGTCACGTTCCTTATTGAGGTCCGATGATGCCAGTTTGCAGAACTCTGTTCAAGTTTTCATGGGAGTGACACATTACCAGCTTATGGTACCACGTTTACTGAATTCTGTTTCAGTTAAGTTGTCGAAAACAAAGGACGTCACAAACATGTGTTATTGCCATCACCAGTTATACACACAGAATTATAATCTTATGTTATTATCTGTAATGTAATTAAGGATAATTTCTACGTTAGGTGTAAATACTTGCGTTACGAGATATTTTAAATTGACAGGACAAGGGATGTTTTTGAGGTAGGTAGTCATAAAGGGAAGAGTGTTGATTAGTACAGTTTAAGAATATGTAGTCCACGGTTCCTTCTTCTAGGTCACATTCACAAAGTGAAGAGTCCCTAATCCTAAGTTTATTTAGGAAGACAGGTGAACAGACATGTCCAAATCGAAGCCTGCATACAACAGAATTTGCATGTTTTGAAGCTGTGCGATAATTAAAAAACCATGGTTTGCTTGGAATAGTATTTTGAAAAAAATACTATTCCAAGCAAGAAAATATTTTCTTTCTTTCTTTCTTTCGGAAGATTATAATAAATTTATTATTTTGTTTGTTGTGATTACCTTGCATGTTTTTACTTCGACTACTACACTGTCATTATGTTATGTATTGTTTATACATTATCACATACATAGTTGCTTACAAAATTTCAAACTATGTTCTTCTATATCTTCAACAAACCTTTTAATTGACATTACATTTCAATTCAGAGAAAAACTTTGTGTGCAACTCTCGTATTCTTGCAAGTAAATAATTTCATTTCATAACGAAAAAGTTTTATTAATACACACAATGGAAAATCTCTCCATGTTCTCTTCTGTGTGTAACGACTACTCTGAATAATGTAATAAAATGTGCAGTCCCTTAAGTGTCACTATATAGAATTTACACTGTATTGTAAACATTTTATCTTGTTTTGTAACTACAGTTTATTTATATGAACACATTTCAGTTCCATCATGAAGCTACTAAGGTGTTATCTGATGTGAGGGTGTCTTTAGATAACACAGTATTATATTTCCCTCTCACAAATGCACTGGACAACATTGTGGGATATCGAAGAATTCAAGCAGGCAGAGAAGAAGAGGCAGAAAGTCATGGTCTACACACTGCTGGTCTGTTCCAATGCAGAGCTGTAAAGACTACTCGAGCTGATCAAGCCATACTTGTGCCTAGTATTCAAGATGTTCTACATTTAGCTGCTAATAAAGTACCTGGTAAGTACAATTATGTATGGTTTACTTATCTTTGTGTAGTTTGTTATTTATTTTCTTGTAATTTTTATATACTTTATGAATAAAATAAGTTCGAATATGTTCTATTCTTTGATCACCAACATGGTCAAATATTTATAATTTACTGTAGATAAAGTAATTTGTAGGTGTATTGTTGGTTGACAAATAAAACTCACTAAGTATAGTTTTGGGTGACTTAAGTTATTGATACATGTTATCAATTTAAATTCTATCTTGGCCTGGAAAAGACACCAAGTGCCTAAACACAGTTTCTGATGTGATATTAAAGGAAAAACTTACTTACTGCATTTCTTTCTAAAACACTGGCAGAAAAAAGTAATGAGAATGTGTCAGTCTCAAAATTTTAAAAATGTTGCTTTATGAGTTTTCTTGTCAAATGATGATATATACATTGAACCATGCCAGTCAAACCATACATTTGTGTGATGAGCACAGATGTAAATAAAATTGTGTAATTTGTCTGAGGAAATATAGTGATTAACAAAAACTCAGTCCGAACTAAAAGGTGCATGAATAGTCCATGTCCAGATTTTCCTATTTGAATTCTAGCAAATTATGTATGTTTACCATTTACTCAAAAATGTCTGGTTTGATTTGGTTAATTCTTTTGTTTGAGAGGATATACTTCCTGTTTAGTTCCATTGGAATTTGGTAAAGATCTTTTCAGAAATATACAAGTGGTTGTAGCAGTTTTAACGTGTTTAAATTATTATAATATGTAAATTTACGCCGTGTTAGTCCCGGCCTCCTTTGAAGAATCGGCCAACTGCCGTTCTGCCAGCAAGTCGTAAAAGGCGACCAATTACCTATCGAGTCACTACCATCGTGGCTACTAGGTGGTAGATTTCTGCATTGTCTCGCCCGGGTCTGGTACCACCGCCTTACCTATTCCTGCCGCAATAGCGGCAGTGCTTGTCACTGTCTTGTTCCGGTTTGGAAGGTAAGGTAGCCGGTAAACTTATGCATGTGGCATTAGACCTCGCCACAAGAAAGCAACGCACCATTAACATCTTTGGTGTCTATACGCGATGGTTGACTCTTTCCATCAGGAGATCCATCTGCTTGTTTGCTATCTTATGACATAAAAAAACAATAAATAATGAGATGTTTCTAATTCTCAGATTCTGCTCTACATAAATAGTTAATGAGTATTCGGATTAGCCTTTCTATAGTATCTCTCAGTAGTTATTTCATTATATATATTATTTCTAAAATTTCATTTCTTTTAAATTATAGGTACAATAATCTGGCTAAGCAACTGCAGCCTGCCTCCAGTAGTATTACCGACACTTGAGAGCCATCAGAAATTGTGCTTGTGGGGAGAGTGGGACAACATGCGTGCCGTAGCAGAGAAACTAGGAGAAGAAAGATGTCGATTTGTGAGGTATATATTTAGATTATGATAATCAGTACAAAGTAAAAACCGGTCCAGTGCGAGTTGGACTTGCTTATTGAGGGTTCCATATAAACTTGTAGGTAACCTTAGCTACACATAAATGTTACTAACATTTATGGTTTTCAGATTTTTTCCTTTACATGATCTGTAAGACATTGCTTCTTACCAAATGTCATAATTCTAGGTCAAGGGAAATACTCTGTAGGTTTTGACTCTCTTTTGAAATTGCAAAAATTCATTAAATATGCAAAATAAATGGTCATATATTTTGATTTATCTTTTTACATACAAATTTGATTTTTTCACAGCTGAGAGGAACCGTAGGCTCGAATGATATACATTTCAACTAGATACCTCTATGCGTTCCTGAGAAAAAGGATCTTGACAGATGAACAGACAGACAAAGAAGTGATTCTATTAGATTATGCTCATATTTAGGTACGAAACCCTAAAAATATTAAATTTTGTTTTATTGCAGTACTTATTGTAAAGTATTACAATAATGCTTAATCTGCTTACCCATGTAATCAGCATCTGTTTACCCTATTTCCCTACTGATCCAATTCAAAAATAAAATTTTAATCTATGATTTACTCTGATCAATTTTGTAATAACAAACATAATTTAACCAACTTTACATAATTATTGTCATATTAAATTGTTCTGATACAACTTGTAGTTTATAAGTTTGACATTAAACTTCATTTATTTATTCACTTACATAAAAAATGAATGTACATAATATGTAGAATTTGTTGTATCCAACTACTTAAATTAGTTGTTTATTAGTTTGAAATTACACTTATTTTTATTCTCTTACATAAAAAAAAATGAATGGACGAAGTATGTAGAATTAATTTTTTTCAACTACTTAATTTATATTAATACTAAAAATCATTAATTATAAAAAGTTTCAAAGTGAACAAACATGTTAGATATGTTCACTATTTTTCTCAAGTTTATTTGCCAGCAATATCTCTGGTGATAGTCATAGCTGCATTTGCTAACTTTAATGAAACGGTTGTATTCTAATTTAGAGAGTAAAATAACCGATAAACTCATAAATGTGGCATTATATCTCTGCTACACATGTAGCAACGCAATAGTACCATTATAGTCATCTCTTTCTCTTAGGAGTGCCATCTGGTTACTTGCGATCTTCTATTAAATAAAGTTTGATTTAGACCCACAGACGGACTAGTGACTGCGTCCGAAGCGGCAGCAGCGGACTTGCCACTTAAAGCTCTAGTCGCAGAAGCTAAGCCAGCTGCTCACCGGTCCATCACAACATTTGCAGCATTACGGGATGACGTTTATGCCGAACTTACTAACATTGATAAGGTAATAAAATAGCTACTTTTTTCCCCGTGTTAGTTCGGTCTCCTTTGAAGAATAGATTGCTTGGCCATACGTGTCACTACTATCGTGACTACTAGTTGGTAGAGTTCCGCAACTTCTCGCCCGGGTATTTGGTACAACCGCTGTACCTATTCCTGCTGCAATAGCGGTAATGCTGGTCAATGTAGTGCTTTGGTTTGGAGGTAAGGTAGCCGGTAGACTTATGCATGTGACATTGCCATCCCGCCACTTGGATAGCAACGCACCATTAACATCTTTGGCGTCTAAAGGCGATGGTTTCTTTGTCCATCAGGACAGTTTGCAATCTTATGATATAAAAAAAGTTCACAGGCAAGAAGCATGTGTCACTCAGTCACAGCTTGGCGATGTAATCAATATTCATCCTCTTATTGACGTCTAAAATTTATTTCCCTAAATTTGGCGAATTTCATTGACCTAAAATTGTAGTATGTCATTAATTATTTTTTCATTCTAATCAACTTCGTCTAAAATTTTAAATCTTTCTATTTTTAGAATATTTAACAAAAATTAAATGTTCTAAAAGTTTGTGTGATTGTGGCGATAGGTTAAGTGTTATAGAGACCGAATATACCAAAAGTAATTAGACAATCAAGTTCACAAGGATTGGCCATGTTTGACAACTAGCGAAATAGACGGTGACCCAATTCGCCGCCTTAAACGGCCATTGCTTGTTGTTTGAAAACATAAAACAGTACTTAAAAGTTTCCGAAGCACGAAGATGGTAATACACGCTAAACTCTGGGTTGTTACCTTCCGAAGCTGTACTGGCATTATTTAGATTTTTAATTTCGTTTTAAATATAGCGCTTTAAAGTTAGTAGTAGTTCCGGGCAGTAGGACTAAAAAGTAACGTAATATCGAAAGATGTCAGAAGTTTTTTTGTAGGAAATTTTCTGTTCTATAAGAATCTTTTTTAATGTTGCTGTATGTTTTAATATTTTTAGACACTTATTCGTAAAAAATATTTGTATTGTAATGTATGTATTCGTACCCTACCAAGTGTGGCATAATTTAACTAAATAATCTCTATATCAGATTCGGAAACTCAGTATAATCCTATTGCTAAAACACCGTGCTTAAGAAAACCGCGTAAGCAGTTGTTATAATTTGGTAAGTATATCAACTATTATGCTAGACAATAAGATGGTGAATCATGATTAACCGTTTCTGGTTTACAATGACTCACCGGCGGATTTTGGTCGTTCGGTTCATTCGGCCGACCTTTTATTTTTTTTATTTTTATATCATAAGATAGCAAACAAGCAGATGGGCCTCCTGATGGAAAGAGTCGACCATCGCTTATAGACACTAAGTTGTAAATAGTACGTTGCTATCTTGTGGCAAAGTCTAATGCCACATGCATAAGTTTACCGGCTACCTTACCCTCCAACCCGGAACACGATAGTGACAAGCACTGACGTTATTGCGACAGGAATAGGTAAGGGGCGGTGGTACCAGCCCCGGGCGAGACATTTCAGAACTCGACCACCTAGTAGCCACAATTATAGTGACTCGCATAGCCAATCGGTCGCCTTTTACGACATGCCTGGCAGAACGGCAGTTGGTCTATTCTTCAAAGGAGCTCGGGACCGACACGGGGAGAACCGACCTGCAAAGAAACTGAAGTTGTCATATTTATTTATTTTCTTATTTGGTGATATAAGGTGCGAGGTGTAAAATGGCGTCGTTTCCCTGGCTTAACAAGAGTGTTGGGCGGGCACAGGCGCGGCGAGCTCACGGTGCTGACGGGGCCCACCGGCTGCGGGAAGACCACGCTCTGTGCCGAGATGTCACTGGACCTGGCGCAGCAGGGGGTAACTTTTACACCACATTATAGCGAACATGTTAACTTTAATCTATTAATGCTGGTGTTTCCCAAGTTTGCATTTTATCACCTACACCGTTTCTCGTGGATATCAATGACATATTGCAAATAAACAACATTGACAGCTATGCATATTACAGTATTGGTGATGATTCTTACTCAGGTTACTGCGAAATTTCTCGGAAAGACGTTTTTTTAAAGAAAGAAAAGAAGAACTTGAAAGAAGTGCCAGGACCAATTTGTGTATGAAGTATAGAATCAACTTACCAAGGTCTCGAAATGGGGTAATCCAGTTTAATCCCAAGAAGGCGCATCTTTGCGCGTTTACCGCAAGAAAGTGACCCTTTGTCGTGTTACTTCCTTTTGACAATACTCTTCTGACAGACTCAACCCGTTAAATGGAATTCTTTAAATCGACATATAGGACAACATTCAGTCCCATGATCATTAACAAAAACGGCTTATTTAGCCTTTAAAAAAGCTGAATGTACTAAGCAGAGCGAAACAAAACATCTTTCCGGGCTATCACTTGCGACTTTATAAGGCGCAAATTCGGTTTTATACGAACTACTGTTTTCATATCTGAACGGGAGCTCCTCTGAATCAATTTTATTTTCTTAATTACATTAAAGTAGAGTAGTTCGAATCGTTGATGACCAGCCTATTTCTTATAAGCTAATGAAGTAGGTTCGCTCTAAATTTTCATTTGCATTCATCATAGGAATGTTCATGTCATGTGATACCTTTATGTGGAATCGATTTTGGAAGGAGTATTACCGAATTGAAAAGACTGAGGAACCTAGTGAATTCTGGCGTGAAGATGTCTTTTTTCAGAAGACGCACAGCAAAAACGAGGTCATTGTATTTTTTCATTTCTTCTTACATTTATACAAATTTTGTCTTATTATCAGGTCACAACACTATGGGGGAGCTTCGAGATCCGCAACTCTCGTTTGGCTCGAACCATGCTGCAGCAATTCGCAGGAGTGCCTCTTGAGCAAAATCTTCAAAATTTTGCCCAATACGCCGATGATTTCGAAAAACTGCCCATTTACTACCTTGCATTTCATGGCCAACAACCCATCAAAGTGGTAATGGAGGTAAGCCCGTAATGTGAAACAAAGCTGATGGCTATGCGAATTTCACTCTTGTTGTATCTAAAAAAATAAGCCCTTAATGTGAAACAAAACTTATAGCTATGCGAATTTCACCCTCGTTCTATCTGAAAAAAAAAACTTGGAATTGTTTTGTTGAAGCATAGACCATCTTTGTGCTAAGCAGTTCGTAAAAGAGAAATATTGACTAAAAACTACTCTCCTGGGTGTACCACCTTAGTTTTCCTGCTGTAGTAACGTTAATGCTCGTCACTATCATATTCAGGTTTTAAAGGTAGGGTCAGGATAGGGTCATAAATAAATATTACATGTTTTAAAATGTAACGAAATACATTTTATTTAGCTTTACATGGAATCATATCAGTTAATATCGAGAAGTTAGTATAGGTAGGGTTTTGAGTTCTGACATGTGTGTGTGTTTATGTGTGTGTGTGTGTGTGTGATTGTGTGTTTATGACTGTCAATAAAGATACATCAACTCATAAGAAAATAGGAAGTAGATAAGTCAACGATCAGCAATCTGTGTGCCGCATGTGGCCCATGATAGCCACTCTGCTGGCTTGCAAATAATTCGTAGATAGGTGAAGAAAGGTCCTGCATATGCATATTTTAATTTCATTTCAAAACTAAAATTTATGATTCTGACTTAAAACCTGCCGTGCTATAACATGATTTCTTTGAAACTTAGTATAAAGTTAAGTATAAGACAGAGTATGAACTCAAACTCAATTCCATGCTAAAATAAAAGTATCTATTAGTCATTATTAGACTCAGTTTGATCCAAGGAACTTATATACGATAACTGGAATTACTACGAAGCAATATTTGAAAAATAAAAATGTACTTTATTTCGTTATTCATAAAGTCGACATTTGTTTCTTACGTAACAGAGGGGAAAAACGTTCTGAGCAAGACAACGACAAGAGTGGATGTTGTCCTTTTCTTGCAATTGCCAGTGTAAATAAAACTGTCTGATGGTAGATTTTTATATATTCGGTAAGTAATAGACGTCGATAAATACATTAGTATAAAATGTATTGTAATTAACATAGTGAGTTCTAAAATGTGCTTATTTTAATTATTACGTAATTACTTATCCAATGCAAAGCTGTTTCTTAGTAGTAATTTGCAAACTACTTATGGCTGCACTTATATATAGGGATTGGCGCTTTATTTAGTACAAAGAGTCACACTCCACCTATGTCGTGGTACTCTTCGAAACGATTTTGATGCGCGTGTGAACATTCCGGGTAGAATGTAACTTCTTGGTTTGATCATAATTCATAGACAATATTGAATTCTCTTTGACTAAAGTTTGACAACAGACTTTAACCGTAATCAAAATAGTATATATATGTAATTCGTGCTTGTGTGTGTGCAAGCACACGATAGTGTGTACAATGATTTGTTTTTATAACTTAAATTTATTTCTAATGCATATTATATAAAAATAAATAAATACTATGCGTTCCAACTGAGAATAGGACTGTCGGGATGACATATTGCTCCGCATTTTGCAAAAATTTCATAAGTAATGAGTAAGGTGTGCAAAAAAATCTAACAAAAAAATATTTAAAAAATCCATAAGTCGAGTGGGTCTGATGGCATCTCTCCTATCGTGCTCAGGATGTGTGCTCCAGAGTTGACACCGGTTTTAACGCGTTTATTCCGGCTCTCCTACTCAAAAGGCGTCGTGCCCATAACTTGGAAGACCGTTTTAGTGCACCCAATCCCTAAAAAAGGCGATCAATCGGTCCCGTCCAACCGAAAAATAATGAAGTCCATTATTAACTGCCAGCTTCAGAGGTATCTAGAGGAGCACCAGCTGATTAGTGACCGCCAGGACGGTTTCCGTCGCGGACGCTCAGCTGGTGAGCTTCTGGTTTACTTAACACATCGATGGGCGGAGGCAGTCGAGAATAAGGGAGAAGCATTGGCAGTTAGTTTGGACATAGCGAAAGCCTTCGTTCGAGTATGGCACAAGGCACTTCTTTCCAAGCTTCCATCCTATGGGCTTCCTGGGAAATTGTGCAAATGGATCACCAGTTTTCTGACGGATCGGAGTATCAAGGTCGTTGTTGATGGCGCATGCTCTGACCTGCTGAAGCTTAAACTCGTCAATGCTGGATATCCTCAAGGTTGTGTGTTATCACCTACGCTGTTTCTTCTGCATATTAATGACATGTTGCGATCGAGCAGCATTCATTGTTATGCGGATGACAGTACTCTGGCCGCAGCGGAATTTTTCGGGAACACGTCAACGAGTGCCGGAACAAACTAGTGTCAGAAATTGAAGCACAAATTTCTATAGCTTTGGAGTGGGGTCGATTAAATTTGGTCCAATTCAACCCCATTAAGACACAAGTTTGCGCGTTTACCGCTAAAAAATCACCATATGTCGTATCACCTCATTTTGAAAATACTTCCCTGAAAGCCACAGCCAGTATTGGAATACTTGGAGTCGACATATCGAGCGACGTTCAGTTCCGCGGTCACTTAGATGACAAGTCTAAATTAGCCTCTAAAAAGCTGGGAGTTTTCAGCAGGACCAGGCAGTACTTCACACCGGCCCATCGTTTATTACTTTATAAGGCGCAAATTCGGCCTCATATGGAGTACTGCTCTCATTTATGGGCGGGGGCTTCACAGTGCCAGCTCCTTCCTTTTGATTGCATTCAACGTAGAGCGGCTCGAATCGTCGATGGCGGGGCTATTTCCAATCGGCTTGATTCTTTGGCGTTACGTAGAGATGTGGCATCACTCTGCATCTTTTATCTGCTATGTCATGGGGAATGTTCAGAGGAACTGTTTGGATTAATTCCTGTCGCCGAATTTCACCATCGGACATCGCGACAAAATTCGAAGTTCTATCCTTACCATCTCGATGTCTAGAAATCCACAACCGTGCGATTCTCGAGGCATTTTTTGCCCCGAACTACTCCCATGTGGAACCAGCTATCGGCAGAAATTTTTCCAAACGGATACGACTTAGGGACCTTCAAGAAAAGAGCTTACTCATTTTTAAAGGGCCGGCAATGCAATTACAAGACCTCTGGTAGTGTAGTCCTGTCCGTTTGCCCCCTCTTCTATAAAAAAATAATAATATCGGAATTATAAAACAGATGTGTTGTCAGGAGCTATTCGCCTGCTATTAGGCGTCTATGGGCTGTGTGGTCGGTGAATAAGTGTGACGGTTCCGCTCGCAGGCGGTAGAGCACGCGCGGTACATGCACGACATCTCGCACGTGGTGGTGGACAACGTGCAGTTCATGCTGGGGCTGGCGGGCGGCGAGCGCGAGGACCGCTACTGGCGCCAGGACGCCGTGGTGGCCGCCTTCCGCGCCTTCGCCACCGCCAGGCACGCGCACGTCACACTCGTCATGCATCCCAGGAAGGTAAACTCACTATTATTATACTGCCCTCCTAATAACATGGTGTACAGGTCGCGGGGGGCGGACGGACGGACAGACGGACATAGCAAAACTATAAGGGTTCCTAGTTTTCTTCGGAACCCTAAAAAGAGCACAACTGACAGTTTTGATGTGTAACATCTTTTCTTTCACATTCCTGAAATCTGTGGGAGTTATTTCGTGAAACGCAACAAAAGTGCGTGACAAGAAGCCGGTAAAGCGGACGCTATTTGAATTGAACAATGAGCGCGCGCGATGGTGGAGTTAGTCAAGGTTGTACCAATTTAATTATTTGGATGTTAGAAGTTACACATCACAGATAAAGCCTGGCAAAAAAGAGTAAAAAATAATTGAGGCCGCCTCTATCGTTTATATGGTATCACCAATACTGCATAATTGGTTTCGAATTTTGATACTTCGAAGTTAAGCTACAAGACAACACAATGACTTCGTTTACGTTGTTGAAGCAGCAGGTTTAAATACTCTACAAGAAAGAAAGATGTTTGTTACCAGTCACCCCTTGGAGCGATATCTGTACTAATAACTTTAAAGAGGACAGATTTGATTGTTTGTTTTATGGAATAGTCTCCAAAACTACTGGGCTGGAATTACAATAAAAATGTGAAATTATTGTAAAGTAAACATGAAGCAATTGACGTTTATGACTCGAATCTCGATAACTTTAGTCATAACGATTTAGACTTTAGTCATAGCCATAATTAGTGTATTTTAGTTCAATCCGTCATTGCAACGCACTTTTTTTGTCCAGCTGTAAAAGAGTGTATTGTAGGCATAGGTTTTTTTTCAAATACGAATTATATACAAGCATGTAAGGGATGGTATACTGGATAATTAAAAACATGCCATTTTTTCGTTCTAACCATGATGGCAAAATTATTGTGGGAAATGCAAAATTTTGGTTTTATTACATGCAATGTAATGCGTACATTGCTTCGACTTGTTACGCTCGCGGAACTCACGTATCAACCGTTTATTATCCACTAAATGTGGCGCATAATACATTGCTTATTTTGTTATTTTTTATGTTTCAAATCAGAAAATGAACTTGAAGATTTCTTAAACTTGGCTTTATAATTACAGGTATGTGAAATAACTGATATTTTAGTAGCCTTAAAATTTTCTAAGAGATACATTAAAATGGTATTTAAAATGTATTTATTTCGTCGTAATGTGAAATAGGTAAATTTCACATAGTAGGGGAACCCAAGATGCTTAAAACGTCATAGGGACCAATTGGATTTTGTACTTTAAATTATAGGAAAAATAAAAGGTTATATAATGTTTTTCATTTCATTGGTGGGGGAAAAATCTACGGATAAAAAAATGTTAAATTAAAAACAGTGACATGGAAACACCGAAGCGCGTTAGATTAGGGTATTGTCGGTTAATTTACAGCTAAAATTTAGAAAATCTGACGTTTCAAGTGTAGCGTAAGGGAGTGGGAGGGTCACAAAGTTGCAAAGAAAATATTGCCATGACTGACTCAAGAACTACTGAATTTTCTTTTTTTTATGTAGGAAATTATGTAAGAATTACGAAAAAGTATAATCTGACAATTTCCACAAGCCGAAGTTATCTTAATTTTGTTTTTTATTTCTGCCATAGTTACCCCTCTCTATAGAAAGGGCTTATATTTGGCGGAGAGCTTCAACAGTATGCGAGTTTAATACCAAAAACCCCTCTTGGGCTCCCCTACTATTATGACGTAATAAATCAATAAGATTTATTGAAAAATACATGTTGAATTAAATCTACTTTCTAACGGCTTTTGTACAATTTTACGAGTCGATGTTTAAGCTCTACTCAACACTAGGCTAGAAGGCAAAAACTTCACGAAGACGGAGGACGTAGTAAAATTGACGTCAAACGGAAAGATTAGGTACAAATGTTCACAAAATAGCAATGAATATACTCATATACGTGCAAACGCAACCTGCAACGGCCATGTCTGAATATATTTTAAAACTGCCATGTTTGAATTTATTTGTTGTTTTAATGCATCTAAATGTAACGGCAAAGATCGACAACTATTAACAGCCAAATACCAACTACTCAGAAGTTCCCTGGTGGCGCAGAATTAAAATGCAAGTTGCCAACCTCTGTCCACGATACAGCCATAACCCTATTATTTTTCAGGGAGAAAAAATCGGGGTACCCAGGATGTCTGGCAAGCCCAGGATAGTAATGGGATAGTAAGCCGAATAGGTTAATCAATTACGAAACATCTTACTTTATGTCCTTTCATTTAACTAGAATCTATCATTTACGTTATGTACGATAGTTTGTTTACGTGTAGGAAAGAGAATCAGAAGATCTATCAACGAGTTCCATATTTGGAAGCGCGAAAGCATCACAAGAAGCAGACAACGTCCTTATAATACAAGTAAGTCTAAATACTCGTAGCAATACGATGTAGAATAAGTTGCTCTTAAGCGACGGCTTTTTAATAAATACAAAAGTAAACACACGATGAATTTCCTCATATATAGGTTTTGGACTTTTCTGCCTACTTCCTGACGTCAATATACAAATATTAAAAATCTATAAGTAAACACTATTGCATTTTTATAAAAACTAATCAAACAGGGTGTTTGAAATGTGAACCTTAATGGTTATATAAAAAGTATGAAATGAAAAAGAATTAAATATATTTACATAACGATTTCTAAGCATTCATATTAACATTACAGGTACACCAGATTAATAAAATATTTTTAACTATTGGCGTCAAGATATAGGTAGAAAAGTCTAATCTCTTTGCTAGATAAAAACATTAATTAGTATTATCTATAGTGTTACCCATTATCTATGTAGCATATTGGTGGCAACTGATTTTAGGGATGGGGTAATTATAATTAAATAAATCTGTTTTCTTTTTTTAATTACATAACAAAATAAATAATTACAATAATATATTATTGACATAAACATTTGTTTATTATGTGACACTCATATTAAATGACTTGGGATACATCCCATATTAACGGAAGTAAGGTATTTTCTCCTACTTGAAAATATCCATTTGAGGCAAGAAAATGATCTTTCAACTTCTACCAACGTCACCAAAAACTTCATTATTAAAATCAATGTCAATAATATACGAGTATCATTGTAATTATTTATTTTGTTAAGTAAATAAAAAAGAAAATAAAGATTTATTTAATTATAATTACACCATCCCTAAAATCAGTTGCCACCAATATATTACATAGATCACGGGGTTTAATTATTACTTATGTCTATAGACATATGTTTTTTTTTTCTTTCTTATGGCATGGGTGTTAAACATATTTTATGTAAGTTGTAGATGTATGTTCTATTATATTTAAAAGAAAACTTTTTGAGGCTAAAACATTAATCATGGAGCTAACTATACGCCGAGAATCATTAATACACATGAGAATTGCTGACAAATATTCTTTTTATCAAACTTATGCTTTAATGTCCAAATAATTTTTTAATGACAATAGCCAATAACCTAAAGACCTCCAGAATAACAGAATGCTTAGCCAGAGTTAATGTGCATAGATGATAAATTTAATCGATATGTGACATGATTTGTGCTGTCACATTTTTGCCTTAAACACACTTAAAAAAAAAATGATTTTTTTTTATATCATAAGATAGCAAACAAGCAGATGGGTCTCCTGATGGAAAGAGTCAACCATCGCCTATAGACACCAAAAATGTTAATGGTGCGTTGCTATCTTGTGGCGAGGTCTAATGCCACATGCTAAGTTTACCGCCTACCTTACCCTCCAAACCGGAACACGACAGTGACAAGCACAAACGCTATTGCGGCAGGAATAGGTAAGGCGGTGGTACCAGACCCGGGCGAGACAATGCAGAACTCTACCACCTAGTAGTCACGATGGTAGTGACCCGATAACCAATCGGTCGCCTTTTACGAACTGCCTGGCAGAACGGCAGTTCGCCTATTCTTCAAAGGAGGCCGGGGCCAACACGGCGAAAACTAAGTAGTCAGTATTTGATTGGCTATTACAAAAAACTTTCCATATCATGCATAATTCTACCGGCCACCTTACCCTTTCAACAGCGAACATGACTACTACAAAGATTGACGCCATTGCGACAGGAGTAGATAAAGCGGTAATACTATATACCCGGGCGTGACATTGTGGAGTTCTGCCACCTAGTAGTCACAATGTTAGTGACATGTATAGCCAATCGTTTGTTATTTACGTACTGCCTAACACACAAACCATATAAAGTGTAATAGACACGCCATTGGGAAGGAAACGTGTCGCTGTGCATATGAGCAAACGCCGCTATCACTGTCAAAAATGTCATACATTTTAAGAAATAAACCATGTTGTACTGTTTTATTATACCGATTGAGATGACAAGGTTTAAAAATTACCTTTGTAGTGATTTTATTTCATCGGTACGTAGTATATAGCTGTATTTCTGCGTGCAATTGCAAGCTACACTAACAAACAACGAAATTGTTTTAAAAGGCGTTTCCATTTAATCCGTGACCTGGCAGAATGTCAGAGGGTCTAATCTTCAGAGGGAGCTCGGAACAACACGGGGAAAAGGAAAAAGCTACAGTAGATTACACCAACTATATTTGTATGTGTTTTTTAGAACCTATCACGTTGGGAAAACTTATATATCATATGACATCAATCAAACGTGTGGATAGGAAAGAGACAACCATTGCTTATAGACACCAAAGATGTTAATTGTGAATTTGCTATTCATGCGGCTAGACGGTAATACATAACATTAACGGCTACCTTTCCCTCAAAACCGGAACACACAGTAAGCGTAAACTGCGTCATTAAATTTGATTATTCATAACTACACATTCTACGCGAGTTGAAATTCCGCCGCTGCGACGGGCGCGCTAGAAACTGTTCCGCGAGTTCTCAGCCAGCATGCTTAACATGATTTGTCATCTGAACCCTCAAATTAACACATTTATTAATCAATTTCCCTCGTGATAGTCTGAGCTCTTTTGTAGAATAGACCAACTGGCGTTCTACCAGGCAAGTCGTAAAAGGCGACTGCTTGACTATACGTGCCACTACCATCGTGATTACTAGCTGGTAGAGTTCCGTAACGTCTCGCCGGGGTATTTGATAACACCGCTTTACTTATTCCTGCCACAATAGCGTCAATGCTTGTCATTGCCGTGTTCCGGTTTGGAGGGTAAGGTAGCCGGTAGACTTTGCATGTGTTATTGCCATCTCGCTACATGGATAGCAACGCACCATTAACGTATTTGGTGTCTATAGGCGATAGTTTCTCTTTCCATCAAGAGAGCCATCTGCTTGTTTGCTATCTAATGATATAAAAAATGAATTTTAAAAATAATAATAACTCAAAAACGGGTATTGGTATAGCAAAGGAATTGAACCATCGACACGTAGCTCAGTAGTCAGGGCACTACCTGGCTTTACGACAAGATGATCGCTGGTTTAAATCCAGTCGTGTCAAAATTTATCTTTAAAAAAAAATTCTAACCAAAAGACTATTATTTTGTAACAAACAATTATAAATTAAATTTCTCTACGGTCTAGAAAGATCATTTTGATCAGTCATTGTCATAAATATTGTGATCTTATCAATAAATTGACCTCATTACAATACGCAATACTTATCTGTTGTGTGAATCGTGTCAAGCAAAACTTAAACTACATATTATATTGTCGTACATAACCTAATGTACCTATAACTTTACTATTTTAGGTTGATAATAATCTGCTAATATTATAATTATTAGTAATAGTATGTATGTATCTTTACGCCAGGTCCCTTACGGTGTAGGCAGGTGTAATAGTAATTTAAAAAAATTAAACCGACTATAAATATCAACTATACTCATCTCAAGAAATTACTGAACCGATATTGATAAAACTTAGATTATTCCCTAAGTTGGAATATATCTGATTTAAATCAAAAAGAATTATCTCCATATGGCTTTTAATACCCGAGAAATTAGTGACAAATAAACAAACATACCAACCTGCAAACATACATACACTTACGAAATTTACTACACAAGCTTGGACGCCTAAATAGATCGTCATATTCAAATATTATCCAATTCCAACAATACATAAATACATACAGGTCAAACTGATAACCTCCTTTTTTCGTTGGTTGAAAACACAAGTTCTGCAACGTCTCGACCGGGCATCGGCTTATATTTTCTTGGCAAAATTTTGTCAGTGGTTGTCACTGACGTTGTTCTGTATGAAGGGTAAGATAACCGGTAAACTTATACACATGCATTAAATCCGTACTAAACTGTTGATAACGCAAGTTAACAATATAACTTATCTACATATTAATACGTGAAGGAAAAATTTTGGCCCATCTTTAAAGCTGCGTCCCCACTTGGAACAATTTATCGTACACTATCCCGTGACCGTGTCAGACACGCGTGTCAGTACCGATTAATGTGGACGTATTTTGTTACGCGTACAATTGTCACGACCTGCAGTACGGTTCAATCCATTCCGAAAAGTAAAAGAAACTGCCGAGCACAGAATAACGGCAGAACAATGTACGGAGTTGCGATCTACTAGCCGGGCCCAGTGTGGACGCTGGTCTATTGGCTGGCTGGCTGGTATAAAAGTCGGTTTATTTTAAAGGATTTTCGCTAATGTCCACGGACTAGGAGACGTCCACACTTGTATTTATGACACGCGTTAAAGTACCCCCGATGACACAGACACAGACAATGGGTTGGTGTGTACGCTTTAAACATCGTTGTATGCGTTGTTTAGTTTTGTACTGCGACCTTAGATCAAATATACTATAGATTGTGGATGGGTTCAAATGTGCAGGTATAATAAATGTAATTAAAATAATAATGTTGGTTAATATAACTCTGTGTTTACGTACCCGAATTGATAATGCGCCTCCACTACATTTTTGTTCTCGTTACCAAATATTTAAAAAATACCTCTTCAAAATTTTGAGCAAAAAATAAGAAGCTACCTTAAGCACGTTTTAACAAATTTTGTGTCGTATAAGGTATTTATGCTAAGCCAAGGTTTATTTTGTAATACAGTTTTTTTTAATATGGTGTTTAGTTTTATTATCCATAAAATCATTTGTCCGACACGAAAATACGCACACAGATATATGCGCTAGTGTAACACGGTGCCCAGTTTTGTGTTAACATTTGTATGGAACACTACATCTATAGTATGTTTGATATAAGACTGCGCCGTGTAACCACGTGTAGCGATGCGATGTGACCTTGTGACCTTCGGTTGTATGTGACATATATATATATATATATATATATATATATATATATATATATATATATATATATATATATATATATATATATATATATATATATATATATATATAATATGATAATATACACACATACTCAGGTACTATTTTCTTTACAGTTAAGTCAGATGTCAAGCTTAAGAGATTTTACTGTCGAATTTCGGCCACAGGCGATCGCTAGTCTGAAATATTACCTAACTAGCTGCAGCGTGCAGCCCGCTGCATTATAAAAGTTTTTGGTGAATCCCACGGGATCACCTAATTCTTACAGGATAAAAAATAGCCTATGTGCTATTCCAGTGCTATGTGATACCTGTGTGCTAAATCATCATTCAAATCTATTCAGTAGTTTTTGCGTGATTGAGTAACAAACATCCATGCATCTAAACATCCATCCATCCAAACTTTCGGATTTATAATATTAATATAGATTAGTTCCCAAAAAAATTCAAATTTCAAATGCCCATTATTTGGAATCATGTACAAATGATGTATTTAGTTGAAATTCATTATTTGTACATGATTGTGTATAACCCGACTAACCAAAGAAAGTAATGTTATTGTATCAAGCGAATGAAGTCGCGGGCAACATCTAGTTATTCAGAGTTTTGAGTTTTCAGACTTTTTCCTTTATATATTCATGAAAGTCTACCTTGGTGCCAAATATCGAGTTTCTTGGTCATCTAGAAGTGGGTTAGATTTTTAATTTATATATAGATGAGTGAGTCAGTCAAAACTGTCGGTTTTTAATTGTTAATAACTCAATAACTGCTTATGCTACATTTGTAAAACTTTGGATTCTAGATGAGCTAACAATAAATGTGCCAATTTTCACGTATGTAGGATCAATAGTCGTAGTTTGAGTTGTGAAGTCGTTAAACGTGGTGAAAAAAACGAGATGGTTCTTGTAGTATTACACACGGGTGCTGCGTCGCCAGTTCCTTTTTCGAACTTGGCTGGACATGCACTCGTGTGTATAAATACCTTATGTACTTTTCTTTGTATTCAATTCTAAGCCCATATTGTAACAAATAGAAAATTAGAAATTATCTAATTGTGAGTTAAAAAAACTGATAAAGTGTATATATTATGGCATCAACAGAAAATAGGCCGTATACCACTTAACCACACTCCAAGATCCAGGATAAATAGGCGATATATACACCAAAAATGTTAATGGCGCGTTGCAATCCGTGTGGCAGATATATTCTAAGGGCGGCAGATATATTCTAAATGCTGTCACTTTAACCGTATTTACTATTTAGTGACTTAAAATGATTTATGCATTTTGGTGCAAGCCGCCCTAAGTACATGCATCAGATAAATAATTTTTTTTGACATAAACCATGTTGTAATATTATTAGCCTGCCTCTGTACCATCTGTGGGTATTTAATGACAAAAATGTTATAAAAATAACTCAATTGTATACTATGTCATTATAAATTTGATTCATTTAAGTACAATCAAATTTAATAAAAATATTATTAAACATTATAACTTTTGTACATTGATTCAATTTTAAGTGGTCAAAAAATGGCCCAACTAAAATGGCCAAAACCTGTACTTTCACTATACTTACTATTGCTTTGTAATCATAAGCTTATTGTATGTTATGTTACAACAAAATTGTACTCTGTGCCAAGTGGCTAATAAAACCTAAATTATTTTAAATTGCTTTGGGTCAGTAGTGACCAACAGGTCGAACGTAATCAACTGATCAAGATCAGGCATTGCTTTAAACAGTTGTGTGTCATCATTTTTAAAAATACAAGATGTGCTGTAGTTATGATTTATAAAGACCATATTACTCTTAAATAGCAGTTTGATACTTTCCGATAAAAAAACCTTTAAAGCCAATCTTCAAAAATAAGTAAAAAAATAGTTTTTTGCTAAAAAAATTGGCCACTTTTGCCGTAGATGTTAAGCTTAAAATCATCTTAAAATAATTTGATAGTGTACAAATAAAAACCTTCCCTTACGGCTGTTACTGTAATATTATGTACCTATTATGTCACTGCAATGCAGTATTGAGCCTGAGTTTTTAATCCAAATGGGATAAATGTTAATAATGATTGTGTAATCGTTTATTCACTATATCCTTATTCATTTAACAAAACTTCAATCTCTCTCTCTCTCACACCCATAAACACGACACAACGTCGCGTCGTGCTACCACGAGCGTCGTGTCTAGGAACATGTGCATGGGGCACACTTGTTTTGCACTTCTAGCTAATCGGAACTAGTAGTGAGGCGTATTTATCATAACAGATACAAATCACAGGTATTCGTAAATACTAGATAACAATTGTTCCTATAATATCAAATATCTGTTGAAAAATATCAGTCACAATACTGAATCACAATCTGCACTACGTTCTTCAGTCACAGTAGGTACTAGGTACTAGGTACCTACTCAATAACAGATATTCGTGTTACCTGTTCTTCGTATGTATTAGTCTCTCTCGCTCACACCCGCTTAATTGAATCATGCTAAACCGAGAAGCACCTAGTATTTATTATCCGAAAATTCAAATAGTAATCTTTTATAACAAAATATCTTCGTAGAATAGTGACAACTATTTCTAGTCGTATAATTTGTTATCTGTTCCTGTTCCTAATTTTCGATTCGGAAACACTGCAAGAATACTTCTAACGATATGTTGAAATATTACGTCCTTTTGTAGGTATGTAAGAACAAAAAGGTCGGTCTCAATTATTTGCATAAAATTATCAATATAGGTACACGTATAAAATCTAAATAACCGTAAAATATTTTTTTCTTCGTAGTAAAATTACAACAGAAATTATTTGAAAGTTCGAAACGTTTATATTATAATAGCGCGTTTCCGAACGTCTTTGTTAGCATTGACGCCATTGGCCACAAAATGTTCAACGTAACTACGACTTTATGTACGTAGTACTCTAATTGGTCTGTGTTTATGACTTAATAGTTAATTATAAAGGTGATATTAATTAGACACTCAGGTCATAACGTTTCTTTGGTAATTTGTTTTCTATCCCGTTTTTCGGACTATGTAAGAACAAAAAGGTCGGTCTCAATTATTTGCATAAAATTATCAATATAGGTACACGTATAAAATCTAAATAACCGTAAAATATTTTTTCTTCGTAGTAAAATTACAACAGAAATTGTTTGAAAGTTCGAAACGTTTATATTATAATAGCGCGTTTCCGAACGTCTTTGTTAGCATTGACGCCATTGGCCACAAAATGTTCAACGTAACTACGACTTTATGTACGTAGTACTCTAATTGGTCTGTGTTTATGACTTAATAGTTAATTATAAAGGTGATATTAATTAGACACCCAGGTCATAACGTTTCTTTGGTAATTTGTTTTCTATCCCGTTTTTCGGATTATGTTCTTTCGATTTCGTTTTGAATTTACTTAGCGAAAACAAAAAATTGTTTTGTAAACAAAAGGTTTACTAGTGAGAATAAAAATACTTAGTAGGTATTCATATTCTTTTTGTATATATAGGTAATAAATTAAGCAGTTCTGATAGGATATATTTAGCTATTAAATTTAAATAATTTAGGTTTAAGTTGTATAAAAGTTTTTATAATATTAGTTCAGCAAAATGGCAAATGTAAATAAGAGAAGACAGTGTTGTGTGTGTGTGTGGGGGACCATTTGCAGATGTAGGTGGGCACTATGCGAGCTGCAATATATCTATGTAAGGCTTAATTATCTTTTGATCAACCGTATTTGCAAAAACATATGAATAAAAAGCATCCCACGGTTCGGGTGATTAGCAGAACTGGTACCTAGTTATATTTATTATAATGTTTTTTTAATATTGCTTCGACATTATTCAACCTATCGGCTATCAATTATGTAGCTAAAATAGAACTTTAGATCACAAAAATTAAATTGAATGCCATTTGAAAAATCAAAATTGATCATCGTTTCCAAAACACCTACACGGCTTTTAAAAAATCAATATAGCCTACTGGGATTTTTAACTAACTATCTATGTAGATGTTTGAACTAAAAAAATATATTATTATGCTTATAGTTTTTACTCATTTTAGCTTAAAATACCTCATATTAGCGGGAAGTTTAAGGTATGGCCTGCAGGGTTAACCGTTTACACATTTTTTAAGGTTATATCAAACAATAATCAACTAAAGTAGGGCTAATTTAAAAGGTTATATTTGTCAGATCTTAAATCTAGGAATGTGAAATGGGATCTAAAACGTAGTAGCTCCATATAAACTTGTACGTGTCTGGCATCTGTCAAATGTCGTCTACTAATGCCGGGTCCCTATAATCTACAAACTGTCATTCGTAACAGTAACAATTCGTAACTAGCTTAGTAATAAAACGGTCTGTCATGCTGTCCCACAAGTTTTTTGGACTATGTATTTACGACAAGCATCCGTAGCTTGACTGCTTACCGATGGCCCTCTCGAATATAGTGTGTTATCTGTGGATGGCCCTCACTGCGTTCCATTATTCAGAAAGTTTTAAAATAGTCTCGAAAAAATTAAGCCCTATTTATAAACTAATTGATGTATAGTATAGAGCTAGATACAATGGATAGCCGTGTATGCATTTAATGCGAAATATAAATGATGTATACAAATAATCAATGGAAAAATTTTATCATTCAATATCAAAGAAAGTGTCATAAGCGTGAAATGGTTCACAATACTGACGTTAGCCGTCATCAAAGTTCAAACTGTTTTTTTCAAAATAATTTATTAATTATAAAATTGATGCGACCTACTAATGTTATAGACACATTTTTACAAGAAGCACAATTTTTAAAACCAAAATGGAACAATTTAAGAAAAACAAAACCAGAAAATGTCCCAGCAAAATTCACTATAACTTAAAGGTATAATATATATTACAAGAATTACTTTGTTTACATTGTAGAATGGCAGATATCTCTTTGGATAATCTCAGATGGCTCAGAGACAGCCACCACCAAGAAAGTAACAATTGCATTACAATCCATGTGGCAGGTAGATGTGCCGAATGCATACTTATTAGCTATTAGCTACCTTGCCTTTCAAACTGGAACATACGTTACAAGCACAACGTTAATGCAGCAGGAATCGGTGAAACAACGGCACAAAACCTAGGTGAGACGTTGTAGAACTCTAATCTCGGAAAAATTATTCAAATCATTTTTTATTTATTCATTACTCAACTATTTAGATCTGATTTTATCAGTTCTTATACATTATGAATATTGGGTATGTTCTATAGTCTATTTGCCGAACCCGAAGCCATGTACTGTACATGGCTTCGGCTGAAGGTATACTTTATTTTATTGTGTGTATATTTTTAAATTCTTGTAGTCAATATTTATAACATAGCAAACAAGTAAACGAGTCTCTAGATCAAAAGAGTCAACCATCGCCTATAGATACCACATATGTTAGTGGTGCCTTGCTATCTTGTGGCGAGGTCTAAGCCACACGCACAAGCTTACGGGCTACCTTACCTTTCAAATTGGAACAGGTCATTGACAAGCACTCACACTATTGTATACGCAATATGTAAGGCCTAGTAGCCACTATGGTAGTGACTCGAACAGCCAATCGGTCCGCTTTTTACGACCTGCCTGGCAGAACGGCAGTTGGCCTATATTTCTAGGGAGCTCGGACCAACACGGGGAAACGTCAAATGCGTGACTGTGTGGCAGTATGCGCCAAAACTTACAAACTAGAAAAGATGCTATCTCATTTAAAATTTCTATCTAGTTTAAATTAATTTTAAAATAACTATGTCTCCTTTAATAACACAGGAGAGAACTACAAAATGAATGATGGGCGCCAGGAACAAAACTTTGCAATAGCTAAATATGGCCACCGAGCAAATACGGCAATTTTGGAATAGAATTACTTAAAACTGAAATAGCGAAATCGCCATGACTAAGCTTAAAGCGAAGAAATTATAATAGTTGAAAAATAATGCTTATGCCGTGGAAGAGTTTGTGTTGGAGATCTAAGCTGCTTTTTAGTTGTGCTTCTTTTTTCCAATTTTTTGTTTCCTTGCTAGTTCTTAAAGCCTAATTATAGTTTCTTCGCGTGTTAAACTTAGTATAAGTTATAAAATAAAACTTCAAATTTAAGCACTTTGGTTTTATTCATAATGAGGTGATAAACAAAATCCTATAAATATCCCCACTTTTTGTCTCAAGGCTGTATATGAAATAGAAATAAATGAGCCCCTGAAATATTCACAGAACGTCTGCCGCTGTGGTCGCTAACACGACAAACAATAAGGTAAAAAAGTTAGAATCCAAAGGGGTTCCTATACAAGAAACAATAAAAATCTGTTTTCTTCGTGTGCCTTCCTGCATTCTTGTACGGACCGTATGCGTATCCAGCTTCATTGTTGCAAGCTGAAAAATAAAGAATTAATGATAAAAAATACAATGTTATTAAACATTTTCAACGATTTGTCCAATCACGTATAATAAATTTCGCAAACAAGCAGATGGGTCTCCTGATGGAAAGAGTCAACCATCACCTATAGACACCAAAGATGTTAATGGTGCGTTGCTATCTTGTGGCGAGGTCTAATGCCACATGCATAAGTTTACCGACTACTTTACCCTTCAAACCGGAACACGATAGCGACAAGCACTGACGCTATTGCGGCAGGAATAGGTAAGGTTTTTTGTGATATGGGTACAGTTGACACATATTTGAAGTCAGTTTAATTTTTAAATTGCTATGATCCATATCTTTGAGATAACCATTGCCTATAGATACCAGGTACCTATATTATTGTTACCCAGATAGGTATTTTAATGGTGCTTTGCTATCCATATGGCAAGGGTTGAAGTCAAATTTATGGTTCATTTCCGTAAGATTACTAGCTACCTTACCTTCCAAACTGAAACAAGACAGTGACAAGCATCGACACTATTACGACAGGATTAGGTAAGTGCGGATGTTGTAGAACTCTACCATGTTAGTGATTATAGTTAGCCTGAAATTATTATTATTTATATTTCCCATATTGTTCAATACCACCTTTGAACAATAGACCATCTGTCGTGCAGTTCGTAAAAGACTCGAAAAAGATTGATTTTCAGGTCATGACTATGGTGGTAGAGTTCCGCAACTCCTCACCAGGGTATATGGCACCACCGTTTTACCTATTTCTACCGCAATAGCGCCAATGCTTCTCATTTTCGTTTCTCGGTACGGAGGGTAAATTTATACATGTGGCATTGTCATTCCTCCAAACGGATAGCAGTGCATCAGCATCAATAAGAACTTTGGTGACTATAGGCAATAGTTTATCTTTTCCTCGGGTGAGATATCTGCTTGTTTGCTTTACAATGACAAAGATTGGTTGGCTTGTGAATTAAAGTAATTCGTAGGCGAAGTAGGTGACCAACATGACTTATATTTATTCAAATTTGCACAAATTATAGGAGATTATATTCTAACGTGTTTTCCATCAATTGCAACTAGTACTCGAGGAAAGCGGGCTATTTGGCAACGTCCTTGTTATGTATCATTTTTGATTTTTATGTAGTCCGATTGCAAATGTGCTATTGCAAAGCTGATATCACGTACTGTCCGCCTGGCGCAGGACTGTCACACCAATAAACTCCGATTGCATGCGATAGGCATGCAATCGGAGGGTCAATAGCAGCTGGTGCAATGGAGATTATTCCAAGATTTTTTGAACAAATAAGAAGAACTATGAAAGTTTATTTATCTTGCAAGAGTCTACGAATAATAATTAAAGTTTGTCAGCTAGGAAATAAGAAAAATATCTACCTGGCTCCTGTTATTCGTAAATGGGGATATATTTCAGACAATAATTGCTCTTCTGCCGTTATATCAAGCTGAAACCGCAGCTGGAATTATATGTAGTTTCCACTCTTTCCTTTATACTCTGATTGTTGATTTTTCGTCGGAACTAGACGTCACATACCAGTCTGATAATATGTAAAGCATTTCCGTGTCACTTTCTGAGCTTGAAGTGGTAAATTCACGCTAAATATTTTTTAAATTATTGTTCAACCGGCCGAAATCCGGGGGTAGCTATACGAATGACGGATGATGAAATTTTGACAGATTAATGACATTATATTTTTTATAGGGACATACCAATCTGTCATTTCCATACAATACACAGTAAAACCTTAACTGGCAGCCCTCCTACCCGTTAGCAACGAACCTTTGGTAATTTGACATAAGAGTCGTGCTTTTTAGGAACAGTTTTAGCTTACGCCTTGTAGAAAATCCTACTATTTGTCACTAAAACGAGTCGTTTTGCAGATATAGGGACCGGGCATAAAACGCCCTTAGTACTCACTACTCTCTACTCACCACAGAGTACTTTATAATATGCTACTCACATATTTTGTACTGTACGTGAATTATTTACTGAGACCGTGCTTGGAAAAATAACAGGCTGTTCTTTAATAACAGATAATGACATCTGTTATTGTTCAGTAACAGTAACAGGATCAACAGATATCTGATTCGACCTGTTATAACCCAAGACTAATCGGAACTATTTTAATTTCGAATGTTATATTTTTAAAACGTTGCAACCTTCTTAGTAATAAAAAAAAATGGCGGAAAATGAACATGAACTGACAGCGGAGCAGAAGCGGGCTCGCGTGGAATGGTGCTCACAGATGCTACTGAAGTACGACCACGGACATTCTAGTGCTGTTTATGACATTATCACAGGAGACGAAACGTGGATTTATTGTTTTGAACCCGAAAAAAAACAGCAATCTTGTGAATGGGTGTTTGAAAATGAGAACAGGCCAACAAAAGTGAAACAGGCGAGAAACGTTGGTAAAAAAATGATCGCGTTTTTTTCTCAGCTACGGGTTCCATCTATACAATTCCACTTGAAGATCAAAAGAGTGTTAATGCCGAGTGGTATTCTACCATTTGTTTACCCAGGGTGTTAGAAAAAGTTCGCAAAAGACGACCCAAAAGCCGCATTCTCCTACACCATGATTTATTTTTTATTTATTTATTTTATGTCATAAGATAGCAAACAAGCAGATGGGTCTCCAGATGGAAAGAGTCAACCATCGCCTATAGACACCAAAGATGTTAATGGTGCGTTGCTATCTTGTGGCGAGGTATAATGCCACATGCATAAGTTTACCGGCTACCTTACCCTCCAAACCGGAACACGACAGCGACAAGCACTGACGCTTTGCGGCAGGAATAGGTAAGGCGGTGGTACCAGACCCGGGCGAGACAATGCAGAACTCTACCACCTAGTAGCCACGATGGTAGTGACTCGATAGCCAATCGGTCGCCTTTTACGACCTGCCTGGCAGAACGGTAGTTGGCCTATTCTACAAAGGAGGCCGGGACCAACACGGTGAAAACGGCGAAAAAATTATAACGCGTCTTCACACACGGCCAACAAAACGAAGTAATTTTTAGCTTCCGAAAAAGTACATCTCGTCACTCATCCTGCGCATACGCCCGATATACGCCCCGACCTGTGAATTCTGTATTTTCCCCAAAATCAAAGATTTGATGAGAGGTTTTACTTTTACCAACTCCGAAGAGGCAGTGATAGCGTTCAATCAGCACGTAGAAAACATGCCTTCAAACCTGTGGTCCTCCTGTTTTAAAAAATGGTTCGATCGCATGAAAAAATGTTTAAAATGTAAAGGAGATTATTTTGAAAAGCAGTAAACATAATATTTTGGTTGTAACATGTTGTTTTTTTAAATTACGCAAAACTTATAGTGTGACCTACGTACAAGAGCTCTCTAACCACAGTGATTCGATTGAAGTTTTGTTACATGAATTGTCTCTGCTTTATTATTGGCATTTTTTTAAACAACATAGGTACATAAAATATATATGGGTAACAATATTGAAAAGATTAGGAACCACTGCAATAAACCTACGAGACAGTTTTTTTTTATGATAGTGTTCCGAGATATTGTATGGTGTCGATTTTTGTATTATAAGATAGCAAAGAAGCAGATAGCTCTCCTGATGAAAACAGACAACCATCGCCTATAGACACCAAAAATGTTAATGGTGCGTTGCTATCATTTTGGCGGTATCTTAATGCCCCAAGCATAATTTTACCGGCTATCTTACCCGCCAAATCGAAACACAGCAGTGGCAAGCACTGGCACTATTGCAGCAGGAATAGGTAAGGCTGTGGAACCAGACCTTGGTTTTGTCTCGTCCAGATCTGGTACTCTACCACCTAGTAGCCAAAATACTCGCTCGCATAGCCAATGCCTCTAGTTATGGATGTCTAATAATACTCAAAAAATGTCTTCAATTTAAACGGATATCGTCATGTTTTCCCCATATTGGTTCGGGCTCCCTTTGAAGAGAAAATCATCTGCCGTTAGCCAAGCAGCTCGCCTCTTACGAGCTGCTGGAAAACATGACGATATCCGTTTAAATTGAAGACATTTTTTGAGTATTATTAGACATCCATAACTAGAGGCATTTTAAATGTAGAGCGAAATAACTGACGTTTTATACGTGAACAATTTCGCGGCGATTTAAATTACCCTTCCATATTCATTACATTTACTAATTCCCTCGCGTTGATTTAAGCCCCAAGTTATCATCATCCTTTGAGCTATAGATACCTACAGCGTTTATCTTCCTTCCAGGCCATCTCGTATTTGATATCTTAAATTGCTGATACAATCTCGCCGTACGTGAGCTTCGCGCAAAACAGAACGTACAATTACCGCCCCTCTCATCCATTAGCTAGACACTCCGTGCATGATTCAATGCTTTGTGGCGTGCGTATTTTAATATATTTTTTATTTACAGGACAAAAGACTCACTGCAGTGCGTGGAAAGAAGTATTTACAAATAGCAAAAAATAGATTCAGTGGAGACCTTGGCATTGTCCCTTTAGATTTCGACAAGGATTCCCTCAGTTACCAGTCAAAGAAGAAAAATAAAAAAGCTGAAGAACCTGACAAGTTATTGGATCAATGCATTGAAGAATTTTCTTTAGAAACACCATACAACACAAATATAAAGCCCAAAAATAAAAATACAAACAAAAGTGATGCCAACAGTTACCTCAGTGATATTTTAAATTTAAATAGAACTAGATAATGTAAGGATAAAGTTTCAGAAGATATATTTACTTTTATGTATTAAGGTTCTATTTAATAGTAGTATCATTATACCCGGTTCCTTTGCGGGGTAGGCAGAGTCAAGGGCGGATCCAGGGAGGGGGTCTTAACCCCCCCCCCCCCCTCCCAGGTAGGCTTTAGTTTAGTATTTACAACTGTAAACAAATAAGATCATGGGTCCGCCCTTGGGCAAAGTAAACTGAACGTCTATGGACTTTTTAGTTCAGCACAACTCACTAGTTGTCGGTTGGCGAGATGAGTGTTGATCCCCATCGCCGCATTTTACCGACCCGATAACGACTGTCGACTATTTCTACTTCTGTTACATCATACGTAGTCGTCGGAGGTATAAGAGTGATAACTAGTGATGTTCCGGATATCCGTATCCGCGGATATCCGAGGCAGGAGAAAGATCCGTATCCGTATCAGTCACTTTTTAGGCGAATCTTAAACGGATCTTTTATTAGGTTTCATCCCATGTGCAAAATTCTAAATAAAGGGTGAAATTCTCTTAATTTACATTTTAAATATTTCTTATTTCTTAAGATCACATTTTTTTATATATACATCGTGTTAAGTAAGTCGACCTAAACCTTGAAGGAGGTAATAAGATATCTGGTTCTCATTCCAAATAAATAACAATTAAAAATTACCCTTAAATTTTAACCTAATTATTTAGAAAATTCATAATTAATACGCACCAACACGTCCACGCAAGTAACGCACATATCGATAGATAGATAAATATTTAGTGGATATATTTAGTATAGCCAAACAAGATAGACAAATGTTTTTGATTAATAACAACAAAAATTCAGCTTGTTATTAAACAAAAACAAGTTTGTTTGTGGGACTACGGACTATTTTGGTTTACCAAAATATAGATTTATCTAATGAGAACAACTATTTTTTCCGGGATAGAAATAAATATATGCTATTCTAGGTCATCGTCTATATGTGTGCCAAATACCATCCGAATTGATTCAGCCGTTTTTACGTGAATGAGTAACAAACATCACCCGTCCTTACAAATTTTCGAATTTATTATATTCATGGGCGTACCGAGGGGGGGGGTCAGTTAACTATCTATTGTTGTCGATAAAAATATAATCCCCCCCTGTCATAAAACCTGGGTAAGCCCATGATTATATATGCAGTATGATATGAATTATGAGGTATGATAGGTCGTATTTGGGGGGTAAATAAAGCACTTACTAGAAGTGAACTTTCTTTTGCAAAATGTTACTTACTAGCTGTTGCCCGCGACTTCGTCCGCGCGGACTTCGTTTACTCCGCACAGCTCCTCCCCCGTAGGTGATAGCGTGATAATATGTAGCCTATATGTTGACCCGACCTGTTAGTAATACATATTCATGCAAAATTTGAAGTAAATTGATGCAGTACTTATTGAGTTTACCCCGGACAAACATACAGACAAACATACAAAAATTCTAAAAACTATATTTTTGGCTTTGATATCAATTGTAGATCACGCCCCAAGTTATTCTTTTAAAAAATATTCAATGTACAGTTTTGACTTTCCTACGATTTTATTATATGTATACATTTATCTTTGCATTGATTCAGTGGAAAAACAAAAGATTTACCCAAAAACTACTGTGGGCTGGTCAAAAACCAAAGGCATATTTGTATATAACAAAATAATAATAAAAACACTGTTTGTAAACAGAAACTTCATATATTGTATAAAATTCAATTGCCACAAATGTTTGGCCGTGCATCATTTCAAAATGGCTGCATCTACATGCATAAATTCCTTTTTATTTGTATTTGTAATTTTGGTTCGTATGAAAGGAAATATTTTAGAAATAGTACTATAACTGAACATTCTAATTTTAAAATATTAATAATATAGGCAGCCGGTATACAATATATTTCCAAATTCCAGCATAAATGTAACCCACAGCTTCATTCAGACATTAATTAATTTTACCAAACATGAAATGATTAGACTTGGACACAATAATCAGAGTTTAATGTAATTTCGGTACCGTTTATTTTGTTAAACTTATCCTTACCAAGAATCATTAAAAGATTACAAAAAAAATAATTTATGGGATATTTTGTGAGAATAAGATCAAAGTAAAGAGATTTTACAATTTTTTTTTATGTGAACTTGTTAATAAAAATAAATTTGAATGTTTTTATTTATGAAAAATGATGTGCCCACCTCTCACCCTATAAGACTGTTACAATTACCCTTAATTAAAAAAATAAACTACTCTTATGTTAAGGAAGCAATGTTGTTGGTTAAATAATAACATACATTTAGAGTGGAAAATTAATCTGGATTATATCATATAATTAACTAGCAGCACCCCGAAGCTTCAAATCTCAGGGAAATAGGGTTGATCACAGTTAAAAATAACTAAATTCTTTAATGATAAGTATTTATTAAAACATAACATTAGAAGAATAATAAACAAAAAAATATTTCTGTTAATATAATAAATATATTGAAAAATATATATTAATTTGTGAAAAGAACATATTATCTACATTTTCCAAGTTGTCACTGTAATTCGATTCAGACAGTGTGAATATGTAGCAATATTACATTATTGATTAACATCAATGTTTATTTAAAACAGCATGTTATCCTTAATTGCTAAAGCAATAATAGCCAACAGCTATTTGTTATCAACCACAAAAATGTCAATGTTTGACCTATATCATTGTTTACTACATACTTCATTGCACCTAAGAATTATCATTCATTCAAAAATGAAATTAGCAGTGATTACTGCTCTACGTTACAATGCTTCTTGGATGGTTACATAAATATGTTATCTCTAGGAATGGAGGGCTTTTACTAAACAACTATCATTAGAGCGATCCTGCTTTCGCTTACATTTTGGACAAGGCATGGATCCATTTAAACATCTAGCATGGAAAACACTTGAGCACTCATCACATCTATAAGTGGAGCTCGTCTCAAATGGATAAAGAATTTTAGGATCTCGACATACTTCACATATAAAACCTTTTTGACTACAAAGCCAGCAATCAAGTACATGAGATTTAGCAAAATTTACCACCTTTTCCAACTGTAAAATTAAAGATCCATTGGGTATATGAGCTAAATCTGAAATTGTGTACAGATGAACATGATCATATAAGTACTCTCTGGGCCAAACTCTCTTCTGCAACTCTTCAATAACAGGTTCTCTGCATGTAAATATATATGCCCGCAAAAAATTTAATTGTATTCTTAACTCTTGCAATTGTGCCATATCAGATACTCCACAATATATCTTTGGATTTAATTTTTTCATATCTATCCCAGGATGATGTTGAAATTCTAATAAAAATAATGCTGATCTTTTTGAGACAGGATATCTTTTGAAGTCCCAGTTGTGTATGACCCTGGCAGGAATAATAAACACATTTGGGTCCATACAGTTTGAACAAAAATATTCTCCTGTATAACCACACACTTTGGCTTTTGATACAGTACTACCAAGTAAATCTTGACATCCTTTGCATTGATAGTTTTGATAATCAAGCCCTTTTTCTCTAGATAATAATCCCAGCTGTTTTATTAATTTTTGTAGTTCCTGAGCTGTAAAAGACCCCGTTGTGGAGTTAGGAACAACTTCAAAATCTAATCCTTGTAACATAGGGTCTTCAGGTGTAGTAGTTTCTTCAATAATGTTGCAGACATTACTCTCATCTGAATTTAACTTCAACTCTTTGTGGATGTCTGCCATTATATCTCTTAAGTTGGGGGCATTATTTGTTTCATTACCTATATTTGAATTGTCAATTAGGGAAGATAAACTTCTTAATTCGGGAGTGTTAATCATACTGCTGCCATGTGAGGAATTAGAATTTATGGATGCATTTAAATCATCATCATTTGACCATCCTTTACCAATTAAAGAATTTCCAGTAACAATGACGTCTAGAGGGGCAATGAATTCTCCTGATTCAATTGAAGAGGAATATAGTGGTGCAGGCTCTAATGGTTCTTGACTAGAGGTCGCTTTTTCATTATCAACAGAAGTTTTAGTCGCTTTATCCAAATTAATGGCTTCATTATTATTTGCAGATTGAGTGTCATCAGAAGAATGATCATTTCTAAATGTTGCATTCTTAGAGTCATTTGAAAGTATAAATTTAAGGGCATCATCTTCATTCAAAGAAAGCAAATTACCTAAGGCAGTGTTATGTGTTGGTGTAGAGGCTAACTTGGATGAGACTTCATTAGATAATGTGCTTGCTATATCTAAACCAGCACTTATCGGTGCAACCCGCATTGTGGGAACCCAAATACCTGCTTGCATTAAAACTTGTTCAGGCCACTGATTTAATAAACTTGAATTGATAGGCAAGTTAAACTGAACACAACTTTCAAGGCCTTCTATAAGTTTTTGTGCAACCTCTAATATTTCATTGTCACAAACAAAAGCACCTCTGTTATAAAATGGTTTAACAGCCGATATATTTCTCAATAGCGTAGACATGTAGGATGAAAGCAAACACTCATTTAAAGCAATTCTCAACCACGCTCGACATTGGCCTATTTCAGTGTTGATTTGGGGTAGTGATGAGATTTGATCAATATTTTGGCGATGGGACAAGACAAGTATTAGTGGCCAGAAACTAGACTGAGGGCGATAGTCAGGATCCCCTGAAATTACATTTTTAGCTTTCCTTAAAAATGTATCTTTCAAACCATGCAGGAAAACGGCCTCCAATGCCATACACAATGTATTTGTCGAGTCTGAGGAACCAAGTACACTGTGAAAATTTTTCTCAAACTGGCTGTTGTATTGGATATCTTTTACGCACTCTGATAAATGGTTTATTAGCGATTCTTTCAATATCGTATCCCGGCTGCGAATTCCAAATCCAGAGGTAACATTCTTGAAAAACGACATACTTCACAGTTATTTCTGCGTTATGTTACCAATACAAGTTGAGAATTGAGATTATAGTTAGTAAAAAAATATTTATGAAATCCAATCACAAACAATACATTTCAATACAAGAAAATGTAAACATAATTTGACATTGCTTGCTTGAAATTGAAATTGAAAGATTGAAATCAAATTGTCAAATATAAACAGAAAAGCGCGGGAAACATAAAATTTGGCGGACGTCATTTTTGGTTCTGCGACTTTTTATATTATTATTTAGCGAAACAGAGGATCGATATTAGTTTTATTTGTGTAAATATTTAATTTTATGTAAATATCATTAGTTTTACTATCAGTTTAAAGTAGGTAAGTCTCCTTTTCACTTTTTAAAATGAACAAACCCCCTGACGATCCTGGAGGTGGACCTCTCCAGGTAGCGCACTATGTTACTATAGATGAGAGTAGTGTCGATACAGATACTTCGCTTTCTTCAACTCAAACAACTAATAGGAAAAGATCTCATACATCTAATAAAATATGCAAACACTGCAATAAACGGCGCAAAAAGCGCAACAATGAATTGAAATCTACTGACTGTCAGTGTTCTCACTCTGTTTCTGAAATCTCAGATATAAATAATGCTTCGGGCGCCTCATTTATTACTGGTGATAATAATGTAAATGATAATGTTACAATGAAAGATTTGTCAAACCCCCTAACAAATAGTAAGGAACCCCAAAAACCTAAAGATTATATTAACTACCGCACACAGTATGAATCTACAGACCTTGGACCTTACGTTATTCATGTCCAAAGAGTTATTACATCTCCGACTGATAATGTTACTCTACATCCAGTCTCGTTTGGGCGATTCCTTAAAAATAATACTTTTAAAAATATAATTGATGGTAGCCTCAAGAAAATTGGACGCAACCGATTATCTCTATCATTTTCGGACCACAATGACGCAAACCACTTTATTAATGACCCTAATCTCTCAAATAAAAACTTCAAAGCTTTTATCCCATCATTTAACGTTTCACGAGTAGGCGTAATTAGAGGTGTTCCCTCAGACTGGTCACCTGAGGAAATTGCTAATAATGTTAAGGTTCCCATTGGTTGTGGAAAAATAATAAAGGTTAGAAGAATAAACCGTAAAATAACTATTAATGATAACACTACCTGGAAACCAACAGAGACAGTTGTCGTAACTTTTGATGGACAGACTTTACCGAAACGTGTCTACGTTTGTTATAATGCTCTCCCAGTAGATTTATACATTTACCCTACTATACAATGCTATAAATGCTGTAGGTACGGTCATACTAAAATAACTTGCAGATCCAACCCAAGATGCTTTAAATGTGGAAAGGATCATTGTGGAGACTCTTGTACTAGCGAGGCTGATTTCAATGTTAATTGTTGTTTATGTAAGGGATCTCACTTTGCCACTAGCAAATCATGCCCAGAACATTTAAGACAAAAAAACATTAAAATGTTTATGGCTCAAAACTGTGTCTCTTATGCCGAGGCATCAAAAAATTATCCCCCGGTCTCCAAATCATATGCTGATGCCATCTCAACACCTATTAAAACTGCTCTTCATCCACTTTTGAAAAAAAACTTAGATTCGCAAGAACAATCCCATAGGTCATACAAAAAAACAATATTTCAGAAACCTAAACCCCATACAAAAGTCAGTAAGAGTTATGACTATGATTTCCAAAATTCAGTTATTAATGAATATAATTCCACTAATTCTAGAGAAAATGGTACTTTGTTGACAAAAAATAATAACAATAATCAAGAATCAGCCTCAATAGGCATGATTATATCTTTTATTAAATTTTTATCTCAGTCCGAAGTAATAACACCGTCCAACGCTGCTTTAATGACAGAAAGTTTAATTAATTATTCTAAATTTAATGGTGATCATGGACAGTCAAGCCAAAATTCTTCAATGGAACTCGCAGAGCATCACCAACAAGAAAAGTGAATTAATTCACTTATTAAATAAATATGAGCCATTTTTAGTGGCTCTTTCAGAAACTTGGTTAAGACCAAGTTGTACTTTTAAATTCTCTGGATACACTAGTATCCGAGAAGATAGATCTGATGGTTATGGAGGTGTAGCCATCATGATCAAAAAAGGATATAATTTTTCCATTGTTAATCTTCCTGTACATACTGTAAATATGTCTATATTAGCTGTTAATGTAAATAATATTTGTTTCGTGTCACTTTATATTCCACATCCAAATTTGAATATTTTGACAGAACTTAATAACCTATTAGCCATACTACCTAAACCCTTTATTGTGTTAGGTGATTTTAATTCTCATCATCAAGCCTGGGGTTGTTCCTCCAGTAACTATTATGGTGAAGAACTTTTGAAAGTCATTGAAGAATTAAATTTATGTATTTTAAACAACGGTTCTCCCACTCGTCGCACAAAACCCTCCGAAGGCAAAAGCGCTATAGACCTGTCCATTTGCAGTCCCAATTTAGCACCTTCTTTGACATGGTACACACTCCCATTTACGTTTGGAAGTGATCACTTCCCCATAATAATAAATTTCCCTTCCGCATATCATAAAACTTCACCTAAATCTACATCATATTTCAAATATAATTTGCATAACCCGGATTGGCACAACTTTAATAATTTGATGGAAGTTGGTGTTAATGTTTTGCCTAACATTTCCTCATATAATGACTCTTCTTGTGCAGAAGCCTTTACTCAATTAATTATAAAATCAGCTGAAAACACTTTTCCCATTAAAAAACAATTAACTAAGAAAATAAATACGCCACCTTGGTGGGACAAAGAGTGCTCAGACGCTATTAAGGAAAGGAAAGCTGCTGAAAAATTTTATTGTCAGTATACAACTACAGAAAATTTTAATATTCTCACTAATATTATAAAAACTACTCGTCGATTATTAAAAAAGAAAAAAGCTGAAGGTTGGAAGAAATTCTGCTCTTCCTTATCACCCCAAACAAAACCTTCAAGTGTATGGTTAAACATAAGAAAATTTAGATCTGCATATAAGGTTTCTAATAATAATGAAATGTGTCCATTGTTAATAAATCAGCTGATAGATCATCTTGCTCCACCTACAGTACCAGAATGTATCCTTTCTCTTCCTTCTACTTCTTCTTCAGACAATTTTTCCCCTTTTACGTTATTTGAGCTTAAAGGTATCCTTCAAAATGTTAAAGACTCTACTCCTGGATGGGATAATATTAACTACTCATTTTTAAATAACATGACTGATAAATCTCTATCATACTTATTAAAGGTTATGAACTCCCTTGTTTCTACAGGTAATATACCTCAGACATGGAAGTCACATTCTGTTATCCCTATCCTTAAACCTGATAAAAACCCTTCTGACCCTTTTTCATACAGACCCATTGTGCTTTCATCAGTTATGTTGAAAATTCTAGAGCACCTTGTCAAACTTCGCTTAGAATGGTTTATTGAAAGCAGAAATTTATTAAGTCAAAGTCAGTATGGTTTTAGGAGAGGAAAGAGCACCATAGATAATATTAGCTTACTTATAACTGATATTAGATTAGCTTTCACTCATAACAAATCTGTTTTAGCAGCTTTTTTAGATATATCCTCAGCATATGATAATGTAATTCTATCAATTCTGAAAAATAAGCTAGTGAAATTAAACATACCATTTTATTTAATTAATGTTATTATGAATATTGTATACAATAGAACTATTAATTTAGCAAATGACCCTAATAATTTAAAAAGACAACAATATAAAGGTCTTCCACAAGGTTCTGTTTTAAGTCCAATCCTTTACAACATATACTCATATGATATAGAAACTGTAGCAACTAGCAATGTAAATGTTCTTCAGTATGCTGATGACCTCCTTTTATACTCAACTGACAAATCTATACAGATGGCTTGTGATAATCTTTCCATGTCTATTCTATCCCTACAGACTTGGCTTAATAACAATGGTCTTGATATTTCTGTTTCTAAAAGTTCCATAGTTTTATTTTCTCGCACAAAATTTCCACCCCCTATAAATATTACTTACAAAAATAGTTCAATTCCTGTTAAATCGAAAACAAAATTCTTAGGTATAATACTAGATAATAAACTCCAAGGACTAGATCATTGTGAGTATATAGCAGCAAAGTGTGAACGTAATATCAATTTAATGAGATGTGTTTCTGGGGTTTGGTGGGGTGCACACCCATCTACATTAAAACTTATGTATAATGCATTAATAAGAAGTTTATTGGATTATGGAATGTTTTTACTAGAACCATGTAGTAAGATTGGTCTAAAGAAAATTGACTCTGTTCAAATTAAAGCATTACGAATTGTTCTAGGAGCAATGAAATCCAGCCCTGTTTCTGCCCTACAAGTAGAATGTGCTGAACCTCCATTACATTTACGACGTAAATATCTATCTGACAGGTTTTTCCTTCGCACTTTGGAATCACAAAATCACCCTCTGCTTACAAAGCTCTCTAGTCTTAGTGATTTAATGTCAGATAAGTATTGGAAACACAAAACAATCCCAGCCCTTGTATACAGCTATATGAAATATCACAGCCTTAAGCCTTTTACTTTTACATCCCCTATAAATCCCTTATATAAACACAATTATGAATCATTAACTCTGCAGCCTGTTGTAGTAAATTTAGGTATAGATAAACAATCTTTGTATGCCAATCAATATTTTAACAATATTATCAATGAAAAATGGCAAGATTTTCATTTGATTTTTACTGATGCATCCAAAAATAATAGTAATGTTGGAATAGGTGTATACCATAAACAGTACAATATTGTTCAAAAAATCAAATTTCCACCGGAAGCATCTGTATTTACAGGTGAATGTTATGGACTTTATAAAGCTGTAGAATACATACACATTATGAAACTACCCAAGTGTATGATTCTGACTGATTCACTAAGTGCTCTACATTGTTTGCAAAAGTTCCCTTTAAAATCCAAATTTATTCCTTCTATTATTTTAGACTTAAGAAATCTTTTATACAAATGTACTTTTAAATATAATCATATTATTTACTTTGCCTGGGTTCCAAGCCATTGTAATATCACTGGAAATGAGCGAGCTGATCGGTGTGCTAAAGAGGCAGTTCAGTGTGGTGATTTATACCCCTACATTAATTATTGCCATGATCTAGCTGCTCTCCCTAAACTCCATCTTAAGCAGTCATGGCAAAGTGTCTGGGATAGTGGTACATTGGTGAAAGGCAAAACCTATTCCCAATTACAACCATTGATACCTTCTAAACCTTGGTTTTCTGTAGTGAAATTAAATAAGTTGTCAACATCTGTTATCACCAGAATGAGGCTTGGTCACACTAATTCTCCTGAACACCTCTTCAAGCTACACATCAAAGATAGCAATGTTTGTGAGTGTGGCACTGATATTGGAGATCTCAATCATATATTTTTTGCTTGTCCTAAATACAATCATTCATCATTATATAACAATCTATATTCTAATGACATTCCTTTACCTACATCCATTCTAACCCTGTTATTAAACCCTTGTATGTATAATATTCTTTCATTATTCATTCAAGAAAATAATATTAATATTTAAGCGTAGTTAGATACATTTAGTATCTAATACCAAATTAATATTAACCCACTTGTAAATATTATACAAATAACTAAGTATTATCTCTGTATATATTTATTTAAATATTATTGTTGTAAATAATTTATAATTTTAGTATCTATGTTATTTTGATTACTTTCTGATCCTCTATTTTCCTGTCAATCCAAATTCCAAATCCTAGTTTATTGTCTAAAATATGTTTCCTCGTTTTACTTGATCATGGCAGTTGCTTAACGCCCATGCCAAAAAGAAAAAAAAAAAAAAAAAAATATAAACACAAACTACTAAGAAGTAGTATATTCTGTGCTACTAAGCACACTACAAGGAACAAGAGAACCATAGACTAATATGTAATAATAATCAAGAAATTTACATACGATAACGAATTATTACGAAGCAATATTTATAAGTATTTATGAGTAACGAAATATCATTACTCATAAAGTTGACATTTGTTTCTTACTTAACAGAGGGGAAAAACGTTCTGAGCAAGACAATGACATGAGTGGATGTTGTCCCTTTCTTGCAATTGCCAGTGTAAATAAAACTATCTGATGGTAGATTTTTATATATTCGGTTATCGTTAAATCCCTTTAATCATACACGTCGATAAATACATTAGCATAAAATGTATTGTAATTAACACAGTGAGTTCTAAAATTTGCTTATTTTAATTATTACGTAATTACTTATTCAATGCAAAAACTATTTCCCAAATTAGTAGAATTACTTAGTAGTAATTTGCAAATTACGCATGGCCGCACTTATATATATGGTGATTGGCGCTTTATTTAGTAGAAAGAGACACACTCCATCCATGTCGTGGTACTTTTTCGAACGATTTTGAAGCCCTATCAGGCTAGCATGGTGAAATCAGCAAAATTGCAAAAAAAAAATACATCAATTTGTAGCTAATTAGTTGCTAATTAGTTGCCAAAACGACGATTTTGTTGCTCGTGCCAATCCCTAGAAATCGTGAATTATGCTATCGTGATATCAAGGTAGCAAGGTAACTTAATGAATTATATTCTTTTCCGTTCATCTTTATAGAAGATTTAGTTACTATTTTGTTGCTATATCTTAGATATCGCAAAAATTTTTTTAATAATTGTTTTTTTTATTTTTTCTGTTCTTGCTATCTTGAAACTGGTTTTTCCTGGCATTAAAGAGTCTTTGAATTTTGTTGCTCATCAGGAGGCTACTCAAATACACTCAAACAACTAGCAACAAAATAGTTGAAACCGGTCAGCCGATTTTTGAATTTTTTTTTCATCTTCCTCATTCTTCCTATCTTGAAACTGATTTTTGTCGGCATAGAAAGTGTATTAAATTAGTTGCTCATCAGGAAAATACTCAAATACACTCCAAGTATCAACAACAAAATAGTTGAAACCGGTCAGCCGATTTTTGAATTTTTTTTTCATCTTCCTCATTCTTGCTATCTTGAAAGTGGGTTTTCCTGGTAATAGTCTTTGAAATTTGTTGCTCATCAGGAGGCTACTCAAATACACTCAAACAACTAGCAACAAAATAGTTGAAACCGGTCAGCCGATTTTTGAATTTTTTTTCTATCTTCCTCATTCTTGCCGTCTTGAAACTTGTTTTTTGTTGCCAGTTGTTTGAGTGTATTTGAGTAGCCTCCTGATGAGCAACAAATTTCAAAGACTCTTTATTACCAGGAAAACCCACTTTCAAGATAGCAAGAATGAGGAAGATAAAAAAATTCAAAAATCGGCCGACCGGTTTCAACTATTTTGTTGCTGGTTCTTAGAGTGTATTTAAGTAGTCTCCTGATGAGCAACAAATTTAATACACTTTCTATGCCGAAAGAAATCAGTTTCAAGATAGCAAGAATGAGGAGGATGGAAAAAAAATTCAAAAATCGGCTGACCGGTTTCAACTATTTTGTTGCTAGTTGTTTGAGTGTATTTGAGTAGCCTCCTGATGAGCAACAAATTTCAAAGACTCTTTATTACCAGGAAAACCCACTTTCAAGATAGCAAGAATGAGGAAGATGAAAAAAAAATTCAAAAATCGGCCGACCGGTTTCAACTATTTTGTTGCTGGTTCTTAGAGTGTATTTAAGTAGTCTCCTGATGAGCAACAAATTTAATACACTTTCTATGCCGAAAGAAATCAGTTTCAAGATAGCAAGAATGAGGAGGATGGAAAAAAATTCAAAAATCGGCTGACCGGTTTCAACTATTTTGTTGCTAGTTGTTTGAGTGTATTTAAGTAGCTTCCTGATGAGCAACAAATTTCAAAGACTCTTTTTTACCAGGAAAAACCAGTTTCAAGATAGCAAGAATGAGGAAGATGAAAAAAAAATTCAAAAATCGGCTGACCGGTTTCAACTATTTTGTTGCTAGTTGTTTGAGTGTATTTGAGTAGCCTCCTGATGAGCAACAAATTTCAAAGACTCTTTTTTACCAGGAAAACCCACTTTCAAGATAGCAAGAATGAGGAAGATGAAAAAAAAATTCAAAAATCGGCCGACCGGTTTCAACTATTTTGTTGCTGATACTTGGAGTGTATTTGAGTATTTTCCTGATGAGCAACTAATTTAATACACTTTCTATGCCGACAAAAATCAGTTTCAAGATAGCAAGAATGAGGAAGATGAAAAAAAATTCAAAAATCGGCTGACCGGTTTCAACTATTTTGTTGCTAGTTGTTTGAGTGTATTTGAGTAGCCTCCTGATGAGCAACAAAATTGAAAGACTCTTTAATGCCAGGAAAAACCAGTTTCAAGATAGCAAGAACAGAAAAATTAAAAAAAACAATTATTAAAAAAATTTTTGCGATATCTAAGATATAGCAACAAAATAGTAGCTAAATCTTCTATAAAGATGAACGGAAAAGAATATAATTCATTAAGTTACCTTGCTACCTTGATATCACGATAGCATAATTCACGATTTCTAGGGATTGGCACGAGCAACAAAATCGTCGTTTTGGCAACTAATTAGCAACTATTTAGCTACAAATTGATGTATTTTTTTTTTGCAATTTTGCTGATTTCACCATGCTAGCCTGATAGGGCTCGATTTTGAAGCGCGTGTGAACATTCCGGGTAGAATGTAACTTCCTTGGTAATAATATCATAGTACTACACCCAAAGAATAATATACTAATTGGCTATGGCATACACTAATTGGGGTTTGAGTAGGTATATAAACCTCTATTTATGCTTGCATCTCTAAGTAGTCTGTGCTCTATTTCTAAGCAACTGACCTATGTACATGTATGTTTTCTGTGCAACTGACAAAAATGTCCTCAGAAAAATCAGCTTGTGTGAAAATATATGAACGAGTGTCACTCAAGTACATAATAAGTACCTAACACGTAGAGAGAAAAAATGTTCTGACTTCTGTGATCAGTAATCAAACACGCACACTAGCGTGGTTACCCTAGTGAAGTGGTGAAGTGAACTAGATGACAGCGGCACGACGGCGGCTCAGGCAGCTATGTCAGAATGCTAAATCGCGTGACTCTCGACATCCATTTTGAGACCTTATTCCAGGCTTTCTTGTCTTCTAAATAAATTAAGATTTTACAATACCTTTTACTACAGTTTTGTGTTAATATATTTTTTTTAATTTGTTTACTGGTACATCTTTAAGTTTTTAGTTTGGTTTATTCATAAAAACGTGATTTTTTAGTTTTTTTAAACTATTATTTGTTTTGTAGAATTAAAATTCTCCTTAGTATTCGAAAATTTGTCAATATTAGAGAAATCGGCTAAAGGTAATTATTGGAAATTAAAATTGACATCAAGTCCTGTCTTATCGACTATAGAGAAAAATTAAAAAAATTAAAATTAAGTTTCTTACCTCATCGACTATAGATGAAAATTATATAAATTACCAAAAATCATATTTTGCAAATTGAAAAATGGAATAATTTTATGAAATTAGTGTATTGTCATCGGTCCTCGATAAATCTACAAAGTTTGAACGAAATCTGGCCGTTACAAAAAAAAGTGCCAAAATTATTATTCATAAATAATGAATGAATTGAATTTCTTGAATTGTCAATTAAACAAAAAATTATAAATTAATACAATTAATTAATCATATTGGGGAATCTCGATAAGACTAAAAAAAAAATTTATCACTTTCAAAATTTTGCCGCCCTGGGCTAGTCTTGCGCATTATAATTCACGATTGGGAGCGCTCATTTTAATTCGCAGCTCTTAAACGAACTAGTTCGATCTTTTAGTTCGTTAGTTCACTACTTCAATTCGCGAAAGACCTACTTGTTGTCTTGTTCGCTTGCGTTGATCAACAATTTGATTAGGTAAAAATAAATGACAAACCCTGTTTGAAAATAATCAACTTTTAAATCTTTGGAATTAGTATCTAGTACATATTAATTTGTATTTCTGTATCTAACAATGAAGGCACAGAAAACTGGTATGTTCTTACCCACTTTAAAATAAATTTAGACATGATCTTATCATAAAAAACACAAGTTTTGGTGTTAATTTAACAGCAACATCATATAGTAGGTACTTATTTTTGTTAATAAACCACACCAAAAACCAAAGAAACATTTATAAATTGTATTTACCTGTTAACAATAAATTATAATACGGGTATCGTCACCAAATCACCGCACACCGCTCAATTTCGCGCGCAAAGTCGTAAACGAACTACTAACTTCATATTTTATCTTACTAATAATCGATGCGCATTGCGCGTTGTATGGTGAACTGTGAACTATACAGTGGCGACGCATCGCGCTCTCGATTTCACGCCGTCGAACGAAAGAACTAAAGAGTGACGGGTCTGCGAACTAGTTCGTGTAGTTCGTCCATAAGATCGCTCTTCCGAGCTAGTTCGTTTACGAACTACATAAGACTACCCTGGGCACTTGCCCCGACTGCCCCTAGTATAAATCCATCTATCTGCTTGTTTATTTAATAGTAATTTGTTTATTTTTTATTTTGGGTATTTAGGTAGGATCATGGAAGTTACATTCTACCCGGAATGCTTACACGCGCTTCAAAATCGTTCCGAATGTTTCCGAATGTGTCTCTTTCTACTAAATAAAGCGCCAATCGCCACATATAAGTGTGGTCATGCGTAGTTTGCAAATTACTACTAAGTAATTCTACTCATTTGAGAAACAGTTTTTGCATTGCATAAGTAATTACGTAATAATTAAAATAAGCACATTTTAGAACTCACTATGTTAATTACAATACATTTTATGCTAATGTATCTATCGACGTGTATGAATAAAAGGGATTTAACGATTAACGAATATATAAAAATCTACCATCCGAAAATTTTATTTACACTGGCAATTGCAAGAAAGGGACAACATCCACTCATGTCGTGGTCTTGCTCAGAACGTTTTTCCCCTCTGTTATGTAAGAAACAAATGTCAACTTTATTACGAACGAAATAAAGTACATTTTTATTTTTCAAATACTGCTTCGTAGAATTCCAGTTATCGTATATAAGTTCCTTGGGTAGGATATATATAGATCTATCTTCGCATTGTTAAACCATTATAATTATTATAGTTTACAAAGACGTATGTACATGAAATGTGTTTCCCATTGTTTTTCCCAAAAGCTAAATGTAATTAAATGTCATTGTCAAGTGTCAGCTGTCAATTGCCATCTGCCATAATACTTTGTGTTTTTCGTAATGTTTTAGTTTTATATTTTAAATTATTGCAAAATTAGCACACAGCTATATTTTTAGATAAATACATTATATACTCTTTGTTTTTAGATAAAGTTGCTAATTAATTTCTATTTATACTAAAGCTACATCCACATGAAGGAATGTTTTATCGTAAACTCATAATCTACATTTTAATTTTATCTTACACCTTTGCTCACCAATTTTCTAATAATGCACAAGGTTTGAAATTTTTTAGGAGAATTTATGGTTTGTTTAATAAATCAAAAAATTATTAACGTACTTACCTTTATTTGATTTCAGAACTTCTTTTATGTCGCAAATGTGGGTCTGACATAGCTGATTCACATTATTTATTTAATAAAAAAAGTCCTGGTGCTCGAAAAGCAGAAAACCAAAATTTATTTGGAAAAGTAAATGTCACCGTCCAAACCTTAGTCAACCCATTTGGAGTTGAATTTGATATAGTTACGGCTGAGAAAGCAAGATGTAAAAATTTAGGACCTGTTAGTACAATTTCTTCATTATCCTCACTTATTTCAGACTTCAACTTTATGCAAATAAGTTAATATCGTGGAATAAGGGTTAGATAGGCTGAAACCTTGAGCCATTTCTGATTATGCATTGTGTAAATTGGACAAATAGTCTCAAATGAGCACACTTTTTTAATTATAGGAATTAAACCTACATAATGCATAAATGTTATTAATGCATACTCTCATTCTCCCAATTATAGACTATGCAGATTCTTGTTACCTCGGTACCACTTAAGACATAGTAAACAAACTTGAGATGTTGCAGAACCCATGCATCCATTACATCTATCGTATATAAAAATTTGACTATGTTTCTGGTTTTTGGGCAGAGCTTAAATGGCTTCTCATTAGACAGTTCAGAAAAAATCATATACTTTGTTTATTATATAAGATTCTTTTTATTCTCCTGTCGATCAATCTCCTAAGTATCTTCTTGATTCCTTTAGTTTTTTACACTCTCCTGAATCCTCATGTAGCTCTAGCGTAAGAATCTTGTTGTGATTTCCTGCTGGTAACTCTGCTGCTTATTTGTACTCATTTACGGTACATGCTGTAAGACTGGAATTCCCTGGCCAGTGAGATTCACCTTTGCCAGACTTTAAAGACCTTTAAAAAATTTTGTAAAAACACTTCCTAGCTGAAATGAAAGTTTTCCTTATATTGTATGTATTTTTTTTTCTACACCATTTCTTTTTAAATACATTATTAGTATATGTTAATTTAGTTTCATAGTTTATATTTGTTAATTTGTTATTTTTTGTACACTAGGTCTACTCATTTCTTTATTTCCATTATTTTACTCTCCTTTAATGAGTTCGCTGGAAGAAATCTCTTTAAGTAGAGATAAGCTTGCCCATTGTACTTATTTCACATTAATATTGTCTTTTTTATTTTGATTTCTGTGTATAATAAATAAATAAATAACGCTAAATTAAAATTTTAAAATATTCCAACACAATCTTTTATCATAAGACTACTTTTTTGCCCCATAATATAATTTGCTAATTTAATTATAATACAATATAAAACATAATATAATAATTTAATAATAATTTGCTCTGCAAATGATATATAATATCATTTGCAGAGCAAAACACAAAAAGAGCTCTTTAACTTCAAATAGTAGGTCTAAGCTACCAGGTCATTGTCATTGAAGGAACTACTTGTACTAATAACCTAATTTTTTTTATCCAGTAGAGTAGTGCTTAATTACTTATTACACCTTAGCAAAACTAATATAGTATTACTCAAAAAGCTTAGTCACTGCACGCCTGACACCAGCCCGCTAATGATTCTAGTCTTGAGTTCTTTGAAAATCTGTACTAAATATTTTTATGGGTTAATTAGGTTAAAACTTAAGTACCTGTTTTTTTTTACATATTTGGTACTAGCTGTTACTTGTGTGACCTGAAATCATTACTTTCTTTTGGTAAAAAAGTAAACTACATCACTCCTGGATAATGTAGCTTTTTTAAGATTTTTTAAATTGGTTGAGTAGTTTTGCAACAAAAACACAAATCTTGCATCTTTATGATATAGTTTAGGTCAGAATCCAGTACAAAACCTTCCTTCAGTAAGTAAAATCTTTGACTAGCCAACCTGTATATATAATGAGCCATTTAACATTCTGCCTGGCAGTATATAAAAGGTGAATGATCACTACCATTGTGATTACTAGGTGGTAGTTTTGCAATGCCTCGTCATAGTTTGGCACCACCGCCTTACCTATTCCTGCCACAATAGTGCTATTGCTTGTCACTGAGTTGTTCCTGTTTAGAGGGTAAGGTAAAGCTATGTAGGTATGTTGCAATACAATCCTGTCAAAGGATAGCCCCATTAATATTGTCTATAGGCAATCTGTAACTCCTTCTGTTAGGAGAGCCATCTGCTTGTTTGCTATTATATGATATAAAAAAAGGACACATTCAATAATTACCAGCTTTTTTATATACTTCTATACTGCAATCTGTTGCTGTTGTGGGACATTAAGACGCAATTTATAGTTAAGTATTCTTTTAAAGAAAAAATATTTAATATTAAATACACATGTGTCTCATCCATTAGATGTCATGTCTAGGAGTGCAACCAGTGTCACATATTAAATACTGTGTACTTTCACAGTAACACATTTTTGGTAGTACTGCTCTTTAGTCGACGTTTAGACAGTCTGTTTTACATTAGATTTTGAGCTAGTACATTTGGATGGTTTGCAATTGTCTAATACTTGGTATATCGGACAATCTCTTCCTCAACTGTAGATATTTTTAAGTCTTTATGAAGTTGTTTGTTGGTCACAAACCATGAGGAATAATCGCATTTGACAACTTTTGATTGAAAATTCTGTATCCAATACTAAAGATTAAACTGAATGGCAGTGAGGAAAGTTATATAGGTGATGCAACAATTTAGTCTAATAAGTCTAAAGCTATAAGAATGGCATTTTATCTCTGCTATACAGATGACCATTCATTATTAATTCTTTGGTGGTGGCTGGTGGTTAGTATTTTGTATCAAGAGAGCCATTTGCTTGTTTGCTATTGTATACAAAAAATGCTTTTAAGATATATCTAAAATTTACTGCTGTTTGCTTAAGCAATTGAAAAATGATATTTTTTTTATTATCAATAGGAAAGCGCTTGACCACGAAATCGCCTGATGGTAAGCTAAGATGCGGCCTAAGATGGAATGCGCTTCCCTAGAAGGTACCTGTTCACTCTTCTCTTGACATACACATAGCATAAGATTGGCTTTTATTCTGCACATTTATTTTTGCTTCTTTTATCCATTTCTACCTGCTTACAGGGTATATTTTGTGATGTTTAGAATGTATAACTTTCTTGCTAATACTATAAATTTAAATAAAATTGCTCTAGAGCCAAGGTGCAGACTCATGGTTTCCAGGATATACATGGCGTATATGTGCATGTCCTCACTGTGGTCAACATTTGGGATGGACATTTGAAAATTCTAAAAAAGAGTCAAAACAAAAGGATTTAATTAATCAGTTTCATGGTTTAATATTGGGCAATATTCTAGGTGAAAACTGTAAGTAATAAAAACAGGATATTACCTCTTTAACAGCTACACATTTTTCTCGAAAATTGAAAAATTTAATTTGATTTGAAAAGCTTAATTTGAAACAAGCATTTCTCTAGCATGTTGGATGGGTTGTCCAATGTTTCCACTCAATAGAACCAGACCAAGTAATTTTCAGTTTAGAATAATATTAATTAAAACAATCTGTATTTTTTAATTTCCACTTTTTGTCAGTATTTTTATGTAGACACCTGTTGACAATTTTCAAACGAAAGTTTGTTTATTCTAAACTAGCTAACATGACGAACTTCATTCAGCCTAAGAGTCAATGGATGAGAAAATTTAGGATAATAAAATTAATACAAAATAATTAAGTTCAATATTTCATTAGGATCATAAATATAGATAATATATAAAACAAAAAAAATCAATTATTTCAAAGACATGCCAGCAAGATGAATTATTGATATATTTAAATTATTAATAAATATCATATAATACTTACTATACTATTCCCCGTGAAGACAAATCCAAAATCAAAAATTGTTCCAGCCGTTATTGAGTTATAAATGGTGTAACATGAATTTGTTTTATATGATATTGTTACGAGCTTCAAGTTTGTGTTGTGCAATAAAATACCACTTGTATTAAAACCGTGTATTTACAACACAAATATAAACAGCATAATAATTGACCGCCCCGCTGGTCAAGTGGTTAGTAACCCTGATTACGCAATAGATGGAGCTCGGATTCAACCCACGACGGGGACAAGCATTTGTGTGATGAGCACAAATGTTTGTATTTTCAGGTTTGGGTGCTTAATAAATATATTCTAGTATTTTATATGTATTTCTATGTATTAGTATTGTTGACTAACACCCATAACACAAGCAAATAATTTGCTTATTTTGGGGATAGATCAATTAGTGTAATTTGTCCCGTGAATATATTATAATACTATATTATACAATACGTAAATACACTGATAAACACTAATAACACTCATTATATTAACACTAAAATTAACCAATTACGCTATATAACTAAACTAAAACACTTCTCGTATGCACTATATCACTTTACACTGGTCGTCTCAAGTATCGCGTCCAAACCACTGTATCAAACTGAAAAACTATTCGCCAACAAATCCCTATTTATACCCAAGGTACAAGTCCCCTGAATCTTCCGAAATCATCGCGTGAACAATAATTTAAATATAAACAAGTCTTTGTACACGCTATTTTTACCCTTATGTCTTATAAGACCTATAGATCCATTGACCCATAGATCCATGGATCTATAGATCCATTATGACATAGCTGCTAACGGCGGTTATTGTTTATCAATAGAAGCAGCCTATCTTTCTTTTATTTTATTAACCACTAGCTGTAGCCCGCGACTTCGTCCGCGCAGACTTCGTTTACACCACACAGCACCTCACCCGTAGGTGATTGCGTTATAATATGTAGCCTATATGTTGACCCGACCTGTTAGTAATATTCATGCAAAATTTGAAGTAAATCCAGTACTTTTTGAGTTTACCCCGGACATACAAACAGACAAACAGATAAACAGACAAACTGACAAAAATTCTAAAAACTATATTTTTGGCTTCGATATTGATTGTAGATCACGCCCCAAGTATTCTTTTAAAAAAATATTTAATGTACAGTTTTGACTTTCCTATGATTTTATTATATGTATAGATTAGTGGCCAAAACCAAATGAAAAGCATTTTAAAGAAAATATGTTTCTTTTTAATTGATAAAGGAGTAAAAAATAGTAAAATGAACAAAAAACAATAAGTTTTAGTTTTTATATATATTTTAAGGGGTGTACTTATACGAGTACAGTGGCCACTTATGAGTGAAAATCTTTAAAACAGGAATTTTCTATACCAAATGGTGATATGATCTATCATGGGGTAACCCTTCAACAGTTGAAAAGGTAGATCGAGCTTATTCGATGCGATTTTTAATAAAAATACAGTATCTTAAATACTACTTTGAAAAAAGAGTTAGTCCAGGGGATCTTCTATACTCATAACATCTAAACGCCAGGCATTCAAAGCCATAACTACCATATACGTGTACGTGTACCATGTGACATCTGTATTTGAATGTGTGATTGAGGCTGCCTTTTTTTAGTCTATTTAGTAGAAATCAACAAACATTTCTCTGTGTGTTTCTACCTCTTTCTCTTTCAGACAGGGGTGTGTAGTTTCTGATTACTTTCTCGTTGCCAGTGAACTCGTGCTGTATTCAACTGTTTGTCATGAAATTCTAGTCGGTCGGAAAGACATCCTTATTTTATTTGAAAAAGCAGTGAGGATGTCTCTGACGGTGTTTTCTTGAAAATAAAACTCAATATTTCCATGTAGATCTCATGGTAATGAATCTCTCCATTATTACATCAGCATCTCATCAGTGAATATGTTCAGATCAGCTGGAATTATCTGTATTTGGTACTCATGGTCATCATCAATATCTTATAAAATTGTCTCAACTACTTCAAATCCTCTAAGTTATTAGAAACGTTGAACTGCTTGAGACTTATGATTGCCAGCAAAAATGTAACAATACATTTTGCATACTCATATGGCCAGTGTACTCAACTGAGTACAGCGGTGAAAATCATGATATAAAACTGGTAATTTATATTATTACTTCACACCCTCTAACTCTCATTATAAACTTCATTATATTGCATCATAATAATTATTGATAACAACGTTTACAGTCAAAATTGTGGCAAAAATAATAAAATAAACAACTAACGTTTACAAAAAAAAACTTTTTTACTAACATTTACACTAGTCTGATAGTTCGTACTTCGGATACCTACTCAAAATGACATAAACTTAAATAAATATTTTAATTTGTTTTATTGGCATAACTTTAAATATAAACATCTATGTTTTTATAAAAAAAGGAACATATTTTATCTAAAGATTGAAATATTTTTCAAAAATACGTGACTTTTTTTTGAATTTGATTACAGCGGCATAGAATGGGTTAACATGAAGAATAAAAATGAAATTTCTATTAGATAAATCCAATTTCTAATAGAATCTTCATTTTTATGCTTCGTGATATTAAAAGATCTATAAAAGTGGAGTCATTTTCATAACTAAAACAAAATCGCATTTTTTTAGTCAAGACAACTTACGTAGGACCCGTCAATTCGTACACCACAATATTTGTATGTATTTTAATGAACATTTTTATGTCTACAATTTTTATGGACTTTTTTTTGTAGGTCTAGAACTAGATTTAATACAGAGACTGCATATGATCCCTACAACAATTAGTTCTGTTGGGTTTCACAAAGAGATTTTAACTGTGTAATTGGGGCTGGGCTGTGGCACATTTAGCATTGTAGTATTAATCAATGTAGCGTAGAAACAAATATCACTTTATTCAAAATATATCTCTCTTTTAGTTACAGATTCATTAATAATGATGCCCAAGGTTTACAAAATGTAATCAGATGCACCTAAGTAAATAATAATGCTAGAAGAAACTGATGACTATAAAATGTGATTTATAGGTTTTGTGATAATTTATAAGATTAACGTTATTTATAAAATAAAAATATCAACATTGTTTCAAGATCTTTTATTTATCTTATGTCTACTTATAGTAACAAAAATATCTTAAAATAAGGTTCCATTTTATTTTAAATTGAAATGATGAATTCAATTTTTAAGTATATGAAAGTGTAACAATACCCACACACAGGTAATTGTTAATAACTACAAAACAACTATTGTCACTTTTGTATTTGTTTACAAGCAATAATAGTCAACTAGTCTTATTGATAAAAGTTTGCAAGGATATAAACCAAAAGTTGTAATATTAAAAAGGATAAGGAATAGATAAAATGATGAGGCATACGCAATATTAGTGTTGTCAAAATAATGTGCCAAGGTGGGGACGCAGATTGTTATATTATTAAACAAACAATTCTTGTATATGTTTTGTGTATCTCAGAAATCAGCTCTGATTATCTAATTAACATCAGTGACTCAATTAATAACAGAGAATTAATGTTAGAACACAAATAGAAAAAAAATTTAATATTAAAGAGTTTATATAAACAATTACAACTCCTGATAAAACTAGACTTTTCAAACATTAAAAAATAATCTTACAACAGAACTACCTTGTCAATGTTTTTTTTATATTCCATGTGATAGCAAACAACCACATGACTCTCCTGATAGAGATAAAACCATTAATGGTGAGTTGCCATTCATATTGCAGGAATGTTGTATTGAATATGTGTGCTGGCTGTCTTAATCCCTAAATCAGAATATGACAATAGCTATACACTGACACTAAAAAGTAAGCCCATGGTACTAATCCCGACAGAGTTATAGCATAACTCTACCACCTAGTAGGCAAAATGGTTTTGCCAATTGTTTGATCTTTTATGAACTGCCTGACTAGAAGCCATGTGATTTGTTTTTAAAAAGGTACGACTATAGAATAGATGTTTAATTTTCGAAAATTATATGTTAACAAAACTAACTATTGAAAATATAAACATGCCCATTTAAAACGAAATTTTTATAATTCCATTGAAGTAAAACTGCAAACACTGACTTCCAATTTCCTGTATCTCTGGAACCCAGCAATCAGATCTTCACCAAATTTAAATGTGACCAAAAAAGCATAACCAAACAAAAAGCAAAATTTTAAATCAGTAAATAAATAACTGAGTCCCGAAGTAACAAAAATTTTAAAAAATACAACTAAATTGAGAACCTCCTCCTTTTTTGGAAGTTGGTAAAAAAATAATTTCGAGGATCTAAGTGTTACACACTTTAGATGTTTGTTATTCTATCACATCCAATGTTTGCAATTTGCATGAACTTTCAGTAGTAAATTAATCTATGATACAGTCACTAACAAAATATGTCACTGAAATAAAGAAATTGATATGACAAATTATCAAGTGAGACACATCAATAAGATGCTTGCATGTTTGAAATTCGAGGATATTATATTTCTTATCTAAATATATAAATTACAAAAATGTTTCTATTTATGACCACTGTAGACTTTGAAACCATTCAACAGATGTGCTCCAAACAGTCCAAGAAAAAGGAATTTTTTTGTGTCACATGAACAAAGTTGTGGGTACAAGAATGTGACACAAACAAGGTTGTAACATTATAATTTCAATTCTTGTTAAGATTATATTTTATGGTTTATTGACAAGGTAGCTGGATTGTTTAATACTAAGCATGTGCAAACCTCTGATGTAAGGTTTGAGTTGTAGCAGCTGGCGTTGGTGTAAAATTCACTCCACTTGGGGCATCGGATGTGCTATTATTTTTACCCTGTATTGCTGCAATTTCTTTCTGCAGTTTTGGATTTAAAACTTGTTTATTTACAAAGTTTCTTCCAATTCCTCTATTCCCACCCCTACCTCGACCCCTTTTTCGAGATTGGGTAGATCTGCTTGAGTTTGACTGGTTAGATCTATTAGATCTGTTAGAGCCAACCGATTTAACACTACCTGGCCCCCTTCTCGTGCTGTTATATGCTCCAAATTCTCTATTAAGTTTAGCTAGAGTATGTTTGTTCAAAAATCCAGCATTACCAACACTATTGCGGCGCCTTTTAGCAAAGTCATTTGCTACACTGACTGTTAACTGAGATGCTGAACTTAAAGAGTTGTTTCTTGATCGTGTGAAAGTTTGCGATCTAATAACATTGTTCCTGATTAAATTTTGTTGTCGCTCTCTAAGGATTTGGTCTGATCTTAATCCAATGTTACTAAAACTACTTCTGGTAGTAAGACCTCGCCCTCTTTTCATAATACCTGCTTTTGCAACTGCTAGTGGTCTGTAGGAGTTGTTCAAACTACTACGTGTATTAATGCCAAGTCTGCTATGAATTCCACCTCTGAACTTTTGATTAAGTGTAGATGTGGCTCTCTGGTATCTTCCTTGACCACCTGAAATTAAAAAATAAGGTTATATGCACACAGCAGATAAATTAGACATTTAATATTTTTTATTAATTCATAATTATTTTTTAATATTATGCTTTATATCTGGGTTTGTTGTAGGAAAATATATTACTTTTATTTATTTATTTTACACCAGGATTTAAATCTTTAAAATATGTGTATATATTGACAAATTCACAGTAAAATTTACCTAATATGGATAATTATTACATTAAACATTATTTATATATGACATGTAATAAATAAATATTGCTAGACAAATTACACCGATTAATCTCACACCATAGTGAGCAAATATAACTACAAAAACTTTTTTATTTAAAAATATTTTTGAAAAAGTAACTTCTGTTACTTTTTTGCAGAATCAGCAGAATGCTGATTGATGTTGTTTCTATTACAAAAACAATAATTATTACAAAAAAGGCTACAGTTGAGAGCAGGATGTATGGTGATATTTTCTCATGTCTATGCATGAATGCAGGTGAACTACACCATATTCTGCAAGACTTTTGTCAATATAATTGATGTTGCCAAACACATTGCTCTTCATTCCACTTAAGATAAACAGTAAGTGTTATAAACATATCACTTACTATATATGAGGGGTATAAAAGCAAAGGCGCTTCAGTCACAAAACACCTAGACTGAGTAAACCACAAATTTCCACTGTGTCTTAATAAATTGTATTTTTTATCAGAAATGGATGTTAGTACGTAGGTGACACTATAAGTTTTGCGTAACTTAAAAAACAACATGTTATAACCAAAATATTATGTTTATTGCTTTTCAAAATTATCTCCTTTACATTTTAAACATTTTTTCATGCGATCGAACCATTTTTTAAAACAGGAGGAACACAGATCTGAAGGCATGTTTTCTACATGCTGATTGAACGCTATCACTGCCGCTTCGGAGTTGGTAAAAGCAAAACCTCTCATCAAATCTTTGATTTTGGGGAAAATACAGAAATCGCAGGGTGCTAGGTTGGGGTTTTGTTGACCGTGTGTGAAGAAGCGTTATCATGGTGTAGGAGAATGCGGCTTTTGGGTCGTCTTTCGCGAACTTTTTGTAACACCCTGGGTAAACAAATGAAATGAAATGAAATGAAAAATATTTATTTGCAAGAATATGGGTGTCACAGTTATTAAAATAAATTAAATTACCATCATATTCTACCATAATATGGCGTGCAAACATTTTAATTTAGGTCGATTTCTTTATAATTACTACCGGATCGGAACGCGGCCACACACTGAGAAGATCCGGCGGAAGAAACTCAGCGGGCTTCTTTTTTTCTATTTCACGTATTACAATTGTATGTATTACAATTTACTAGAATTATTTCACATCAAAAGTTATTTTTACAATTTACAAAATATGATCTTATGCTCAATCCAAATTTTTACAATTTACAAAAAATTTACCATTTTACAAAATTTGCCTTCAGTTTTTATTACAAGCTTATATTTCTGTTTATTAACATTTAATCTTATCTGCTAGAAATTCTCTAATATCATAGTAAGTTTTATTTAACAGTAAATCAAACAATTTTTTGCGAAATTTATTTATAGGTAATAATTTTAGACTATCAGGAATATGATTGTATATATTAATTGCCATACAATATGCATTTTTTTTATAAATATTTAGTCTTTGGCTTGGCACATGTAGCTTCTCACTGTTTCTAAAATATGAGTTCCCTAATACTTGAGCATTTGTTTTAAACAAATGTTGATGTTTTTTTACAAATACGCATACCGACAGTATGTAAAGACAAGGTAAAGGTAGTATTTTAAGAGTTTTAAATAGGGGTTTACATGAATGTAGTTGATTAACATTACATATTGCACGTATACATTTCTTTTGAATTCTGAAAATTCTAATTAAGTCAACTGAGTTTCCCCAAATAGAGATTCCATATTGCAATACAGATGAGACATATCCGTGATATGCCAGCAATGCAGCATTTAAGTTGGCTACTTCTCTTATTCTTCTCAAAACATAGATAAATCTGTCAATTTTTTTGCAAAGAGAATCAATGTGCGCTTTCCAATTGCAATGGTTGTCAATAAATATTCCTAGAAATTTAGTGTATTCAGTATTTTCTATATTTATATTGTTAAATAATATATTTGATTTTTGAACTTTATTGCTATAACATGTTTGAAATTCAACTATCTTTGTTTTAGTCAAGTTAATTTTTAAATTATTACTTTTTAACCATTCCGAAACTTTAAGTAAGGTTTTAGTTGTTTCTTTTACTAGATGATTTTTATTTTTACATTTAATGAGGAGTGTAGTGTCATCTGCAAATAAGAATGACTCATGTTGCATAGTCTCTGGAAGATCATTAATGTAAATTAAAAAGAGCAAGGGTCCTAAAACACTTCCCTGTGGTATTCCACAGTGACTACAACTATAATTTGAAGTATATATTTTTTTATGTGTCCCAGAAATTTTTGAAATTTCTACACACTGTTTCCTATTTTCTAAATAACTTTGTATCCACTCTAATGATTTTCCTCTTATACCATATTTTTCAAGTTTTGTCAACAGAATTCTATGAGAAACATAGTCGAATGCCTTACTCATGTCTAAAAATACACAAAGTGGATAACTTTTTGTATTTAGGCATTCCGTTATACTCTTTACCAGTTCAAAACATGCTAAGGTTGTCGACCTACCTTTTCTAAATCCATATTGATTATTTTTTAATATATTACATTTCAGTAAGTAATTATGAAGTCTATCATACATAACTTTTTCAAAAATTTTTGAGAGAATCGGAATTAATGTAATGGGTCTATAGTTATTCATGTCGCAAGGATCACCTTTTTTAAGTATTGGTCTAACTATAGACTTTTTTAGTCGTTGTGGGAACTTCCCTTCTAAAAATGACAAATTAATAATATGACTGAGCGGCTTTGATATTACAGCAGCAACATTTTTGAGTAGTTCTGTACTAATATTATCATAACCAGTTGCACTTGTATTTTTTAAAGAGTTTATGATCTTAAATACTTCATTCTCATCTACTGGTGTAAGAAACATAGTTTTACTGCTATTAGGTAACCCAAGTATTTTTGAAGTATTTGTGAATTTGTCATTGTTAATACTTGTTTTTGATTGGTTTATAAAAAAATCATTAAATAGGTTACAAATTGATTGGGATTTTGTATACTCTGTATTGTTCACTCTAATTTTCTCAATTTCTTGTATATTTGTTTTATTCTGGAATGTGTTTTTAATTAAATCCCACGAAGCTTTGCATTTATTGGAAGATTTTTCAATAAATTTCAGAGATGATTGCTTTTGCGATTCTAATATACATTTTGATAAAATTCTTTTGTAACGCAAGTAATTATTTTTATTTTCATTCTTATTAGATTTACCAAACCGATAATTTAAATATAGCTGGCGTTTGACTTTACAACATTTAAGAAGTCCTTTTGACAGCCATTTATTTTTAAATGGTAGAATACCACTCGGCATTAACACTCTTTTGATCTTCAAGTGGAATTGTACAGATGTGACCCATAGCTGAAAAAAACGCGATAATTTTTTTACCAATGTTTTTCGCCTGTCTCACTTTTGTTGGCCTGTTCTCATTTTGAAACACTCATTAACAAGATTGCTGTTTTTTTCGGGTTCAAAACAATAAATCCACGTTTCGTCTCCTGTGACAATCTCATAAACAGCATTAGAATGTCCGTGGTCGTACTTCAGTAGCATCTGTGAGCACCATTCTACGCGAGTCTACTTCTGCTCTGCTGTCAGTTCATGAGGGATCCAAAGACAACAAAGTTTCCGAACTTTCAATTCTTCATGTAAAATTTTCTGAATTTAGCCAATCCCCAATAGTCCTCGAATTGTCTCATAGGTAATCCAGGGGTTTTCTTCAATTAACCGCTTAACAGTAGCCACATTATTTTCATTGATGGCAGTTGGAGGCCGCCCTTCACGAAATTCGTCATGCAAAGAAACTCGACCTCTCTCAAATTCAGCAAACAAGGTGCTTCTCTCCCAAAAGCATTTTAAAGACAAGCGGCACAGTTTTGTGGAGAAAGAGAACTTTTAAAATCATAAAAAATCATCGCTCTAAAATCTTTTCGACTTAATTCCATTTTTGTTGCGTACGTAGAACTTTGATGTGTGATAAAAAACAATTGACAAATCATTTCCCGCCAATTGTTTTTTTATTACTTAGAAGGTTGCAACGTTTTAAAAATATAACATTCAAAATTCAAATAGTTCCGATTAGCTAAAAGTGCAAAACTTTTAGTGTGCCCCATGTACATTCAATAGAATACATTTTTCAAATAACAATAATCAAATCAAATCCAATATACATGAATTCTTTATTATTTAAGAAATAGTGAAGGACTGACGTGTTTTTGCATTTAAGCGTTGGATTAAAGCATGTTTGCTTTTCATTGCTTTAGATCGAAGCGAATTTGCATGTCACTATTTAATTCAACTGTCAATAAATGGCGGTAGCGTAAGGTACCGATTGCAAAATAAAACAAAGTTTAGAATATAGAATTTTATTAATTTTCTTAACAAATTAGTTACAGGTAAGTTACATTAACTAACCGATATCCCGGAATGGGGTCGTCAAAACCTGGTCACTTTTAACCCCAAGAAGACACAGCTTTGCGTGTTTTCCGCTAAAACGACACCCTTTGTCGTGTCACCTGGATTTGGGGATACTCTCCTGACAGCCTCAGCTAGTATCAGGATTCTGGGAGTCGACATATCGCATTACGTTCAGTTTCGCGGTCATTTGGAAGGTAAGGCTAAACTAGCCTCCAAAAAGCTCGGTGTGCTCAGCAGAGCGAGACAGTACTTCTTGCCGGCCCATCGCCTTCAACTTTATAAGGCTCAAATTCGGCCCCACATGGAGTACTGTTCTCATCTCTGGGTCGGAGCTCCTCAGTACCAGCTCCTTCCTCTTGATCGCATTCAGCGTAGAGCGGTTCGAATCGTTGACGACCTGGCTATTTCGAAACGGCTTGACTTTTTGGCATTGCGCAGAGATGTTGGTTCACTCTGCGTCTTCTATCGTATCTTTCATGGGGTGTGTTACGACGAGTTATTTGGATTAATTCCTGCCGAATTCCATCATCGGACATCGCGTCAAAATTTGAAATTCCATCCTTACCATCTCGATGTCTGGAAATCCACAACTGTGCGTTTCTCTCGACACTTTTGCCTCACACTACTTTGTTGTGGAACCTATTACCGGCAGGGGTGTTTCTGAGCGGAAACGACTTGGGGACCTTCAAGAAAAGAGCTTACTCATTCTTAAAAGACCGGCAATGCAACTGCAAGGCCTCTGGTATTGTGGATGTCCATGGGCGGCGGTGATCACTTACTATCAGGTGCACCTCCTACTCGTTTGCCCCCGCTTTTATATAAAAAAAAAACATTATATTGTATTATAATTATTTTTGGAAAGTAAAGATAAAATAATATTCTTGCTCATTGTAAAAAAAATTAAATAAAATACATCAGGAGATGTTTTGCAGAGTACCTTAAGCGAAGGAAAATAAAACCCATTACCAAAAGCAGAAAAATACAGTTCAGTATAGCGTGAATAAAATGTTAGTATGTTAGGAGCTTTTTGCAATAATTAATTATTAATTTAATGAAAATTGAAATAAAATTTAGAAGAAGCTTTCTATGCAAACTCTACTTTACCCTATCACGACGGCCAAAATATTAGTAGGTAAGTTGTTTGTTACCTTTCTGCCTTTTCCTTCACTCGTCGCCACTGATTTTTATTTACCAGACGTTTCTGTGCACGTCATGCACGTGCTGGTATAATTTTTTCTTCCATTACAATAAGTAATTTACAAAAAAACACAAATTAAATACGCGCTATGCACAGTCAACTTACTATGAAAAGTAATTGATTTGCCATCTTAGAAATTTTGAAATGGCTGCTTCTGATTGGTTGATTGTGATTGAGGCGGATTTGCTCCTAACAAATTTTGGATTGAGGTGGTTTTGCATGTAATCATTACTTTCTAAGTGAATTTTATGTAGGATTGAGGTGGATTTGCATGGTGACAATTATAATATATTTTTGCAATTTTTTATCGCTACAATTTGGTGAGCTCAGTGTAATAAAATGCATTTTTGGACTGAAGCTATTGCTTCTATATGCCTCATATATCTTACTGTTACAGCTTTGGATAGTACGGCTAAAAATATGGCTTTGGATAAACAATAAGTAATATCAACATATATCACTTACTATTGTGAGGAATATAAGTAAGATAAACCATCTTACTTATATTCCTCACAATAGAAAAGGCACAAGATAGAATCTCATATAATATACAATGTGACACAACAAGGAAATGTTTGTCGGGTTCATGTGACAGATGCTAGTGCATAACCATATTGCTCCAATTTATAGTGCGAAAGGAAATATCAATTTTATAAATTGCAGCATTTATTTCTTTAACTTTATTGTACACCAAAAGTCTACATTTACATACAATGTGTGTACACAAATGTAAATGTATGTCAAGGAAATACCTATACTTCATGTAAGGGACAATCTACTGCAAAATTTTGGAAAAATGCCTTATTACGTTCTAGTCACGATGGAAATACCTTTTTTGTGAAAATTTGCATTTTAGCGTACATTGCTCCAACTTGTTGCGGCTGCTGAACCAGCTGTTTATTTAGTGCAGCATGTGGTACATAATACATTGCTTATTTTGGGTATTTCCTTACATTACTTTAGAGAGCAATACTATTTTTAAAAAAAACACTATAGTAGTATTATATGTAACTATAGTATTATTAGATTTATTGTATATCACATTATATACAATAAATCAAATTACACAAAATTAAGGTTAAAAAATAATTATAATTTTCCACACAAATTCCCAACGGTTTTCATCTCAGAATCATGGTCCAAAGATATAGTTTTGATTTTGAGTAGACTGTCCCTTTTATGCTGTATATACATACATATATATCTTCACACCAGATCCCTTACGGGATAGGCAGAGAGAACCGAGTGTCATATCACAATCCTTGCAGGCTTGTCTCGCTTCCTCCACATTCATCACTCTATACACTCACGCCGATTGTGAAGACTCTTGACACCACCTTCGGACAGTACTCGATCAATCTGATCATGGTATGTCAGCCATGGTCTTCCCGGTACCTACATCCTTCCACATTTGCATTGTATATCTGTTTTGTTACCTTACACTGTATATACTCAAATATAATACCTATTGTAAAAAAAAATAATATTAGATTACTTTGCAACTCCGAAAGTGAGTTATCAGATGCTTTTTTAACTGAAACTTAATATCAACCTGTCACAGTGATATTGGAAAACTGTTCCACAGACGTGAGAGGTGCACTTTAATAAGAGCATTCGAAAGTAAAAAAATGTTTTATTCAAATAAACCTTCACAGGCACTTTTGGAGTCCACATTTTTATCAATACTACTGGATCTGAACCTTACCATTGTGAGATATTAAAATTTTTAAATAAATAAAAGTAAATTACCTTGGTTCCCTCGGCTTCGTCTAACCAATGCTGGCATTTCCACTTGCATATCTTCTAATCCAGCTCTACTCTTGGGGGTAATGCTTCGTAATTGAGATCTAGATCTAGAAGCTGATCTTGCTCTGGATGTGGAGTAACGTCTCTGACGAGACCGTGAGCGAGACTGGGATTGCGAACGGCCTCGAGACTGATTACGACCACGAGACTGATTTCGTCCTCGTGATTGATTTCGTCCACCTGGACCTCGAGAGCGGGAACGCGAACGACCTCGTCTGTTATTAGGTGTAGCCGATCGCGATTGTCGATTTCCTCCTCTACCACCACGACCTCCACGACTACCTCGAGCACCGCGACCTCCACGCCCACGTATGTTCACTCCCCCTCTGCCCCGAGCTTGACTTTGTTTAATAATGTCATCTAAAACAAAAAACAAAAATTATTGAATAAATGTAATAGGAATTGGGATAAGAAGGTTGTACAAAATAAATAGTAAGTCGTTTGCAATATTTTGTAAGAAGTGTTTTGTTTGTTAATTTTATATATAGCAAAATATTTATGTCCATACGGTTTGATTTTCTATTTCTAAATGATGCGTCATGTAAGTAAGAACAGAATCGGTGTAAAAACTGAAAAGTGACACGAGGGTTATTGCAGCCAAAAATATATGATATCATTTTAAATCTATTTTGATAACATATGCTATTAATGTAATGATATTTACAACAAAATCAAGATAGCAAGATGCCTCACCTAATGTCATATTTACAGAGTCCGTCATTTTTATTTTAACTGCTTGTCTAACAGTTCAACTGAGAAATGTAAGAAATTCTATGACAAAATGAATAAGATACTAGCTGTCCAATAAAAAATTTATAGTAATATGAACAGTTATCAATATGAAATTTGCTTGTTCGCTTATCGCTAGCTTTCTGAGATTAGGTTATAATTTTTTTTTTGTTTATTTTTTTGTATCTTAGACAGATGAATAACAAAAGCCATAATGCCAACAAAGATTTTTGTGTCTGTGGTGCCTAGTTTGTTTTTTCTTTTATTAGGTCTTTAGCAAGGAAGTTATATTCTAACCGGAATATCCACACGCGCTTCAAAATCGTTCCGAAGAGTACCACGACATGGGTGGAGTGTGTCTCTTTCTACTAAATAAAGCGCCATACGCCATATATAAGTGCGGCCATGCGTAGTTCGCAAATTACTACTAAGTAATTCTACTAATTTGAGAAACAGCTTTGCATTGCATAAGTAATTACGTAATAATTAAAATAAGCACATTTTAGAACTCACTATGTTAATTACAAGACATTTTATGCTAATGTATTTATCGATGTGTATGAATAAAAGGGATTTAACGATTACCGAATAAATAAAAATCTACCATCGATAGTTTTATTTAAACACTGGCAATTGCAAGAAAGGGACAACATCCACTCATGTCGTTGTCTTGCTCAGAACGTTTTTCCCCTCTGTTAAGTAAGAAACAAATGTCAACTTTATGAGTAACGAAATAAAGTACATTTTTATTTTTCAATTATTGCTTTGTAATTATTCCAGTTATCATATATAAGTTCCTTGGTCTTTAGTCGTTTGTAGTCAAAAGTCTTAAAAAGGTTAATTAAATATAACACTTTTTTTATTTCGATGTGAGACCAGAACTTCCCAATTTTGGAAAAAAAACTATTTATCTTAGCAAAATGTTAAAATTAATGTGTTTTTCTTTATAAGATCCACTTTCATTTTTATTACCCATTTTTTCTTGAAAACTTTTCTTGCAAGAATGCTACCATAAATAAAAATTGATTTCTATCAATATTAGGCTTTAAGAGCGAAGTGGTGGCGTGAGGTGGATCTTGAGTTGCTACATATTATAGGTAAATCGTACTATATTATAGGTAGACCAGAAAATATGATGTAAGATTTTAGTAGATAACCTTTATGTTTGTTCTGTGTAGATAACATTGATAATAATTAAAATCGTGTTTTTAATAAATCAAGAAAATTTCAAAGATTTTTTCTTGTAAGTACTAAAAAAATTTAGTCTTAGAAACATGTTTTTTTTTTATTTTGGTTTTATTTTCCTGCGCCCTTCTAGATCAAAGCCTAACGACGCCTTTGATGGGAATATAATGTTTGGGTAAAAATACGTTGGCTTTTTTAGGTTAAATAACTATAAATAAAGTCCATACATTAAAATATGTAATTCTCATAAAAATACATTCCTACCAATATTACTAGGGAGTATAACTTTGCGAGCCCTTACAAAGCTCTGCTTTTTGCTAGTTTAATAAAATCACCAGCATGGTTGCCGCCATAACTTCGTAGTCAGACATGTTGCTCGCTCGAAAATATTGATCAGACTGGTTTGTCAATTTTATTGAACGTTTGGAGCCAAAGGGGGTATTCAATATTATTGCATAATAAAAGTATTGCGCAATGTTATTGTAGGTCTATGGGGCGCCTTAGGCTATACATAAATAATGTGTTAGGGGCGCCTCCAGTTGGTTTAATACTCAAAGCACTTAGACACCCAGGTGAATTAAGTCTACCATCCGTAGCACTTAATTCACCCAGGGGGATCAAGTCTACCGTGCTTGGCACTTAATTCACCCAGGTGATTTGCTCCAGATGATATAAGTCTCCCAATCAATATTTTAGACTCATCAACGTCAGCGCACGAAATTTTAGTCAGTGATTGCCATAGTGGTCTATTGCCAGCGTTGACCTCACGAGATCCCGGGTTGGGAAATTGTTTTTCAGATTTCCGACCATTGCCCGGTTAGTGATAGGCTTGCCACCTATCACATTTTGGGACGAACGGCCAATTACACCAACTTTGCCTTATCTTAGGAAAATCCTAAGTATGTAGTATGCTGTCATTTCTAGTCTTAAATGATTGTGATAGCATGCTACTAAAGTCTGTCCTAAGCTAAGACAAGGTTGTTGCAATTAGCCATAGGGAGCGTTCAAGTATTACGTAACGCAATTTTTCAAGATTTTTGACCCCCTCCCCATTCCCCCCTTGTAACGCACCGTAACGTTTTTCTGTACCCCCCCTCCCCCTCTCTAAATGTTACGTAACACTCAAGTGACCATTTTTACCCTAAAGTCGCAAAAATTTATGTTATTGTTTTTATCCTTGGTATATATTTTTAATTGCCTTTGCGGGAATAATACTAAATAAAACGTGAAATTTTTAATCCGCAACACCTGCGTATTTTGTTTATTTTTTATAAATTTTTGACTTTAGACACAATTGATTTCATCTTTCTTTCTCCGCTTTTAGCTTTTTTTTAAATAATAAACTCTTAAAATAAAATAACATTTTTATTTTAACCTTTGGCAATGCAATTAAAAACAGAAACCCAACTGAAATTTAACCTTTTACTAGAAATATAATCATATTCTTAACAAAATTAAAAAAATTGACTATTAACCAAGTATCTAAGTAGGTCTATAAAAACAATTCGATTGAAATTCCTGCTCCTCTGTCCATGGGTTTGCCAGCCACTCAGATTATTTCATCTGGAGTGTAGACGAAGACGGTTCTGGTGCTATTAAGCCACTTGCATAAACTTCATCTTCGTCGACCCAGTCAGCATCCTCAGACGATGTTTCATAACGACGCACAATACAGAGAAGCTCATCCGCCCTTCTGGCAGCAAGGCGTTGTGGCAGTACTCTAGTTTCACAATGGTCTGGGACAGTCTTGCCATGCACGTAACGACAGTGCATTTGAACACTCTTGTGAGATGTGAAATGGATCTCACAGGTTTTTTCTTTAGATCGGATTGTACAGATGGACAAAAGAAATCGTAAGGCTTAAACTGTTCTAGAGGAGGTGACAGATCAACCGACAACCTCATAATGAGTGGCAAAACTTGGTTCCTTGTCCTTTCCTTTGTCTAGCAAACTGGGTACTACGAGCTTGCTTGAGGTTTGAAGTATTGGGCAAGCTGGCGGCATGAAAGTATTTATTTTAAAATATTTGCACACCATATCATGGTAGAATATGTTGGTCACTTAAATCAAATTTTAATAACTTGTAACTCCTATATTCTGGCAAATAAATAATTTCTTTCTTTCTTTCACAAACATAGATTTCAATGCACTTCAGTGCTGAACAGCAGGATTCATGCGTCCATTTTATAACCTGTAAAAATATTACTATTCACGGACGTGAATACTATATCACGCCAGATTTGGTTCTGTTGGATCCTGCATGCTATCTCCAGAGTACGCTAAATCTTACGGAACTTAAACGTAAATGAAAAGGGTTGCCAATTGGGGAGTTTTAATTCCCTAATTTTTTATTAAAAAAAAAACAATGTTACGTAACGTGTTGTAAGAAAGACCCCCTCCCGCCCCTGTAACGCATCTTAACGTTTTAAGAGCCCCCCCTCCTCCCAAATTGCGTTACGTAATACTTCAACGCCCCCATAAGTATCTTCGGCTAATCGTGGGTGTACTAGATTTACCTCTGCCAATAGAATGGATAGGCAGAGATAATCTAGACTAAAATAATCGTTGGGGTTTCATCACCGGAAAAGTCGTTTAACTGACATTTTGTTATGGCACGAATTTATAATTTTTTTTAAATAAAAAAATGTTTTCACTTCATATTTATATGTATTTTATTAACAAAGTGAAATAGGCGAAATAAATAACATTATATAATATTTTTAAGAGGAATTAATTTGTACACTTTCATCATTCTTATAATTAAATTAAATTTGCAATGATATCAATATCTCGTTTATCTTCATTAAGTTATGTATTTAAATTTATAATTAGTAAAATACATCATCCATGACGACAAATTACGTTAAATTATTCTACAATTCTAAGAAAATAACTTTTATTAGAGAAACTATTTACATTATAAAATACGAGCTGAGTTTGTATATAGTGCATCACAGTTTAAGAATAAATTATTTCGAAGGCCATATTTTTAGGCTAAAAATGCTAAGGCCCAACACTCGTAACCATATTATTTTAACAGTTTTGTAAAGTCAGAAATGTACATTATTAATATCAATTGTTAAGTACATCTTTTAGCTCATAGTGTTTAAAATATAATAATAGATGTGTATATTATTATAAGATAATGATTGTGATAACGCATTAACATTTGTTAATTCTAAATAATAAAATAGTACTTGGAATATTACGTAGATATTGCAACGATCGTAATAGTAGTTTCTTATGCATGGGCACGCAATACATCACAACGATAATAAATATATTTCATGGTCTACTTTCAATGGTTCCAAATTGTCTAAGTATAAAAGTGATATTTGAACATTGATATAAAAAAGCCAAGATACACAATCAGTGTCTCAAAAACGTCCTCTAAAAATGAGCGCAATATTTCAAATTGTGCGCTCATTTCAAATAGAATCCCGTCAGTCGCGATACTGTCAATTTTATTACTTTTCGTACATTGCTTCATAAAAACAACTATATATCTTGCGTTTAAGGTTGAATATGCAAAAACATGTATATTTGCCACAACTATAACTACTTGTGTGAAATTAGCGACAGTGTTGAGTGTCAGTTTTGTTCGGGAATGTGCATCTTGGATTTTTTATATCAATGTATTTGAAGTTATTATGGCATTGACATACACTTAGTAAAAAATGTACATTAGTATGTTAATATTTAATAGATTCAATATTGGACATAATTACACCAATCACAGAAGAATTAACTAATTTAATATTTTAGTACCCACATTCAGCTCTATGCTATTATTGTGGTACAGGAATGAGAATCGATTCGCCGCCGAGGCGATGCCGCACAATATTGGCACCTTTTGAGTATTAACGCTACTATATAATTAATCATACTGGACACGTTTAGAAAATACAACTACAATCTAGAGGAGGCACATATTTCAGGTCGACGAAAAGGAGTTCAAAAAATATAAAAATAAATACAACCCTAATTTAGAACATTTACAATAGCACTTTTACAGGAAATCTCGCCCTGGGGCGACTAGTCGTGCGGATTTGTGCACGTGTAACTCTGCTCAGTTGAGCATTGCCAACTGAGCAGAGCCAAATATTTCGGGTGCAGCGTTTTGAAACACTTGTATGCAAGGATAAAATACAAAGTCACATTTTCACATAACCGAACAAACTTGCATTATAATGGCAAAATTTTAGTATAACAAGACCTTTGACAGTTCAATATAAAATATGATAAAAATATTATATCCATATTATAACAAAATGTGCGGCTCAAATAGGCGAATGTAATAAATACTATGGAGAATATATGGAATAATTCAAGTACGTCTTAAAATATTGCGTAAAACTTATTGATCATATTTGACCACCTCGTTGGTCGAGTGGTTAGCGACCCTGACTACGCAATTGACGGGGCTCGGGTTCGATCCCCGGCGGGGACAAGCATTTGTGTAATGAACATAAGTGTTTGTATTTCCGAGTTTGGGTCTTTATTAAATATATTCCTGTATTTATATATGTATTTCTATCGTTGACTAACACCCATAACACAAGCAAATAATTTGCTTACTTTGGGGTTAGATCAGGGAGTGTAATTTGTCCCGTGAATATATATATGTATATATTGATGTGTGTAGTGCGTATATATGTAAATGCTACACACACTAGGAGGTTTTTAGTGACGAACCATGCAGTAAGTTACTATTGTAGTATTTAGTCATATGACGATTTTCACAATATTTAAGGAAGATTCCTTTAAATATAGTGAAAATTATCATATTGGTTTGAAATACCAATGTAAGTGTAATCTTGAATTTACTTTTAGTTTTTACTTTTCACATTCGAGTCTTAGCATAATGTTGTATGCCCGGTTCCTATATAACAAAAGACTCGTTCCAGTTAAGAGTAGTAACTTTATCTACGAGGCGTAAGCTAAAACTTTTTCCATAATTATTGTCAAATTATCAAATGTCCAAACAACTTGTAGAATTGGTTGCTAATGGTTACTATTACGAATGACGTATTGATTATAGGAGCCCGACATAAGTAAAGTTTATTGTGCAAAGATAAAATATTAAAGTTCATAGCCACTATGCACAATATAAACTAATTTTATTGAACTGTCAAAGATGTTCCGTTGTGCGTGTTACTTTAGAGGTGACCTAAACGCGTGTCGGCTAGAGGCGAATGTCATTGGAGGCAGCCTGGAAGGTCTGGCACTGAACGTCGTCCTGTGCGCCGTACCTGTGAAGCGTCAACACTTTGGCCACTATGGATGTGTTGTGCGGCCTAGCCGGAACGTTTGCCGTGGTGGCCGACCGCTCGATGCGTTTCGTACAAATATCCGCTTGTGGCAATTCAAGTGACTGCCCGCGCCCGTAAAGCCTCGACTGTCCAAATCTAGGAGTCAATCGCCCAATGAGATTTTCCTCTTTCTTACACTTACTCGATTGTTCGTCAGGTGATTTTGGTTTCTTTTTTAAAAAGAATGGCGTCAACCGCTCCGTAAGTGGACGTGAATTTGAACTCACATCGTGAACATTTGACGTTGAATTTGAAGTTTTCAAAGGTTTCATTGACGTTGCCTGAGTTTTAATAGGATTCGATTTTCTCTGTAAACTTATACGAGAAAACATGCCATAGTCTTCTTTCTCTTGTTTAGAATCTGTTGATGTTTCAGTCTTAGGTTCAGTAAGATTCGAGTCATTACTTTCGTCTTCACACACTTTCAGCACGCAATATGTGTCCCGTTGGAGTTCATCCAATAAGCTATCATCGTTAGAGTCTGTGTCAATTTTGCTCGTTGGTCGCATGTCACGGTTATCTAAGGAACAGTCTACATCGTTGGTACGAGACACATCTGGTAGACTACTAGTTGGGCCCATTTGTTTATTTTCACGCCGTAACATTATTGGCTCCTCTATTTTGTCTGTACTAATATCTATAAGCTTAGGTTGTAATCGCGCTCTTGTAGTGTTGTTACTTCGCGGTGGAACAGCTGGTGGGGCATCTTCATCAGATCCTTGAGCATGACTCATGAAATTAGACATCAACTCATACTCCTTGCAACGGCTGGACAGATCCTCTGGTCGTCTCGTGTTAATAACTTCTGGTTTCGGCCTCCGTATCGGAGGCTTCACTTCAACGTCAACGTATTCACAGAGGGGTGAAGTGGGGGATGTGATTGCTGTCCGAGATGGCGACAGTCGTGCTGGTTTAGGCGGTCGCGCGGGTTTCTCATTGGAGGCATCACTGTCTTCTGACGGTTCATATTTTATACACGACATTGTAAGATATGTGCTACCGGTGGATTTGTTTGACTTGCCAGATGACCGTTCATCACCATGCCTTGCTAGTTTCAGGGACTCCGTGCTGGAGCCTATGTCTAGTGAAGTTTGTAGTGGAAGAGTCTTGCCGTCCAGGTCGACAGTGGGTGTGAAGTCTCCTCGCCACGGTAGCCACAGCACTGACCGACTGTCTACATTTCCCGCCGCCCCCGCCAAGTGGAGGTAATTGTCATCGCCTATTGGTGCTTGCCTGTAATACAAACACGATCTTTAATTTAAAACATTCCGTCACCCTTACATTTTAAAATTCACGCATTATGTTTTGTAGTTCGTTTTGTATTGGTGAATACTTGTATAATTAATAATTTTTAATCACCTTATTATTTAAATATATTTAAATAATTTACTAAAGACCTTTATATAAAATTGTTTTAAAATTTAAATTTTTAACAATGCATTTCTGTTTCAAAGAAGCTTTTCATATCATTGGAATCTTTTTAGCGATTATTATTAGAAATGATATCTATGACGTATGTATTTGTTATAATTCTTTCATGTTTAATATAGGTAGTTATTTTCTGATGAGATAATCGACAAGCCCTAGTCAAAGTTGACCAAATTGAAGTTGTTTTTTTGTTAAATGTGTTTATCTATATTAATATTATAAATGCGAAAGTTTGGATGGATGGATGTTTGTTACTTAATCACCCAAAAACTATTGAATGGATTCGAATGTAATTGGCACACAGGTAGATGATGACCTGGAAAGGCACATAGGCTATTTTATCCCGGAGAAATTAGGTAATTCCGCGGGATCCGCCAAAAACTTATATAATGCAGCAAGCTGTATGCTACAGCTAGTTTATTATATAAATTTGTTTTGTTGTTTGAAATAAAAGTACCTTCACGTTCGTATCCCCGAAAAGATTGGCAGAGGTACAACCAGTGTACCCACGTTTAGCCGAAGATACGAAGAATACGACGAAAAAGATAAAATATAGATTGAGGTATTAAATAATAAAGATGTTTTCTTACTTGCTGCCATATTTTGTTTCCCTAGCTAAATATCGCCTATATATACAGTGCTGGTGCTCCAGGTCAAACATAGTCTTCTGCAATTCACGTAAGGTTGCTGCCTCAGCTTCCCGTTCCTCGGGAGTGCTGTCATCTGTTGATTAAAATAATAAATGAATATATTTTCAAAAAACAAAAGGATTATGTTGATGATATGTGCGGTCAAGATTATTTATTTTTGGATGCAAAGCATCGGTTATCCGAAAGAATACCAATGATTTGGCATTAATTATTAATTTTGTTATTTTTAAAATCAAATGATTTAAGAAAATTAAATTTAAAAAAAAGTATAAAGATTGGAACGAACTTATAATAATAAGATATCAATGAATTTTTAAAATGTGTTTAAATATATAAATATATATTGTACTAGCAACCAGCCCGCGGTTTCACCCGCGTAGCTTTTGTTTTCGTAGGAATATACTAAAACATTCCTCAAGAAATAATCTATCTATTAAAAAAACCGCATCAAAATCCGTTGCATAGTTTTAAAGATTTAAGCATAGGTACAGACAGATAAAGCGACTTTGTTTTATACTATGTAGTGATTTTAGAAATATATTTTTTTAAGGAATTAAAAACCTAATGGATCTACGCATTTTGTTGTATCTCAAAGGATAGCCAAAAGGTCTTTTGATGGAAAGAGATACTTATCTCCTATATAAAATTAATAATAGTATGTTGCTATAGGAGTAGTATAACGAGTACTTTCTATATTAAACACGACAGTCACAGTTAGTGAAATATTTGTGCCAAGAAAAAGGTGAGGCGATTGTATCATTTCCCGACCAGACGTTGCATAAATTTACCACCTAGTTATCACGGCTATAGTGACGCGTTAGGCTGATCATTCTCATTTAACTGGCTGGCAGAAAGGTAGACGTTAAAAAATTTTTAAACAAAGAAAAATTTTAAAACGACCGGATCAGCGACCTAGCTCTAAAGACTGGCAACGCTAAAGTGGCGAAATTTGATCGATTGCAAATATACATGTCTATGTATAACAATAGTTAAGTGAGGGAAATTCACATTTATAATAATTATTTATACTTTCGTGTTTCTCTATACATGTATAACTAACTATACATATTTTTATATAAAAAGTTTTTACAAGCACGTCGTCAGTGCTAAAATACATATTTTCCCCCGTGTTGGTCCCGGGCTCCTTTGAAGAATAGGTCAACTGTCGTTCTGCCAGGCAGGTTGTAAAAGGCGACCGATTATTATCATGACTACTAGGTGGTAGAGTTTAGCATTGGTTCGACTGGTTCTGGTACCACCACCTTACTTATTCCTGCCGCGATAGCGTCAGTGCTCGTCACTGTCGTGTTTCGGTTTAGAGGGCAAGGTAGCCGTTACGCATGTGGCATTAGACCTCGCCACAAGATAGCAACGCACCATTAACACCTTTGGTGTCTATAGGTTATGGTTGACTCTTTCCATCAGGAGCTCATCTGCTTGTTTGCTATCTTATGGCGTAAAAAACATATATAGTTGAAAGGTAGATGGTTAATTCCTCAAAAGGAGTGTGGAGCCGTTGGTACGATTCCAGGTGGCGGCGTGTTACCTGCGCGGCGCGCGTCGGCGACGGGCCCGCGCAGGCGCTCGTCCAGGCTGTGCGAGTGCGTGACGAGCAGCGCGTGCAGCCGCTGCAGGTCCCGCGCGGGGTCGGCGCGCAGCTCGAGCGCGCTGCGCCCCGCCCCCGAGCCCACGCCCGCCGCCGCCGCCGCCGTGCCGCACCCCTCCGCGTCCGCCTCCGACCGGTTACAGCTGACGACAACACATTACACTATACTACACAAACTTATTTACGACACTTGCGGATTCAAAATCGGGAAATCAACAAAAAATAAAAAGAGACAAACGCATACATCAAAAAAATTTGCCTACGAGAGAATGAAACAAAATACACTATACAATGTTTCATGTTACTCTATATTTTCTTTGTTTGATGTTTCATAGCCTTCTCTTCATTTTTCTCGGAATGGCTATAGTAAAAGGTTTCAGGCTGTCTTCCTAAGGGATACAACAGCGACACCGCACTAGAAACTCATGAGGCGGTATGCGCTTGAGTGCGCGCCTGTACCATACCGAGTCGAACCGAAAGAGAAGGCACCGGATAGCGCGTTGTAATGACATGTACTGTTTAATCTCTTCTCTACACTGCATTTTACGTGTAACATACACGTTTACATACACCCAGACATGTTTCTCTGCTCCGAGTGCTTTGCATTTATCTCAATTTTACAAACATTTTATTTTGGAAGTTTCACTTTTGTCGTATGTGAACGGCACACGTTTGTTTTTTTCCCCGTGTTGGTTCCGGGCTCCTTTGAAGAATAGGTCAACTGCCGTTTTGCCAGGCAGGTCGTAAAAGGCGGCTGAGTAGTTATGCGCGTCACTACCATCGTGACTACTAGGTGGTAGAGTTCTGCATCGGCTCGACCGGGTCTGGTACCACCGCCTTACCTATTACTGCCGCAATAGCGTCAGTGCTGGTCACTGTCGTGTTCCGGTTTGGAGGGTAAGGTAAACTTATGCATGTGGCATTAGACCTCGCCACAAGATAGCAACGCACCATTAACATTTTTGGTGTCTATAGGCGATGGTTGACTCTTTCCATCAGGAGACCCATCTGCTTGTTTGCTATCTTATGATACGAAGAACTGATCAAAAATGCCACCAATTGCTTGTTGGTTATTAGATGCACTTTTTGCAATGTCACAGCACCAAAACTAATCAAGCGGCAACGACTGCCAAAATATACAAGACTGTTATGTGTCTTGCAATAACTAAACAATTAATTTGAACGCCCCGTTGGTCGAGTGGTTAGCGACCCTGACTACGCAATCAACGGGGCTCGGGTTCAATCCCCGAAGGGGACAAGCATTTGTGTGATGAGCATAAATGTTTTGTATTTCCGGGTTTGGGTGTTTATTATGTATGTAAAAGTATTTATATATGTATTTCTATGTATTAATATCGTTGACTAACACCCATAACACAAGCAAATAATTTGCTAACTTTGGGGTTAGATTAGTTAGGTAATTTCGCATTACGAGTTACGTGATAACCCCGCCGGACGGCTGAATAACGGCGATTGAAGAATCAACATAGTTCTGGATTATCTCAACTTGTAGTTTCAGTTAAAAGAGTAATGAAACCTACTAAATGTATGCAAGTGTCTTTAAATTTCAGCTACATGGGAAGAAAAGCACCAACAACGTCTGTAGTGTCTATAGGCGATGGTTATCTTCTCTAAAATTTCACAAAACTCACCACGTCCACTTGGAGTCGCTGTAGTAGCCGTGGTGCAGTGACGTGGTGCCGGTCCGACACAGCGCCGCCAGCAGCCTCAGCCACTCGGCGCGCTCCACGCAGTTGCTCGCCTGCATGAACAGCACGCGCTCGCGGTGAACTGCAGATAATACAATCGTAATATAAGTCAAATGTGCTTAGAAACCTATATAATATTGTTGCGAATAATCTAGAAAAGTGAAGAGTGAGAACACTGGAAAAACCTAGAAATAAAAATAGATAGCTGCTTCTATCGATAAAAAAAGTTGCCGTTACCGAAACAGCTATGCGAGGTCAATTATTGTAATTGACCTTTTCGCATAGGGCATAAGGGTGAAAATAGCGTGTACTATGACTTTTTTACATCAAAGTTGTTTACGAGTCATTTTCGGAACTTTCGGAAAAACGTGTTGGTGAATAGCGAGTCAGTTTTATAAAGGGATTCGGAAGCGATAGTTCGAACGGCCAGTGTGAAGCGATATATTAAGTGCGATAAAAATGATAAGAGCTATTTGGAAAGTGTTTTGGTTTAGTGATTTGATTTAGTCAGTCAGTGCTAGTGGAATATAGTGTCGGTGTTATTAGTGTCGTAGGTGTGTATTGTGGTGTAGAATACACACCGTACGTACGTTGTACGTTAGTTCGGTAAATACAAGGTTTTAATATAAGTGGTATTTTATTGCACAACACGAACTCTTAAGCTCATAACATATTACAACTGACCTGATCACTTATTACTGTGGCTAAGTTATACGATTAGTCTCTTAACCTACCTAACCCGAACAATAAAGAGACCTACTACCGGAATACTAGAGAAAATCCTATGACCCGAATTAAAACTTATGACACAAAATATGCAATATTATATAAAAAATTGTTGAGTAATTTCAGTGTCTATCGCGAACATAATATTATTTAAGGACATTTGTATTCATTAAGTAAAAAAACTCCTATCCGACCTAAAATAGGCATAAGAAAACGGAAATAAAGTATAATTTTTCATTGATTGACATTACGTGGAGTGCAATGGCGGCGAGAAGCTAATAAGCGCTATAAAAATATTCTTCAACGACTATCTCTTGCAGTATAAGATGTATCGGACAAATGCAATGAGCCTTGACCTAGAGATTTCTGAAATCTCTACAACAAATAATCAGCGCTTCATCAATAGACCCTTACGAGGTTCTAGTATTTATCGTTAACGCTAGTATTGAATGAAAATTCGTTGGTGACAAGATATACAAATTGTCGTTGATAACAATACCACCAGTTTCATTTTATACACGACTTTCACTAGTCCATATAAAAAAAAACTTCGTAATAATAAAATAATTGATTTCACTTAAAATAAAAATATATATTATTTCAAACAAAGTAATTCGTAGTTATATCATATATACTTGAAACACCTTTGCAGTTTTTACTAACATTAAGTGCAGTATTGCACAGTTCCTTATCTTTTACAATACCATTGTTTTGGTCGGCGTAGTAAGTGTAAGCGCACATTTACAACCTCATTGATAAACTCACGGTAGTAAATTGTTGTTGGATAATTGCAAAAATAGCTACGTTTAGTAATATATCTCGTGTGTAAAAATTATAAAATCCTAAAGTTTTGGATTTTATAATTGAGTTTTTTTGGGCTAATTATTTTGTCTACAGTCTAAAAAAAATGATTCCTAAGACGTGTCTGTATCAATTAAGTAGATATAGTTTTCGGTACTCTGTTGAAACGTGAAAATGCCGATGTGCGCTCACCGATCTGGAAGATGTTGTTGGCATCGAGCGGCGCGCCGGCGGAAGGCGCGTCCACGGGCGACACGCTGAGCACGCCCGCCAGCGGCAGACGGTGCGCCGGCGCCTTGGCGCCGATGCGCGACCACCACAGCTCGCCGCTGACACACCACACATCACACCATATCACACAGGACACTCCAGACAGCCGGGTGTCACTCCGCAGTTCAGGTATATAAACAGTCCACTGCCATTATGCGCCCGGGTGACGTATGGCAGTGGGCTGTCGCTCGGCTCGCATGACAGCCGCGGTCACTTAGCGCCCGCGCATACTACATCAACTAGGTACAAAAACTTCTCAAGCGACAACCCCGTGCCGATAATTGCAACTCGGTCATAAAAATGGGGTGCACAAAGAAAAATCATGGTTCGCGCGCGGTAAGAAATTTTAATTCTGCTTGCAGATAGGTAGCTCTGGCATCTCTAGGTATATTTTTATACATAAACCTGACTTTTGTAAGAGAGTAAATATTCTATACGGTAGTAGTACTTTCAAATATTCTGTGCTCCAGATAGAAGAAAACGTCATGCATAAAAACTAAATATTATGTTAAAACGTGGCGTGTTAAAATATGCCCGTGGGGTCGAACCCTTCTGAATTCTACCACCTAATAGTCACGTTTGCGTAATAGTTCACCTTTCTCAATCATTCTGGTAGGTAGGTAGATAATCTGTTCACCAAAAGAGGTCTGGATCAGCACGATTTTTTTAATTAAACACGGCAATTCCAGAGTCTACCAATCTGGTTTGAGTCCAATGTTATTCAGTTTTATATTTGCAAAAACTCGTCTATCTAAATATGATGTAGGTGAATAATATTCTACATATTTCGAAATTTTTATTTCAGTCTGATTAATTTGAATCTTGTTATTTATATTTTGATTATATACCAATTCAATATATCCTTATACCTTAACAAATCACCGGGTATTAATGCAACATTAGCTCAGATATGTAGAAACAATGGCAAATGTGAAATTACGAAATAGATATAGGTACTGTGTGAACGTGGAAAGACTTATGTAGTATTATCACAAGCCTCCTTAAACGGCACATAATAAGTCATGGACGAGGAGAAGCAAACCAAATTGTAGATATCATGATATGTGGCACTCAGTTTTCCCACACGACCCCATAAGGAACCTAGTGTGAAGCAGGGTTCGAAAATATCCGATATTTATAATAAATATCAAAATATCAGATATTTATTATACCTATATATCCGATATATATCCATTTTGTTGAAAGCCAAAATTATTATATGATTGTATAATTTACGTATATTATTTGCATATGTGTACATAAACATAATTATTTAAAAACAAAAACTAAAATGTTTTTTTTTTGTTTTATTTATTTAGGTACTTAAAATCAGACAAATGAAATCAAAACATCAAATCTTATTATATTTAGAAAATCAACTCAAAAACATAAAACCTTTTTTTTCGCCGTGTTGGTCCCGGCCTCCTTTGTAGAATAGGCCAACTGCCGTTCTGCCAGGCAGGTCGTAAAAGGCGACCGATTGGCTATCGAGTCACTACCATCGTGGCTACTAGGTGGTAGAGTTCTGCATTGTCTCGCCCGGGTCTGGTACCACCGCCTTACCTATTCCTGCCGCAATAGCGTCAGTGCTTGTCGCTGTCGTGTTCCGGTTTGGAGGGTAAGGTAGCCGGTAAACTTATGCATGTGGCATTATACCTCGCCACAAGATAGCAACGCACCATTAACATCTTTGGTGTCTATAGGCGATGGTTGACTCTTTCCATCACGAGACCCATCTGCTTGTTTGCTATCTTATGACATAAAATAAAATAAATAAAATAAAAAATAAAGTCGAAAATTCGATATATTTATGACACGATTGACGTCATTAATGCCGGCAGAAGTTTTGCTATTTATGGATCTTACTAGTAGGGGGTATCTTTTAACTCTTTACCCCGTGTTGATCACGGGCTCCTTTGAAGAATAGGCCTACTGCCAGGCAGGTCGTAAAAGGCGACCGATTGGCTATACGAGTCACTAACATCGTGGCTACTAGGTGGTAGAGTTCTGCATTATCTCGCCCGGGTCTGGTACCACCGCCTTACCTATTCCTGCCGCAATAGCGTCAGTGCTTGTCACTGTCGTGTTCCGGGTTGGAGGGTAAGGCAGCCGGTAAATTTATGCATGTGGCATAAGACCTCGTCAGAAGATAGTAACGCACCATTAACACCTTTGGTGTCTATAGGCGATGGTTGACTCTTTCCATCAGAAGACCCATCTGCTTGTTTGCTATCTTATACTCGAACCCTAGTAAAGATATGTATGTAGGGTTAGAGCAAATGTTACCTGGTGAGTCGGAAGTGCCTCCGCTTGGAGTGCGCGTGTCCAGAGCGCGCCCAGCGCCGCCGCGGCGACGTGGTGCCCGAGCGCAGACCCTCCGACCGCTTGATCATGGTGCTGTACACATACCAACGCGTAAGTAACGACTAGGGATGGGAGTTATAGCTATTTTATTTCACTACCACGTCGTGAAGTTATTTGTTTTTTGTCACCGTTATATCACGCGTGATAAATCACGACCGTTATATTTTATTAGTAACGATTATTGTCACAGTGGGTGCATTTTATTCCGTCTGTTACATACCGCAGTGATAATGACTTGGTAAAGTTATTTATACGATTACAATTTATAAGTGATTTGTAAAGTGAAATAACGTTGTCGCTCAAATTTTGTTGCTTTGTCTTTTTCGCACGATAGAATTCTGCGAAATATAAGCTTAAGTAGTACTAGTAGCTACTGCTTGGCCCGCGTGAAATTCAATCACGCTCGCGTTATATGTAACCGATAGTTTCGATGCATATAACTGGTGTGACAAGTAAATTATAACGAGTGATATAATCAGTGATGCGTGAAACGTGCCTTGCCTAATAACGACCAGGGTTATACTACAACATTTTCTAACGCAGTAAAATTGCACTAATCGACTTCCTATTACCTGTCACTCCGGAAATGGGCATCAAATCTTCACTAATTTAAATAAGACCACATGGGAAGTATACTCTTCCAAAAAAAGAGTTTTTAAAATCGGTACATAAATGACCAAATTCTGAGGTAACAAATATAGAAAAAACATAACCTCTTTTAACAGAAAAAATTGGGTAAATACGAACCATATTCGCCCACCGAGGGTTCTGTACGAACATGTAGGTACGGTACATGAGTTACTATGAGGTATATAGGTACTATGAGTTCAGGAATCGAGTCGCGCAGATTTTTCCGAGCTTTTCCTGAAATTCTGTTTCTATGTACTTCAAATAAAGACTATATTTTTTATGATTTAAATACAAATGTATAGCTTAAAGATTTTTCACTCAACTTGAAGCATAAGACGACATTACTTGTCACATAGTTCGAAGTTATATTCATAGTTCTATAAAATTTAATTCCCTTGAGAGTATCGAAATATACGTTTTACGGAAAAAATATTCTACAAAAGATAAAAAAAATATTCTAAAAAACCGGTTTTCATTTTGAGATATGGAAACCTAAATACGAGCATGCCTCACAGTAGACTTATAAAATGTGTAACATCTGATATTCAAGTAATCAAGTAGATCTGATGACCAACTCTACTATCTCGCGGTTATTGGTCAATTTAAATAGTGCGCGCTTGCCTGGTTTCCTGCTAAGACATTTCCGTCACATTTCACGAAATCACTGCTGCACAGTGGCGTAGCTAGGCGTGGGCGAAGTAGGTTGTGGCGCCGCTGGTCCGTAGTACCGCCGAAGGGTCGAAGTGATGGAACCAGTGGGCCAGCTTCTTGTCAGGTGACGTCATTACTGTGGAGGTCGATGACGTCACACAAAAACAAGGACGGGGAAAAGGAAGACCTTCCCAGCCAGGCAAGGTGTACTGCCTGGGGACCGAAGTCCATTTGAGAAGCGTTGAAATTTGTATATGGTGTTACAAGATAAATAATTGTGATATCGCGATTCAGGGTTTTATTTTGAATTTCATTTTTTCCATTTGTTATTGATTTTTGTCCATTTTTTTTCTTGTAGCGTTTGTGATTGTTTTGAGCCGCTACAAGGTCTTGGCCCACGGCCTCGCACCTAAAGGGGCCTCGCACTACCTGATTTAAAATCTTTATTTTTAAATTAAATAAAAGCCTGAAAAATATTGGCCTCACTCTTCTGTATCTGAAATACAAACAAAACAACTCCTAGATCCTAAGTTAACCCGTTATAAAGGCACGATAGCTATTCGCTTATGTCAAACTTGGCGCGTGTCTTTGGGTAGCTTTTGGGAACGAATGGAAAGGGGCCTCGCCGATGCGACTTTGCCCACGTATATATTTGTCCACGCTACGCCACTGCTCCTGCAGATTGCAGGAAGGCAGGAGGAAATATGTTACGTCAATATCTTCGGCTGGGAAGATTTGAGCATTTTTTATGTTCTTATTAATTTAAAAAATGTGCAGGATAGGTCTCACACATTAGCCATAGATACATTCTCTTATATTCCTTAATAAATTACCGCTTTCATCTTCTATTGATAAAAATAATTAGCGTTATCGCAATAATTTTCTAATGCTTTGACGATGTGCCTGATTTCTAAGTACATTTTCCACCTACCTTATGTATTAGATAATATTCCTATATACTTATTTGAAAATACACACAGAAGTGCGTATGTCGAGTAGATAATGTAATGATATGAAGACTTGTCTTTTTTTGGTCAATGTTATATTGTATTAAAACTGAATTCTATATTCATGTATTCGATTAAAATTGACAATGAATCAAAAGAAAGTTTCTAATGACAATATTTCAAACTCAAGAAGCATTGTATTTCTTTGAGTATTTCAGAAATATTTCTTAAATTCTTAAAGAAATCCAATTTTGTACATATCCTGGCTGTTTCTATCTTAAATTATACCCTATGATTTAAGATAGAAACAGCCAGGATCCTGGGAGCCAGGAGACCCTCTATGAAAATCTAAAATATTTTTTCTTTATATCATAAGATAGCAAACTAGCAGATGGGTTCCCTGATGGAAAGAGTCAACCATCTCTGTTACCAAATATGTTAATGGTGCGTTGCTATCTTGTGGCTAGGTCTAATGCCACATGCATAAGTTTACTGGCTACTTTACCCTCCAAACCGGAAGACGACAGCGACAAGCACTGACGCTATTGCGGCAGAAATAGGTAAGGCGGTGGTACCTGACACGGGCGAGACAATGCAGAACTCTACCACCTAGTAGCCACGATGGTAGTGACTCGCATAGCCAATCGGTCGCTTTTTACGACTTGCCTGGCAGAACGGCAGTTGGCCTATTCTACAAATGAGCCCGGCACCAACACGGGGAAATGTTAATAAAGTATGATGAATTTAAACCATTCAATAAACCTTGAAATATATACATTATTGCAACTGTTCCAAAGAAAATACCCAATTTAATGATTTGTGATTACATGGGTGAAAATATACTTTTAGTATAAAACACAATAACATTAGAAGAATTTAAATAATGGAAATACTTTCATTGCTGATGTTTTTAGTGTTTTCGTTTTGTTATTAATTTTAAATTATATATTTTACTGGTATCGTTTGACTTGGTTGAATATTCATTCAGTTAATATAAATACGACACTGGCCGCTCAGTGTTTAACGCTGATGGGAAGCAAAAATGTTATCACTGGTGCTGCCATTTTCTAAAAAAATAATATTTAAGCACTTTTAGTTTGATCTGCTACTCAAATCTGTACAGGTGGTGCAGCGAATGGAGTAGATCATGTAAGATGAAGATACGGAACTGTTTTATTATAGATTTTCTTATTTAACACGTCACTGCACACAATTTAGTATCTTTTGTGTTTTTAAATGTGCAAATTAATTAAATAAATGCCATTTTTCTTGTTATGGTTTAACTTTTAGTGCTAATTAGCAGACAACGGGGTTACTGACTGCTTGCAAAAATTAATGATTAAATAATTGAAGATATCATTTTTAAATCTGAATTCTAAGTTTTTGTTTCTTATTACAAAATGAACACTTCAGCAATTTTTATATTAAATACAATTGACAAAACGGAACATAAGAAAAATAAACAAAATGAAGCTTGCGTAATATTTAAAATAATTTTAAGAAAATAAATTAATACCAGTAATATGAAAAGAGTTTCACAAACAAAAAACGGCAGTAAAATGTAACAAATTACAAAAAGTGAGAGAAAAATAAAAATTACATACCTACAACTGTTCCAAATGATGCACAAACAAAAGTAGATATTTGAGTATACAACAAAGTAATGAAGTGCATAAGGAAAAATAAGACAAGTCAGTACAACAACAGTAAGAGGTTCCATTTATAACGTAACTAGAGTTTCCAGTGCGAAACAGCGAAGTCAGCAAAGCAAGTATAATAAATATCATAACAAAATTAAAATCTTGTCTTGTCCAAATCATAACATGGACCAATGATTTGGATGTTAAACTGTTCTAATTCCAAATAATGTTCAAAAAAAATTGCAAATGCGAACATTTCAAAGAATGGGTTTATGTTAAGGTATTTTAGCAATGCTTGTAACACAACAATTTGAGCTGACTAGCTGTAAGATAATTGTAAAACAACATTTAAGTTTTAAGCAAAAAGTGATGAAAAATTTATTTACAAACGACATAGATATATAAATTGTTTTGTGTTTGTGAATGTTGTGAATGAGTTCGGATTTGTGTAAAAATTATGTAAAATTGAGGGTTAATTACTTGTTCCTTAATAGTTTTTTAACTTCCCTCTCCGTATGTAGATAAGGAAGTTACTGATTTTGCCCCGATTTTCGAACATCGAGTTTCTACCAGATCTCCACATTTTGAGGTCCTAGGAATCTTTTCAGACTATTTTCGCGATGACGTCAGTATGCCTGTATGTGTGCGTGTGTGTGTGTGTGTGTGTGTGTGTGTATGTGTATGTGTGTGTATATGTTAACATCTCATAACTTTTGAACGGCTTGACCCATCGAAACGTAATTGTTGGTATTCGACTGGATTCCGCCCAACTTAGACTTCCTGAAAATTTGAACCAAGTTGGCCCTGGAGATTTTGAGAAATTTTGAACAAACCCCAAAAAAAAACTACGTCGAATGCCGTTTCAAAAATCAAAATTGAATCTAATTTTTAAAAGTGAGAAGTTTTTCAAAAATAAAAATTAAGTTATTTTTGCAAACTTAATATTTTTGAAATATCTTTCAGGCTTATTGATTTAAAAATCTTATCAGCTTTTCTACTTTAAAAACTGCGTCAAATACCATTAATTGAATTAAAATTGGTCAGTTTGTTTGGAATTTATCAATGACCAAAAATTTTTGGAAATAAAAATATTTTTTGACTTTGCCTCGACATTTTTTCAATCTATCGATTATTTAGCTAAAGCAATATTTCAGATCTCAAAAATTGAGTTGAATACCATTAGGAGATCAAAATCGATCACCGTTTCCAAAACATACAGAATTTCAAAAATCAATATGTATGTCATTTTTAACAAAATAGATGTTTGAACTGAAAAAATCTATGCTTATAAGTTTTACTCTTTTAAGCTTAAAATAACTTAATTTAGCGGGAAGTTTCAGGGATGACCAGCAGGGTCAACCTTTTACATATTTTTTTAACTATGGTACCACGGGTTAAGTCACCTAGAGGCAGACTTTGAAGTCTTCTAGTTAGCACTAAAACTCAAACCGTAACAATAAAAATGGTTACTACACTAACATAGCTTTTAATTTTAGATTACTTTGCTTATTTTTAATTTAGTGGTCCAGCGTTGGCGTTGGCCACATGAGGTCCCGGGTTCGATTCCCGGGTCGGGCACATTAAAAATTGTTTATTCAGTTTTCTGAGAAACACAAAGTTGCCCGGGATTGGAAAGTGCCCGGTTGGCGATAGGCTGGCCACCTATCACATTTGTGGGACCAAGTATCTTCGGCTAATCGTGGGTGCACTTGTACCTCTGCCTACCCCTTCGGGGATATGGGCGTGAAGATACTTTATTCACAATATTAATATTAACTATGTTTATCTATACATATAATAAAATCGTAGGAAAGTCAAAACTGTACATTGAATATTTTTTTAAAAGAATACTTGGGGTGTGATCTACAATAGATATCGAAGCCAAAAATATAGTTTTTAGAATTTTTGTCTGTTTGTCTGTTTATCTGTTCGTCTGTATGTATGTCCGGGGTGAACTCAAAAAGTACTGCATGGATTTACTTCAAATTTTGCATGAATATTACTAATAGGTCGGGTCAACATATAGGCTACATATTATCGCGCTATCACCTACGGGAGTGGGGCTGTGCGGAGTAAACGAAGTCCGCGCGGACGAAGTCGTGGGCAACAGCTAGTACGTTTAAGGGCGGCTTGCACCGAAATGCTTAAATCATTTTAAGTCACTAAATACGTTAAACGCTGTCACTTTTAAGTACACTAAAAAATGACAGCATTTAAGGCGTTTTGACATTTGCTAAACATGTTTAAGGGACTAAATGCATTTAAGCATTTTCGTGAAGCCGCCCTAAATGTTTAAATATTATGTTTAAATGTATTTGTATGTAAAGTTTACTTTTTTAAATATATATAAGACAGCAAACAAATAGATGGCTGTTTTGATAGAGACAATACAATAGACCATAAAGATGTTGATGGCGCATTGGCGTTTGTGTGCAAGTTATTTCAATAAATTTATTTTACACATATTTGCGTTTTTTAAAGACTGTCGTTTAAATTGTAAGTACACGGTCCTAATCATTATTATGGTAACGCAGTATACAATATAACGAAATAACAGATCGACGGCGTAAGGGGGCGTCCACAAATTACGTGAGATGTTTAAGGGGGAGAGGGGGTCGAGTTAAATCTCATCTAATCTTACGTTGGAGAGAGGGGGGGTCTCGGCAAATATCACGCAATTTTTTTTCTGATTAAAACAAAAAAATATATACTATTTTGGTATATTATCCAGATTGTACATGCTTAAGATTTTTTCACTAATTCGTTCGAAAGAAAATAATTTGATCTATACTTCGACGTTATAGTCTTAACTAGTCGTAAATAAAATACTTTTTACAATAACAATCAAACGCGTTTACATATTTAAGAAACTCACATTTTGAAAAATCTCACGTGAGTATAGGGGATGGGGGAGGGGGTTGAATAAAATATCACGACATCTCACCAGGGGGGGAGGGAGGGACAGAAAATTAAAAAAAACACCTCACGTAATTTATGGACGCCCCCTAATATAATTTTGCCTCTGTTAAATAATTGTTAATTTATTTTATTTAATTAATCTCATTATTGGACCCATAATATTTGTTTTTATTATTTAATTTAATTAGTTTATCTCAGGTGAATAGTCTAATTATTTTTGATTACATCGTTGGAACCTCCGAACGTTGTCATACTATACTAAAATAAATGCTCACCCTTCTTTCAGCAGCACAGACGTCTCTTGCGTGTTGTTGTTTTGCTTGTCTGAACTAGTTGAGATTATTTCTAAGAACTGCTTGATCGCTTGCACCTGTGAACGAATATATTTATTAATATAAATGTAATAGGTGGCAAGCTTTTCGTCAACCGGGCACTTGTCCAATCCCAGTCAATGTTGTTTTATATCAGGAAACTTAAAAACACGTATTTGATTTGGCCGACCCGGAAATCGGCCCCGGGACTTCATGTGGTCAATACCGACACCGGACCACTACACAGGCGGCATATTTATTAATATTAATTATAAATGATTATATTATAATGTTATAAGATAGTAACAAGCAGATTGGTCTCCTCATGGAAAGTGTCAACCATCACCTACAGTATGGCCAATTAAACACCAAAGATGTTAATCGTGCATTGCTATGTTGTGGCAAGGTCTATTGCCACATTCATAAGTTTACCTGCTACCTTACCCTCCAAACCGAAACACGACAGCGACTAGCACTAACGCTATTGCGGCAGGAATTGATAGGCGACACGTTTCCTTCCCTATGGCATGTCTATTAGTATTCATGTGGTCTGTGGACAGAACTGAAGGCATATCCCAACAAACTTTATATTAATGTCTACAGTTTCTGGTTTTCTGGTTCGCCCGTTTCATTTACTTAAGAATAATTTAATATCACGCCTTTTATAACGGTGCGGGTGTAATTATATTAATTTATTTACAAAAATATCAGGATGCCACTGAAACTTGAAAATCAAATTATAAATAGAAGTCGTGTTAGTACTTAGTATAAATAATATAATATGTATTACACATGTATTTATTTTCTCATAGATTATTTGACTCCTCGTTTTAGTTTTCCGTTGTTTGTTTTATACATAAGTTAGCGACTCTAACTACGCAATCGAAGAGGCTCGGGTTCGGTTCCCGACAGGGACATGTATTTGAGTAATGAACACAAATATTTTTATTTTTGCATTTTGGTGCTTATAATAAATATATCAAGTGTTTTTTTATTAAATGTGTTAATAATTTTGACTAACACCCATACCAAAAGAAAATAATTTGCTTACTTTGCGATTAGATCGTTTCGTGTAATTTGTCCAGTGATATTTATCATTGCCGAATAATATCGCGTGCGTTGTGGTTATCGCGAAATAACTGTATAATTAAATTAATATCTTTGGACAATTTTACACAAATTGATCTAATCCCAAAGTAAGCAAATTATTTGCTAGTGTTATAGGTGTTAACAATATTAATACATAGAAATACATATATAAATAGTTTTGCATATATAATATTCACCCAGAGCCAGACATACAAACATATATGCTCATCACATAAATGCCTGCCCCTGTCGGGAATCGAACCCGAGCCACATTGATTGCATAGTCAGGGTCGCTAACCACTCGACTAACGGGGCGGTCAAATATCAATAACTATGGTGTGGCCAACAATGGCCGTGCAATCTATAAACTCACATGTCTGGGTGTGCAGAAGCTCTTGTACAGTTCTGCCATGTACTCTTCTTTACAAACTTGCTGTGCTGATCGGCTGCTGACGAGATTGCCCAAGGACTGGATGGTTTTTGAGATAAGGGTTAACGTTCTGTTTGTTTGAGGATCCTAAACGGATAATACTTTTATTAATTATTATAAAACATTACAATAATTTAAAAATACATGAATACTATTAGGTACAATATGATTTAAGTAAAATTGGCAACTCAGCCGGGTGCAAGAATGGACTTTTTACTGATCCTAACGTCAGTTAGTGTTCATTGACTTTTGTATCTTAAGGGGGCGGTCTTCTATCTCATCTCATCCCACCAGAAAAACCAATTCCATTTGAGACGGTAGGAAAATAGGACAAAGTAAATATAATTCGGGATTACTATTGGGATTATTTTACTTTAAATAATGAAAATATTTAAGCTAGCTAGAGAAAATAGATCCAGGATTTAAACTCAGGACCTAGGATTCAATTACCGCATCAATAAGGCAGAGAACATTAATAAAAAAATGGTATGTTCTTACTTTGGACCACTCGACAAAAGTGAAAACTTAATCGAGGTTTATATCATTAATTATTAACAGTCATTTATAATTAATATTAAATGTAACGTCGTCGATTGAGTATAGTAACTATTTTATTTATTAATTTCATCAGTGATGGTTGACTATTTTATTTATTTATTTTACCATTTAATTCAGGCAACATGGCCCACTATATCTCTCTCACTTCCTTAGTCGACTCGAGCCGACTTTACCCAAACGAGCGTTACACAGCCGAGCATTACGCATATTATTATTTAAAATAAGTGCTTGCTCAAGCCGCCTAAAGAAATGTTCACTTCGAAAACAGTGTAAACTTACAATTTGCTCGGTGGTGAGGTCGAACAGTCTCGGGCCAAGGATGGCGGGCGCGAAGAACCGGAGGAAGATGAAGCCGGAGACGACGGAGTAGCGCACCTCCGCGTTGGCGGGGAAGTGGCGCGCCGCGCACCCGCGCAGCGCGTCGAACAGCCGCACCATGCCCGCCGGGCACGTCGCGTACGACGTCGTGATCGCCGCGAACACCTGCACACACCACACGCCGCTGCTTACCTCTGTGCCCTACCCTGCACTGCTCACTGCTTGTTCTTTTTACAGTTCCGTATCTCAACAGGATAAACAGGAAACCTAAGGCCGTAAACTGAATGTCGGCGATCTGCGGCGTAGCGGCGAGAGCGGCGCAATCTAACACATAGATTCTTATGGACGTGATCTGGATGATAGAAACGCGACGGCGACGCAGACTGCTGTTTTAGAGCGCTAAATCGCGCCGCTCTCGCAGCCGCGCCGCAGATCGCCAAGATCCAGTTTAAGGCTTTATAGAATCACTTTGTTGTCCGTCTGTCTATCAAGACCTTTTATCTCGATAGCGCGTGGAGTTTTTCAAAAAAAGATCGAAAAAAAACAGCGACATTCGACTCGCTGAACTATTTATATGTATTTACTAATTTGTACGGTGTCTTGAGAAAACTCTCGTGTTTTCGTGAAAATTCATAACTATGTTCAAAGTAGTTTTCAAAATATTAAAAAATCTAAAACGCATGTTTTATGTCAATTTTTTTATAAATATACATATTATGTGTATGTGAATTTAAATTGCATTTGGTGATGAATGATAGGCCACTGTCAATTTTTTTTATTAATTTATCAATCCTTTTACAGAGTTGTGCAATACGGGATAAATTCTTTAGCAATTTTTGATCTGTTATTCTAAAACAGTATAACGTAGATAAGTACACATACATGGGCGTACCGAGAGGGATGGGGGGACGGGGGCGGGGGGCGGGGGGGGGGGTCGCAGAGAGATAGAGAGAAGCAAAGGGGCAGCTGCCCTTTTTTAAATCTCTATTCTTTTGGACTATTATGTTTTACTCAACAACAAATATAATAAAAGACATACTTCAACTGTTCATATTTATCGTCTAAAACGCACACCTATATTTTAATTCTATTACTATGTAGCTCTGGGTATATTTTGCTTTCTTTTGCTCCACTTTCGTAAACAAACTAGTATGTAATCCTCTTTCTCTTTTCTTGTCTCTGTTGGGAAGCAATATGCTTAAGCGTGTCACCTTCTTACAATTTTACACTAAATTCTCATCTATTACTTAATTATCGATATGCACCCTAAGAAGTTCCATTCCATTAATATGACGATAATTTATCTTAGTTATATTTCTCAGGCCTATTAAAATTGCACAACTTATATTTTGAGTCTAAAGCCCGGTATTATAAAATGCTATGATATTAAAAATATTATAAAGATTCATTTAAAAATATCATGCAGGCATTAAATTGTATCCAGACTCGACTTATTAATTTTAAAGTTAATAAATTTTAACGAATAAATTTGTATCATAACTAGAGATACCGGATGTTTAAGCACAATCGTCCGGACACCAAATTTTCAGAAACACGCGAAATTATTATAAAATTTACTTTATCTTAATGTAAGTACAGATACTTGTCGTCTATTTAATTATGAAAGTATTTTTCATTATTTCAATTAATTATATTCTACAAAAAATAAATTATGTATTACAACAAAACTCACTTGTACTTCCAGTTCACGTATATTTTTAATTTTTCACTATTCACATCCAACCGGTTTCGCTTATTAAAGCATCATCAGGGATGTTTTACACATATTTTATAATATCTTAACATATTTTTTACATTTCAAGTTATGTTATTACTATTCTTTATAGGTGGGTATTAGACAAATATTTCAATTTGACACAAACGTCTGGCTGTCTGGGTTACCAACATGATATTTTTTCCCCAAAAAGCGGAGATTAGGATTAGATACATCTCCTATTTCAAGATAAATTTAGTTAAATGTCAAGCTAAAGTTAAAAATAATGTCGTAACTAAAAATAATTTTAAATAATTGAATAAAATGCACGGTAGAATTATTTCAACACATTAGGATTAGATACATTTCGTATTTCGATATAATCAATCAATACATATTAAGTCAAAGGATAAATTTAGTTAAATGTCAAGTTAAAGTTAAAAATAATGTCATAACTAAAAATAATTGTAAATAATTGAATAAAATAGGTTAATGTACATTCGGTCACATTTAAATAATTTAGAAAATTCCTATATACATCTTAATTGAACATATTCAATAGTGGCGAATTGTTTAAATCTCTTTGATCATTTAGTAGTGTGGGTTCGTTTTTTCGTTTGTTTACTTCCAAAGCTTCAAGGGCATCTAGTTTTCTTCCTTTGCTACACCGGTGTAGACAAACGAAATTATTTTTTAATTCAAATTTATGTCCTTCCGCTCGGAGATGTAGACCGAATGCAGACTCACCCTTACCCGAGTGCCATGTTCTCAAATGTTCCCTAATTCTTGTCGAAAAAGATCTACCAGTTTGACCCACATATTCGGCCTTACAACTACCGCACTGCAATTTGTATACTCCACTTTGGCTTAGTTTTGGCGTATCCGCTTTGTTGTTAAAAAGGAGATTTTTTAAGGACTTACTATTGTAGAAGGCCGGTCGGTAGTCGCAGAGCAATTTCGAACACTTATATGATATCCTACCCAAGAATGGCAGTCTGACATATTTTTTATTTTCTTTAGAGTTTGTAGATGAGCAATCTGAGTACAAGGCATGTCTTATCATATTTTTCTTTTTTCTTTTTAATAACAAATCAACAAGTCCAGATTCGTAACCATTATTACGAGCTATGGTTTTAATTGTTTGTAGCTCTTTTTTAAAATCATTTTCATTTTGGGGTATCGAAACTAACCTGTGTATCATTGCATGAAAAGCTGCGTACTTGTGGCCAATAGGATTATTAGAGTCTGCAGGTATGATATTGTCACAGAATGTATTCTTTCTATATATTTTAAATTGATGTTTATTATCTATTAAATTTATAGTCAGGTCAAGAAAATTAATACACTTATGTCCTATTTCTATAGTAAATTTTATATTTGAATTTATAGAATTTATATGCAATAAAAATTCGTTGAGTTTATCTTTACAGCCGGTCCATAAACAAAGTACATCGTCAACATACCTGTACCAATAATGGATGTATTTTTGGAACCTTTCGCAGTTCAAAAAATCTTTCTCCATTTTATTTAGGAATATATCTGCGCACAAGGGCTGCCTTAATAAGCGAAACCGGTTGGATGTGAATAGTGAAAAATTAAAAATATACGTGAACTGGAAGTACAAGTGAGTTTTGTTGTAATACATAATTTAAAATGCAGTTTCACCAAGTGCCGACGATGGAAACAATCCAATTTACAAAAAATAACACGTGCGTGCACAATCTAATGTCGAATTGGTGAAACAATGAAACATGCTAACGAATAAGTCGTTCGTGCTTTTGCGTTCGATTTATCGCATCGAACGTCAGTTTAGCCGCCCGTTACCCGGCCATCCGACCTGAAGGTTGTCCGAGTATCCGTTATCTGGTGTCAGAAGGCATGACGTACCCGCTCCACGTAGTCCTTGAGGTTGGCGAGGTTGGTGGCGATGGCGGCGCACGGCTTGACGCGCGCGGGGTCGATCTCGCAGGGGCGGCGCTCCGCCAGCACGGCGGCCAGCGTGGGCCGCAGCACCGAGCGCAGATACGCCGCGCCCGTCAGACGCATCGCCTCGTCCATCATCTTCGACACCAGGGTGTTGCCGCGGAAGATAGTTGTCGCATCACTACAGCAAAATGCACTTATGCTAATACAGTTCATAAAATTGTACATTTATAACCAAAGAGAGCTAAAGCTAAAATAAAGCTACATAGTAATATAATTAAAATATAGGTGTACGTTTCAGACGATAAATTATAATTTATGACACTCGCGGACCGGGTTCGTAATGTCGAAGTGAGAGAGGTTAGGTTTGAAAGAAAGTGTCGGTGTAAAGATGAGAAAGGGCATGCTCCGTTGGTTCGGACATGTAGAAAGAATGGTAGATGAAAGGTTAACAAAACAGATATACAAGACTGACATACCACGATTAGATTGATCGAGTACTGTCCGAAGGTGGTGTCAAGTCTTCGCAACCGGCGTGTGTGTATGAAGAGAGTGATGAATGTGGAGGAAGCGAGACAAGCCTGCAAGGATCATGATGTATGGCACTCGGTTCTCTCTGGCGTGAAGATATGTATGTATGTATGTATAACCAAAGAGAGATACTCGGCAAAGATACTATTCTATTCAGCCTACTTCGTGACGACCTCACGTAAAAGTTTCAAAACTGCTGAATATTATTTCAACAGGTTATTCAAAGTAGCTATATTGTAAGGTATGAATTATATTGTTTTCTTATTAAACTAAACCTTCATCTATTATGTCTAGTAATCAAGTCTTTTAAACTTCCAATGAAAATGAGACGATAATAATAACAGAAAAAATATATAACAAAATGTATTAACATATTATGTTTTCTGAATGTGGTGTAAATGCTGAAATCTAAATTAACTTTCATATCGTTCATATCAGTGCTACAGCGTCGATTGTTTGTTTATTTATGAAGTTTATCAGTATTATTACATTCACTTCCTGTAAGCACGTTCAAATGACTGAGGGCATTTAGTTTACTGATAAGCGGGCAAATAGACACGCCACGTTTTTAATGAAAGATAAAAATTGATAAACGAAAATTATCCCGGTAATGGCAAATGATTGGATGTTTGCGATTTTACAGTCTGTTTTATTATTATTATTGATTATTTCCAATTAGTCCGTCGCTCCAACCAAATAATAATGATATTAAAACTTTTGCCGATACCGAATATCCGTACTGGCGCTTGGCCGAATATTCGAAACCGGAAGCCGAATATTTGGCGCCGATTTTGTCTTGTCACCATCCGCCTATCAACACGTAATGGTAGGTCAATGCTAGCTACCTAGTAGTTACATACATTAATTAATAGTTTGCTGTATTGTATTACTAAAAGATTCTCATTGTAATCGTTCAAAAAATAAATTGTATCAAGAAACGATGAAAAATTTGTTTTAATTCATAACAATTTAACTTACTCATTTTTAGTGTTATTTGTAATGTTGTTGATATGTAATTTTTTGAGTAGTATGTGCGAATTTTTGTAATAATTTAGTATTCAGTCAAATAGTTCGCATATATGGCCGAATACCAAAGAAAATGGCCGAATACCGAATACGGAATATCAATTACATACAAAACAATGGCGTAAAAACCCTGACTACTGACTAGGCGGTCGAGTTTTGAGACGTCTCGCCGGGGTTTTTATATCACTACTTTTCTACACCTTAACTATTCCTGCCGCAATAGCGTCGGTGCTTGTCGCTGCCATGTTTCGGTTTCGAGAGTAAGTAAGTAGTAAGTAAGTAAGGTAGCCAGTTAGAAATACATTTGGCATTCCATTTCTCCACACGGATAGCAACGCACTATTAACATCTCCAATTGTATATAGGAAATATTAGTCTGCATCAGATCTATCAGCTTATTGCCTATCCTCTTATATGAAAAAGATATAAAAAAAAATAAACTCAAAAGCTTCCTTATAACATTTTTGTTTTCGACTTTAGGCAAATGAAGTCGCGGATAACAACTATGATCGAATATAACGTGTTGGATCCGGGCTCCTTTGAAGAATAGACCAACATCCTTTCTGCCAGGCAGGTCGTAAAAGGCAACGGATTGGCTACGCGAGTCAATACCGTCGTGGCTACTAAGTGGTAGAATTCTGCATTGTCTCACCCGGGTCTGGTACCACCGCCTTACCTATTCCTGCCGCAATAGCGTCAGTGCTTGTCGCTATCGTATTCCGGTTTGGAGGGTAAGGTAGCCGGTAAACTTATGCATGTGGTATGAGACCTCGCCACAAGATAGCAAACTCTTTCCATCAGGATACCCATCTGCTATCTTATAATATAAAAAAAAATAACGTTGATGCTATTGCGGAAAAAGGTAAAAATAGTTAAAGGAACTATACTAAAGCCCGCGAGGGACGTTGCGGATCCAGGTCACCTATTAGCCTTTGTTTGCCTTTTACAAACTGCCGGCAAATGCTCAAAATGTGGAAATAAGACTGCAATTAATTAACAATGTTTTAAATTTACTAATTAGTATGGTTATCGTAAACTCGTGTGAAGTAGTGTAACTAACACTAACTTCACACGAGTTTACAACTTAATACAATAATAAACCAGTCTCCGGCTATCATAGTGAGATAGGATGTACATATAATTAGGCCTGTAAAGCAATATCTTTTTAACAAAAAATTAAACCGACGAAAATATACGCGTGGTCATACATTCAAATCATTGACTAATCGACCATCCTCTGTTTTCGTAACCTGTTGGGTGGACTTTTTTTAAAAATTATGTGGGAGAACCCTCAGGGTATATAATAAAATACCTCTATTAAATAAAAACAGAATTATCAAAATCACTCATTACAGAGTTATCCGATCATCTAATTAAATTTATGCGTGGTCATAGATTAAAATCAGATAATGAACAATAAATCAGATATTAGAAATCATCAGAAATCAGAAGTATTTTATTCAAGAAAACTTTTTACAAGTTATTTTGATGCGTCTACGTTTTTTTAAACTACTACCGGATCGGATCATCATCACCATTATCGGAGAATCATCCTTTGTTTAAGTACCCCTATGGTTAGAATTAAAAAAAAATACGGGTCTTCCCTCGGCATATACCCATTACAATAAACAAATCTCTTTCGTTTTTTGTCAGTTGAAAGTTAAGAAGAAAGCCGTAACACAAAATATAATCTAATAGGTATATCTATCTGTGTGGCGGGGATCGAAAGCCAAATGCAATAGTTTTTTTCGATAGAAAACAAGCAGATGGGTCTCCTGATGAAAAGAGCCAACCATCCCGTATAACCAAAGGTGTAAATGGTGTGTTGCTGTTTATGTGGCGAGGTGTTAATGCGACTTGCATAAGTCCACCGGCCACCTCACCCTCCAAACCGGAACAAGACAGTGGCAAGCATTAACAATATTCCGGTAGAAATAGGTAAGCCGGTGGCAGCAGAGCCGGGTGAGACAATACAGAACTCTACTACCTACTTAATAATAATACTTAATATAATAAATAATAATGGGAGTGACTCGCATAGGCAATCGTTCGCCTCTTACGAACTGCCTGGCAGAACGTCAGGTGGTCTATTCTCATTTCCTTATTTAACTTTATTGTACACTTGCACACCTTAAATAAGTTTGTACAAAAGGCGGACTTAAAGCCTATTGGCATTCCTCTCCAGTCAACCTTTGGGTAAACAGAATGTATGTAAACGGTGCCTTCTTCAAAGGAGCCTGGACCGATACGGGGGAAAAGTTTACCGGCTACATTACTTTCTATTCCGGAACATGACATCGACAAGCATTAACGCTATTGTGGTAGAAATAGGTAAAGTGGTGGTACCGATACCCCAGCGAGACGTTGCAAAACTCTACCATCTAGCTAGTAGTCACGATGCTACGACCCGTGTTAGGCTTTTCTCGCTTTTACCTTTTTTACGAGAGATGCCAAGCAGTAAGGCAGCCTTCTCAGGTAGGCCCTCTACCAGGGCGAGACATCGCGGAGCTCTCCCACGTTTTTTTTTTTAATTCCAGTTGGAATAGGCGTTTACCTGACGGAAAGTGTCGATGAAGATGAAGGTGGTTCACGCCCATCCAAAAGAAACCTATCCACATTACTTTTTAAAGTTCCAGGACTACATATATTTGTCATGAAAAATAGACACAAGCAGTTTGTTCCAAGGGTCCAAATCTTGGGGCAACTCGAACCAAAAAATGAGTTGTCACAATGTTAGTGACAAGTTTTAGCCTTTTTCGTCTTTTACGAGATTCCTAACAGTAAGGCAATTGTTCTATTCTTCAATAGAGGCCCGGGTCATCTATAATATGTTTCACGACAAACATTTTTTCTACAAATTACAAAACTATCAGTTTTTTTGATAACTTTTATAGTATCTTTATATTTCAATTTAATTTCTCATTGTATTCGTTATGTGTAATAATGATAATGAAAATATATACGAAATTCTCACTGATGAGATTACATTGTATTGTATGCTCTTGAACGTCGTAATTTCTATTCACCGTATAATTGTGAAAATAAGAGTTGATTAATGTCATTACACTCGTTGGGCGTCTTATCGCGTGTTACACGTATTTATCTGTAGGTTGTGTTAATCTAGGTTTTATCTTATCTTGGTGCATTGATTCGATTTATGAAATAGTTATTAACTAATAGTTTTTTATTATTTTATCATACATATCGACATTGTTTATATTTTGACTGCCTCCTTGGTGATTAGCCTGTGCAGCTTAGACAATGTGGGATTGAAACTAGCTTAAAAAATATTGCAAAATATAAAAGGTTTCGCTCGGAAGGTATCTTTTTTTTATATAAGATGGCAAACAAGCAGATGGGTCTCCTGATGGAAAGAGTCAACCATCGCCTATAGACACCAAAGATGTTAATGGTGCGTTGCTATCTTGTGGCGAGTTCTAATGCCACATGCATAAGTTTACCGGCTACCTTACCCTCCAAACCGGAACACGACAGCGTCAAGCACTGACGCTATTGCGGCAGGAATAGGTAAGGCGGTGGTACCAGACACAGGCGAGACAATGCAGAACCACCTAGTAGCCACGATGGTAGTAACTCGATAGCCAATCGGTCGCCTTTTACGACCTGCCTGGCAGAACGGCAGTTGGTCTATTCTTCAAACGAGTCCGGAACCAACACGGGGAAAAACTCTCATCAAATCTTTGATTTTGGGGAAAATACAGAAATCACAGGGTGCTAGGTCGGGGCTATGCGCAGGATGATGATGATAATGATAAAAAACACAATGTTATTAAACATTTTTAACCATTTGTCCAATCACGTATACTAAATTTCGTAAATGTATGTATATTTGTCCACGAATTTCTCGGAATCAAGTTACAAGAGATTTACATCAGGTATAATTCAACTTAGGGAACATTTTTTTTACATCATAAGATAGCAAACAAGCAATTATCTCCTGATGGAAAGAGTCAACCATCGCCTATAGACACCAAAGATGTTAATAGTGCGTTACTATCTTGCGGCGAGGTCTAATACCACATGCATAAGTTTACCGGCTACCTTACCCTCCAAACCAGAACATGACAGTGACAAGCACTGGCGCTATTGCGGCAGTAACAAGACAAGTAGTATTTATCTAGTAGCCACGTCGTTAGTGACTCGCATAGCCAATCGCTCGCCTCTTACGAACTGCCTGGCAGAACGGCAGATAGTCTGTTCTTTAAAGAAGCCCGGAAAGACTATGTCGGAATGGGTGTCGATAAAGAAAAACTTAAGCTCGTAGGTCGAACTCAATGTCCTATTCCGCGCGTGTCGTATACGGTTCTATAATCGTTGTATGCGGGTTCTATATAATGAAAAGAAAGGAGTTTAAATTCCAATACAATTATGGGTTCAACTTACGTGAGAACAGATATTTCAGCATCAGCTAACTCCTTGACAATGGGCACAATGAGATCATGGTGTGTAAAGAGCCTCACGAGTGGCTGCGCCGCGTCCGTCTTATTAGAAACTATTTCTCCCAGGATATATACAGCTGAGGTTGTGATAGGCTGGAAAATATTGAAAAACATCTTCATAATCATATAGCACCGACGACATTTTACTAATAGACAGGTCATACGCCAACATTACTGTGATTTGAAACAGCGCGAGCGTAAATGTTACTACAGCTACTTACAGCCTGACAAAAAAAAGTAAAAAATAATTAAGGCCGTCACTATAGTTTATATGGTATCACATATACTGCATAATTGTTTTTGATATTTCGAAGTTTAGCTACAACACACAAAATTTGATTGTTTGTTTCATTGAATATGCTCCAAAACTACTACACTAGAAATATAATAAAAATGTGAAATTATTGGAAAGTAAACAAGAAACAATTGACGTTTATGACTCGAAACTTGATAACTTTAGTGTTTCCATAACTAGTGTATTTTAGTTCAATCCGTCACCGCAACGCACTCTTTTTTGCCAAGCTATATGTAAGGACCTGTGTCGTTAAATAAAAGTCAGGAAATGCCTTGCTTTCATGATGCCAATTTGGCATGCGAACAACGCATCTATACTTTTTACATCATTGACACATAATATTCAGGGTTACTTTTAAAGGTCCGGCCAAATTTTCAGAGGCTGTTCAGAATCGATATGTTCGATTTATGGAATAAAAAATTCAAAATTTCATTTTTATCCGACACAAAAAAAAATCCATGGATATAATTTCAATTACCCAAAATTCAAACAAATATATTTTTGTGCCTTCAACCAAATTAAAAGTGATCGGGAAAGATGTACTCAGAGCGACGATTACGTAATAGTTAATATCATAGTTATAGGTAAACGTAAAATGACACACTGTCAACATTACAGAGTCCATTCATAAGAATCGGTGCATCGAATCCATGAATTTAGTGAATATTTTTGAACGAATATTTTTATATTATCTTGTAATAATTTTACAATAATAATTGAAACGCACTTTCAATTCAATATTTAGTCCCTAATTTTAAAATTTGGCCGGACCTTTAAAAGTAACCTTGTATAGGTATATATATTACTAGCGACCTGCCCGCGGTTTCACCCGCGCATCTTTTGTTCCCGTGGGAATATCGAAAAGGTTTATACACTTAAACCTTCCTCAAGAACCAATCTATCTATTAAAAAAACCGCATCAAAATCCGTTGCGTAGTTTTAAAGATTTAAGCATACCTACATAGGGACATAAGGACATAGGGACAGACAGAGAAAGCGACTTTGTTTTATACTATGTAATGATTAATAAAACCATCTGCCTTCCTTTCATTCATATCCAGGCAGCACGCAAAAGAATATGCGTGTAAGCTGAAAGTGTCACTACCGTAGTAGTACCGTAGTACCACAGAATACTTAGAGACTAACAGAAAACAATGTTACATACAAGTAATGTTCGAGCATAGCACTCATAAACACCTCTCACGGACGCGATATCTCGGACTGGTGCGGTACAAACTGTACCGAACCATTCCGAGATATCGCGTCCGTGAGAGGTGTCTATGTGTGCGTTGCTCGAATATCACATGTATGTAGATTGACTACTGTTAGTCTCCAGTATACTGTGATAGTACTACCCGAGAGAATTATAACAGGTTTGTACCAATGCCTTACTTATACCTGCCACCGTAACGTCAATTAGTTGCCGTCGTATTTGTGTTTAGAGAGTAAGCCTTCAATTCACGTAACAAAACCTAAAATCGAAACGCTCTTAGGCACATAAACACGATACAACGTCGCGTCATGCTACGATGCGGCTAAATGTGTAAGAGCCCTAAACGCTTCGACTCCATAGACATTTTGTTACGTGGATCGGACTCAAGTTTATTGATAAATATGCAGGCTAATCCACTGGTGGGAATATTTTTTGTCCCTGAATAATATTAATTACACTTCATGCCACCCCCGTTTGTCGAGTGGTTAGTTACCTTGACTACGCAATCGATGGGGACCTAGTTCAATTCTCGACAAGAACACATTTGTGTGAAGAGCGCAGATGTTTGTATTTCTAGGTTTGAGTGTTGATTGAATATATGTGAGTATTTACGAGTATATTTCCCTGTGTACATGGGCTTACCCAGGTTCTGGGCCAGGTTGGGGGGGGGGGGCAATCATAACATTTTAAGACTACTTTTTATCTTAATATCTACATCAATAAATAGCTAGTAGAGAGGTAAATAAATTCCAGGCGGAGGGCAGCTGCTTTAGCTAAAGCTAAAGCTAGCTAATCACTCAAAAAGATGGCAGGTGAATAAGAATTTTATTTCAAATAATTGGCGATAGTAAAACATACCTTTTGATGAACACTCTGTAAAAATAATTCTTCTAATCGTCGGTAATGTTGAATAGGGAAGACATGGTCAATAGTATACTGAAGTAGTAGTCGGAGGGATCCTAGCGTGGCACTGCCCGCCGCCGACAGCCTGGTGCCCGGCGGCGTCGCGCCACGAGACAGCGCTCCTCCCGCACGGGAGGTCAGGAAGAACCTACCATATAAAAAAAGACTTCAAACACAGCTACAAGTCACCCTTGATCCTAGTTATGACTAATTTTTCTATATGTATATAATAGTTATGAATAATTTATATTTTATATATATAACTAGCTGCGCCCGCGACTTCGCCGCGTGAAAACATTTGAAAAAAAAGTAGTCTAAGTTACTCCCTATAACATTAGCTATCTGCCGGTTAAAGACCCGTCAAAATTGGTACAGCCGTTCCAGAGAACAAACAGACACAAACTGTAAAAAATGTTATTTTGGTATATGTATCGTGTATACATCCATATGCATTTAGTAAAAAGCGGTTATTTTAATATCACAGACACTCCAATTTTATTTATTTGTATTGATTTCATCTAAGTTTCTCGATGGAAATTCATAAACTCTTCATTTCTTTCATTATCTATACATATAATAAAATCGTAGGAAGGTCAAAACTGTACATTGAATATTTTTTTAAAAGAATACTTGAGACGTGATCTACAATCGATACCGAAGCCAAAAATATAGTTTTTAGAATTTTTGTATGTTTGTCTGTTTATCTGTTTGTCTGTGTGTATGTCCGGGGTAAACTCAAAAAGTACTGCATGGATTTACTTCAAATTTTGCATGAATATTACTAACAGGTCGGGTCAACATATAGGCTACATATTATCACGCTATCACCTACAGGGGAGGAGCAGTGCGGAGTAAACGAAGTCCGCGCAGACAAAGTCGCTGGCAACAGCTAGTGTATAATAAATTTGATTGACTGTTACTCGTTAACTCAGAAATACTACATAGACATGACGGGTTTTATTTGAACTCTACACAGAGCACTTTAAGGATCAACATTTCACAAACGGTTCTTTAAGTAAAAAAAAATGTTTAAATCGCGCAATATTTTTGGGCACAGCACCGCCTGCCGCAAGGAATATTCTACAAGAAAAAACATTCCTCGATTTTTTTATAATTATATTTTGTCGACATGATTAATATTTGTATTGCACATCCATGTAAAATCACAGCTTTCTAGAACTTATAGTCTCTAACCTTAACCGTAGACAGATATAGACAAAGATTTGAGGAAACTTCACGAGCGTAAAAAGAAAACACATAAAAAAGACACCTATATGCAGCTACTACTAGACCAATAAGGAGGCATCTATACCTCCGGACTAATATTATAAAGAGAAAAGATTTATTTGTAATCCCTTACAATGTTGTCAGATATAAATTGGAAAACTATAATAAAAGCCCTTTTTTAAATTAGGGATCTTTTCACGCTTGTAAAACGGAGGGTATGAGCTAGGAAAGAATAAGCAATCTGGACGACTTACCATGCACACATAGGGGTAGGAACTGGTTGCCGCAACTGTAATCGCACTTCCCCGAGGAATACTGGCGTGGCACCGTCATGCCATACCGAAACCCTGGCTTCACAAGCCACTCCCGCCTGTAAACATTGACAAAATTAAATACATATTATCTACCATCGTGATTACGAGTTGGTAGAGTTCGGCAACGTCTCGATCTGGTTTAAGTACCACGACCTTGACTATTCCTGCCGCAAATGTCATGCTCGGTTTGGAGGGTAAGCTAACCGGTAAACTTATGCATGTGGCATTACCATCTCGCCACATGGATAGAACGCACCATTACATCTTTGGTGTTTATAGACGATGATTGTCGCCGACGGAACAGGACAAATGGAATGGGTTCATTATAAAGTTTCGTTACAAAAATCGACACCTGAAGGGCTGAAATAGGGGTTGAAAGAATAATATATTATATGAAATTAAGATATAGAATTTCTTACAGTGATTATCTGTTAATGTACTCGCGTGCGAAGCTGCGCGGTTCAGTTAGTATAATAGTAAGCGTCAGAAATTATTATAATTTCGATTAAAATAAGATTTTTTGGTTGGAAGTGTGAAAAATACTAACTAAATATAAAATGGAAAACATGTATAAAAGTTTTTATAATTTATAACTGCTTACCGTTTGAGATCCATCTTTATCCTTTGGGTCTGCTTCTATAACAAGATCAAAACAGAAAATTTCGTCAAACTGAGGATTAACAGTTTTCTTTCTGGGCTTCGTACGCTTTTCGATTCTTCGACCGTTTGAGTATAATAACGTCACGAGAGCGAAAGGATCACACTGACCGTTTTTTGTGGTTAACTCCGAACATTCCAGAACACGTAACCTAAGGGTGTCAGGTCCTACTCGCGCTGCACAATGCCTTTCCGGATCCGACCAATAGTCAACTGCGGTGGGTGTGGGTGAGGTGTCAGATTCCGTCATGGCGTGCATAGGAGGTTTCGACCTTACTGTCCACTGAGCACGATCTTTTAAACTTTCAGACCGTGAAAGTGCGAGGGAGGGTTCGGTAGCTACAGTACCGAGAAGTTTTTTGCTCGTTGAGCTTGAGCACGAACCAAACCTCATGTTCTCCTTACAATATTCCGATATTCTAGAGAGGTTATTAGCTTTGGTTTTCGTCGAGTAGTCCGACAAGTCCGGATCCGGTGGCTTCGGATCCATTCTAAGTCGTTTTCTCGAGTCTTCAAGTGTGAGTTCGATGTATGCCTTCCCCTGTACCTCAGAGTCGGCGTCGACTGGTCGCAATGCGAACCAGTGGTCTTTGTTATTGTATCGCTGCAGATCTTCACGTTTGATTGCGACTTTTCCGAGCACCTTGTCCTGTTTGAGGTGTTTGTCACGATCGAACACGTATATGGATAAATATCTAAATCTCCGCGGTACTTCAAACTGGAATTCTTCTCCGAAGAAAGGACTGAAACAAATAGAAATAATAAATAAATATGATCATTGCATCATAAAAAATTGACTAAATTTATAAATGATATATTTACGAACATCATATTTTGACGTCAATATACATTTTTAAAATTTATACGGAATTCTTTTTTCTAAAAAGTTATAAAGTTATTTTTTTATCACAATTTCTTAATTTCTTTATTCAATTACAATTTCAAAAACTGAAAGATTTTTATTAGGTATGATTGTATTAGTTTGCATTTTACATTCGCTTTAAGACGGTTAATTCTTACGTCTCAATAATTCCTACCAGCGGCGTGCACAGAATTATGACACTGGGTATGCGGGGGAGTACTCGGTCACAAAAACTTTTTCTTTTATAGATTTTTAGCATAGCCGCTGCCACGCTACGGATCTCTAAGTCGGAAACCATGCCAACAGAACAAATCAAAGATGTACTTCTATTTATGTACATCTTCTACGGCAACAATATCCCGAATAAGTCCACACTGTACTAGAATTACTAAACAATATGCTAGGAAAACAAAAAAAAAAGTTAATCGTGTGTACATAACCACGCAGCTAGTTATGCGTTTCATAACGTTTAATATGAAACTTTCGAGTTACATTTCCTTTTTGCTGGTTTAATTGTCACTCGGGTTTACACCTACCTTTAGACACAATTTGAGTCTTTTTGGTGAATGACAATTGTGAGAACTTGTTATTTTTATTTTTTATTAAACACACATTTTCAACACAAACTTCACAATCAAATAACTTTAAAAAAATCAACAAGTGCACTAGTAAAAGCAAATCACTACAATTATTATAGAACCTCAGTAATAAACTATTAAATGTACAATTTTTCAAATGTTAAAATAAAAAAATCTTCTAAGAAAACTAATAATAAACATATGGCGCAAACAAAATACTATACAATGCTCATCACATAAAAAATACAAAATGGCCCCCGCAAAACAAAACATTTCTCTTATTTAAAGAAATAAAACCTTACTAAACAAAAAAGCATAATGTGCACACGTGATTTATAAGATTTTCATCTATTATTTTTGGTCGGATTATAGGCATTAGGGAACGAACATTCCGACTCCTCCGACAACTGCCTGTGCACAAACACCGAAATTACTACACACATGCGAACAAATATCTTGCAAATCGTGACAAACGTTAGTTGGTTGGAGATGCCAAAACGCTTGGCAAACTTTGTGTGCTTGCAAATGCTATTTATAAAATATTAGGCGTTTTTAAGTTATTATATTTTGTTTATTCATTTATTTACTATTAATCAAAGTCATCTAAAACTTACGAACGTTACTCCGTAAGGAATTGGGCATGGAGATATGTTGTTGTTGACTCAATAATTTATATTTTACAATTACCATTATCACCATTTTGTGAACTTATATTACTTTCATATAAACAAAATTCACCTGCACTTTTATTTCAGTCATTGAAATAAAATTACAAGTGCATCTTAATATATTTATTTGTAACTTTTTATTTAGTTGAATAGCTTCTGTTATTTAAGTTTGATACAAAAGGGGTTGAGTCGTCCCGGGCTGACCTAAACATACGTTGATAAAAATACAATCGTTATGTTCAATCCCCTAATTCACGTAAAATAAATCCTCAATCGTAGTGAAGCGTGTAAGGCTCTCACACACATTTGATATATCGTCGCGTCGGGCTACGACATCGCGGAGTAATGTGTAAACACAAATGTGTAAGAGCCCTAAATACTTCGGACTCGATTCACATTTTGTTACGTAAATCGGACCCCTGTACGGTTAATCGACGGCACTTGGTGTGTGCTTGAGTCATTAATGAGCGAATTAATAGTAATATTATAACACGTACATGTGTGTTTTAATAATCATAATAATTACAATCGTTACTTTGCCTAAGAAAATGTATTAGGCCAACCAAAATAGGAATAGAAAAACTAGTATAAATAAATAATAAAATTATATAAAGTAAAAGGACAAAAAATCTGGATGACTTTCAAGAAATAAAAATCATTGCAGTAAAGTCTGACCACTATAATTTATCTTAGTTAAAAAAATACTAGATAAGTTTTTGTTAAATATTTTACGGAACTCCAAACGGAAAGGCCAACTTACGGTTGGTCGCTTTTGTCATAATTATTATAAACTAGCTGGCAAACGTTTTTCTGCCTTTTTAACTACTCATTTTTTTCTATATTTTCTCACCTTTTAAACCTTCCCCGGGTTTCAACAATTAATTTAAAACCAAAATTAGCCAAATCGGTTCAGCCGTTCTCGAGTTTTAGCGAGACTAACGAACAGCAATTGATTTTTATATATATAGAAGTATTATAAACTAGCTGTTGCCCGCGACTTCGTTCACGCGGACTTCGTTTACTCCGCACAGCTCCTCCCCCATAGGCGATAGCGTGATAATATATATGTAGCCTATATGTTGACCCGACCTGTTAGTAATATTCATGCAAAATTTGAAGTAAATCCATGCAGTACTTTTTGAGTTTACCCCGGACATACACTGACTTTCCTACGATTTTATTATATGTATATAGATATAGATTAGTAAAAATGAGCAATTCTATTATTGTAAACTATGGGTAAAATATTAACCTACTCGATGGGAAAACGGAATGAGAAAACGGAACACAGATTATGTGTATTGTTTATTTCTAAGAAAATATTTATTCTAGTAGGTACGTACAATACTGTGTAGTCATCGAGTTTTGTTTAAACTTAACTTATAAGTCATGCATTTACTTAGAATCAGAAGCCTTCATTGTTGTAAGATTAGTTTTTAACAACATATGAAAATCACCGCAGTTTTGGTAGGCGCATGAGTGTAATAGGCCTTTTCATCATCAGATGAGCGCAAGCGTAGCCGCCATGTTGAAACGGCGGTAATTCAAAAAATTCGTACTGTTTTAATCAACAATGGCTGGACAAGGACTATTATCTCCACAAAGAAATAAATTATTGGAAAAAACCATCGATGGTGCTTCACTTATTTATGATTCAGTTGAAGCTCATAATTGTGAACAATTGAAAAGGTGGCTAAAATTGATTTTAGCCACCTTTTCAATTAATTGATTATTATTTGATTTGTTTGAAAAACAAAAAACCTTATTAATTGATTTATCAATATGTTGAAACTCTTGATAGCTTAAAGGATCAGGGTTTTGTTCAGTTGGACCACTTTCTCCAAGAAAATGTAGTGAGCAAATATAAGTATCCTTAGTAACATTATCAATAGATCTAAAACCTCGGTCACTTCTGCCACATTTTTTCACCCATAACTCACATTTCGCACATTTTACACATGCTTTAATGTGTAATTTGCTTGATGATTTGATTATTTTTTTTCGATATTCAAGACAAGGCTTTGGAAAATTTATAAAATAGAATCTATTGGTTTTAAATGATTTGTATCGTGTATCACTTTTACATACTCCATAACAACACCGTTTTGTTGTTCCTTTTCGTACAGACAACATAATTATAATGGAGTACAAAAATTTTTTTCCGATTATTTTGACTTACTACTTATTTTTTTTTTCACTTTTTTTACAATTAATCAACTTTGATTTATATTTTAATTTTTGATACACGGATAGCGGACAATTTAGCATGGTTGTTTACAAAAAACAGTACGAAAAAGATGGCTGATTCTGACGCATGCGCACAAAAAATTTTTGTGATGAAAAGGCCTATAGAATTGTTTACTTTACTCATACACTACCGGCCTTTGTTCGTCGGTACGCGAGGTGAAGTTTTTCTTAATTAATCATAAGCGTTGTTAGCATCATACGATATGACGTGGATTTTCATCATCAATTATACTTGGTGTGTAATATAGACATAATTTACGTTTCCCGGAAAAAATATCGAGATTCACCTAAATTTAAATATTGATATTTTTTTGGAAGATAAAATAATTTTAAATATAGGCTGTTTTGGTAACGGCTTTCGTAAATTGCTTGGAGCAGAGCAATGAGATCTCGCCATGAAATATATTATTTCTTTCACATTTGATTTTGAGCTTGTTACTGTAGTTGTTTACTATGTAATTTGGTGGGTGTGGTAGCCTAGATTTGCATGCAGTATATCTGTCAAAATAAAATTGTAAAACCCGTTAGATTATCTAGGGAGTTTATAATTTGGTTAGGATAGCAGTTTGTTTATAATAACACTACAATAAGGCAGATCGTAATCTAACGGAATTTATAATTTTGCGGTGACATATCCATATAGGTACCTATATCTATTATCAACATACAAGTATATTTCTATAGTTAATGATTGTTTCTTTCCATCAGGGGTCAGTTCTCTGCTTGTTGGCTATTGTTTGGTGTAAAACACTTTATAAATTTAAAGAGTTATAGTAAATTTATTTTTAGTTTAGTTATTAAGAAAATCTTTAAAAATACTAATTATAAAGTAATCTTGTTATTATTCTAAAGTTTAGTAAGTAAAAGTGATCCTGAATTTACTATGAGTTTTTTTAAATATAAGATTCGTAATTTTATTGTTGTATTTTTTAGACTAAAAATAATAAATCACATCTGGTCGGACTAAAATTTAGATGTTATATTTAACTACTAAATTTTACATATTACAATAAATAGGGCGACATGAAAAAAATCTCCTTTCTAGCCAAATAATAGCCAGTGAAAGTTACATAATCGTCGTTCTAATTCCTTAGCATATAATTTATTGAGAGTTTATAATTATAATATTGCAACTAGTACAAAACGCACCCGCGCTGTTAAGCTGTTCGTTGGCGCATCCGGCCGCGTACCGGTATTTATAAACCGGAGGCGGAACTGTCACCAGCTAAGAGGGGGCGGCGCAACGCACACGCATATACCATTATATCGTTCAAACCTAAATGTTAGAAAAGGGACAATTGCTCGAGGCGAATGATTCGTTTTATTCGTAAGTGAAACGTAAGAAGAAAGTGCTGATGATCTACATAGTGAACTGTACGTAGGAATTTTATACACCTATAACAAACACACACACACACACACACATATATATATATATATATATATATATATATATATATATATATATATATTAGGGATGGGCCGAAATTCGTTTTACATTCGGTTTAACCGAATTTCGGCAGCTTGAACCGAACTTCGACATTCGGCCGAAATTCGGTTTAAATGCCGAACATTCGGCACTAGAAAAAAGTATCTTCTTGCACTATTTTGCTTAAAATCTACGCTAATGTTATAAAGAGGAAAGGTTTTTATTCTATATTTTATATATTGTGTCATCTAAACTCAAAAACTACTAAACCGATTTGAAAAATACTTTCAAGATTAGAAAGATATTAAAATCATTCCCGAGTAACATAGGCTATACTATACTTTCGAAAAAATCCGTAAAACAGTTGACCCAGCAGGATATCCCTGAAACATCCTGCTTAAAAAAAACATAAAAACAAAAATCAAAAAACTTCAGCATAGATTTTTGAGTTCGAAGAGTTTAAAAAATATGTAAAACGGTTGACCCGGCAGGTCATCCCTGAAACTTTCCGCTAGATCTTTATCTATATCTTAGCATATCACAGATTTTTTTCAGAGTTCAAAAATCTTAAATTTGTTACAAATATTCGTTAGTACATAGAAGTCGTAAATGACAGTAATTCCAAATTTTTGAAATGCTCTATATTTTAAAAACGATGATTGATTTTGGTCTTTCGAATGGCAGTCAACGCAATTTTTGACCTCTAAAATGTTTTCATAGCTACGTAATCTACAGACTCAGAAATGTCGAAGCAATATCAAAAAAAAATTTTTTTGAATTTTCGATATCACTAAATCCCAGATAAATCGACCAATTTTGATGCAATTTGCTTATTTGACACAATTTATAGAAAGAAAAGCTGATTAGACTTTTAAGTCAATCGGTATATTAGTCTGAAAGTCATTTTAAAAATGCTAAGTTTGCTGTAAACAACAAAATATTAATATTTGAAAAGCCGTAACTTTTGAAAACTTGATTTGATTTTGATTTTTGAAACTGTATTTGAAAAAATTTCGAATTTATGTCGAAAAAACACTTTTCCAAAATTTTAGTTAACGATAACTTCCGAACGGATTAACCGATTATGATACAATTTATGAATTAGACGCAGTTTTTTAAAAAAGAGCTGATAAAAATTTATAGTCAATCGACACATTAATCTTAAAGTAATATTAAAAAAATTTCTCAAAATATTCTAGTCCGAATTGGTTAAAATTGTTGGGAAGTCTAAGTTGAGCAGAATCTAATTGAATGCCATTAACCGCGTTTCAATCGATCAAGCTTTTCAAAAGTTATGAAATGTTTACATACACACATACATACAACCACACACACTCTTTCTCTCTCTCTTTCTCTCTCTCTCTCTCTCTCTCACACACACACACACACACACACATACATACAGACATACTGACGTCATCGCGAAAATAGTCAGAAAATGTTCCATACTTAGCGGGAAGTTAAAAATCAAAAGTTTGATATAGATGAAGATGCATATAATTTAAACATGATGATTTAGATCGTTTTAATTGCATTTAACGTAATTTTTACCTTTAAATGGTTTTATTAGCTCCAAAATCGGTAGGTTAAAAATGTCGAAGAAAAGGTAAAAAATAGGTACGTCAGTTGACCCTGCAGGCTATCCTTGAAACTTCCCGCTAAATTGAGGTATTTTAGGCTCAAAGGAACAAAAATCATACCTAAGCATTTTTTTTCAAGGTTCAAAATTCTGACTTTTGTTATAAATGAAAGCAATTTCATTTTTAAAAAGCTGCATATTTTGAAAACGATGATCGATTTTCATCCTTCAAATGGCATTCAACGAAATTTTTGAGCTCTTAAATGTTTTTGAGCTACATAGTCTATAAGCTAAAATATGTCGAAGTAATATGAAAATTTGTTTTCAAAAATTTTCGTTATAATAAATCTTGATAAACCGATTTTGATCCAATTGACGGTATTTGACGCTATTTATAAAGAGAAAAGTTGATTAGATTTTTTAAGTGAATCGGTGTATAAGCGTAAGAGTTATTTTAAAAATATTAAGTGAGTTTTATGTAAACAACAAAATTTTATTATCCAAAAGTTATAACTTTAGAAAACTTGATTCGATTTTGATTCTTGAAACTACATTTGACGTAATTGTTTTAAGTATCACAATATTGTAGAAGGTTTGACCTTCAAATAAGTTTTGGTCAAAAAGTCTCTTATTTTATATAAATAAAACACTTTTTCCTAAATTTTCGTCAACGATAACTCCCAAACGGATAAACCGGTTTTGATACAATTTACGATATTTGACGCACGCATTTTCTAAAAATAGAAAGAAATGCTGGTTAGATTTTTAAATCAAGCAGTGTATTAGCCGGAAAGTTATTTTAAAAATATTAAGAAGTTTTCTGTAAACATCAAAATATTAATATTAAAAAAGTAAAAATCTTTTGAAAACTCGATTCCATATCGTTTCTTGAAACTAAATTTGACGTAGTTTTTTAAGCACTAAACTATTGTGGAAGGTCAAAAAAAATAGTTAAATTACCAAGTTATATCAAAAAATACTTTTCTTAAGTTTTGGTCAACGATAGCTCTTGAGCGGAAAAACCGATTTTGATGCAATTAATGCATTGAACGCAGTTTTTGTAGGAATAGAGCTGATTAGATTCTGTACCTAATCTATACATTTATGTACTTAGATTATACAAAGTTATTTATTTATGTATGTTGTTTATGTACAAAGTTATGAGATGTTTACATATACACATATATACAGGCATGCTGACCTCATTGTGAAAATAGTCGGAAAAGATTTCTAGGACCGGATCTTTCTAGAAAAGATAACTAGGATCAAAAATCGGGGCAAAACCAGTAACTTCTTATCTATATACCTACGTAGCAGAAAGTTAAAAATAAAAATCCATTCCTTAATTGGAACAATGTAACTCAATGTATCAAAATTTTGCTGTTACGTCACTAATTCACGTGCGTTGCGAAACCCATTAACGATATCCTGTATGTCCATACTAAAATTATAAATGGGAAAGTGTATCTGTTAGTTTGTCCGTCTTTCACGGCAAAACGGAGCGACGAATTGACGTGATTTTTTTAGTGGAGATAGTTGAAGGGATGGAGTGACATAGGTAACTTTTTTCTCTTACTTTACGCGCGCGAAGCCTCGGACAATATAATAGCTAGTAGTAAATAGTAAAATAGATAAATAGCTAGTATAAAATAATTAAATTTTAAGCAAATTCGTAAAACTTCGGCCGAATTTCTTATTTTCACCGAATGTTCGGCCGAAGTTCGAATTCGGTTCAAACCACATTCGGCCCATCACTAATATATATATATATATATATATATATATATATATATATATATATATATATATGGTATGTAATGTAATTATTTTAATATTTATTTACTTTTATGCACTAAAATTGTACAATGGTTAAACTTATTGCCATAAAGGCATTGTGTGCCAGTCAATCAGCAAGTGAAGCAGAAAAAATTCAATAGACGGTTCAAATAAATATTTTAAATGGAAATAGGAAACAGTATGATGGGCAAAACGGAACAAAAATATAATAATTACTAGGAAATAGAAAATATAAATGGATACATGTAACATATTTACATAAGCACATATTAACAAACACATAATATACTATTTACATACATAGCACATATAACAAAAAATATTTAACTAAGCAAGTAAGTATAACAAAGGTATTTAGTAATGTCTGTTTGTAGATAATTGCAATTTCTCGTAGATATTTTGTTGATAAATAACGCCGAAAGCTAAGTGTTAAGATAATGGGTCGTCAATGCACGCTTGAAAGACTAGAACTAGACTTAGAAGAGGACCTCCTAATGTCAACTGGAAGAGAATTCCAGAGCTTAACGTCTTGTATAAAGAAAGATTTGTAAAGAAAATCCGTTCGAGAGAAAGGGATGTAAAGAGAAAGATCATTATCAGAACGGAGGGAACGATCATGAGTGCTACACTGAAAGCAGAATTTAGATTTAAGATAAGTGGGAATATTTGGGTCATTAACAATGGAATATAACATGCGCAGCATCCTAACTTCTCTACGTTTAGCTAAGGGCGGCCATTTAATTTTTGAACGAAAACACGAAATATGATCAAATTTGCGTAAACTAAAAATAAAACGTATGCAGTTAATAAAGAGAATCTCTAATCTATTGAGAAGATACTGAGTGAGGTCTGAATAGCATACATCAGCATAATCTATAATAGGAAGCACTTATGACTTTAGCGATCGCCCTGTGGTCGAAATTCGATCATAAACTAAACAATTAAGTCTCTTTTAAGGCGATGTAATTTGACCCGCATCAGTTCCATAGGAAATGGGCGGCGCGGCATGGTCTGAAACCACTGGGAAACGTGTTGATTTTCGGATAAATAAATATAGGACTTTAGCTGAAAACCAAAATTTAGCACATTATTTTTTGTATTTAACACTAAATATCACCATATAAAAATCATGTGGAACATTAGAAATATTATTAACAAAAATGCTTGTTTTAGAGATTTTTAGCCTGTTTTCGGGATTTTATATGATCGAGTAAAGTACATTCTATCATGTAATGAGTTAGCACATTCCCTAGATAATATCTTCAGGTATATCGTGTAATTTTTGTAAAATTGTTAAACCAATACATAAAAACGTGATTTAGCAACTGGTTAGTTCCGATTCCTCGCCTTAAGTTTGAAAACTGACTTTAGCCGCAAAGAAAATAGTATACGTACACCTTTAGCCGCAAAGAAAATAGTACACAATGTGTATATTTACCATGTATGCCAAATGAATGTAGGTGCGTAATCTATATTTATAATATTTTAACGCATTTCTAATGCATATTACTTAAAAATATTAGGTTTCTGCAGTCTTCCCGTAATGTAAAATTTAACTGTGCCAAATTTCATACCGTACCGTTCGCTTGTTTGTGTTAAAAAGGGGTATAAAATTTTGCCTTCAAGTCTTAGATATAACTAGTGATCGCCTGTGGCCGAAATTCGACCATAGACTGAATATTAAAATCTCTTATGTTCTGTATGTCTGTTTGTCTGTATGTATGTCCGGGGTAATCTCAACAAGTACTGCATGGATTTACTTCAAATTTTGCATGAATATTACTAACAGGTCGGGTCAACATATAGGCTACATATTATCACGCTATTACCTACGGGGGAGGAGCTGTGCGGAGTAAACGAAGTCCGCTCGGACGAAGTCGTGGACAACAGCTAGTAATTTATAAGATTTTAAATGCTTTTGACTTCACGCAAACGTAATGATGGGCGTCTGTTGGTACATTGTTTATATTACGTAAATATTCACTGTGGTTGTTGAAATAATCAATGCATCCGATGTCTCGCAATCTATAGTAAATATTAGAACAATATATACACGTCGAGCACACGAAGTAGCTAAATCGACAATTGGAGCGGAGTACTCCTACGCCCCATCTTATCGTGGCTGTAATAACTAAAGAGCACGGATGTTACGTGGAACAGAGCAATGCACTTAAGTCGTCCGCCGTCACTTCCAATAGCCCAATTTGACTCAGCGATGATCATTTTACGCGCTACGAGGTTCCGGCATCAATTTATCACTTAAAAGCTTCCGTTTGTGCAGCAGCGGTGTGAGATTTAAACGGATTGTTTTATCGTGTTCTCAAGTAACGACAATTCCTGGAAAATATTTCAGTCGTGTAATATGATCATTTTTTGTTAATAATAAAAAAGAAGCTTATGTTTGTATAAGTATTAATCACACTACATGTTCCACTAATATAAATGTGAAAGTTTGTTTGCGTGTGTGTTTGTCTCCAATTTTACAATGAAACCGTTGGATGGTAGAATACAGGGATAGATAAACAGTTTTTATGGATACATTACAGCAGGAAAATTTATGCATGAAGTATTTCACCGTGTCACACGGACCTTAAGCGTCTTTATACGATTTGGTGTCGAGTCTTTGGTGTAGGTACATCTAAATATAATTGCCGATCGCAGAAATTAAAACGTAGAATAAAAGTTCTTTTTGGTGCGAGGTATTTAACGTGTTATCGGATTAGATTATATTTGACGCAGACGCATATTTTTTTTATTTTAAACTAGCTGTGCCCGCGACTTCGTCCGCGTGGGATTTTTTTTTAAAGTAGCCTAAGTTATTCCTTATTACATCAGCTATCTACTGGTGAAAGTCCTGTCAAAATCGGTTCAGCCGTTCCAGAGATTAGTCGGAACAGACAGACAGACAGACAAAAATGCTAAAAAGTGTTATTTTGTTATGTGTACCGTGTATACATCCATATGCATTTAGTTAAAACCGGTTATTTTAATATTACAGACACTCCAATTTTATTTATTTGTATAGATACGTATAAATAATGCGATTTTTATTGATTATGTCATAATATGATTTGAAGAACCACTGTCATTCTGCCAGGCAGTTCGTAAAAAGCGAACGATTGACTATAGGTACGTATCAATATCATCGTGACTACTTTTGGTGATAACTGGTAAGAATCTTGCAACGTCTCACCTAGGTCTGGTATTACACCTTAACTATTTCTGCCGCAATAGCGTCAATGTTTGTCACTGTCGTCTTCCGGTTTGGAGGGTAAGATAGCCGGAAAATGATGAAACTGGCTGGGTGCTGTCCGAAGGTGGTGCCAAGAATCTCCGTTACTGGCATGTTTGCTTGAAGAGGGTTATGATTATAGAGGTACTAACGCAAGTCAGTCTGGTCCGTGATGTATGCCGCTCAATTCTCCCTGGCAACCACGTAAAGTATCAGGCGTATATGTACATATTCTACCTTAAGACCTGAAATCTTACTCGTTTTTTTTAAATACACGGTAGCCATACTACACTACACAATACTCAGACGACATTACAATATACTGTACATATGAAGCGCGGAAAGTCGTGTAAACTGATAAGGTATCGGGAGACAAAGAACTCATTAAATTACTCAGTTGAAGAGTGACGTGACATTTCCTTCGATATCCGCCTGCATCCTCATCACCTCTGGGGTCACTAAATCGTTATCGCACTTCCGTCAAATCGGACCATACAAGTAAACGCTCGTATACACTTATCTAGGAGAATATGAAGGCTTATAGAGCCAAAAACATTGAAACATCATTTCATGATAGCTTATAGCCTAACCTACCTTAACTTATATTACAGAAATCAGAAATACTTTATTCAATAAAAAAAATTAAAAGCTATATTGATGTATGCCTATATTTTTTAATCAACACTGTCTATGCTTTGCGTAACCACGTATACTTACTATATAGTAATTTTCATTAAAATCGGTCTTCTTTTTTTTATATCATAAGATAGCAAACAAGCAGATGGATCTCCTGATGGAAGAGTCAACCATCGCCTATAGACACCAAAGATGTTAATGGTGCGTTGCTATCTTGTGGCGAGGTCTAATGCCACATGCATAAGTTTACCGGCTACCTTACCCTCCAAACCGGAACACGACAATTACAAGCAGTGACGCTATGCGGCAGGAATAGGTAAGGCGGTGGTACCAGACCCAGGCGAGACAATGCAGAACTCTACCACTTAGTAGCCACGATGGTAGTGAATCGCATAGCCAATCGGTCGCCTTTTACGACCTGCCTGGCAGAACGGCAGTTGGCCTATTCTTCAAAGGAGCCGGGGACCAACACGGGGTCTTCTTAATACAATTAGCAGTTAGTGATAGCAGTTCTTCATTTATAATGGGATATACAAAGAGACAAAAATAATATGGCCAAGGTTTGCGCAATCACGTGTTTCACTATCTAGATATTTGCATAGGAGCATGGAACAAACTTTACACGAAGTGCCCGTCCGAAAAACTTGAGCACTATTTCGTGCTCAAAAGTGTTAACATTCTTTGAAAGTGAAATAATTATTAAGACAATAAAACCAAATATTTACTTAAGTGTTAAAGAATTTTCCTTTTTATCGAATTCCGGTTGTAATACTTCTGAAAAACAATAAAACAGATTGCTATCACTTTCTTTGAATAATATATTTAGAATACGGCGCGGAGCGGAACGTTTATAGCCCATGCAGAATTACTTCCTTTCCGCTCACATACATTTAAGAATGCTTAATGATTAGTTAAATGTAATAAGTAATAACAGATGCTTGTTATTGCACAAAAAAAATATCTATTTAGCTAGCCTGGAACTAAAGTAGTCTATGTAACATTTTTTTTTGTGATATCCATCTATGTGAATTTTTAAATATAAAAATAACATACAAATCTAGGAAGAAGTAGTTTATGTGTAATTTCGTTTTTTTTTAATTTTTATGTTCAAAAATTCACGTAGATGGATTTCACAAAGATTTGTTTGTTATTTTTATGTTCAAAAATTCACATAGACGGATTTCACAAAAAAATGTTAGATAGACCACTTTAGTTGTAGACAAGCCATTCGCCTAATTCTGTGAGATAGTGTAGAGACGATACGAGAACTTTAAAAATACCTGCTACAGGTATGTAAAGAAAATATGCTTTTTGGTTACCGGCTACCCGGCCTACCTCTTACATTGGAACTTTATAGTATAGATAGTGCAATCGATGAAGAAGCGGTTGAGGGGATTGCGGTTAGTCTTGAACCGTCAGCAGTATTAAGTAGTACAACTTATATCGCGAAAATTCAGACACGTCACGAACGTTGTTTTACTTTACATTTTTTTAAATGTTGAGTTTTAAAATCTCAGCATGTTGTACTTAAAGTCAGGTATGCAAATAACATTTACATTGTTTAGAAGTTTGTAGATACTAAATCATACAAAAATAAGCAGAGAAAAGTAATTTCATTTTGAAAATAGGAAATTTTACTAAAAGAATATTTATCTTTAAAAATAACTAAAACTATTTAATGTTTTTTTATTTTTTTATTTTAGGCAAGATAAATTATTTCAAAAGTCTATGATTTTATGAAAAAAGAAGCAAGTAACAATTACGCAGAAAAACTCACTAATGCGCGTTGGAGGACCGCATAGGCTGTAAGAGTATCTGAAAGTACAAGTGACTAAAATTCTACGCGAAAGAAAGGAATATTCTAATACAATGAAACAAACTACAGTACCTGATGAAATCAAATATTACTATGGAGATGAATGCGATAGTTCCTATAATCCCAAGTACGGAGCGTGCAACAGAGCCGACTACGGAAGTGGACATTGAGTCTGAAAGCGAGTACGACACATTTGAATTTAGTAGGCAGCTGAAGTGCTTCTATTTTACGTCACCTATAAAGAAGAGAAAGGTACGACCTCGAAAAATTAATTTAAACTATCCAAAATCATATTATAGAACATCATCAATTTTCAACATTATAAAAATTTAAGAAAGTTTTGAAAGACCGTATACAATTTGATGGATGTATAACAACTCTAAGAACATACATACATATCTTCACGCCAGATCCCTTACGGGGTAGGCAGAGAGAACCGAGTGCCATACATCACGATCCTTGCAGGCTTGTCTCGCTTCCTCCACATTCATCACTCTCTTCATACACACACGCCGGTTGCGAAGACTCTTGACACCACCTTCGGACAGTACTCTAAGAACATTTTAATATGAATTTGGTTATAAATGGAGAAGAACTGAGAATTACAGGAAGGTGCTAACCGAAAAACATGATATTCAAATGTTAAGATTGAAATACTTAAAACAGGTAGTCTTTTCGTAATGCAAGTACCTATAGTATACATAGATGACTCGTATATTCATACCAACTACGTGCAAAAAAATCTGGGGCCGAAAAAGTTTCTAAAACAGCAATAAAACAAAATTTAACAAAAGGAGTGGCAGAAGTGCACAGGGTTTTGTACCAAATAGGTTGTTGATATATAGAGCAGAGATCAAATACGGAGACTACCACGACAACATGAACACAACAAATTACTTAAAAATGCTAAAGGCGAAACTTATACCAAATCTCCCAAATGATGCCGTGGTAGTTTAGGATAATGCAGTCTATCACAACATTAGTTTGAAAAAATACCAACATCCAACTCCAACAAAACAGACATGCAGACTTGGCTGAATACAAAAAATATCTATTTCGAACCTTGAAAAAAGCTTCAAAAAACCAGAACTTTATAACCTAATACTAAAAAACAAAGAAAACTTCCACAAGTACAAAGTTGACGAATTATTGCCTGAACATGGATTCATAGTACTTCGACTGCCTCTTTATCATCCAGATTTAAACCCAATCGAAAACATTTGGGGTACTTATTGTAAAAAACGCTGTTGCTAGCCGTAATATTAATCAAAATTATACTTCAATTAAGCCCCTCTTAAATGAAACATTTGATAGAGTAAATAAATATGTCTGGTTCAATACTTATCAGCACGTGGAAAAAATAAAAGACGAACATGAGATACTGTGATCTGGATTTCAGTTTTATTATAAATGGCTTTGATACATCAGGCTCTGAATCAGATATTTTTGAAACGAGTGATTGACGAGTTTGGGCACACTTTATATTAGCTTTCCGGTGTCCACATAACCGGACATTGTTATTAGTTTTTACAGACAAACGTGAACAAAACATAGGTACCGTTCCACTGTTTAAAAACTGATTATAAACACGGTGGTGACGCAAAAGGAAAACTTTTGTTATGGTTAATAGTGCAGACTGTGGGCGGGGAATGAGTCAGTTAATAACGAAAGTGTTAGATAAGGACCATTCAAAACCCAATTACGTATACTGTTTTATGATCGAAATTATTACTTGTTTTTTGTGTAGCTTCCAATATTAATCCAAGTGTTATATTAATCCGTATTCCTAAAATATCGTCACGCCTATAGTTCCGAGAAGATAGGCAGATTAACAGATGTGCACTGACCATTAGTCACTCTCACAGGTTAAGTCCCTGCTGAGATATCGTTAAATCGAATACGTATCCTGTATCCAGTCTAAGGCGAGATATATTTTGGAACGAAGTTCCTTATAGGGCGTTGCGGAGGGGTACACTAGCCGGCAAAAAACGTCCGTAACGTTAAAATAGCTTAAGATTTTTTATAATAAAGAACTTCGTTCCTATCTAGTGTCCCACGAAAACACACGATTTTTTTAGACTTAAAACCATTTACTTGGCTACATATATCAGTAATCGTTATGTCTATCTTCACAGGGAAATAAAACGTTAAACGCCAGGTAGGTATATATGTAGCAAGAATAACGTATTATTAGTAGAAACGACAGTTTTCGTCTCCTCTCGCCAGTCGCCTGGGTTTTGTATTATTGACTTAACTTTTCTTGCCGCAATAGCGTCAGTGTTTGATATTGTCGTGTTATGAATTTGAGGGTAACAAACTTTTTTTTTTGATTAATAACAAGTTGAATTTTTGTGAACAGCTTCGTTTTGACGAGACAATCAAATCAAAATTTTCAAAGCCCCATAACTTTATTATCTACCCAGTTTGAGATTTTTCGTTTCGAAGATAGAAAAGATGGTTCTCTCGTCAAAACGAAGATGTTCAAAAAAAATAGCTTGTTATTATTAATCAAAAAAAAGTTTGTTATTATCTCTGGTGTCTTAAGTGTTTTTAAAATTGGTTTATCGGTTTCATCAGCTTTCCATCATAGAATTGACACATGAATCTGCCTGCATGAAGCTTGTCGGCTTGTAGCTTGTTGTCGTGAAGCTTGTAGGTCTCGAAGAGATAGCCCGGTAGGTTGCTATAGCCATATTACATTGTATTCAACTAATACGTTCCGTGATGAAACTCGATTTTTTATATATGTACTAGCTGTTGCTAGCGACTTCGTCCGCGCGGAGTTCGTTTACTCCGCACAGCCCTTCCCCCGTAGGTGATAGCATGATAATATGTAGCCTATATGTTGACCCGACCTGTTAGTAATATTCATACAAAATTTGAAGTAAATCCATGCAGTACTTTTTGAGTTTACCCCGGACATACATACAGACAAACAGACAAAAATTCTAAAAACTATATTTTTGGCTTCGATATCGATTGTAGATCACGCCCCAAGTATTTTTTTAAAAAAATATTCAATGTACAGTTTTGACTTTCCTACGATTTTGTTATATGTATAGATATTATTATTAGATAAATAAATAAATAAATAAAGGCTCACGGGACAAATTACACTTACTGACCCCACTTACTAACCCCAAAGTAAGCAAATTAATTGCTTGTGTTATGGGTGTCAGTCAGCGATACTAATATAAAGAAATACATATAAATACTTTTACATACATAATAAACGCCCAAACCCGGAAATACAATTTATGCTCATCACACAAATGCTTATCCCCGTCGAGGATCGAACCCGAGCCCCGTTGATTGCGTAGTCAGAGTCTCTAACCACTCGACCAACGCGAACGGGGCGTTCAAAATATTATTGGATAGCAAACAACCAGACGGCTTTCCTGATGGAAAGACAAACCATCGCCTATAAACACTACAAAAAGATGTTATTGATGCATTCCTAACCATGTGGCGGGATAGTAATGCCACATGCATAAGTCTATCGGCTACCTTACTCTAAAAACCGGAACACTACAATGAAAATAATGACGTTATTGTGATAGAAATAGGCCAGGCGGTGGTACTGTATACCTGGGCTAGACGTTGCGGAACTCTACAACCAGATAACTTTTGGACTACAAATTTCAAATAATATGTTAATGTTGTTTCGCTTTTCACGACGCAGAGATTTATTGCCGTATGGTTCACAGTTACATTTGTTTTAAATCTGAACATGTAAGAATAAGGTAAGGTCAAGGGTTGTTTTCCTGATTAAGACGACCTTGTTTTATATTACATCTTTAATATATGCACGACATACATTATGTGCAGATGATGTTTTGAGTGTAATGCTTATTTTAAGATTAGGATTAATATAATATGTGAAAATTTATAGATCGTTATTGTTTACAATGTTCAATCGTTAAACATAAAAATTAAATTGCAAGTGGTAATTAAGGGTTTTAATAAAAAAATGCAAATCTTTTCAAATTCTGCCCAAGATTACATAACTACTATCAATATTTTTCCAGGACAGTCGTCTTGTTATTTACGAATTTTGAATAGAAATTAACCGATCCTAAATTTATCGATGGGAAAATATAAGAAATAATCGACAGCCGAAAGGGGAGGTTTGATTGTTGGCAAGGGGGAAGGGCCGCTATGGCGCACCACGTCCCGGATGCACTTCCGGCGAGCGTGCGTCGGCGCGGAACATCCCTTCCGCTACACCCCTCGCCATTCACTTTCGGGAATGAATGAGACATTTATAATGAGCGAATTATTATGCTACGCATGTTTAACTTAAAATATTTAAGTTGATTACTATTTATGTAAGTTGTCAGGTGTTCTCGGCAACCGTGAACTTATTAAGCCTTTGATGTCCACAAGTGATTATTATTTTAATATATTCAAAGTATTTATTAACAATCATGATCGTAAAATGTAAAATTCAGTGATCCGGTTTAAAATAAACGACATCTACCCATTGACATAGAATACATTGATTTCGCTGCATCTATCTACATACATACACCCGTGATTGATAATGACTATTTTGAGATTATGGATCATTAGAAAAATTATAAATTCAAATTGTAAATACTTTTTTAATTAAAAATCTATACATATAATAAAATCGTAGGAAAGTCAAAACTGTACATTGAATATTTTTTTAAAAGAATACTTGGGGTGTGATCTACAATCGATATCGAAGCCAAAAATATAGTTTTTAGAATTTTTGTCTGTTCGTCTGTATGTATGTCCGGGGTAAACTCAAAAAGTACTGCATGGATTTACTTCAAATTTTGCATGAATATTACTAACAGGTCGGGTCAACATACAGGCTACATATTATCACGCTATGACTTACGGGGGAGGAGCAGTGCAGAGTAAACGAAGTCCGCGCGGACGAACTCGCTGGCAACAGCTAGTATTTAATAATATTATGTAGGTTTTTAGTATAGTTTTACTTTTCTTTCTAAATAGAACAATATCATCTTGTCTACTTCTTCATTTTTTTTATTTACTTGTATGCAATAAAATTGTACAATGGTTAAATTTAATGCAAAAAAGGCATTCTCTGTCAGGCAAACAACAAATGGAGCAGAAAAATTTCAATAGTGGGTGCAAAAAATATTTTAAATGGAAATAGGAAACAGTATGATGGGCTAAACGGAACAAAAAAATAATAATTTTAAACCCTCAATGTTGATAGCAATAGAGGTAAGAAGACAAAAGAATAATGTAAAAGGGTTGCTAGAAAGAAATATGTGAAAGAACAATGACTATAAGGACTGAGGAGCTATTTTTGCATTGGAAGCGCGTAAAACTCATCGACTCTCATTATTACAAGTAAGGTGCGAGGTTAAAATTTGATATCAAAGATTGGCGCGTTGCTCTTCGAGTGACAGAGAATTAGTACCTCATGCACATTGCAGAAGTTTACAGACTACCTTACTTAAAATACGATAATGCCAAGCACTGAAATTTCGACGGCTGGAATAAGATGGGTTTTTTTTTTATTTAATAGAATAGGAAATAAGCAGATCGTTCTCCCGATGGAAAGCGATAATTTAGCCTATAAGACCCGTACCAAAGTTGTTTATGTCCTCCGTATTGGTCCGGGCTCCTTTGTAGGCCAACTGCCGTTCAGCCAAGTAGGTCGAAAAAGCAAATGATTGGCTGTGCGAGTCACTACAATCGTGGATACTAGACAGTAGAAGTCTGGTTATCTCGCCCGGGTCTGGTACCACCGCCTTACATAATCTTACCGCTACAGCGTCAGTGCTTGTCACTATCATATTTCGGTTTAGAAGGTAAGGTAAACTTATGCATGTGGCATTAAGACCCCGCTACATGGATAGCAAAACTCCATTAATATCTTTGGTGTTTCTAGGCGACGGTTGCCTCTTTCCATCAGGAGAGCCATCTGCTTGTTTGGTATCTTATGATAAAAAAAACTCAAACTTGAGGACTGATCTTAAAAATACTTTAATTATTAAAAAGATACACTATCCAGTAGTAACATCAGCTACTTTTTATCCGAATGAACAAAAGAAAGTAATGATTTTGGGTCACGAGAACAAAATTGCGGATAACATCTAGCATTGAAAGAAACACTGAAATTTCGCAAAGGAAACAATATACCAACATGTGGGAGAGCACAACTAATTATACACACAAACCGACACTACGCTAGAAGTGTAATTAATTTCAATTTAGCTAACGACTACTCATTTTACAAACGTTTTCACACAGTTAGACCTTGACCTAATCATTCCGTTCGCTCCCTAAATATTATGTGCCAGCAGCGGATACCGTTTCCCACTTGATAACAAGCGGAAGAGCCGAAACACTGCCCGGAAACCACAACAAATGGACCGTTATTCCACAAGCAAATATGTTTACATGCATCCGATTCAACAGTATAATTTTTGTATTTTTCAACAGACGAAAAAACGGAGGTTTTCAATTCGACGCGTATATGTTTTATGTTGAAATTTGCCCCAGTATCGCGAGCTATACAGCTAATTAATTTAATTTCAGTAGAAATAGATATTTATAACAGTAGCCTACCGAAAGTCACGGAATGCCTTCAAAGATGTCTTGAAAAAAATATTTTTAAGTTTTAGTTTACTTACAATGTTGACTTGGGAAACTGTAATGATGTTGTAAATGTATAAATAAATGTTAGACCACTTTTTACAGAATAGTCAGATTTTTATAATTCTTTTTTTATATAAGAATACGGTAGAATCGGGAATACTCGCGGGTGCTCCCATTTAATTAAAAAAAAAGAACTCCAAGGGATGATTGATTTTTCACACACTAACTTTAATGTATGGCCACACATAAAAAGATAGTCTTTTAGGATTCCAAAGTTCAGAAGTAACCTAGAGATCCTTATAGTTTCACAATGCCCGACTGTTCGTTCGTCTGCACGATACCTCAGAGATCTTGTGCCTAGAAAGCTGTAGGATTGTTACGGAGCTTTGGTTCCGATTCCGATTGATTTTACAACTCCGATTCCGATTTCGGTTCCGATAAATTTGAATCGGAAGTTATAACGAATGTTTGAACGCAGTGAGTAACCGCGAAGAGAGTGCTGTGCCTGTACTTAGCATATAAGCGCAACATACTGCAAAATAATCTTGAAGAATGGCTAAATCTTATAAATCAAAACTATTTGGAAAAATCTATGGAACTAGGTATTCCTTAGAAGCTTTGATGTTAGGATTTTTAAGAGGAGGGTAAACAAAGTTCTTAGAAGCCGGCATCGCATTGTCAACTAACTTTTTACAGTAGCGAGTGCTTTCCATCAGGTGGCCCACTCGCCCGTATGTCTGCAGGAGGACCCATCCCCATAAGGACCCAGGTCTGTATGGACCCAGGAGGCCATCCCTGAAACTTCCCGCCAAATTGAGGTATTTTAAGCCCAAAAAAACAAAAATAATACCTATGAATAGATTTTAAGCTCAAAATTAATAAATCTAATTTTGAAAAGCTGGTTATTTTAAAAATGGTGATCGGTTTTGATCTTTAGAAAGCCATTCAACGCAAATTTTGAGCCTCAAATGTTTTATTAGTCAAAAAATTGATAGGTTGGAAAATGGACGAAGAAATGTCAAAAAAAAAAAGTTTTGTTTAAAAATTTCGTCATTGACAAATCGAAAAGCGAATTAATCAATTTATTCCGATTCACAATATTTGATTCTATTTAGAAATCAACCGGTGTATTAGTCTGAAAGTTATTTTACAAATATGAAGAGAGTTTTTTGTGAATAACAAAACAGTAAAAAAATTTGAAAGTTGTAACTTTTGGCAACTTAATTCGATTTTGATTTTGAAACGGTATTTGAAGCAGTTTTTTAAGTACTAAAATATTGTCAAAGGTTAATAAATAATTGATTAAAAATGTCGAAGTTATGTCAAAAAAAAAACACTTTTCTCCAAGTTTTTCGTCAACGACAGTTCCCGAACGGATAAACTAATTTAAGCATTGAACGCAGTTTTCTGAGGAAAAGAGCTGATTAGATTTTGTACCCAATCAGTGCATTAGTCTGAAAGTTATTAAAAAAAACTGTTTGGTCAACTTTTTTTAAGGTTTTTCAAAATTTGTTAACATCTCTAGGCCAATTCGTTTTTTTAACTTTTAGCTTGATTCGACTTTGATTTTGTAAACGGTATATAACACAATTTTTTAAGTACTAACATATTGTACATCAAATATCAGATGGTTGTAAAATCTCGAAGTTATGTCAAAAACATTTTTCAATTTTTTTATCTAACATAACTTTCTAACAGATAAACCGATTTTGATGCAATTTGCGGCATTGATTGCAGTTTTGTATGGAATTGAGCTGATTAAATTTTGTAATCAATCGATTTAAAGTTAATAAAAAAACATTATTTTGTCGACATTTTTTAAGGTTTTTTTCAAATTTTACTTATTAGGTACCTTCCATAGTAATCTTTGCTTAGTAGTAAATGTAACTTTCATTTATTATTAGCGGAAAGTGAAAATATTTATGTATCGACTTTCCAAATATTGTAAATATTAAACGGAAGGTCCTTAAATCTTGAATTTAATTGTTCGATGGGATGTACATTTTATAGCACTTATAAATGTTTTCCAATTGAAAAGTGTTCCAATCGAAAATCGTGTTTTCACCAGATCTCCACGTTTTAAAGTCTTAGGAACCTTATCCGACTATTTTCACGATGACGTCAGTATGTCTATGTGTATGGCATTATCGCATTCGATTGAATTCTGCTCAATTTAGATTTTCTAAAAATGTAACTGAACTCGGTCCTAGACATTTTGAGAAATTTTCGGAAAAGCCTTAAAATATTTGGCGTAACAGTATTTTGTAATATAACTAACTTCCAGATTACTGTATCGATTGAGTACAAAATCTAATCAGCTCTTTTCCCCAAAAAACTGCGTCCAATACATAATTTGCATTAAAATCAGTTCATCCGTTCGGCAATTTATAGTTGACGAAAAATTTCGAAAAAAGTGTTTTTTCGACATAACTCAATTTTTTTCTCACACAATAAAAATTTTTCAATCATTTTTTAATCTTCTACAATATTTTAGTACTTAAAAAAACTACGTCAAATATTGTTTCAGAAATGAAAATTGATTCAAATTTTTCAAGTGTTACAGCTTTTCAAATATTAAAATTACGCTGTTTACAGCAAACTTACTTCGCATTTTTAAAATGACTCTAAGGCTGACTACATTTTTGATAATACCGATATATCTGTTATTTTACTTTTTCATTTCATTTTTTTTAACAATTGACAGTCCGGTTCCGATAAACCCATTTCCGTTATATATATATATATATATATATATATATATATATATATATATATATATATATATATATATATATATATATATATATATATATATATATATATATATCCAAACATATAATAAAGTAGTAGGAAAGTCAATGTATGTGCTACTACTGTATGGATTTACTTCAAATTTTGCATGAATATTTAAGGAATTAAGGCAAGCCTTTAAGAGATTTTTAGTTGAAAAATATACGAGGGAGAATTGAAAATTATTTGGCCCAACCAAGAAAATAAATACATACTAAATCAGTTATATTTTTATTTTTCTACATAATCACCATCAAGTTCGATGCACTTTTGCCATCTCCCATACTAGATACATACAACATAGACTGTTGAAAAAAAATGATTCTTCCTTAGAGTTAAAATATGCATCTACTGCTGTTTAGACTTCGTCGTTTGTCGAAAATCTTTGACCTCCCAAGTGCTTTTTTAAGTTAGGGAACATAAAGAAGTCTGACGGGACCAAATCAGGTAAATAAACGGATGCGGTAATAGTTCAAAGCCACAATTGTAGATTTCAGCCATTGACTGCACAGACGTGTGAACACGGGCGTTGCCTTCATGAAACAGGACTTTTCTTCTGAGCATTCCTGGACGTTTTTTTTTAGCCCCATCGATTGCGTAGTCAGGGTCGCTAACCACACGACCAATGGAGCGGTCAATTTAACGTGAAGATATTCACAAATGAATATATTTGTGTGTTATGTGTATATGTATATTTCTTGAATCACTAGGTATATGAAATGAATTATGAAGTGTACGACATGAATGGCCAGTACTTAACATTCATTGCAGTCTGTATCAAAAACGTCCATGACCGTATTTATTCTAGAATCAATGTACACAATAAAACAGTATTATGTACCTAAGGGACTCTATCAACTTTTCTATTACAATGATCACGCTCTTCTACCGATATAGAATATATTACAGTCAAACTATAAATTAATTTTACAATAAACACAAATCTGTATATTCATGACTCTATACGATATTTTACTACGAGTAGACTTAGAAAAGTAGGACATTTTTAAATGGCTCCTCTACATGTTTTGTTGAAATTTATAGATTTAAATTCAAAAACGATTAAAAACTTGATTGAACAAGCATCAAAATCCATCAAAAACCATTCCAGGCACTTTTATCGAGTCGACATTTTTTTGAAAATTACTACCGGATCGGAACGCGGCCACATACTGAGAAGATTTGACGGAAGAAACTAAAAAATACAAGTAGATTCCTCTCTCAACTCGATTGTATTGTAAACTGAAACTTGACTGGATATATGTACGTGTTGATCCTAAATTGTAATCTTATTTTTCAAGAACACATCATTTAAAAAAATTATCATGTCATTTTTTGTGCGTACCTAGTAGATACACTGAACCGAAACTCAATTAAGTTTATCTCTAATATCGACCACGACACATCGGCGAAGAGTTGTGTGATGACCATTTTCGGATCCTTAAAGATTATCATACGATTCTCGCTATAACCGGGCCAACACCTTACATGTTTATCCGAGGTATCCGAGGATGTGTTTACGCACTATAAGTCTAGTCTCCAAACGGATACTCAGATTTGTCTCGAAAAAACCTCAACACACTGCTCTATCCTTAGATCGAACCCGTGACCTCATGATCTGAGCCGAATAAACTACCAATACCGGGTTTCCGATGGGTAAAATGTAATCTTCGTAAAAAACTTACTTGAGTGTTCTTTCCATGGTGGACGTGCGGAATATTTCTTCTTGGTCGAGTGACAGCACACAGTAAATATCACGGTGACACGCGGCGCCATTATTGCGAGCTGGCAGATTTTTGGCTTCACCTGAAACAAACCAAAATTAACGTTGAGTAATTTTTTTATCATACGATAGCAACCAAGCAAATAGTATATTGATGGATAGTATTTAGTGGCCCAATAGTGCGTAAAGGCATTTCCCCTGCGTTAGCAAATAAAAAAGGTTAGGCAGCTCCGTTGTAATAATATCGTGTTTGATGCTGCCCAAGCCCGGCCAGGGCCTATTCACCTAAATATGCTGATCATCGTTGGAATTTTTAGTATATATACAGCGCAGTCCATACAGTGTTGGCGTTGACCACACGAGGTCCCGGGTTTGATTCCCGGGTCGGGCACATTAAAAAAAAGTGTTTTTTCAGTTTTCTGAGAAACACAAAGTTGCCCGGGATTGGAAAGTGCCGGTTGGCGATAGGCTTGCCACCTATCACATTTGTGGGACCAAGTGGCTTCGGCTAATCGTGAGTGCACTTGTTGTAACTCTGCCTACTCCTTCGGGGATATGGGCGTGAAGATACTTTTCTTTATATATATATGACTGTGCTGTAGTGTCTACACAATGTTTCTCAAGATACAGATAATTATGTAGCCAGTTGACGCAGCTCTACTGAGATAGTACCCATAATATTCGATCACACAAACAAATATCACGCGCGTCCTACTTTCCAATAATCTGGTTAATTTTATTTACACTTCAGATGAATGGATTTTGGTATTTGTAAGCGCGGGTTTCTTTAAGGCGAGGTATCGCGACAAACGGGGAAAAACTAGTTTGTTTAATCACGTTTCTTTTGTATTAATTGTTTAATAACAATTTTACAAAAATTACACGATATACCTCAAGATATTATGTAAGGAATGTGTAAATTATTACATGATAGAATGTACTTTACTCGATCATACAAAATTCCGAAAACAGGCTAAAACAATCTCTAAAACAAATAATTTGCTAATCATATTTCTAATCTTCCACATGATTTTTATATGGTGATATTTATTTGTTAATACAAAAAAGAATGTGCTAAATTTTGGTTTTCAGGTGATATCCTATATTTATTCATCCGAAAATTAACACGTTTCTCAGTGGTTTCAGAACATACCGCGCCACCCATTTCCTATAGAATTGAAGCGGGTCGAAATACCCGCCTTAACCTCCCGTTAAGTTGCAATTTACAAGGCCATAGTCCAAGTGTGTGAAATGTATTATGAAACTGTGTAATGTTAAGATTATCGCCTCATTAATGAATGGACGAAATGGAAGCCGGATGGATTAAATGAATATTAATGATAAAATTAAAATATTACTACAATTCGTATAAATAATCTACTACAATAAGCAATAAACGTATAACTTCGGCGCTATCGGGTTTTAATTAATTAATTAATACTAAAATCGTATCTACATAGTCTGGCCATATATACTGCCACAATTAAAAATAAAAAAAATATTACTATGCGTTCCAACTGAGAATAGGATCGCGCTTGTTATCAACTTCATATCACAAGCAGTCACAATTGTGTGAAATTAGTAATGCCAGCAAAAACATTTGTTCAAAAAATATTGCTGATTTATTGAAGAACATATAACGTTTTAATATTATTATTTTCATCAATAAAAAAGTCGTAAAAAACATCAATCTAGCTGTATATATATATATATATATATATATATATATATATATATATATATATATATATATATATATATATATATATATATATATATATATATATATATATATATATATATATATATATATATATATATATATATATATATATATATATATACATATAAGCCGTGTTACTTTGTGTGTGTGTTTACTTTAATACATGGTAACATGATCTGATGGCTATGGTAAAACTATTCTAGAGGACCTTTTTTGGTAGCTTCGTGTTTTAACTGCTTCTAATACTTATTATATATAGGCTACTGATATAATTTAACATAAATGAATAACTGTTAAATATTAATTAACTTTAACAACATAACAGTTAATCTAATTTAACAATAATTTCCTTGCTTAGTCAGATGTCGGTGTTGGCCACATGAGATCCCAGGCTCGATTCCCGGTTCCTGATTCGGGCAATATTTGCCGGTTGGCGATAGGCTTGCCACCTACCACATTGTGGCACTAAGTACCTTGGGCTAATTGCGGGTGTCCTTGTTGTACCTCTGCCTACGTCTTTGAGAATACGGGCATGAATATAATTTTTTTGTACGATGTTTAGCCATTTTAAATAGAATGGATAAAAATTTTGTAGTCTTATCATAATGAAAATCGGATGTTTTTTTATTTATGTTTTATTTTAGTTTAATATCACCGCCAGGTTTTTTGCATTGCAGCGTAGCCATTTTGTAGCCAGTAAGGGAATACCTTACTAATGACGTGTCTAATTATGTGCATACCATCCGGGGGTCTAAGACCAAGGGGCTAAATCTTGTGTATTGGGACTAAGTTTTGTGTCGAGGGCTCTTAAACCATTAAAGCCGCGGCATAGGCTCGCCCGTGTATCAGCACCAACGAGCCGCGTGTAAAACCGGCGTTCTTTAAGGCTGCGGTATAGGTTCGCCCGTCGATCAGCACCTTTAATACACCACTGAACCTTTTAATGTGGCTAAAGTCGCATGTAACTGACTAGTTAGGTATTCTAAATCGCTACAATTTCAATAATTCCTTGAGACATCGAACAGACTTAAATGTCATAGCTCATCTATCCCAATATACAAGCCACGAAAATATGTGAACTTTATTATTTTGACTTTTAACACATTAGGTCGAATCATATGTACAGCAGCAAATAACAGCATATAAGTAAAGATACATACAAGCAGCAAATAAGTAAAGATAATATCATCAATGATGAAAATACTAGTGCCTGTCAGACAAAATTTTCTTACGTTATCTACCTTAGCGGGCTAGAGACGTATACAATAATAGTCTGTGCGTATACTTGGATGGCGTGCCAAGATTTATAAACCTAGAGACATAGTTAATTTTATTTTAATCAAAGATGGAGTATAAAAAGTTAAAAATGTCTCTAAATATATTTTCTAATCTACTTAGTGACATTATAAAATGTATCAAACAATACGCACGCATTCATACACGTTAATTTTAAAATACAAAAAGAGGTGAAATTACTGAAATAAATATAACAAAAGGAATAACTAATGTCAAAGCTTTTTTTAAATGTATACACGTTTAACAACATTCAAACAGGTTTAGATGACATAGATTGAAGTATATAATAGTTTTAAGTAGTTGAACGCTTCACTGCAGACACGTGCGAGGTCGACATTGTCTTGATTACATTATGAATGGTTGAACTTTCACAACACATGATCAAATAAGTTTTATGCGCGGAAATATAAACCAACTCTTGAACATGTAGAAATATGGATATGTTGTAGCCCGATCGTAGAATTTCAAACTTCATACAATGTTCGAGAATTTTATGAAATGGTGGCACTCGTGAAATTTTTCACTGTTCATTGGCCACATAATTATGTTAATACTTTGATTAGATCAATGATACTCGTAGTAAATCGTTTATCGATATGGTTAACTTAACGCGCCGCGACTAGGAACTTCATGAAATAATCAAACTTTTTGATAATATCGTAAAATTGTTACATTAACTACCGATAGAGGCGCTGGCAGCGCGGCGCTTTGTTTATGTGTTAACATGGCGATCTTTTACCGTGGGTAATATTTTGTTAATGACCTGAAAACTAAATTAAAAGGACTTTTAATATTTCCTAGCGTTCTTAACAAATAAATATTGTGTCGCACTTAAAAACAATAAACAAGTTACTAAAATATTCTAGATTTTTATGAAATATCTTTTGGACGTCCAATTTTTACGGTATAGTATATAATGATCTAGTCAATTTTAGGCGCCCACATCATGAAATGCGACTATCTCATAAAATGATCGAAAATTTCATGAAAAGGGCAATTTTACGATGAGGCAACGACAGATACATGTCTTAGGTTAAAAAACGAGAATGCTACTCTCCTAATGGTAACCATCTCTTGTTCCCCTGTGCGACAGGAGCCAAAAGCATAAGTTTACTGACTTCCTTTACCTTAACCGAAATACGAAGTAACAAACACTGTCGCTCTTGCGGCCAGATAGGCGAAGCGGTGGTATCAAACATGGATGAGGATTTCACCACGCGGTAGTTCTGACGGTAGGAGTCATTGTGCCATATTTAGTATTTTCTCGGCATTCGCAAGCTTCATGGTGGAAAGCCACAGAGCACAGAATCGCAGTCAATTGCTGACTGACTGACTGTGATTCTGTGTTCTGTGTGGAAAGCATGAGATCGATTGTTCGAAGAGGGATCTGGACCAACACAGGGATAAAATTTTTGATATGTCTTTGAAATATATACTTTTTAATAGTAGCAAAAAATGTTCTAAATTTTCCGAAATTCCAATTTTTTACAAATGAAATAGTGTCTATATATGAAGGTATTATACCTATATGATAATTTCACTTAATTCATTTCAAGTGTACCCAGAACCATATTGCTTTGAAGCTCATTCATACACAGATTTATGTTAAGACATGGTAATTTCCATGAAAATGTTTTTTTTTTAATAAATTGGACAATACTGTCTCAATTTTACATTGTTTGAAGATTAAAATCCATATGATTTATTATCCATATTAAAGTCCATATGATTTTCAACAGAGAGATGAAGCTATGCAATCTTAGTCTTATTAAACTTACTGAAAATTTCAGCCCATGTTATATGTCACAAGCAATTATTTTTAATTATCTCTAGTGGCCCCTACAAAGTGGCTGCTCCCATGTGTTGCTCAATAATACATGACCTCGTAAGTTAAAACTTTATACGGTTAAACAAGGCAAGTTGACGAGACAAGGCGTTCGCGTGGAATTTAGCGTTTCATGACCTTTTACGCGAAAAGTAAGGCACATGGACCTTGTACAAAACCATCATTACTGATACATTCAATAAATAACCTTGTTATCGCCATTTGAAATAGAAATTGTTGGGAGTAAAATCGAATTAAAACGCAGTTATACTGCAACAAACGACATCCAACCTGTATGTTTAACCCTGAATAAGATCTTTACCAAATCTATATGAGACCAAACGGGCTGTATGTATTCTCCTAAACAAAAAAGAATTTTGAAAATCGGTTAATAAATGTCGGAGCTCTGCGATAACAACATTAAAAAAATCTGTAAACGGTTGATCCTCCAAACCATCTCTGAAACTTCCCGCTAAATTAAGGTATTTTAGGCGCAAAAGATAAAAATATAAGCATAGATTTTTTCAGTTCGAACATCTACTTTGTTAAAAATGGCAGTATATTGATTTTTGAAAAGCTGTATATTTTGGAGACAATGATGGATTCGATTTTGAATAGCATTCAACTCAATTTTTGAGATCTAAAATGTTGCTTTAGCTAAATAATTGATAGGTTGAAAAATTTCGAAGCAGTGTCAAAAAACATTTTTTAATTTTTTTTATCATAGATATATCCAAACAAATCGACCGATTTTGATCCAATTGACGGTATTTGACGCAGTTTTTAAAGGAGAAAAGCTGATAAGGTTTTAAGTCAATCGGTGTATTAAGTAAGTTTGCTAAAAACAACGTATTTTTAAGATCTGCAAAGCTGTAACTTTTGAAAATTAGATTTGATTTAGATTTTTGAAACGGCATTCGACGTAGTTTTTCAATAATAAAATATCGTAGAGTACCAAAAAAATTTACATCGAAAAACACCTTTTTCAAAATTATTCGTTAACGACAACTCCCAAACGGATAAGCCGATGTTGCAACTTATGCATCTATCAAAAAACTACGTCTAAGTTTTATGAGTAATAGAAAGATTAGTTTTTGTACTCAATTGGTACATAAATCTGGAAGTTATATTAAATAATACTATTTGACAAAACATTTTTTGGAGTTTTTTCAAAATTCCTCAAAAACTCTTGGGCCGACTTCTACGAGTCTAATCGCGTTTCGATCGGTCAAGGCGTTTAAAAGTTGTGAAATGTTTATATACACACATACATACATACTACTACTTTACATACATACTGATGTTATCTTGAAAACAGTCGGGAAAGGTTCCTAGGACCTCAAAACGGGGAGATCTGGTGAAAACTCAATTTTCGAAAATCGGGCCAAAATCAGTAACTTCCTTATCTACATAGGTAACGGGAAGTTAAAAAATACAGCTGAATTAAGGACCATCTCTTTTTAGGAAGTCGGTTGAATTATAGAAATGGCCACAGGTTCTATGTAGAGTACCACACCATAAAATCCCACGAAGGTACATTTGTATTGTGCCTCCGACCATATTAATAGGTAATTACATGGCAATAAAAAAATCTCCCACGTGCCTATTCTTTTACCCACTATAACACCATAAAATATGTAACAGTTTCAAAGGGCCTCATTGTTACAGCAAGATATTTAAATTTCCAATTACACAGAGTATGTACCTACAATGTATATTAACTGTTGAAAAGTTTACCTGGCTTATGCAACTACGAGTATGAATAACGCGTATTCTGGACTTGTAACTTTAAACAAAATGTCTTTCATAAACAGCCCCACGACGTTTGTTTTCTTTAAACAGCTAGTTTGTTTTTTATAACCATCAAGTAATAATGATTGGCGGTATAATCAATGCTCGTCCCTGATTGGGTAAACATCGCATTGTTATATTTAAATCAGTGGTGCGTAAAATTTAAAATAAGAACAATTTGACGGCCTGAAAAAGTAGTTAGGGAGGGTGCTATATGAAAGGTAGCAATGAAAGATTTGACTTAATTTTTTAACCAGTCGATTTTTAATATTTTACATTTTTTTAATATGTACTTAAAACTTCTAAAAATCGAATTAAGTTTTGTAACATACAGCTTTTTAATTATAAAAATTTTGCCATTTACAACAAATTTTATTTATTTAAAACATTTATTAAACAAAATGTACAAAAGGTGAACTTAACGTCTGAAGACATTTTCTATCAGTTAATCTTAAAGTTGTAATTATATATTCTAGATTGAAATATATTTAGGTATTGATGGAACCTCTTGAATATAATTTGGGAGATAATTCCAGAGAAGTATTGCTGTAAGCGTAAAAGATTCCAAATAACTTTCTGTGTTGTGGACTGGGACCAAAAGGGAATTAATGTGTAAAGAGCGCTGAATACGACACTGGGTATAAAAGTAACGAAACCGTTCACGTAAATATGATGGAGAGAAAGGATCATGCAGTATTTAAAAAAGTAATATAATAACATGATCATTCCGACGGTTACGCAAGTCCAACCATTTTAATTTAGATCGAAACTGACTTACGTGATCAAAACTTAATAAATCTTCTTCATATTTTTAAAATAACTTTAAGGCTCCGCGTTTTTCAAATCTGATTTTAAGAAACTGGTGAAATAACATAAATTTAATTTACTTGAATATTTTGCTTTGCTTGGTTCGTTCGGGATTTATTTACGACATTCATTTTTTTTGAAAAAAAAAAATATTTTTGACATTATTTTGTTATTTTTCAACTAGTTGATTTTGAAACTAAGACAAAATTTAAGAGCTCAAATATTGAGTTGTGTGCCATTCAAAGGATCAAAATCGATCATCGTTTTGAAAATACACAACGGTTGAAAAAAAGAAGAAAAAGTTCCTTCACACCCGTATCCCCGAAGACGTAGATAGAGGTACAAGTACACCCACGAATTTCCGAATATATTTAGCCCCATAATGTGACAGGTGGCAAGCCTATCGCCAACCGAGCACTTATCCAATCCCAGGCAATGTTCTTTTTATCAGAAAATTGAAAAAACACATTTTTCGAATTGCTCGACACGAAAATTAAACCTAGTACCTCATGCGGTCAACATCGACACCGGACTACTAGACCACAGAGGTGACAACTGTTCAAAAACGAAAGTAGTGATATTTTTAATAAATTCTAGAGTTATGAAATCTTTGAGTTTATTTTACCAATTCGTTTTTAATGTAGTAAAGAGAACACACAAACATATTTTATTTCAAACTGTAAAAAATCAACAATAATTAACTTATTTCATTGAGCATAATACCATTCCTATAGAGGCACACTTGTATTAACGTGGCACAATCAAAAATTAAGTCAATTTCGAGCGCTAGGAATGTTTCTATACATTGATTTCGCTGCGCGTATTAGTGAGAGTAAGCTAACGTTATCCCTATTATATTCATCCAATCTAAGACTGTATCGTCATTATCATAATATACACTGTTCTAATTGATCGGATAGCCTTGTTGATGCTATTATTGTAATCCTGTCAGAGTTAAGATAACGAAGTCCCGATTTTAGATCCCAGGTCAAGCAAGAGTGTTATGAGAGTTTTTCTATCTAGGTAAAAGTAACATGTCAACAACGGCGCGGCGTCGCGTGTAAAGCGGGAAATTCACTAGACGTACATGCCCGCGGGCAAGCCCGCAGACATGCCCGCCGGATTTCCCAATGTCTGTCAAGTGTATTACCTACGCGGGCCGTCCGGCCTATAGTAGCAACGTCCGGCAGTCATGTCTGCGGGCTTGCTCCCGAGCATGTCTCATGTCTCAGTGAATTCCCCGCTTAAACTTGACAATTGTTTCACTATAGCATATTATGTAAAGCATGTAGGTACTATATGTTAAACAGCAGCCAGCTACGACTTCTTTGATCAATAAAATTTATTGTTATTTATTAAATTGCATTTATTGAACTAGTTCCGTTTTATAGATCAGAAAAAATTCCAGTTTTCATTGGTTTGCCTAAGCGCTATCCCATGATGTCAGTAGGTACTTGCAAGTCTTGAAACTGCCTTGTGCCGATTTTGAGAGTAGGTAAAGCAGTTGGTTAAAAAACAGTGCCACATTATTTTCGTTAACGGCAGTTGAAGGCCGCCCTTCACGAAATTCGTCAGGTAAAGAAACTCGACCTCTCCCAAATTCAGCAAACCATCGCCTCACGGTGCTCAAACAAGGTGCTTCTCTCCCAAAAACATTTTGAAAACGGACGGCAGTCTTGCGGAGAAAGAGAACTTTTAAAATCATAAACTTTGCTGTATGATAAAAAACAATTGACAAATCATTTCCCGCCAAATGTTTTTTTTTATTACTAAGAAGGTTACAACGTTTTAAAAATATAACATTCGAAATTCAAATAGTTCCGATTAGCTAGAAGTGCAAAACTTTTAGTGTGCCCCATGTATGTAGTGACGACGCCATCTATTGTACCGCCTTTTTTATATCATAAGATAGCGAGCAAGCAGATGGGTCTCCTGATGGAAAGAGTCAACCATCGCCTATAGACACCAAAGATGTTAATGGTGCGTTGCTATCTTGTGGCGAGGTCGAATGCCACATGCATAAGTTTACTGGCTACCTTACCCTCCAAACCGGAACACAACAGTAACTAGCACTGATGCTATTGCGGCAGGAATAGGTAAGGAGGTGGTACCAGACCCGATCGAGCCGATACAGAACTCTACCACCTTGTAGTCACGATGGTCGTGACGCGCATAGCCACTTGGTCACCTTTTATGACCTGCCTGGCAGAACAGCAATTGACTTATTTTTCAAAGGAGCCCGGGACCAACACGGGGGAAGACTTGTGTGTTATTTTATCAGAAATGGTGGTTTTCCGGGATAAATAATATCTTCAATAATAAGAGCTGACTGGATTCGAGCAAAATAACGCAGAGGCGTAGCTAGGAGGCGGTCCTCCCGGGATATCACCCATTCGAGGGTGATTTAGATTACATACGAGGGTAACTTAAAACATTATAAAAATAAAACAAAAAGTAAGGACGACTTATTATCTTTTCAAAACACGGATAGCAAGTGCCGATCAGTTACATCAATCAATACGTCATGTGAAAAAATTATGAAGAAACTTGCGACGCTATTACCACCGAATATTGTACTTATTACTACTACTCGGCAATCATTGCTTCTTTAACGCAATTTCTTACCATTGATAGCTTTCTGAATTGGGGAGACACTATAATAGCACCATGATATGTCACTAGTATAACGATATGTATCGAGACTTATTAAAATAAATCATATGAGGAGAATGTGTTTTTGGAATAAAAAATGTTTTTTATCCCGGAAAAACACAATAGTAATATTTTTGCCACATGATTCACCGAAGAGTCATTAATAGAGTTAAACTTTCAAATTAACAGCAGATTAAGCGAACCGCACATCAATATGATGCGTCCGATTCCCAACATGACTACGTTCTGCAGTATATTATAAATAGTGATGTTTGGTAAACAATGTCCGATTCGAGGAAATACTGTATTTACTAGGTGGTAGAGTTCTGCATTATCTCGCCGGGTCTGGTACCACCGCCTTGTCTATTCCTGCCGCAATAGCGTCAGTGCTTGTTGCTGTCCTGCTCCGATTTGGAGGGTAAGGTAGCCGGGGTAGCCGGTAAACTTATGCACGCGGCATAAGACCTCGCCACAAGATAGCAACGCACCATTAACACCTTTGGTGTGTATAGGCGATGGTTGACTCTTTCCATCAGGAGACCCATTGATATATAAAAACCCAAGATACACAATCAGTGTCTCAAAAACGTCCTCTAAGAATGAGTGCACAATTTAAAATTGTGCACTTCAAATAGAAGCCCGCCGCTCACGTCACTGCCCGCGCGTCAAAAATACAGAACTGTTCTCTGATAAATTGTAAAATACAACATCATGAACGTTAAAAAAATATAAGATATTGTATTTTCGGTAAGTATAAGAGTTTATCCATTTATTTTTGTCGTTTATATTACTAAATATAGGGTGTAATGTATGATTTTCATTTTATTTGTCTTAAAAATGTACTCGACGCTCCAAATATAATACGACAAAATTTCAATGGTCACTTTTTCAGTAAAAGGACAGTGCATTACAACCTCCTTTTAATTTAGTCGAATAATACAAATTGATCCTGTTATTATTAGTGGAGTCGATTTTTTTTATCAATAAGTTAATTTTTTTTAATAAGATTAATTTTTTTCATTAATAATTTTGAATACCTTTTATAGTTGTTAACCAACTGCCAAAAGAGAAGAGGACATCAATTTGACGATTTTAAAATGTTCGATTATATTGATAACTTATTTTGAGGACCAAGTTAGGTGATTCTTTTTATTCTATTTGTACGAATATAAAATAACAATATATAATTGTGATTCTTACGATTAACGATGGAGACATATATTACGAAACTTTTAATATAACAATAGGAAATCATAAGTAGCATCGAATTTTGTTCTGTTTACACGTGTTGTTGATAACGATTTCTTAAGTGGAAGGCACAGGTTGCATTAAGAATGAATGTTTATTTTTTTATTTAATAATTTATTTTTAATAAAATATTGTTTTTGATTGCGGATATCTTATACTATACATATTATAAATGTTAAAGTTTGTATGTTTGGATGTTTGATAATCAATCACGTAAAAAATGGCTGTACCAATTTGGATTTGGACTCGGATATAAGATGACCTGGAATAGCACATAGAATTCTTTTATCCTAATGCAGAGATCTGCAGCTAGTCTCGTATAAATTTTACGTGACTGTTTATATGTACGAGTTGTTTTATTTGCATACTAGCTGTTACCCGCGGCTTTGCTCGCACATATTTACTTTAGAACTTATTTAACATTTCTTTATTTTATTAAAAATCTCTACATTGCCGGGTGGGCCGCTAGTACGTTAAAAATAATATTTACATATTCATCTTGATTATTTACGACATTTTTGTTATTAAAATGTAAGTAAAAAACGTAAGACCTGAACTTCCTATAACTTCTAAATTATCTATACCTAATATCATAACTAGCTATACCTCAAACTAAAAATATCTATTAGTAACACACCTATCGAAAAAGCTAACGTAATTATAAAAGAAATTTATAATTAACAGGAAATATCTAATTACTTTTGGAAAAGTAAAATTACCTTTGGAAATAATATTATATGTACTAAATATACGTATCTATTAGGATTTCTGTGTATGTAACACACCTATGCAACCAACTAATGTAACTATATTAAAAAAAAATCTGTGAGCTGGTTGACCCTACAGGCCACCTGAAACTTCCCGCTAAATTTAAGTATTTTAACTTCAAAGAAAAAAACTATGCCTAAGCATAGACTATTGAATTAAATAAGTTCAAAAATCCAAAGTTTTTTTTTAAAATGATACTTAGTTATTCAGTATTTGAAAAGATGTATATTTTTTCAAAATCATCAACGGGTTTGATCTTCCGAATAACATTGAACACAATTTTTTAGCTCTAAATTGTTTTATTGGAATTTTTTATACGAGGGTCAATAAAATTTTCAGAAGCCGACATTGCATTAGCAACTAACCTATGGTATTTCAAATGTCTACGGGCAGTATTCGCTCGTACGTCTGCAGATACTGTAACTAAACAAATGTTTGTTTACATAATACTGCAAAAAAAAACAACAGAAAAACTGAAATCTAATTCAAAACGAGAATTCTACGAAAAGCTAAACTTATTTCTAGGAAATTAATGCGTTTCCTTACTATGTTGTCGATACATTACATAAGTCTGAAAAAAAATCATGTCTGTTATCATGTAAGAATCTATGAACTTTTTAACGTAGTCATAGTCACCATTGCAGTAAATTTCCTATTTCAGTATATTCTAAATCTATTAGACTATGCAAACTAAATATATCAATATCAAGCGTCAAATACTACATGGCTATAAACCCACAGTTTGCCTATATGTGTAGGTTCTGTGTAATAGAACCAATAACCTATAACGTTTGAAATATAAATAAATTATTTTAATGGTCATTATTTGTTTTATTGATATATAAATGTTCTACGCAAAAACAGATTTTCGACAAGATTTTTTTATGTAAATTTTACAAACCCTTAAAGTACTACCTCAGTGCATAAAAATATTTATATTCGACTCCACATATGCCTTGTCCTGCCGGCTAACTTAAGTCAAAAATTTTATTGCTTTTTGTACATTGTTTTTTAAAAACAACTTTAAATCTTGCGTTTAAGGTTGAATATGCAAAAACACGTTTGTGCCATAACTATAAACTTTTTAGACTGAGTTAGCGATAGTTTTGAGTGTCAGTTTTGTTCGGAACTGTGTATCTTGGGTATTTTATATCAATGAGGAGACCCATCTGCTTGTTTGCTATCTCATGATATAAAAAAATACGTAGGTAAGCACCAACCGCGAATGATACGATTGCTAATTTTGTTAGTTACTGTTTTTTTAAACCTTATAAAGAGAAAAAAGCAAAAACTTTATTTTAGAGGTTGTCTTGTTCCGGTGTTCTTGAACAACTTCCTCCCTGCCAGTTTAAAATACATGTCTTAAAAAGCTATAGTTGTCGAATTTCTTTGTTAAAGTGTATGATGCGACCGTTTTCTATTAATTGTTATCTCCATTACATAAAGGCTTGACATTGACACGTGTTCTAGCGTGAAAGGTGAAATAGCTTTTTTAACTTCCCGCTACGTATGTAGATAAGGAAGTTGCTGACTTTGCCCCGAATTTCAAAATCGAGTTTTCACCAGTTCTCCACGTTTTGAGGTTCTAGGAACCTATTCAGACTATGTTCACAATGACGTCAGTATGTCTGTGCCTATCTCTCTCTCTCTCGCTCTCTCCTTCTCTTTAGTAGCTAATAAATGAAAAAGTTTCAGATGGCCTGCACGGTTAACCCATTTAGATACAGATTTTTTTATATCATAAGATACCAAGTGATATCTGCTTGAGATGGCTCTCCTGATGAAAAAAGAAACCATCGCATATAAACACCAAAGAAATTATTGGTGCGTTGCTACCGTGTGGCGGGATAGCAATGCCACATGCTAAGTCTATCGGGTTCCTTACACTCCAAACCGGAACACGACAATGACAAGCATTGACGCTATTGCGGCAGGAATAAGTTTGCGGCGATATTGCGGCAGTAAAATAAGGCGGTGGTACCAAATACCCGGGCGAGACGTTGCGGAACACTACCACTTAGTAGTCACGATGGTAGTGACACATCTAGCCAATCGGTTGCCTTTACGACCTGCCTGGCAGAACGACAGTTCATCTTTTCTTCAAAGGAGCTCGGACTAACACGGGGGATAGTTACTAAAGTATCCCGTCTACGATAAGAACGCATCATTCTGACTAAAATTTTCATGCATTGCTCCGGATCTGAAGAACCTTATGGTTAATACCAAACGCACGCTTTAAAAAAAATAACTTTTAATGTATATGAGATAACTAGCTGACCCACGCAACTTCGCCTGCAGGTAGATTAACATGTCGTCAATATACCTAGTTGTTCATACAAAGTTTCATTCACTATTTCAGTGTTTAGGAGTTGATATTTGCAAAAAAAGTTAGCCTATGTTTAACCCCGGATCTTCAACTATCTCCATGCCTAATTTCATCAAAATCGGTGAAGTGGGTTAGACATGAAAGTGTAACAGACAGACAGCGGACTTTCGCATTTATAATGTTAATATGGATTTTACCATTTGAAACAAAAAAAAAAACAATCATATACAGTCAGTCCTGTGATACCCTGTCCGATCCTCAAAGGCATTATTTGGTAGCTTAATACAAAACATATCTGTGACATTATTTTATGGATATTGATACATAAATTTTCAAAATATTTGGTTGATTTATGGGAAAGTTGCTCAATTTTAGTACTAAAATGAGGCACTTTAAACTACGATATTCTTCTTATTTTAATAAAAAGAATTTTTTTTTGACAATGCCATTGACTTACCTATATACCTCTTTCGGATCGGACAGGGTTTTCCTTACACCCGTTATAGTACTAAGATTTGAATAGGGCAATTTACGTTACTGCAAACGAGAAAATTATCGTAAGGCTATTTTACATAGGTTATGTTCTACGATTCATATATCGTAGACGTACTACAACTTTCAGAACATATTATGTGCAATACGGACTTTATTTATACTTTAATGAATTTTGGCCCTAACTTCAAATTTATAACAGTTGAAAATAATTAAAAATGTTGGGGAAAGTTTTATCACCAACACGAAGACGACCTTTCACTAAATCTTACGACAAAGATAACTTTTTGATTACGCATCTGATTACAATTTACAACACAGCGATTATAACGTTGGGGTCAAATCTTGTAACAATTACACTCCAACTTTACAATTAGACTGACAGAAACCATCAACAGACCGCATATAATTGCAGACGCAAAAAACAGCAATCATCATCAAAACGCCAGTACATCCTACATACTAAACGCCATAAAATTGGATCGTGGGAGTGAAACGGGAGTCTTTGAATAATGGCCCAAGTATCTGAGGAAACGAATATCGTACCAGCTATTTAGTCACAACTCACAATAGTGAGTGCCGTCATTATGTTTCTACATCGGTGTGCGTATCGCGATTGTTTCGAAACTGAGAGTACGTTGGCCAAGCATGTCAGAAATGACATACGCAGCAATGAGAATATTTAATATTTTGAAATTTCTATTTCTTGAGAAAAAAATACAATATAATGACAGTTAGTCTAGCAACATACAAACAAAAAATTTCATATTACGCCATTGTTAAGGTCAGTAGGAAATATCATTTCACGAAAAGTGTTATAAAGCAATGCAATTCACAATCAATGTAGTTTAATTGTTGTTATCCATACGCATATCGTCCCCGTAATGGGAAAATTAAATAACTCTGATTTTGTAGTTCTGAGAGTTCTTAATTATTTATTTATTATTTGTTAAAAAATGTGAGGCAATTTTACTGTAGGTAAATTTATTTTTTGTGGCCCTGATTACCTTTTATATTACGCTAAACAAACTGAACTCTATCTTTTACTATAACTAAATAATACATTAAAAATCAGATCAATATCGCCAAAATCGGACTTATTTAATTTTACAACTTACGATACGGGGACGATATACTATAAGTATGCAAGCTAACATTAATTATGAGTCATTAACATATTTTGTATACTTATGTATCTCTCCGGAAATCCCACCCAGTGAATCCTAACTGGGTCTCAAATTAAACACAAAACAAATTAAGAATTGCGAATTTCTTTTAAATTTCGAACCAATGTGCGGCCATCTTGTGCTCCCTATGAGCCTAAAGTGAAATTTGAAGGCGTAAAACTAATTTCTACATAAATGTGTCTTTTAAAAATTTCGTGGCATTAAACAAAAGCAAGAAATGTATAAAATTGTGGTGCTACAGAGAAACGTAGAGAGATAAACTATCAAGCCAATAGTAAACTAAAAATGGTTTACCTAACTAATTAAATGACGCTTCTTTTGTGTTATCAAATACATATCATTTTGCGAGGCAATACAATACGACGAGATATCGCTGACCAAATCATATAACAATGAGCTATCATAAGAGATGACAAAATGCAAACGCTTATAAATTGCGATAATGTGTAGCTTACTTCGTAATAATATTACAGGGTTTAACGAGTTTCGTCAACTGATATTCGATACTTATCAAATTTATTACAAATAGCCGGCCCGCGCAGGTTCGACCGCGAATAGATTAACATGTCGATATAGTTTTGCATACAAACTTTTATCCCCTATTTTAGGTATTTTACAGTTGATTTTTGAAAAAAAATAATCTTTTAACCTATTGTCTGACTCTGGATCTTCAACTATTTACGGTCGACTTTTAAAAAATAATCTTTTAACTATCTACAGTTGATTTAAAAAAAAAATCTTATAACCTATATTTAAAAAACATTTTTTGACCAATGTTTGACTCCAGATCTTCAACTATCTCCATGCCAAATTACATCAAAATTGGTTTAGCGATTTAGCCATGAAAACGTAACAGTCAGACAGAAAAACTTTCGCATTTAAAATATTAGTATAGAAGTATGGATTGTGTGTCGATATACAAATCAAAAAAAATATCAAAAATATTTATTTCATACAACAGCTTATACAAAAGTTAATAAATGCTTAATAGCTACATTTATAAATCGTGCTTATTTATGACAATTACCAGAGGTTCCCGAACTACGCTAGACCCGAATTACATTACATGAACGTATATAAATATTTTACGGTTGATTTCTGAAAAAAGTTAGCCTTTGTTTGACTCCGGATTTGTAATTATCTCCACGGAAAATTTCATGAAAATCGGTTTAAAGGTTTAGCTGTGAATGCGTAACAGACATACTTTCGCATTTATAATATTACTAATAAGGAAGTGTGGATTGCATGTCAATGTAAAATTACATTACACGACCTATTTATCAATCGTCAGCATAATAATAAATCAACATGGTGGAATCAAAAGTCAATAAAGTTTGTCGTTAAGCAAAATAGGGTTAACTGCTTTGTGAGTTAGGATGTGATCCCCATCACCGCATTTTGCCGAATAACGACTTATATCCTGCTATAGCCGGAATGAGGCACAACCTCGTGCCTTAACACACCACTTCCGAGCTTGTAACAAGATCAAATCCGGGACCTTATCAAACAAATCGCCTTAAACAACAGATCGGATTTGTTTAAATATGTGCTACTGCGGCACATGAATAGATAACGGAACCAGAACAAGAAAGCCATAAGAAAGCCTTCAACCAGGTCATCAAGTCCTGAAAAAAGGCTCTACTGTACGCTCGATTTGACCACGTCAGCCGTATAGGGAACAACCTGGCTTCATACCCCTCAGGCAGTAAAGCTGCTGAAACCGGATGGGACGCTGGCTCACACTGCCGTAGAGAAAGCAAACCTATTCGTTACTCTATTCGCGGAAAACTCGCGTCTAGATCCCACCAACGCAAAACCACCACCCAGTCTACCAGGATGCGAGGTGAGTATGCCGGAAATTCGAATCCATCAGTTTGAGGATTTTAAACCGCTGCGGAATCTGGAACAAAGCCAGTGGCCCTGATGGGATTCCAGCTATAGTACTTAAGACCTGTGTGCCTGAACTCGCTCCTGTGTTGACACGCCTCTTTGGCCTTTCGATGACGACTGGAAAAGTACTGAAATCATGGAAGCTTGCCAACGTGCAGCCTGTGCCCAAAAGAGACAGTCGTGTCGACCCCTTAAACTACAGGCAATTTTAGTCACGACCATACTCTGCAAGACTATGGAGCGTGTACTGAACAGAAGCCTAATGGCACACCTAGAAGCGAACGATCTACTCAGTGACTGTCAATACGGGTTTCGCCGAAATCGGTCCACTGGGGATCTTCTATAGTGCGCACGAAACTAGTTGGCCGCGCCTTACGTATTACGTATGGCGCGGCCAACTAGTTCCGCGCGCACTATAGCGTATGACACTTACATCTTGAGCGCGGCCATAGAGAATCATGATGAAGCACTAGCTACTCCCTTGATATCTCGAAGGCCTTTGACAGGGTCTGGCATGACAATTTTATTGACAAGCTTCGATCGTATGGTCTGCCTACTGGTCTCTGCACCTGGATCTCAGATTTTCTGAGTGGCCGGTCGATTAGAGTAGTCGTCGACGGCTACTCGTCCGACTAAATGGCTATAAATGCCAGAGTCCCTGAGGTATGAGTTTTCTTCGCAACTTTAGTCCTGCTACACATTAACAACCTGATAAAACCCGGTATCTATGGGTACGCAAACGATAGCACTGTTGTAGAGAGTTCGCTTCCAGCGCGCGGGACGGTACGGAACAGATCCGGTCTGTCAGGGAGGCGATAATCAATCGTTTGAACCTGTCCTTACAGGCAGTCTTCGATTGGGGTGATGTCAATCTGGTCAAGTTTAATGCGACTAAGACTTAGGCGTGTCTGTCTATTCGCCGCTAAACGGAGTGAATTCCACCTATCTCCGTCTTTCCAGGGGATGTTCGTGCCAATAACTGACCACCTCGAGCTTCTTGGTATCATCTTAACTCAACTTTGGTTCGTACATCAAATTAAAAGCCTAAGTTGCCTCAAAAAAGCTTGGTATTGGTAGCGAAGGTGAGACAGTATTTCAGCCAGGGACTGTTGCTCAACCTTTATCAACCACAAGTCCGTTCGTGCATGGAATACTGCTCTAACCATTAAAAAAATACCAGATGGAGACACTTGAGGGGATAGAGAGGCGTGCCGAGAGGCTCATAAACGACGATGATCTGGTAGGCAAAAAACCAGAGCCTCGCTCATTGCCACAGAGTGGCTAGTTTACTGGTTTTTTATCGGATACACTTTGGAGAGTGCGCTGCAGAATTGTACGACTTAATTCCGCCATCCCCGTTTTTCTATCGATCGTCAAGGTGCACAGATTCTAGGCATCGCCATATGGTGGATGTTCCACGTACCCGGGACAAAGCGGTTCGACTCCACATTCTTCATTCGAACCGCAAGAGACTGAAATATGCTTCCTGAGTCTGTGTTTCCCGACGAGTACAATCTGGGGATCTTCAAGAGAAGAGTGAGCATGTACCTTCCAGGGAAGCGCGTTCCATCTTATGCCGCATCTCAGCTTACCATCAGGCGAGATCGTGGTTAAGCGCTTCCCTATCGATAATAAAAAACGATATACGTCTTCAATGCTATCGAAACAGTGTTGCTTAAAACTTGAACGATAATTTCACACACATTTTTTGAAAATTGTTTGGGTTCAATTGCAACTGGTTTAACTTTTTGGTGCTAATTTGAGAGCTTTCGTTTGATCATGTGTATAAATATTTATATCAGAAAATTTGGCCATTTTATCATCATAAACGAAATTAAATATTATTTGGAAATTGTTGCGTATACATTTCACGAGGTGAGGTGAACATCAAACACATACTATATTTTATATCTTATTTCATAGTATTGTATTGTAAGTATTTATGGAACGCCTTTTTTGCAGCACTCACAAAATCGGAGCTTTGATCTGATACACATATGTCTAAACCAATTTCTAAAAAGCAGATAGAATCTCGTCAATCCAAGCGTTTATTTCTGGATAATTTTTACACTTGCTCAGAAGCAAAAGTGTAACCGGTTCCTTCCAACGGTGTATCCTTCCAACCTCAAATCATTCATCATTCAATCATTTAGCCGTTTAACACATTTAGTTAAATTTCGAGAAGTTGCCTCAAAGAAACAATGCTATAAATGTCAAGTTTTATTACTAAATGACATTTTTAGTACAGATATATATACGTAGGTCACACTACAAGTGTTGCATAACTTAAAAAATAAATAAATGTTTTAACAAAATATTATGTTTATTGCTTTTCAAAATAATCTCCTTTACATTTTAAACATTTTTCATGCTATCAAACCATTTTTTAAAACAGGAGGACCACAGATCTGAAGGCATGTTTTCTACGTGCTGATTGAACGCTATCACTGCCCGTTCGGAGTTGGTGAGAGTAAAACCTTTTTTTTTATATCATAAGATAGCAAACAAGCAGATGGGTCTCCTGATGGAAAGAGTAAACCATCGCCTATAGACACCAAAGATGTTAATGGTGCGTTGCTATCTTGTGGCGAGGTCTTATGCCACATGCAAGAGTTTACCGGCTACCTTACCCTCCAAACCGGAACACGACAGTGACAAGCACTGACGCTATTGCGGCAGGAATAGGTAAGGCGGTGGTACCAGACCCGGGCGAAACAATGCACCACCTAGTAGTCACGATGGTAGTGACTCGCATAGCCAATCGGTCGCCTTTTACGACCTGCCTGGCAGAACGGCAGTTGGTCTATTCTTCAAAGGAGCCCGGAACCAACACGGGGAAAAATTCTCATCAAATCTTTGATTTTGGGGAAAATACAGAAATCACAGGGTGCTAGGTCGGGGCTATGCGCAGGATGACTGAGGAGATGTACTTTTTCGGAAGCTAAAAATGACTTTATTTGTTGGCCGTGTGTGAAGAAGCGTTATCATGCTGTAGGAGAATGCGGCTTTTGGGTCGTCTTTCGCGAACTTTTTCTAACACCCTGGGTAAACAAATGGTAGAATACCACTCGGCATTCACACTCTTTTGATCTTCAAGTAAAATTGTACAGATGAGACCCGTAGCTGAGAAAAAAACGCGATCTTTTTTTACCAACGTTTCTCGCCTGTCTCACTTTTGTTGGCCTATTCTCATTTTCAAACACCCATTCACAAGATTGCTGTTTTTTTTTCGGGTTCAAAACAATAAATTCAACAAATCATCGCTTCACGGTGATCAAACAAGGTGCTTCTCTCCCAAAAGCGTTTTGAAGACGAGCGGCACAGTCTTGCGGAGAAAGAGAACTTTTAAAATCATAAAAAATCATCGCTCTAAAATCTTTTCGACTTAATTTCATTTTTGTTGCGTACGTAGAACTTTGATGTGTGATAAAAAACAATAGACAAGTCATTTCCCGCCAATTTTTTTTTTATTACTAAGAAGGTTGCAACGTTTTAAAAATATAACATTCGAAATTCAAATAGTTCCGATTAGCTAGAAGTACAAAACTTTTAGTGTGCCCCATGTATATTATAATATATCTTAAATATTTTGTTACAACAAAAAATCAAGTGGACTGAAATGATATAAAAATACCTTTTAGATCATTTTTAAAAGTTGTCAGTTCTATTTTTGTTCCCTGTATTATCTATACAAATAAATAAAATTCTTGTTATTCTTGAGTGTCTGTTTGTAATATTAAAATAACCGTTTTTTACTAAATGCATATATATGCACGATACATATACTAAATTAATATTTTTTACAATTTTTGTCTGTCTGTTTGTTCCAGCTAATCTCTGGAACGGCTGGACCGATTTTGACGGGACTTTCACTGGCAGATAGCTGATGTAATAAGGAGTAACTACTTTTTTTTAAATTTTTCCACCGGACGAAGTCGCGGACTCAGCTAGTATCCTATATAATACAAGTAACAGAAATAGAACTATATACCTATTCTATAGGTGGTCTCATGAGATTTATAAGGCATAAAAAAGCTTTCACTTGTTATTTTGTTCAATTATTGAAATTCGGTAGTCTTATCGTACTAGAAATAGATTTTTGTTTAATTTTTTTAACTTTTTCAATAGCGCGACCAAGTTTTTCGCATTGCAGCATAGCCATTTCGTATTCCCCAATTAACGCCAACCCAATTAACCCCAATTAACAAATCCCAATATTATACCATCTGGTAGTCTTATAGTCTTATGGGACTAGGTTTTGTGTCGCGGGCAGTGGGCTCCCGTACTATTACGCCAAGTAACTTCCTACGTATAGAACGCTCTAGTGACAGGTTAGTATCTAGGTCCTCACCCACATATAACCAGCAGTTTAATCTGAAGGCGCATTGCGAAATAATGTACAGACTATTAAATAAACGGTACATAATGTAGTTAAATTAGTAACAATGTATCATTTATAATGCTTGTCGCTGTCTACATTGATTGATAGTTTTAATTAACAGTAAGTGCACATTGATAAGCGTTACGTTTGCCTAAAGATGGCCGGACTCATGATGTATTGATATTTTGGGTTGCCCACGGACAAAAAGTATTTTAAGAAAATAGTTTATATTAGACATATATTAAGTCAGCACTAATTGTCATTTTTTTGTTCCAGTTTTGGTGGGTGGGTGGTGGGTAGAGAATTTGGCACAATAATGTGAATTTAGATTAGCACACGGATGACAAAGCACCATCTTTGGTGTCTACAGGCGATTGTCCTCCCTGTAGACACCAAAGATGGTGCAAAACTCCCTCTCATCCCATCAGGAGAGCCATTTGTTTGTCTTTTTATGATATAGTAATTTAATCGCAGTAAAACTGCAAATAAGCGAATTTCCATTTCCTGTATCTCCAGTATCCTGCACCGGATCTTTACTACATTAAATTTTTTAAGACCTAGGGTTTTGGGGAAGATTTAGAGATTTTGAAACAAAACAGAACTTACTAATTCTTTTAAATTTCTAAATCTAAAAAACCTGTCCGATTTCGGTGAACGGTCAAATCTTTTGATCGCGTTTTTTTGTGATGAAATTAAATTGTATTTGTGATGTAACGGGAAATATCCTATAGGTTTTGATTCCCTTTTTAAAAACACAAAATATACGATACATAAATGGTATTTTTTTAGGATTCCGTACCTAAAATGTAAAACGGAACCCTATTACTATGCCTCCACTGTCTGTCGCCAGGCTGTATCTCATTAACTGTGATAGCTAGAAGGCTGCAATTTTCACGAATTATGTATTTCCGTTGCCACTATAACAATACTAAAAATAAAAAAAATAACATATTAAAAATAACATAAAAATAAACATTTCAAGCAAACTAATTTTTAATGTAATTGTAGTCATAAAATTATTGCTTGTCGTCATAATCTGAGCAATCATTGTATGTTGCCTAACTTTAAACAAGTGTAGCATTATAATGTAATTTGAGGTATCATTATCTTAATAATGTCTTCACAACACATCGCTCTATTTCTGTCATGAAATACATAATGTCATATATTACTAGCGATCGCCCTGTGGTATAAATTCGATCATAGACTAAACAATAAAATTTCTTTTAATTTTGACAACTGATTCAGTTCGTAAATTCTCAAAACAGTGTTCATATGTGTATAATATCATGTATGTCACATGAACGTAGTGTGTGTAATGTTTTTTTATTAATTTTATGTATTTCTAATGCATTTTATGTAAAAATATTAATTTTCTGCAGTCCTCCGCAACATAAACTTTTAACTGTGACAAATTTCATTTTTCACTGTTCACGCAATTGTTTTAAAAAGGGGTCTAAAGTTTTTCCTTCACGTATTAATATATAGGTAACTAGCTGCAGCATACAACCCGTTGCATTATAACAGTTTTGGCGAATCCCGCGGGATCATTTAATTTTTCCGGGATAAAAAGTAGCATATATGCTATTCCAGGTTAAGATGATAACCTGTGTACCAAATTTCATTCAAATCCGTTCACTAGTTTTTGTGTGATTGAGTAACAAACTTACATCCATCGAAACTTTCGCATTTATAATATTACTAGCGAACATCCCGCGGGTTCACCCGCGTAGCTTTTGTTCCCGTGGGAATATCGAAAATGTATACTAAAACCTTCCTTAAGAATCAATCTATCTATTACAAAAAACCGCATCAAATCCGTTGCGTAGTTTTAAAGATTTAAGCATACATAAGGATACCGGGACAGACAGAGAAAGCGCCTTTGATTTATACCTACTACGTAGTGATAATATATGATATATATAACATCAACAAATATATTTTGAACAAGCTATTGCCGGCGACTCAATAGGTGTGATAAAGGAGTCCTCAACATACAAACATTTACACCCGGTCCCTTATGTGGTAAACAGAGAGAACTGAGTGCAATATGTCATGATTTTTGCAGAGTTGTCTTGCTTCCTCGACATCCATCACTCTCTTCATACAAACGCGCCAGCTACGAAGACTCTTGACACCACTTTAGGACAACACCCGATCAATCTGATCACGGTATGTTAGTCTTGGTTTTCGCCGGTATCTACATGCTTTCATCCTTTACTATTTACCCTCAAATAAATAAGCCTGAACAATTTTTTTTATATCATTTGATAGCAAAACACAAAGTTCTCTTGATGGAACGAGATAACTATCGCTTATCAACACTAAATATGTTAATGGTGCATTGCAACTCGTGTATCACATGTATAAGTTTACTTTCTACCTTACCCACTAATGTTCAGTTACTATATCAATGAAATGACTCGTTTTAGTTACTAGTAATTGCCCGACCCGGGAACCGAACCCGGGACATCATGTGGTCAACACCGATATCGGACCACTAGGCCAATGAGGCGACAGCCCTCGCTTAATTCTCTAAAAAAATAATTTAAACGCCGTAAAACTCTAATTGACCGACCACCCCGTTGATTACGTGGTGAGCAACCCTGACTACGCAATCAGTGGGGCTCGCTACCGATCCCGAATAAGACAAGGATTTGTGTAATGAGCATAGACGTTCGTATTTCTGGGTTTGGGTGTTTATTAAATATACTCAGTATTTATATAAGTATTTCTATGTATTAACATCGTTGACTCACACACGTATATCAAAAGCTTGATTTGAGATTAAATTAATTTCTGCAAGTTGTCCAGTGTTGTTATTATTATTATAATTTACCGTATCTCTGGAAACTTAATCAGGTTGTCACCAAAAAATGCGACCAAACAAGAAGTATATCCATTAAATAAAAAATTTAAAAAAAAAATGAAATCGGTTAATAAATGACGGAGTTCTGTGGTAAGAAATATAAAAAATGCTTATACAGTTTAATTGAGAACTTCCTTCTTCATTTCCCAAAATTCGTTGAAAATTTATGAAAAAATATAGTCTTGTGCAAACAATCATTCAAGATCACCAATTAAACAGAGTTAATGTTACGTTTCACAAGACATTACTCCATGTATTTCGTGCACCGTTGTGGTTCATATGTAAACAACCTCGTATTATATGTAAATATGCGACATCACAATGATATTTCTACAGTGTTTCTACATTTATCGACGTGCAAGAAAACTATGGGAACCAAAAACAAAGCTTTTCTGGTGCTAAAAACAAATGTTAGACTGTTATCAATGAAGATATATGGTGCTATAGTAAAACCTTGATAAGTTTAAGCCCAAGGGAAACACAAAATATTTTAAGCTATAAAAGGTTTTAAGTTATCAAGGGTTTATGGTAGGGATGAGTTATTTAGTCCCTATTTTTACTATAGTGGTTCATTCTCGTGATTCATTGTGCCTTAAGGGATTCCAGAGAAACAATAGATATATAGTATTTATTTTAACTGCTTTGTTAAACTGTTAAACAGTAAGCTGTAAATCTTTACTAGTAGTGAACACGTGCAAGCAATAGATTTTAACAATCCTTTTGTTTTGCACTTTCTTTTAAATTACTCATTTTCTTACCCAAGATGACCGCTCGATTAAATAGAGAACAGTCCAGGTTCATTGCAAAAGTCCCGCCTTTACTCTTAATAGTTGCAGCCCAACATGGATAAGGTAGACCAGAAGATCATCACCAGAGCGATCTAGATGAAAGCCGTACTTTTTTCGCTTATTATTTTACTTTAAGTTTATATTACAGAGATCGTCGAAACGTTTCTTTAAGTTAGCGAGGGCCAATACTGAAATTATTAATTGAAGTTATAAAGGGTATGTATTTAAAGTAATGGAGGTTTTGGACTCCAACGGGAACGGAACAAATTATTTTTTGAAATTATAGAGGTTTTATGTTTCGAGGTTTAAATTATCGAAGTTCTACTGTTTGGAGTGTGCGTTTAGATTAGCCTCAATAAATAATGCCAACAAAAACATAACTTGTAAAGTCTCGCAACTCAGTTTTTCTACCGTAAATAATTGGGAGATCCATGTTATACCAAGTCGATTAATTTATATAGTCCCTACTTAAGGGACCTTCTGTCTTAAGTTATTACTTTAAGCTATTACCATATTTATATTGAAAATATTTTACGTTTTAAATAAATAGTTTGCCTTATCAATCGCACTAAACAGTCTAATATAATATGTATTACTTGTAAGGTACATTGTGTTTTGATGCGATCGACTTATACCTACTCCGGATGTTCTGCCAGGCAGTTTGAAAGAGGTTAACGATTGGCTATGCGAGTCACTACCATCGTGGCTACTAGGTAGTGGAGTTCTGCATTCTCTCGCCCGGGTCCGATACCACCGCCTTAACGATTCCTGCCGCAATAGCGTCAGTGCTTGTCAGTGTCTTGTTCCAGTTGGAGGCTAAGGCAGGTGGTAAATTATTTGTACAGCAACGCAACATTAACATCTTTGATGTCCATTGGCGATAGGTGTCTTTATCAGAAGAGCAATCTGCTTGTGCGATATTTTATAAAATTAAAAAATGCCGACCTTAGGTCTGCTTGCACGAAACTATTCAAAAATACCTTTTTAATGACTTTTACTATAGTTTATTATAGGTATAATACTTTTAAAAATAGTTTGATGCAAGCTGATCTTAATATAAAAAAAAAAACTGTAAACGGTTGACCTTGCAGGCCATCCCTGAAACTTCCCACTAAATTAGGATATTTTTAGCTCAAAAGAGTAAAATATCTAAGCATAGATTTTTTTCAGTTCAAACATCTATTTTGTTAAAAATGGCAGTATATTTATTTTTGAAAAGCTTTATATATTTATTTTGAAAACGATAATCGATTTTGATCTTTAGAATGGCAATCAACTCAATTTTTGAGATCTAAAATATTGCTTTAACTAAATAATCGGTAGGTTGAAAAATTTCGAAGCAATGTCAAAAATATTTTTTTTTTCAGAATTTTTTGTCATTTATAGATCCCAAACAAATTGACCGATTTTTATCTAATTAACGATATTTGACGCAATTTTTGAAAGAGAAAACCTGATATGATTTTGAAGTCAGTCGGTGTATTAGTCTGAAAGTTATTTCTAAAATATTAAATGTAATTTTAATATTTGAAAATTAGATTCGATTTTGATTTTTAAAGCGGTACTTATTCGACGTTGTTTTTTAGTACTAAAATATCGTAAATTACCAAAAAGTGATTGGTTGAAAAATTTCGAAGTTATGTCGAAAAACTATTTTTTTCAAAATTTTTCGTCAACGATTACTTCCAAACGGATAAACCGACTTTGGTGGAATTTATGCATTAGACACTAGTTTTTTGAGGAATAGAGCTGATTGGTTTTTATACTCAATCGGTCCAAGAAAACCGAAACTAAACGGTGGGTCCATAGGAGTGAGCATAGCACCTAGTCAGTCTTCAACGTAATAACAGCCAGTAAGAGCACACCGTGACTCATGTTACATTGTAGTATTTACTCATTAGAGAGTGAAATTTAATGCTTCATGTAAATCAACGCCGTTTTGTTGGGTATGAATAAACGCGTCACTGAGGTCAACGGCCACATAATATTATATTTAGATAATAAGGTGTAACGACAATGAATCAAATAGATCTTCTGTTTGATTGTACAAACTGTCTATAAATAATGATGATCACACTAAAAATCTTATTGTCACTGTAGATTACTCGTAATAATTATCAGATAATTATTTTTATTTTAATCTTGCTCCGGCATTCATGCGACTGCCACAAGAAGAATAGTCCTTGGATTTTGTAAAAATACATCTGGTTGATTGTTATCTTATATTCAAAGATTTAATTTTTTTTAACAAAATGTTGTCGCAATTATCTTCTGAAAAATCTTATAATAATAGCAAGAACACGTTTCATGAGCAATTTTTGTTTTACAATTACAATCATATAAGCAAAAATTGTTTTTTTAGTCTGATTGATCAGTACTGCCGATTTATTACTGAGATAATTTCCCAAAAAAATGGGAAACATATTTCATATAAGTACACCTTGGTAAATCGTAATAAAATGGTACAATAACGCGTAGATAGATATATATGTATGATATTCTATCTAAATACCTAAAATAAAATCTATGAAAATTTAAATTACTGATAAATAACCAAGTAGACAGCAATCCTAAAGGAAAGAAACAAACATCGTCTATATACACAAAATGTTGTTTGTTGTTGTTGTATGTTTCTAGTGCGACGCTATCCATGTGATGGGGAAGGATGGTATTGCCTTACCTTCAAAACTGTAACACGAACATAAAAAGCATTGACGCTTTTGCGTCATGAATCAGTAGACAGCTCTTTTGTGGCAGCTCGGGCGAGACAGAACTCTACCAACTAGATCGCCCCGTTGGTCGAGTGATAAGCGACCCCGACTACGCAATCGACGGAGCTCGGGTTCGATCCCCGCCGGGGACAAGCATTTATGTGATGAGCATAAATGTTTTTATTTCCGGTTTTGGGTGCTTTTATTAAATCTATTTTAGTATTTATATATGTATTTCTATGTATTAGTATCTTTGACTAACACCCATAACACAAGCAAAATAATTTGCTTACTTTGGGGTAAGATCAGTCAGTGTAATTTATCCTGTGAATATTTATTTATTCCTTGAACTAGTAATCTCGATGTTAGTGACATAAGTTGAGCCCGTCGTTCGCCTTTTAAAAACTGCCAGGCAGAATCATGGTAGATGGTATATTCTTCAAAGACGGGGGGAGGGGGGAAGGTTTCACACATTCTTACCTCGAAGTAGCTATACATATATCTACAAATATATACACATATATATACACATATATAGTGAAAAGAAGATGTGGTAAATTTGTAGAAGTATGAAGAACAATATATGAAGCAATATGAAACTGAATGGAAATAATCTGATTCTATTACGTACCACGTTTACTAGGTGATAGAGTTCTGCATTGTCTCGCCCGGGTCTGGTACCTCCGCCTTACCTGTTCCTGCAGCAATAGCGTCAGTGCTTCGGTTTGGAGGGTAAGGTAGCCAGTAAACTTAAGCATGTGGCATTAATTAAGGCTCAAGATAACAAAGCACCATTAACACCCTTGTGTCTATAGGCGATGGGTGACTCTTTCCATCAGAGACCCATCTGCTTGTTTGCTGTCTTATGATATAAAAAAAGTCAGTTGGACTCCACCGTGTTTTTATGTATACCTCTAGATAAAGTAATATAAATCGGCAGCTTTTGCAGTTAAACAGTTAATTGATGTCAATACTGTAAGAATTATATACTTTACTTAATACCATTGTACTATTTCATACATGAGATTTTTCGGTGGAGAAATTCTGCTGAAATAAAAGCTATATTTGTTTTGCAGAAAAAGCTATAAGACGAACCAATAATCTTTACCCGAGAGTTTCGCTAAGAGAAAAATTCAAAGGAATTAATATTGTAACTTGTATTTGAAAACTTAATATGTCCACAGTAAAAACATTTCTTAGTTTAAAAAAATGGTAGGTAATGTATACTCACTAAATACAAGGAACGAAAACAATATTGTGGAGCATGCATCTCGTCTACATAGAATAAGTTACTTATTACAGTTAAACTGCCGGATCTTATAAGAGATCTATTATGTACCAGTAAAAAATTTGAAAAATGTGTTGAAACAAAACTGTGTGGGAAAGGGTATCGTAAAATCTTAAATTATTAAGAAGGCAAGAATGTCTGTAATTAGTTATTATTGCTTCACAAACCAAATTCTATACTTTAAACAAGTAATATTTATATTTTTTTTATTAATAATTTAAATCATTTATTTGTTTCTCTAAAATGTAATTAGATAGTCTTTTACTATTGTAATTGGTCGTGCTATGAAAAATTATATAGTATAATATAATAATAGTAATAATTTTAGACAAAACAATCTCGCTAAGTTTCTTCCGCCGGATCAACTCAGTGTAGGGCCGCATTTCGATTTGGTAGTAATTCTATAAATGTTCACGCGTCAAAAGTACGTACAAAAGTTAATTTGCATAAATTAAAGATCGGTTTAAATCCTGAATAACCAAGACATCTACTCTCGCATGGAAATGAGCATGATGTATTTATTTATTTACACCTACCTGCCAATTTTTCGAATGTAAAATTTAATAACATCACACCCCAAAGACAAATCACACCCCAAAGTAAGCAAATTATTTGCTTGTGTTATGAGTGTTATTCAACGATGCTAATATATAGTTATATTTCCTGCAAAAACAAAGTTCCAAATCATATAATAATTCATGCGCGTTCTTTGTAATTGTATCTAGGTATTTAAATTAAATACGGATGTATAATATTATTTACTTTAACCGTCACTTTTTACATTGAAAGCAGGGGTAACAAAAAATTAAGGTTAGGCACACCAACCACGCTAGTGTGGCTTGATTACTGTAAGTACACAAGTGACACTCGTTGACATTTCACAGGACATTTTTAATTGTCAGTTGCTTAGGAATACTCTCTCTGGAGGTATATATACTCAAAGCTTATATTATACTTATAATCCTATACTTACTATATAACAAAAGGTGATTATTAGAAACACAGGCCTACTTTATTAAAAACTACCGACCCGCTTCAGCTTCGCACGGATGCAATGTACTTTATGTTTTTACGACAAATCTATAAAATTCTCGACTTTTCTCTGCTATAATATGCATGTATTAAATATATAAACCTTACTCTTGAACAAATCTATTTATTGATGAAGACCGCATTAAAACCCATTCCGTAATTTAAAAGGTGTAAGCGAACATACGACGGAAACCACTTTGTTTTATACTATGTAAAGATTACTCAAATTAAATATATGTAAAGTTTGAATATCTACTACTTGGCAGGAAAAGTTCTATTACTAATCAGTTAACGTCCCGCTCAATTCAATGGAGGGACGGGATTGAAATTTGGCACACAGATAGCTATTACAATGTGAATGCGTGGTGTACGTCTTTGTGGGAATATAGGAATTAATTTAAAAATCTGTAAAGAGCGTGCGATTATTCTATAAGTCAAGCATCGATTATTCGTTTGGGGCGCGAAAAATGTTTATTGTACTGAGAATGCTAAAGATTTCATGTTATAATTATATTCATTCTTAAACTGAACACGTTAAATATATATCAACAACTCATTCATACAATAAAAATGTAATTCAAGATGTTTTTTTTTTTGTTTGTGATAAACAGTTGTTTTTATCTATGTCAAACAATACTATCATTATGTTATCATTGATAAATAAGATTTGAATGGGAACATGAACCACGTGAGATATCGTCGAGCGAGAGCCGACATCGATAACAATAAGTGCGTTTTTCATTAACAACGCGTCGAGTTTCCATGAATGGGCGTGCTCAGTGGAAAACGTTACTTCGCCCTCATTCACTCAGTGTTTCGTCGTATACATATATCATTGCAGTCGGAAATGTATTAGTTACGTTGTTTAAATCATATATTACATTCAAGGCATATCTCCAAGGAAATAAATTAGCGGTCGCGACATTCAATTTTCACCTTATTTTTGAATTATACAACGGATTTTACAAGCGAATTACGTTTTCCAATGTGTCTCGATATTTTATAAGAAACTTTTAATGTGCATTTTGTTAATTAATTGGTAATAGAAAAAAATCATTGTTTTATAAAAAAGTTAGTAAAAAATGCTTTTTATATGTTTCGCAGTTCGCTGTACGAATTTTAAACCGTGTGATGTCGGCGCGGGTCGACAGGGGTAAATGGTAATGTTCAGACTCCAGAAATATTTTAAAAACTCGGTTTGATGTTTAAACTATCGTGAAATGATGAATACGAGTATAACGTTATGACTTGAAAATACACGTAGGTTCTAATTTTTTGAACTTGGGTATTATTTATGGAAAAATTTAAATTAATGTAATAATATATATATAGTAGAGTTGGGCTCCCAAGAGGAGACTTTGGGATTTACCTGAGCGCGTGAGATTAACCTCGCATACTGTTGACTCTCCAGCAAAAATAGCCCTTTATATAGAAGCGGGTAACTAGGGCAGAAAAAGAAACAAAATTAAGATATCTTCGGCTTGTGGAAATTTTCAGATTATGTTTTTTCGTTATTCTTACATAATTTCCGCAATAATAAAATAAAAACATGAATCAGCATAATCTATTATCGGTAAAATAAGCGTTTGCATCAAGGAAATTTAGTTTTTAGGGGTAGGAAATTTTGGAGGCGCTTTAAAGAGTGAAGTGCGTAATGTACTCTTTTACTGATCTGATTTATATGTAAATCCCAAGATAAATCCGCAGCTATAGAAACCCCTAGATATTTAACAGAGGAAGCAAATTGAAACCTTTTATTTTTTCTATAATTTAATCTACAAAATCCAATAGACGCTCGAGCAACGAGAAAGAATAACATGAATGAATTGAACAATATGTTTAGGGTTAGGTTTAGGTTATCAAAATAATAGCTGTGGATTACATCCAGTCTTACTAATTTCTTTTATAGCACGATAAATTCTGTGCTTGCCGTTCGCGTTGTTGTATGCCTCTTAGAATTTAAAACACGGATTAAACTGGATACGCTTTTCAAAACAATTAAGTAGTATAGCTTGCATTTAAATCCAGAAATACACTTGTATTGCTATATTTACCCAGTGTTGGTCCGGGGCCCCTTTAAAGAATAGATCTGGAAGAATCATGTCATTCCGCCAGGCAGTTCGTAAAAGGCGAACTATTGGCTATACAAATCGCTACCATCTTGACTACTACATTGTAGAGTTTTGTAACCTCTTCCGGGGTCTCGTACCACCGGCTTACCTATTCCCGCCGCACAAGCGTTAATGCTTATCAATGTTGTGTTCCAGTTTGGAGTTAGGTAGCCAGTAAATTTACGCATATAGTATTAACACCACATCACACGAATAGTAACGCACCATCCACATAATTGGTATGTCTACGCGATGGTTATCTCTTTCCACGAGGAGTGCCATCTATCCGCTTGTTTGCTATCTTATAATATAAAAAAATACTTACCGATGAAATAAAACCACTTCAGGGGTATTTTTTAAACCTTAGCCTCTTATTCGGCACGATAAAATAGCACAACATGGGCTATTTCTATTTTTTCACAAAATATGTATTTACCAGCGTTTGACACATATTGCTAATGAGCGGCTACACATTCTCCGCCCAACACTGTGTCATTTGAGTGGTCTGTGAGGTAACATAACCAAACGTTTTGTTGTAGCTTACGAATGAAACTTAACATCTCTTAGTCACAAGAATACCTATATTGAACAGAAAGTCATAGGTTGTCGATATGCGGCGTCTATCCCTATCAGAAGTGCCTGCTAGCATTTTATCTGTTAAAACGAAAACGGAAAAACGATTCCAATTGCCGAATTCATTAAATCCAGTGATTAGTGCAATAAAGAACAAAATTTGATATTCGTGAGTAGCTACAATCACAAGGATACTGCGAGTGTTAATTGTTGAATTAACTTCTACGTGAGTTCTGATATTCGAGCAAAATAATAAGGAGGGAAGACAAGTTTGTCTGCTTATAAGTAACTTCTGGCAACAATTTAGTTCTCCCTCCTCCTCCTCCTCCTAATTTAGCAAATAGACTTAGTTCGGCAGCTTATGCAGTTAAAAAAATGAGACAGTTAACTGATGTCGACACAGCAAGAATTGTATACTTTAGTTACTTCCACAGCATTATGTCATATGGAATTCTTTTCTGGGGAAATTCTCCTGAAATAAATACTACATTTGTATTGCAGAAAAGAGCTATTAGGGCAATTTACAATCTTAGCCCGAGGGTTTCCCTGACAGAAAAATTCAAAGAAATCAATGTTCTAACTGTTATATCCCAAAATATATTTGAGTTCGTAAAATATTTGCTTTTTTAAAAAAATGGTGACGTACACTCACTTAATACAAGGAACAAAAACAATCTTGTTGTGCACGCATCTCGTCTCCACAGAATAAGGAACTCTTTAATGGGGCAATGTGTACGCTTTTACAATAAACTTTCCGAAACTATAAGAGATCTACCAGTCAATAAATTTAAAAAATGTGTTAAAACAAAACTGTGTAAAAAAGGATATTACAACTTCTCAGATTATTTAGAAGACAAAAAAGGCTGGGATTAATTGCTCCTCATACCGATCTCATATATATTTTTTGTAATATTGTGATATTGTAAAAAAATAGATGATATGAAAAAAAAGGCAAGCCCGCTGAGTTTCTTCCGCCGGATCTTCTCAGTGTGTGGCCACGTTTACGACCCGGTAGTAGTTTTAAAAAAATATGTTGACGTGTCAAAATAAATTGTAAAAAGTTTTATTGAAAAAAGTATTGCTGATTTCTGATTTCTCCCGTAATCGTGGTATTTTTTTTTATGTCATAAGATAGCAAACAAGCAGATGGGTCTCCTGATGGAAAGAGTCAACCATCGCCTATAGACACCAAAGATGTTAATGGTGCGTTGCTATCTTGTGGCGAGGTATAATGCCACATGCATAAGTTTACCGGCTACCTTACCCTCCAAACCGGAACACGACAGTAACAAGCACTGACGCTATTGCGGCAGGAATAGGTAAGGCGGTGGTACCAGACCCGGGCGAGACAATGCAGAACTCTACCACCTAGTAGCCACGATGGTAGTGACTCGATAGCCAATCGGTCGCCTTTTACGACCTGCCTGGCAGAACGGCAGTTGGCCTATTCTACAAAGGAGGCCGGGACCAACACGGCGAAAACATGGTGCGTCATTAAAAAAATCAGTCTGTCTCAAAAACGAGGGGTGTTATAAGTTTAACTGATTCGTTGCGAATCACAAGGCACCCGTGTCATGATTGGCGTATGACACGGGAGTCGTGTCGTGGAATGCAATTTGAGGGAAATCGATTATATTTCCCTCAAATTGCATTTTAAAAGGTTCTACCCTGAACAAAATCGTTATTATTTTCCGCGTAAAATAAACCTAGGCTTAGTAGTTAGGAAACTAACTACTAGGCTAGGTAAAAACAAACTAATTGTTAATTTATTGAGGTTAGTATATTCACGCCCGTGTCTCCCAAAGAGGTAGGGAGAGGTACAACCAATGCACCCACGATTAGCCGAAGACACGGCTAGTTTCCGAAATGCAAATTAATTTTAACAAGCATTTAATCTGTGTTTAACAGATCATTTGCTTATAAAAATGATGTTAAATACAGATTAATTACTTGTTAAAACTGATTTGCGTTTGGGAAACCGGCCGATAGTCCCACAACGTGACTAATATTAACTCAAATTGTTTCGTAGGTAATGAACACCCTAAATTCTAGTTCAAACTTGAATTAGATCACATTGTGACAACGGCGGTAGATTCCTGTGGCGACTCGCTTGATCGGTGGGTACGAGTACCACCGTCTTACCTATTCCAGCCGCAATAACGTAACCACAAAACTCTACGTATCGAACGGACATTACAACCAAAAAACTTTATAAAATAAGAAGAACAAAAGGCAAACATCTGAATAAAAAAGTTATTAAAAAACAATTTTCAAGAAAAAACCTAAACCTACTCAAAAACCACTCAAAACAACGTAATCTTCCGTTTACAACCGTGGTTTGAAAAACTTTAAAAAAGAAAAATATCGACACGCAGGTTCAAATCCTGCGTGTCGATATTTTTCTTTGTTGTTTTTAAAGTTTTTCAAGTTTTCCCAAGCACGGGGTGAGTGCTATAACACAAAAATAATTAGATACCTGTGGTTTGATTTGAATTGAGTGAATCAAGTCTATATACGCGTAAAACAATAAATCTTTTTATACATGAGGGGTGGCACGGTAGCCGTGTCATCAACTTATTTTAACTTACCGTCTTATTTTTATATATCTATAATAATCTTTATACAATAATGTTTATTAAAAAACCAGATATTGCATTACTCATTTTTTCGCAGTTAGTGAGAGTGTGACATAGCTTTCCATTGCAACCATCAACTAGGTAAATGATTACATTCGAATGGCCTGAATGATAGATATATTCAATACTTTCCTTAGATTGAGACATTATTACTTTCACTATAATTTCAGAATAATTTACAGTATTTATAGCGAAAGTATATTTAATTACAGGGAAAAAGGAAGCACTATAATTTATTATTTGAAACTAGCTGCTGCCCGCGACTTCGTTCGTGCGGACTTCGTTTACTCCGCACAGCTCCTCCCCGTAGGTAGTAATATTAATGCAAAATTTGAAGTAAATCCATGCAGTACATTTTGAGATTACCCCGGACATACATTGACTTTCCTACGATTTTATTATATGTAAAGATTCAAGAAATTTGATGCCTATATATAGTTAAATCGAGCGTTCAGTTTGTGGTTCAGTCCATTTTGACTGACCGCCTTGGTCGAGTGGTAAGCAAACCTGACTAGCAAAGCTATCTTTGGAGCTAGGTGTAGATTCCCGATAGGGACAAACATTTTTGTGACAAGCATTAATGTTTGTTTTTCTGAGTTTAGATATTTATGAAACATATTTTAGTATTTATTTATATATTTCTATGTATTAGTATCATTGATTGCCATCTATACAATATGTGTATATTGTAATCAATATAATAATTGGCTTACCTTCCGGCTGGAACAATTTGTGTAATAGACCGTGGTCCAAGGAACATTTTTATTTTTGACTAGCTGTTTCCCGCGACTTCGTCCGCGCGAACTTAGTTTACTCCGCACAGCTCCTCCCCCGTAGAGTGATAGCGTGATAATATGTAGCCTATATGTTGACCCGACCTATTAGTAATATTCATGCAGAATTTGAAGTAAATACATGCAGTACTTTTTCAGTTTACCCCGGACATACATACAGACAAACAGACAAAAATTCTAAAAACTATATTTTTAGCTTTGGTATCTATAGTAGATCACGCCCAAAGTAATCTTTTAAAAAAAATATTCAATGTACAGTTTTGACTTTCCTACGATTTTATTATATGTATAGATTAATAACAAGCTGAATTTTTGTGAACAGCTTGGTTTTGTTGAGACGCCCGTCCTTTCTAATTTCGAAAAATCTCGAATCGGGTAACTAATAGAAATAGGTAAACAAGAAAATTGCAGTCCTAAAAACTACAACTTAAATTTCCACTTTTCGTGTAGGACAAAGTTGCCTTGAATAATAATAATAATTACCAAGCAGTTGTGAGAAAAATAAGTAGTTATTAATAATTAAGTCAATTCGAAGTTTTTCGAAGAGAGAAAAGATGTGGGTCTCGTCAAAACGAAGCTGTTTACAAAAATTCAGCTTGTTTTAATCAAAAATAAAAATGTTACTGGGACCACGGTCTATAATTTGTCTAGTGATATTTATTTTTGAAGAGGGCGTCTTTAAGTGTTATTAAAGTTATTAAAGTGTATAAATTATTATGACTAGCGTCTAAAAATGGAAAATAATAATATACAGCATCTATTTCTGAGCATTGGTAAAAAAGGGTTTTCTTAGGTGATATCCTGAACTTAAAGAAATGTCTTAGAGGTAGCCCAATGTGACGGCAATGTGACACCTTCAGTACTTAGTTCCAAAACAGGATATTTGTAGATAATATTGACACATATACCTATTGCAGTTTACGCAAAAAAATCTGCGTGATTTCACACTTTATTGCGATTGAAACAATACATAAGCACAAAAATCAGCAGAAAGTAAGCAAAGTAACAGTTTTAAAAGTTGTAAATATCTGCGCCACGTGTAGTTAACAAAGTACTAGTACTTTATAATACCTATTACCTTGCACTATTATATATTCTATGGTATTGTGTTATATTACCGCCTGGCCACGGGAAATTCGCGATCGCGATTTTTTGTGTCTAGCGTCTAATACAAATGTATGGGAAACTAAGCATGCCACGCGGCGCGACGACCGGCATGGGGAAAGACGAATTTTGCCGAACGAATAGCGCGCGCAGCGGGTGACCTTTTTTAATATGTGACTTTTCCAAATTAGACGAGATAATATACAACACATGTTTTAATGCATGAGTGCAATCTTTAAATCTTGCGAAAAACCCATCCCACTGTTAAAGGACCAGTCAATAATCAAAGGAGCCAAGTCTAAACGAAAAATGCCTCCCACTGTTTTTGGAAGCCAGTCTTATGATTAAACAGGCTCCCTTAAGTAGCTTTTAATACCTACAGCACAATGTAATATGTAGCTCTAAAAGTATTTAGTTTCAATTAGTAACAACCTATTTGGCTCGGCAAAAATTGTTGATGACAACAAAGGTGCGTTTCAGATAAGGCTTCGGCTCAACGGAAGTTGCCATAAGTATAGCTCGTCTTTATCGCCCGCACAAGTGACGCGCCCACGTTATGCTACAATGCTACATGTTTAAATAATAAGTACTTACATGTCTAATAGTATCAAACATTAATCATCTATAATAATACATACTATACATACTAATATTATAAATGCAAAAGTCAATCTGTGTCTGTTACGCTTTCACGGCTAACCCGCTGGACCGATTTTTATGAAATTTGGCATGGAAATAGTTGAAGAGCCGGGGTCAAACATAGGCTATTTTTTTCAAAAATCAACCCCTAATGGGTCGAAATAGGGGATGAAATTTGTCAGAAAAACTATCTCGACGACATTCTAATCTCCTCGCGGGAGAAGCTGCGCGGGTCAGCTAGTAATATTATAGAGGAAATATTTGTATTTTTGTAACGGATAAACTCAACAACTACAGAACAGATCTTAAAAATTCTTTTACCATTAGGAAGCTACAAATAACGATATCGAGCAGGGCTGGTTTAAAAAATACCTATTTAAAAGGTTTTTAGCGATTTTTGTAACAGATTTCGCTCGGTGTATTTCTAAGAAGAGAGTGCTTCATACACTTAAATAAACCGGCTTAAGCCAAAACCGTCGAACGGTAGGTAGGTACGTCATGCCGGTGCGGACAAAATTGGGCTCGGTGCGGCAAACCGGTTCTTTGATTCAAAACCTTTATAGATAATTTTGCTACACAAGGAAACTGGTATTTTTGAGGTTAAGTTAAAGTCAAACTTTAACCAAACGCTCCTTATGTGCCTACTTGAGCTGATTTAGATTTGAAAATTAACCACTAAACAAGCCCTGTTATCGAGAAATAATATAGGCTAGTATTTTACCCAACTGAGCAAAAGGATTGATTTTGACGAGAACGAAGTCGCGATTAACAGCTAGTTTATCTATACAAATAAATGAAATTGGAGTGTCTGTTTGTAATATTAAAATAATTAATCGCTTTTTACTAAATGCACATGGATGTATACACGGTATGTACCTATACCAAAATAACATTTTTTACAATTATTGTCTTTCTGTCTGTTTCGGCTAACCTCTAGAACGGCTCGACCGGAATTTGACGGGACTTTCACTGGCAGATAGTTGATGTGACATGGAGTAACTTAGGCTAATTTTTTCGAAATTTTTCCACGCGGACGAAGTCGCGGGCGCAGCTAGTATTATATAAAACTAATGTGCTGCTTTTGTCCAAATGTAAGCCAAAACTACTATTTTAGGCTAAAAACGAAGATCAAGTTGGACTTTGTTCTTTACATCTTAGTTTTGGCTTAATCGATTTGACGTCGTTGTTAATACCGAAACCATAAATTTAAATACATATTATTAAGTAGGTACTCGTAGAAACTGCATGTATAATAGTATCAAACATTATTTCTATACGTCAACTAGCTGACCCGACAATGCCATACAAATTACCTACTTGTATTGAATATTTTGGTGGGGTATTTGAGAAAGGGGGAATAATCATTTGATATAAAAACTATCCTATTTTTAAGTTGGACTAAACAGTAGATATCCACAAAAATTTCATTGAAATCGGTTCAGTAGTTTAGAAATCCATAGCGGATAAACAACGTGACACGTAATTTATATAGGTATACTAGCTGAATCGGCAAACGAAGTTTTGCCATACAAATTACTTGGATTAAATATTTGGGTGGGGTACTTGAGAGGAGGATGGGGTTGATTGAGATAAAAACTACCCTAACTTTTAAGTTGGACCAAACAGGAAATATCTACAAAATTTCATTACAATAGGTTCATTAATCTGACTGACTGAAAAACTATCCTATCTTTTAAGTTGGACTAAACAGTAGATATCCACAAAGTTTCATTGAAATCGGTTCAGTAGTTTAGGAATTCATAGCGGATAAACAACGTGACACGTAATTTATATAGGTATACTAGCTGAGTCGGCAAACGAAGTTTTGCCATACAAATTACTTGGATTGAATATTTGGGTGGGGTACTTGAGAGGAGGATGGGGTTGATTGAGATAAAAACTACCCTAACTTTTAAGTTGGATCAAACAGGAAATATCTACAAAATTTCATTAACTACAATCGTTTCATTATTCTGAAAGTCTATCGCGGACAAACAACGTGATACGTAATCTATATAATCAATAATATATATATATATATATATATATATATATATATATATACATACACACATACATATATTATTAGGAAGAAAATAAATATCTCAGGACGGATTACGCACACGCATTCATCTAAAAATACGATTAGGACAAGGTACAACTTTCAAATACCTATATAAATTACACGACAAAGACATCACAAAGCTAAATTAACACTTAAAATAATTAGAGAAAATTAATGAACAATATTTTATACACTGCAGTGAATATTTATCTTGTTAGGAACTACATGATTTGAAATAAAAATCGCGGACCATCTTTTTAAAGGTAATTTTGCTTTCTGCTTGCCTAATATCTACCGGTAGAGTTTCACAGTTTAACCGCTTGGACAGAGAAAGAAGACTTATAAAATCTAGTTATATCGCGGAAATTCTAATAATAACCGTTTGGATGAACGTTCAGGAATGCTCTGGTCTTTTAAAAAAGTGGATCTTTCCTTTAGATAAAATGGAATTTTAAGGGCATAAAAGATACTATAGAGAAGATTAAGTAGGTATATGGGCATTTCTGCGAAGACGCTGTACATGAGTACCTACATTCTAACCGAAAATCACTTTTGTAGCCGAAACTGAATTACCATTTTTATCCAAATATCAGCCAAAACCACTGTTTTAGTGCGAAAATTAGGATTAAATTGGCGGAGTTATCACGTCGTAACTCTTAATGCGAAATTATCGTAATTGTTTTTTATATTATTGCAAGACACATTAGACACAATATGACAGCCATTTAGTGGCCGTCGTTGACGCTTGATTAGTTTTGGTGTTGTGACATTGCAAAAAGTGCATCTAGTGACCAGCAAGCAATTGGCGACGTTTTTGATAAGTTTTTCGTTACGTTTAAAAGTTGTCGCTGATCGCTAGCGGATTGCAAACGTTAGATGATACGCCTGCGGCTTTATTTCTAAAATCTCTTAATTTTAGCTGTAACGTTTGTAGTCGTTTAAGGCCAAAACCGATACCTAAATGTTTAAGGCCGATTAATGCAAAAGTAAAAAGCTTATGTTTTTTTTAAATAAACCTTAAATAAATCTTTATAAATATTAATGATTAAGTCAGTAAAAATGCTTTGAAATTACGTTAGAAAGCCAATTTATCTCTAACCAACTACATTTACATACAACTTTACAGTTTTTAAATTTAGTTAAGTCAGATTTAAATTACAGTACATTCAATACGTTTTCATAACAATAATTAAAATACAGCTTCACCAAGTGCCGACGACTTAAAGTATGCAACACAAGTTGGTTGCGGTGGGTAAGATTTTGAGATTTACTACGGAAAGTAGCGGCTTTCTAGCGACGACAAAAAAATCCAAGATAAATAGGACAAAACTAGTACTATAATTCATGTCATTTTCTAGTTACAAGGTATTCAAGACTTCTAATTCTAATACTTGTAATTTTAATATGCGTACGCCTAGTTATCTATAAAACAAGTTTGTACTTAGAACATTGCGTCATAATATAAGTAAATGTAGAAAACCGAATCTATAATTACTAAAACATCTATTTTATGCATTAGCCGATAGTGAGTTTCCTTTTGAACATAGCTTTCGTTCAAACTATTATACAAAATGATAATATACGTACATATAATGTTTAAAGAAAATACCGACATCTTATTCTATTCTATTGTAACTAATTTGAAAATTAGAGATTTTTATAATTTTTCCCTAAAAGCCGCAACACTCACACCTCTCCAATAAAATTAAGACTCAAGTCAACAAGGAAACTTTGCATCATCGCTTTCCCTCTAAGACATATACGGAGCGAAAATTATTTTTTACAAGTAAATGATCTGTTAATCACTGATTAATTGCCGGTTGAAATTAATTTGTGTTTCGGAAACCAGCCATTAGACTCCTTAGTCTAGCACAGTTTCGAACCTGCATTGAGTACTATCATTTTTTACTGGTTCTGTCAATAATTATAAACAATAATTATGGCCAAAACGTCGAGCTTTACAAGAAAGTTCTATATTATATGTGCGCGTTTTTGACCCGTTTATATTTTTAAAAATGATAGTAGAACGCGTTAGTTTAAAAGTTATCGCTTTGAGCAATAGGTATATTGATTGGCCAGTTAAGTTGACAAACTTTCGGTTTTCCACAGAATACAGTTAAAAGTATATAGCCCGATTCCTTTATATGATACAATTAAATTAAAATTCAAATCAATGTAATGTATAAAATTGTTCCGACATGCAATAGGTTTATTGTTAAAATCACACATTGTTAATGTAGTATTATTCCACTATTAATCTTATAATATTTAGTATTTAGGTTTCAAACCAAGTAAGGTTCATTGTATATGATAGCACCATTGTGAAGGACTGGAAAGGGTCGTGCCCCGGAAGGCATACTGCACCCTTATCGCGTCAGACACACTTATTCTTATCATTGGATTTATGTACGCGCCAGTACCGACACAAATCAATCAACTTTATTATGTATGTGTACTTACTACTACAATAATTTAATTTTCTCACATAGGAAAAATGCGTTTATCTGAGGATAAACACCGTGTTTTCAGTCTGCGTATAGACTACATTTATTTATAAGTTTCATAAAAATCCGTACAGCCGTTTCAATATGAAGGATAAACAAGTATATACACACCCACACTTTCGAATTTATATTATTTGTGGGCAGTGAGATTGTTTTTCTTTATTACAACACTAAAATTGCACGTTATAAAATGACTCTTTGAGATTCCATCAGTACCACATTATCGTCCAAAGATCGTGGTGCGTTGTCGCGATAAGAACTTTGTGGTTATGTTTCGGCGAACTAGGTGGCCATAAATACTCTGTCGACAATGGTCTGTCTCCTTTCACTTTGCGATGCGCATTAATGCAAAAGCGAGATATACCTTAGTCAGAGAAAACTGTCCAGAAGCCCGAAGATCTGCGAGTCAACCAATTGATTGGCCACATAAATGCGATTATGCGAATCTTGTCGTATGGCGATAATGTAGTCGCGACAACATTATAATTATTTATAAATCGTAGAATATTAATGTTACCGTACAATGTATATACATATGTATGAGCAAAGAATAAATCATTCGCCTTCCTGCCAAGCAGTTCATAAGACCTGAGCGAAGTTAAGGGTTAACTACTAGTCGTAGTTCTTAGTTCTTACGACGACTCGGCCGTATCGCCGCCACCGCCCGCCGTGCCTATTCCTGCCGTAGTGTCTGTCGTTATCGTACTCTGGCTTGGAGGATGTGATAACCGGCGAATTTACGGATGTGGCCTTACATCCGCCAGACACGAAAAACAACGCACTATTTACTTCTTTGATGTCTGCTTGTTTGCTGTCTAATTCGATAGTAGAAATATTTCTCTAACACTCCGTGAGTCACTTTGGCTGATAATGAGCGCTACTGCAGTCATGGTATCTTTAACGCTGGGCTGACGACCCACACTTAATCGTAATCGCGCTGGTGGCTGATTATTGTCTGAAATCATATCCGCTACTTTTGTTTTATATTATGAAATATTATTTCTGTGTGAATGAGTGAAAAAAATAAAACATATACATATACTGGCCCTCATAACTCAGTAGGTACCACCACACTTTTAAAATTGCAAGTTTTTTTCATATCTTCTTTTATTCATCATCTGTTTTGAAGCGAGATATAGCTATAATTATCTATACATTAGTAAGGTTTATCTACACAAATAAATAAAATTGGAGTGTCGGTTTGTAATATTAAAATAACCGCTTTTTACTAAATGCATATGGATGTATACACGGAACATATACCATAATATTTTTTACAATTTTTGTCTGTCTCTCTGTTCCGGTTAATCTCTGGGACGGCTGGACCGATTTTGACTGGACTTTCACTGGCAGATAGCTGGTATGATAGGGAGTAACTTAGGCTACTTTTTTCGAAATTTTCTAACGTGGATGAAATCGTGGGCTCAGCTAGTATAACTCAATAAAAACGTACAACTGCAAGTTGAACTCTCATGGAGCTTCTTACGTACCTACATGATTATTTCAGTTAAAATTTCTTACAAGAGTTTTAACAATATTTTTTTAATGCAGTAAAACTGCTGCACCCGAATTTCCATTGCATCAGAACATCATTTACACAAATTAAAATGGGACCATACGAATACCCTTTTAAACAAAAGAAGAATTATCAAAATCGGTTCCAAGGTAACAAAAAACATACAGCTGAATTAATAAACTCCTTTTGGAAATTCGGTTGAAGAGTTTAATTGTGACATTAATCAAAATTTTTGGAAATAAAATATAAAAGAATTAAACACATAAACACTTTTAAGATTCAATGAAAAAAAACAAGCTTTAATAATTATTTTAAAAATGTAATGATAAAAATATGATCATTGAATATTGTGTCCTTACTAATAAACTTTTACCCATTTGAAATAGTAGATATAGGATTGAGTTTGTCAAATGACGCAATTTTATTTTTTTACTGTGTAAGGGGTATAAGCTAAAGTTAAAACTCATGAGATCAACACCCTTGTCCCCTTGCTACCCCTTTGGAAAAATGGTGCAAAGGATTTTCGTGATGTATCTCGTAAAATTATAACCCTACAGAAAATTGGACACGATATTATTTGCAGCAAATTAAGTGGTTTACAAAGTTTCTATTACTTTTTATCATTATATCGAAAATAAAAAAGTTATATACAAAAACAAATGAAATTTTTTGAACAATTTTTCTGCTCCGGAGATGACCAGGTTTTTAAATATTTAGAGTATGATGAAAACATACATATATTTTATTTTTATATATTTTTTTATTCTTATCAATTTATCGTTTTCTAAACATTCCTTATGTTACTATTAATTTATTATCGATCCTTTTCCCCAAAGGAATAATAAGAAAACGATAAATAATTTAATTCAAAATAATATAATAAAAAACTAAGCATTGTTTTCATTGTATTCTTATGAATATTCAAGAGCCCGGCCAACTTCCGAGCGCCATAAAATCCAGATAAATTGATTAAAAACAAATTTTAGTGGAAATTATTCAATTGATTGCTTCGGCTCTCTATAAGATTGCTCTGGAGTAATTTTATTGTAGAATGATCATCAAAAAGTTATAACACCCAAAATAAAATTGTTCAAAAATTTTCTCAGTTATTTTAGATTATAACTGTTTATTTTTCATTTTAAGATAAAAAGTAATAGGAATTAAGTTGCAGACAATTTAATTTGCTGCAAACAATGTCTTCAAAAATTCTCTGTAGGGTTCCTAGTTTAAGAGACACAACATGAAAACCCTTTGTATCCCTTTTTCCAAAGTGGTGGCCGGGGAACAAGAGAGTAGACCTCACAAATTTTAACTTAACCTTATACTCCACCCCTTCCCCCGCCCCCCTACCCCACACAGTAAAGAAATAAAATTGCATCCTCTGACAAATGCAATCCTAAATGTAACACTGGAGGATAAGAGTTGTGACCCTATAAACTTGAATTTAAGTTTACACTAACTCCCCTAACCATAAAAAAAATAAAATTACTTCCTCTGAAAAACGCATGCTAAGGCCTTCATATGAAACATTTCAATGGGGTATTTGTCAATAATATGTTTATTACTTATATTAACTTTAATTTTTATACATTTACAACTCTGTAACTCAAAAATAGTCACAATTTATCTTAATCTCTAGAAGTCAAATTAAGATCTGCTTCAGTTGTAAACTCTTTATCTAAACTTTTTGTCTCCCTTAAGTTCAAAACTTGGTACCTAAAAACCTGGAAGTGTTACGCTATGGTAAGACACCATATTGTCACAGAATACTGGAGACTAACAGAAGTCAATGTGCGTACAAGTAATATTCAAGCAACGCACACATAAACACCTCTCACGTACATGATATCTCAGAATGGTTCGGGACAGTTTGTTCTGAACCATTCTGAGATATGGAGTCCATAAGAGGTGTCTTTTTGTGCATTGTTTGAATATTACTTGTATGTACATTGACTTCTGTTAGTCTCCAGTATTCTGTGATATTGTTTTGGTAATTTTCATTGAAATTAAAGAGTATGTAATGTATGTATGACCACGGCATAATGTCATTCAAGACTTCATGAAAATCCAGAGCTTTTTCATTGTAAATCTAAGTTTTAAAACACCAAATTTAATTATAAATGTACAATATTTAAAAATAAATAGTATTAAGCAATTTTTCAAATTTAGTCACTAGCCTATTGCTCCAACTTTTTTTGATATTTCAACTCTTAAGTTTTTAATAAATAGCACTTAAACAAGAATGTAAGGTTGATTTTATCGGTATCAATAATAGAAGTCAAGTAAACAAACATGAAATCTCATTTAGCTGAAAGCCTTACTACTACAGTTGTTAAGTTAAATTTTGACTGGAGGTTGAGCACTAACGGATACTTCTACAGTACAGGTAAATATTTTTCTTAGATTAGATTTATAAAGAGAATATATTTTTAGCAATTGGAAGATCTTTAGGTAGGTATTTATATTGCAATCCTAAATCCAACAACAGAAAAGCTATATTCGACTAATGTTTTAAGTTCAGCTAGGTATGTTAATGCTCATTTCATCATTCTTACAAAACTTATTATTTTGTTTAGGTGACTTTAAAATCAAATATTTTCGTTATGTATAAAATAATAAAAACTTTAATACAAAACAAAACTGTAACATGGAGTTAATAATTACTAATGACAAAATGACTAAGATTGGTGTATAACAGTACGAAAGTAACAAAAGTGATTTTAATTAAATTGTACTACTTGAAAATATCGATAGGATTACAAAATCGTGTAGAGCAGATATCTAATCTCGTATGATCTAGCACGAGTTCATTGTGTTCTTTCCAATTCATTCATAAAAACTGCGCGAACTGTCAAATTTGCTTACGACAAAAACAAAGAACTGTATTACATGTTATACCTAACATACAGTAAATAAATTAAGTTGAAAACATCTTCATCAATCTATAGCCTTACTATAATAATCTCTATAAACACCGTTCACTTATAACCCAGCCCAGGAAACCATAGTCCCTACTAGCACCTGTTTACCACAGTGATAAAAAATCACCTTTTAAAACTAATACTATTAACACAAAGAGTATTAGTTTCATTAATAAAACACTCAAAATCTAATCAATAAAATCAATGAATAAAAATCGTACGTACCAATCTTTATTTTCAATCTTTCTTCTACTCGCACTTTAGTACGCGTTTCGTCCGCCATGTTAAATCCATAACTGTTTATCTCTTTCATTCGTCGTTATCTCTTTCGGAACGAGCCCCTCGGCCGGCTTGTCCCGCCACTTCCGGAGTGTCGTAATGTTCTACTTGAGTTTTTTCTAATAAGTTAAAACGAGCTGGGAACCTCAATGCGAAATCAGAGATTATTTAAAACCGTTTGTAATTCGCCCATGATAAGATTTTCTTTACACTACTTAATCGAGAAAAGAACATGCATTGCGCATGTGCTCAACACTCAATATGTGCACTAAAATTTATCAATGAATGCACTTTAACATTGTCTAGCCTACACCAAATCTCACATCACTTATGCTTGACCAATTTTAGCACTGTTTTTAAGAAACCTTGAATGTACGAATGGGTCAATTTATTTACACAATTTCTCGTTAATAAAACATTTTCATCTATTGAATGAACAAAAAGTATGAATGGACATTACGTCACGTCACAACATTGCGCGTGCGCGGCTGCAAATCAGACTGAATCAGACAATTTTCAATACCAAAGACAAGTGAAATCTACTATACCACAAACTCAAAATACCGTTGTCGTCGTTGTCGTTATAACTTATAAGTTGTTAAATAACCAGTCATGACCAGTCGTGATCACCGATTATGAAAAAATAGCCGTCAAAATAACCGATATTATCAAAACCAAGGAGGAAATACTGTAAACAAAAAAAGATGAGCAAAAAGGTTGTAACAATTTTTCAACCGATTTCCCAAAAGGCGGAGGTTATCAGTTCGGCTTTATATTTTTTTAAGTATGTTACCTCAGAACTCGATAATTTATGAACCTTGAAATGAAAATGAAAAATATTGTTACGTACCTCGGGTTCGTATTGTAAGAAAACACCACTTATATTAAATCCGTGTATTTACACAACTCAACACAACGTAATACTAAAATACACTTTACACCCTAGTCACTCGCTGTACTATCACTGAACTTGAACTGAAGAACACTACACAATAAAACACTTCTCGCTTCGCACTGGTCACTTGATGTATCGCTCTCGATCGCTTGATAAAAACTGCCTTGTGTTTGTGAACACCTCTGTAATTATAGGCAGGGTAAAGTCCTAGCTGGATCCAGAAAAATCTAAATGTATCAGGAAACAATGAATCACTTCTTATCGTAAACATGTCATGAGTCATAAATCCTAGCACACGCTACTTTCAACCTTATGCCATATCCTACAAAGTCAATTATGGCATAGCCCAGGTCAACTATTTGTTTGTCAATAGGAGTAGCTATCTCTTTCTTTTATTTGTAGATAATTAGCGCGCACGCGCTCCAACTCTACACGCTTCTAGGTTATTCGTAACAATATTGTTTTGTTTAAGAGGGTAACATTGTGGTCCCATTTTAATTTTATAAAAATCTGATGCAGGGTTCCGAAGATACAGGAAATGGAAAGTCGTTTGCTGCAGTTATACTGGATTAAAAATTAATATAAAAACAACATATAAAACTGATATCTTTACGGTTAGTGGTATTGACTATTGACACACAGTTCACAAATAACTGAATGTATCTGGTATGTAGATGAAAAAAGTTGTCAGCGATTTATATAACTGTTTAAGTTCTGTGGTTAATTTATATTCGGTATCAGTTTACTAGTAACTTTATCGACAGATATTATTATCTTATTATTTTTATACAGAAATTCTTATTGTTAATTTATTATATAGTTGTAGACTTACTTCTTACGAATAGGTCTTACGTAGTATTGTATACTCTTTGCGAATAGGTTACATAATTTCGGATCCGATAGAAGATGCAGAGTGAAGCTACATCTCTACGTAATGCCAAATATTAAAGCGACCAGAAAATCCAGAAATAGTCCAGTTGTCGACGATTCGAGCCGCTCCACATTGAACGCGATTAAAAGGAAGAAGCTGGTACTGAGGAGCCCCTGCCAAAATGGTTATAAGATAAACAAAAATACGCTGCAAAATCTTCATTAGAAATCAATTCGATTAATTGCCTCTGTAATAAAAACAGATAATAAGTTCATTGATTAGTCATTGTTCTTAAATACCTACTCTTGTTCTTTGTACTTTGGTATGACACTTGTGCTCATGTCTAGTTTAACCCATTGTTTAAAGAAAGCAATGAATCGGTATTTGATGATTTTTTATTACTGTTTGATTTATGTTTTCACAGTAAGTTTAAATAACCCTGTTATTAATTAAAATGAATCACCTCTTTTATTTTGTTTTTGTACTACATTAGGTTGGCTAGGATAAAATGGCCTTAGGCGTTAAGTTCAACAGATGTATAATTTTTATGTATGAATATAAGTAAACTAGCTGACCTGACAAACGCGGTTTTGCCTTACAGATTACTTGTATTGAATATTTTGAAGGGGGTTACAACAGAAAATATCTACTAAGGTGATTAAGATAAATATATATATTCTATACTTTCGTCGGCACTTGACGAAATTCCATTATTGTTACACGATTGAATTAGCACTTGTAACTTAATTTCAGTTTACAACTTTATTTTTGGTATACCACTTAACCGGTTTCACTTTTTTAAAGCTTCTTCAGGACGTGATATAGGTACGTAATTGATTATAAATATTTACCGATGCATCCAAAACTATTGACTGAAATTGGACTAGGCTTTGAAATAATATAATGAAATAAAATATAATAAACACCCAAACCAGGAAATACAAACATTTATGCTCATCACGCAAATGCTTGTCCCCGTCGGGGATAAATGATTGCGTAGTCACGGTCTCCAAACACTCAACCAACGGGGCGGTCTTTGAAATAGGATTTTTTTCATTAAAGAAGGGGAAAATGCAACTGATGGTAAATGATTACCGCTGTCTACGGACAATTCCAGACTCCAGTTGCGATGCTAGCCGTTTAAGAATGAATGAGCTTTAGCCCCACCAATAATTTATTCCACAAAAGAGTAGTGCAAAGCAAAAAGTGCCGAGATAGAGGCGGTGAGAGTGGAACCTTGAATCTTGATACGATGTCCGATGATAAAATTCAGTGGCAGGGGTTAATACGAACAATTCATCGAAACACTTTCCCATAGATGTGATTGAAGATGCAGAGCGAACCTGCATGCGTGATGCCGAAGAGTCAAGCCGATTAGAAATGGTCTATGTTGAACATGATTAAGAGGAAGAAGCTGGTACTAGCATGCTCGGCTCAGAGAATACCGAAGAGAAAGTGATTTTAGTTTTAAATCATTCTAATATTCCTGTTGATTTTTACAAAGTTAAGGCTATAAGCACGCATAGAAACTGTTACATAGGTATATTTAACCATGAATTTGTACATTGGGTTAAAAAATTTAAGACGTGTCAGCCGAAGTAGATATCTGTAGTAAGGATAGGATAGGTAGAAAGTATCAGCCGGAGAAGATATCTGAGTCTCGGTCAAAAAGAGCAAGGCTGGCTTCGCCGTTTCGAGATGCTATCATCTACTATTAGAACCTGAATGCCGTCTATAGTAGACGGCATTCGGGTTCTAATGAACTTCCGGATATTACAAAAATCCATGGATTGTAATATCGGATGCTCAGAGAGGTATTCTCCACCGCTGGCAAAAGTGGTACCCCGTGAGATAAAATAATTCTAAATTGCGATAGGCGGGAGGGAGGGGGAGGGGGTAGGATTCAGGCCTGTGGCCCTTTTTTAAATATATCAAAAGATAGCAGACAAGCAGATGGCTCTCCTGATAGAAAGAGAAAATCTTCGCCTGTAGATACCTACCAAAGATGTTAAATGTACTTTGCTATCCGCATGGCGAAGTCTTAATGTCACATGCATAAGTTTATCGGCTATTTTACCCTCCAAACCAGAACACGACAGTAACAAGCATTAACGTTATTGCGGCTAGTTGGGTAAAGCGCTGGTATCAGACCCGACCGAGACAATGCTGAACTCTTCCACCTACTAGCCACGATGTTAGTGGCTCTCATAACCAATATTTCGCCTGTTACGAAGGGCAGATGGTCTATTCTTCAAAGGGAGCCCGGACTGACACGGGGGAAAACCCCCACGGATTACGACTAATTTGGTCCACTGACTGCATAAGTGAAATAATTTATGCCATAATACTACCACCGGCTAGCGATGGGGTTGTCATGTCTACTACTAGTACTACTACTACTGTCACCTATGGAATTAAAAAGAATCAAACATCAGAATAATTTGGAATAAATTAACAGTTTTTCGATCCACAGTGCGACAACAGTTTCTGCAATTCAGCATCTTTTTACATGTTCTGATATGTTATTTAGATAGTTTATGTAATATTCACAACATGTCCTTTCACCTTTCCCTCATGTCATGATTCTGCAACTTGATTTTCAGTAGGTATATTTTATAACTTTCTCTCTATATAAATAGGTAAGTCTTCCTTTGTTCTATACTCCATAGTCAGAATTACGCAACGTCAAACAATGATCAGTGCAGAGTTGTCAACTTAGGGATTTCTCTCAAATGTATGGGGTAAATAAGAGCCATGGGATTTTTCAGGGTTTTAATATTCATAGAGGTAAATATTTTTAGGGATTTATTGAGACTTCATATTTTTATAGGTAATAAAATTAAGATGTTATAGTAGAGAGACAATCTAAACTAGCCAATCATACCTAGCTACATTAACAATGCAACATTCAATCAATTCCCTAACATGCTCACTTTATTTAATGTCAAGATAAATGAAATTATTTTATATTACATACTACCACGGTATAAAAAAATCTAAACTTTCAGAAGGATACGAAATGGTATTCGATGTTATTAATAATTTTGAAGTAAAGATTATGAAAATATTATGTATATCACATTACTTATAATTTTTAACATAATAGTTCTCTCATTTTTAGAAAGAGTTCCAAGTAACTGGAGTGATTTTAGGAATTGTTTACTTTAACTTTAGGGATAAATATTTTTGGGAATTGGGAAAATGGCATCGTGACATCTGAAAATTTACAAAATAATTAGATACAAAATTTGTATAATACAAGAAACTTATATACTAGAACTGGAATTATTACGAAGCAATATTTAAAAAATAAAAATGTACTTTATTTCGTCCCAATGAAGTTGACATTTGTTTATTACTTAAAAAAGGGGAAAAATGCTTTGAGCGAGAAAACGACAACGGTGGATGCCCTTTCTTGTAATTACCAGTGTAAATAAAACTATCGAATTGTAGATTTTTATTTATTCGGAAACCGTTATATCCTTTTTATTCATACACGTTGATAGATAAATTAGCATAAAATGTATTGTAATTAGCACATTGAGTTCTAAAATGTGCTTATTTTTATAAATAAGTAATTATGTAAAAACGTAATTATTTGTGCAGTGCAAAAAAGGTTTTCTCAAATTAGTAGAATTAGCTGAATTAGTAGTCATTTGCAAACTACGCACAGTTACACTATATGGCGTTTTAGCTTTACTGAGCAGAAAGAGACACAACAGAGTACTTTGTAATATACCTAATGACACACTCCACCGTCTCCACCAATGTCGTTGTAGGTACTTTTCGGAACGATTTTGAAGCGCACGTGAAATTCCAGATAGTATGTAAATTCCTTGGTACCTGTAATATTAGTCTATGGTATGATGTGACAATCAAGGAAGTTACATTCTACCCGGAATGCTTACACGCGCTTCAAAATCGTTCCGAAGGGTACCACGACATGAGTGGAGTGTGTCTCTTTCTATTAAAGAAAGCGCCAATTCCCATATATAAGTGTGGCCATGCGTAGTTTGCAAATTACTACTAAGTAATTCTACTAATTTGCGAAACAGTTTTTGCATTGCAAATTACGTAATAATTAAAATAAGCACATTTTAGAACTCGCTATGTTAATTACAATACATTTTATGCTAATGTATTTATCGACGTGTATGAATAAAAGGGATTTAACGATTACCGAATATAAAAAAATCTACCATCAGCAGTTTTATTTTATCACTGGCAATTGTAAGAAAGGGACAACATCCACTCATGTCGTTGTCTTGCTCAGAACGTTCTTCCCCTCTGTTAAGTAAGAAACAAATGTCAACTTTATGAGTAACGAAATAAAGTACATTTTTATTTTACAAATATTGCTTCGTAACAATTCCAGTCATCATATATAAGTTCCTTGGTGACAATTGACATCATAACAAGTAAGTTACATTCTACCCGGAATGTTCACACGCGCTTCAAAATCGTTCCGAAGAGTACCACGACATGGATGGAGTGTATCTCTTTCTACTAAATAAAGCGCCAATCGCCATATATAAGTGCGGCCATGCGTGGTTTGCAAATTACTACTAAGTAATTCTACTAATTTGAGAAACAGCTTTGCATTGCATAAGTAATTAGGTAATAATTAAAATAAGCACACTTTAGAACTCACTATGTTAATTACAATACATTTTGTGCTAATGTATTTATCGACGCATATGAATAAAAGGGATTTAACGAATACCGAATATATAAAAATCTACCATCAGTAGTTTTATTTAAACACTGGCAATTGCAAGAAAGGGACAACAGCCACTCTTGTCGTTATCTTGCTCAGAACGTTTTTCCCCTGTGTTAGGTAAGAAACAAATGTCAACTTTATGAGTAACAGAATAAAGTGCATTTTTATTTTTCAAATATTTTGGAACGAAGTTCCTTACGGCAGGCTTGGAGGGGATAAGGATTTTGCTGCGCGACCGAACTGAAAAAATGTGATAGTAAAACCGTAAGAAAAATGCGTGGAATAAAAGCGTTAAATGAGACGTGCGCAGGCGCGACAGTCGCGTACACAAGCGAGTAGTGCCGTTTAGCCGAAGGAAGTTCGTTCCTACCTGGTGTCCCGCGACACCACATCATTTTTTTTATTAATAGTTCCAGTTATCGGATATAAGTTCCTTGCATCATAGATAAGACATAGACAAGACCAAGGAAGTTATATTCTACCCGGAATGCCTTCACGTACTTCAAAATCGTTCCGAAGAGTACCACGACATGAGTGGAGTGTGTCTCTTTCTACTAAATAAAGCGCCAATCGCCATATATAAGTGTGGCCATGCGTAGTTTGCAAATTACTACTAATTTGAGTAACTACTAAAAGTAATTCTACTAATTTGAGAAACAGTTTTTACATTGCATAAGTAATCACGTAATAATTAAAATAAGCACATTTTAGAATTCACTATGTTAATAACAATACATTTAATGCTAATTTATTTATCGACGTGTATGAATAAAAAGGAATTAACGATTACCGAATATATAAAAATCTACCATTTAGATAGTTTTATTTACACTGGCAATTGCAAGAAGGGACAACATCCACTCTTGTCGTTGTCTTGCTCAGAACGTTTTTCCCCTCTGTTAAGTAAGAAACAAATGTCAACTTTATTTATTACGAAATAAAGTACATTTTTATTTTTTAAATATTGTTTCGTAGAAATTCTAGTTTTCATATATAAGTTCCTTGGACAAGACATATTCATTACTGATTAGGATTATTATTCTGTGATGATTAGACATTGTGATACCTACTGGCTACTCTCAACTCTCAAATGATACGTGAAAAAAGCGCGGGAAACATAAAATTTGGCGGACGTCATTTTTGGTTCTGCGACTTTTTAAATTATTATTTAGCGAAACAGAGGATCGATATTAGCTTTATTTGTGTAAATATTTAATTTTATGTAAATATCATTGTAGTTTTACTATCAGTTTAAAGTAGGTAAGTCTCCTTTTCACTTTTTAAAATGAACAAACCCCCTGACGATCCTGGAGATGGACCTCTCCAGGGGGCCTATTGCCTATCTTGAACTGACAATCAAAGTGATAATCACTGTGCAAAGTTGACATCAATTAGCTGTCAGTTCCCTTATTTCGTATTGACTAACATGGGTGATCAACGAAAATGACGTCACAAGAACTTGGTGTCGTCGAAAGTCACTATCGTGCACTGGAACGACACTTTTAGTATGGGTAGTTTGACAATTGGTATTGCGTATGTTTAGTGACCAACGAATGACGTCAAATCGTTGATCACTTTTATGTTTTGAAAGCAACTAGTCTAGAGTAGTTTTTAATGATCAAAATAGTGATTAACACTATTAACCGGCGACGTTTGAAAGGTACAGAAAATGTACTATTAACAATATATAGTTTGTTAATACAATTTTTAGAAGGTTATTATTGTTAAATAATAAATAATGTAGGATACATAAGTCATAACACAATAGACTTGCGCAAAATATATCCGAGAAAAGAAAAGAGTGATATGTATCTTTCAGAGTTACGGATATATATCACTCATTTATATCTTCAACTCCTTATAACTCAGTAGAAATCAGAGTGATTGGGAATATTGGGATTGGTGATATATTTAGGATTTAATGATAATATAAGGAAATGAAATGATTTACAGATTTAAAGACAAGATAAAGAGTTGAAATAAATGATAGGTTTTTATGGATTCTGTTTGGTATTCTTTTACTTAATTATTTAAAAAGCAATCACGCTTGTTTTATTTGATACTAAGGATTGACCGCGGCTTCCACTGCGTGTGAAATAATTATGTAAATTACATTTAACCGACTTTTAATGTTTTTAAAATGAGAAGTAGGTGTATTCGCCGATATATTAAAGATTTCAAGTTTCTAGTCTTAAGGGTTTAACCGGTGCAATATAATGACAAGATAAACAGTTAAAATAAATGATGTATTTATGGTATATCGAACAGAATCGATATTATTTTATTAAATTATTTAAAAACAAACGCTTATTTTTTATTATGCGTGCGTTTTTAAAACAAAGTACAAACAAAATAATTCTCATCGCTGTTTATTATTACTATCCGCATTTGAACAATATTAAAGATATCTTAATCCCATTAGTTTAGGGTATAACTTTGTGTGTACAGTATGTAGTTCGATGCTACAACATTCTTCATTCCGAATGATGGTTTCCTCTCTTTCTACTCCCTGATAAACATATCATTCCTTTCATTCTATTCCGCTTAGATGAAATACAATCACTCTGTGATATAAAGATATAGAGAGTTAGTTTGAATACTACGGAGTTACTGATATATTCACTCCTTTGTAAAGATTATATCTTTTTGAGTTAATCACTCCTGAGTTACACAAGTCTATAACACAATACTGCAATAAAATTAGAATTACATATCTAAGACTAATACTTATAATTTCACATGGTAACAATAATGTTTTATGCAGTATGCTGTTTGTGCCGAAGAAAAAATCGACTTGTAAGAGAGTGGTAGAGGCTTTAACATCTTTAAGCTTGCAAAGTGATTTTATTAGTGAAAGAAATGAGCTTCTTTTATGGACCTAATAAATGATAACCGATACTGATTTGGTAGATGCTAAATTGAGATAATTATCACCTGGCAAACCCTTCTAGAAATAGTTATAAGTTGGAACTTTAATTTCAAAATGGGATTGTACAAGAGTTTTTGATAATTATGGAAATAAATGGTTTGTTATATCACATTTTTAAGATCTTTAACCATAGATGAAGAAGATATGACTTTCTTTTCTATGTGATCACAACCAATACTGAATTTGTAAATGTTAAATTTGCCAACTAATTTTATTAGTGAAAGAAATGAGCTTATTTTATGGAGGATTCTGCTAATTATCATCTGGCAAATTCTTATTAATTGTTCTAATCCCCTTGATTTAAAAAGTAATTGTGCTAGAGTAAGTGTAATTATCAAAATAATATGTATACTTACATATTACTTATAAGAGTTATCAAATCAAAAAGCAATTTATCTGTATAAATTTATTTATTAATTTTGTTGCCTTTATGAACTTATGACTCTATCAATAAATTAGAACTTAGTGTTCTTTTATGTAGGTACTATTGAACTCCTATATCTAGCTATTATTAATTCTGAACATGAAGAGAGCTTCTCTTAGCAAAAAATATCATTGTGTTAAAGCTTAAAGTACCAACCGTACCATATACTTACAATTTTTAATGATTAACACTCAGGCCAACAAAAATGGTCTGAGGATTAGCCATTACACTATTAACTATAGCATGTTGATGCAGTGATGCTTGCATATACCAATTTAAATATTTTATTTGATTTCAGATTTAATATTTCATTAATCAGCTACAACTTCTTAGTCACAAAAGTTCTATGTTGATGTTTGCTGGTACCTACTGTACCATACACTTACAATTTTTAACGATTAACACTCAGGCCAACAAAAATGGTCTGAGGATTAACCATTACACTATTAACTATAGCATATTGATGCAGTGATGCTTGCATATACCATTTTAAATATTTTATTTGATTTCAGATTTAATATTTCATTAAGCAGCTACAACTTCTTAGTCACAAAAGTTCTATGTTGATGTTTGCTGGTGGGTCCTAACTACTGAAAAGTGTATAAGAGTGCAGAGAGTGAATTGGTAGTATTTAACAAGCAGAGTAAATTCGAACCCAATAACACTACTAAATAATATCCTAATACATACCTATGTTGCTCTATATGCCGAAGCCAAAACATCAAACACAACTGTTCCAATACAAGAGTTGCAGTACCTATCACATTGTGAATTGCTACCAGCAATACTAAGTGATCCAAAACAGCACCCTGACAGATCTATATAACTTGAGGCAAGGCACTAACAGGGAACCACATATGAGAAGGACAAAAGATTTAATATAATTGTTTTTTTTTTTTGAATAAAGACTATGTGAAAAGAAAAAGCATTAACTTGCAGTTTTTATTTTTACCTTATACCTACTAAAAAACTTTACAATTTTGTAATAATTATAACAAGATGTAAAATTTTTTTAGCTGAAAAATAACCAGCCATAAGATTTAATTTTATTCAATAATAATAAACTTCTACACTTAGAATACATTATACAAAATGTTTTCCAGCTTTTAAGTATAATGTGAATGCTACTTATGTACTTAACAAGACAGCGAAGCTAGTTTACTTATTATGTAGCTTTACTGGCTTAGTAGGTTTTATGTATATTTGGACATATTTAAACCATAACACATACTGTGATTATAAATGATAAATTCAGACAGTTTCAACTGACAAAATCATTAACTTCAAAATTTGAAATTATTGTGCAGGAATAATTTGGTACATTACTGATCTAGCATACTTTTATGCAAATTGAATATATTAGTTGAAGATATGGGTTTTTTTCTGTCTAATAAAGCATAGCCTATATTAATTTATAAATTGAAAATTTTGGCTAATATGTGGCAGAGTTTTGCATTGTCTCGCCCGGGTCTGGTATTATAGCCTTATTCCTGCCGCAATAATGTCATTGCTTATCACTGTTTGTTTTGGACGATGAAACAGCTGGTAAAGTAATACATGTATAAGACCCTACCACAAGGATAGCAACGCACCATTATCATCTTTAGTGTCTATAGGCAATGGTTGACTCTCAATGAGGGGAGCCTTTGCTTGTTTGCTATCTTTTGATATAAAAAAGGCAGTTATAATCTGGCAAATTCTTTATTTTTTCTAATTCTTCAATTTTAAATTTATTTTCCTTTTTTCCCCCTTAGTTTAAAAAAGAAAATCTGTGTTAGATTAGGTAATATTAAAACAAATACTTAGGTACAATAGTAATAAAAGAAACAATCTATTCATACAAATTTATTTTATTATATGACCACACAGATAGTAATACACCATTAACATCTTTGGTGTACTAGGCGATTAATTCTTCCAAGAGTCATTTGCTTGTTTGTTATCCTATAATATAAAAAGAGAAACTTGTCTTATGCTATGCAAACAACTTTATTTTGACATAGGAATTAGTTCAATTATAACTGTTACGCTCATCACACACGGTTAAGATACTATAATATTTTATCTTGAGATACCCTAATATAAAAGTATACAGTATCTTAAGGTATCACACATGGCTAAGATACAATAATATTAAAATTTGTTCATTTTATCATGAGTCTGCCTCGTTGCCTCACATATTCTTTGTAGGAGTTCTATATACAGCTGATTAACTATGAGTGATACGGTCTTACTTCTTGATTTGTTAGACAGCTCTTCAGACGATTTTATTATAGAATGTAAAATGAAAATTGCAGTAACATATTCCTAACAAAGTTAACTTTGAATGAAAAACCCCTAGCTTGACATAAAAGGCAATAGCTTTCGTGTGTAGTTTTTCCCCCTCTCCCTCTTGCCTGGATGCGGCACGAAGCCGGGAGCACCCTGCACTGCTTACAGTAGTAACTATTATAATACTAGATGCACCCCACATTAACATCCCAACTTTCGCATTTGTAATATTACTAGCTGCAGCGTGCAGCCCGTTGCATTTTAAAAGTTTTTGGCGAATCCCACGATCACCTAGTTTTTTCAGGATAAAAGTAACCTATGTGCTATTCCAAGTTATAATCTACCTGTGTGCCAAATTACATTCAAATTCGTATCGTAGTTTTTGCGTGATAGAGTAACAAACATCCATCCAAAGTTTTGCATTTATTATATTAATATATAGATTACTAGCTGTTGCCCACGACTGTCCACGCGGACTTCGTTTACTCCGCACTGCACCTCCCCCGTAGACGATAGCGTGATAATATGTAGCCTATATGTTGACCCGACTTATTAGTAATATTCATGCAAAATTTGAAGTAAATCCATGCAGTACTTTTTGAGTTTACCCCGGACAAGGCGGACATACATACAGACAAACAGACAAAAATTCTAAAAACTATATTTTTGGCTACGATATTGATTGTAGATCACACCCCAAGTATTCTTTTAAAAAAATATTCAATGTACAGTTTTGACTTTCCTACAATTTTATTATATGTATAGATGAGGCACTGCGATCACCTATATCCCGAAATAAAAACATCATTTATTTTATGTTTTGTATCTTAAGATATGAAATATATATTTCCATATCGTTCGGTATCTTAAGATACTAAAGGTAAAATATATATTATCTTAGTTGTGTGTGATGGTGGATTTGTATGGTGAGCAATATTTTGAAATATACATTAAGATATATTATATTAGGGTATCTTAAGATCAAATATTATAGTATCTTAACCATGTGTGATGAGCTTTATACATCTATCTAATGTACTAAATATAACATGTATACAGTATAACCACACAATGCTGAATGAAGATATGAATATTTTCATTTACCATTATTCTCAATTTGTTTAACACTTTTAAATTATCTTTTTCAACATTCCTTATGTGCACAATGTGCAAATAATCTGTTTCATGAGCTCAGCACACTTATTCCTAAGTAGGCTCTTAAAACACATTTCTTTATACTTTGAACACTGAACAGCATCGGCACTTGGTAAAACTCCATGATGATTTGTATTGATATTATTTTATAATAATTAGTACTGTTTTATTTAGTTTTTATTAATTTACACCAACCAGTTTCACATTTTAACGCTTTTACTGATGATAGTAACAAATTAATACCTTATTTAAATTATTGAGGTTATTGTATTGATTTGTTACCCTGATGATGCACTATACATATCTTTATCGTTGCATTTGTCTCTGTTTGCACATAATTCAATTTCTGAAGATTACCTTAAACAGAAAAACTTTTGGTTAGAAACTTTGTAAGCTACAACACAACACAAACATTGGGCGAGTCAGAGGTGCAACTATGCACTTATTACTAACACGCAGTATGAGGTTTTATGTTTTTTTCTCAACTCTTTTTATAAAATAAAGACAAACGGACTGTCTAATTATTTTGTCATATTGACAATTCGGAATTAATAAAAAAATTAAATTTGTATGTTTTTTTATTACCTCTCAAAGCTATGCTATTGGATAGGATCATACATGTCTAGTTGTAGAAAATTTAGCACACTATAGACACTTTCATTTGATTAAATATTAAATTTACATTACTACCTGTTAACTTCAATAATACCAATATCATGCCTTAGTCCTAACAGTAATCTAAAAACTATATCTGCAAGTTAGGGGTTCTGCTATTTACCTCTTGGCTAGATTTATACCCATATCTTTATTCCAGGGGCCCCCTGGGGGCCTATTGCCTATCTTTGACATTTATAGTGATCAACTGACATTTGATGAACACTCAAAATTGGTTGGCAACTGACAACAGTGAAAATTGGTATTGCGTATCGCTTTTAGTGGCGGTGACTTTCGTCGCTTTCCAGCGTTCGTTCCAGTGGGTTGACTTGTCACTGCACTATTTTATCGATATTATGCTTCTAAATAAAAAAGCTAGGTAAACGCAAATGCTTATAAGGGTTTATTATGGTCCTTTGTTTTGGTCGGTTTGTATTCTTCAGACTAATGTCAATTGTCAAATGTCATAATAATAAACAAATAACAATAACCTCAAAATAAGTTTAGACTAACAAAATTAACTATTCAGCTTTAAAATTTCTTTGTTGATCCCACTTTCTCCACTTTTATGTTTGTATATAGATTTATGTACATAGTATTAACTCCTAATCCATAATGTTGTAGTTGTGTAAGTTTACTAATCTTTGTGTTTGTTTTGTTTTAGATTCCTCAACTTGTAACTGATATAGTCTCCGGACAACTCTTTTTATGTGTCTCTCCCATGACTGACTTGATATTGGCAGAATCCGTACTAACTGGATAGCCACCAAACCAATATAATAATAATAAGTTTAGAATGCTCTCTTGAAGCAAATTAATGGTTAAAGAAATTAAATTGTCGGTCGAATTTGCCAAAAGATACTATCCAGCCAGACTCAATGGCAGAGAGCAAGTTGAGTAATAACTTAGTAGTTTAGATCTATTGATTGTCATTGCATTGTATTACTTACCTTTTACATAAAAGTAGTATATAACATCTGCATATAAACAGTAACAAATATGATCTAATTGAAAAACATGAATAATCTGGAATGAAGATATGGGTATAAATCTAGCCAAGAGGTAAATAGCAGAACCCCTAACTTGCAGATATTATATTCATTGATTATAATAGTTTTTAGATTACTGTTAGGACTAAGACATGATATTGGTATTATTGAAGTTAACAGGTAGTAATGTAAATTTAATATTTAATCAAATGAAAGTGTCTAAAGTGTGCTAAATTTTCTACAACTAGACATGTATGATCCTATCCAATAGCTAGAGCTTTGAGAGGTAATAAAAAAAACATACAAATTTAATTTTTTTATTACTTCCGTATTGTCAATATGACAAAATAATAAGACAATCCGTTTGTCTTTATTTTATAAAAAGAGTTGAGAAAAAAACATAAAACCTCATACTGCATGTTAGTAATAAGTGCATAGTTGCACCTCTGACTCGCCCAATGTTTGTGTTGTGTTGTAGCTTACAAAGTTTTTAACCAAAAGTTTTTCTGTTTAAGGTAATCTTCAGAAATTGAATTATGTGCAAACAGAGACAAATGCAATGATAAAGATATGTATAGTGCATTATCAGGGTAACAATCAATACAATAACCTCAATCATTTAAATAAGGTATTGATTTGTTACTATCATCAGTAAAAGCGTTAAAATGTGAAACTGGTTGGTGTAAATGAATAAAAACTAAATAAAACAGTACTAATTATTATAAAATAATATCAATACAAATCATCATGGAGTTTTACCAAGTGCCGATGCTGTTCAGTGTTCAAAGTATAAAGAAATGTGCTTTAAGAACCTACTTAGGAATAAGTGTGCTGAGCTCATGAAACAGATTATATGCACATTGTGCACATAAGGAATGTTGAAAAAGATAATTTAAAAGTGTTAAACAAATTGAGAATAATGGTAAATGAAAATATTCATATCTTCATTCAGCATGGTGTGGTTATACTGTATACATGTTATATTTAGTACATTAGATAGATGTATAAAGCTCATCACACATGGTTAAGATACTATAATATTTGATCTTAAGATACCCTAATATTACAATATTACATCTTAATGTATATTTCAGAATATCGCTCACCATACAAATCCACAATCACACACAACTAAGATAATATATATTTTACCTTTAGTATCTTAAGATACCGAACGATATGGAAATATATATTTCATATCTTAAGATACAAAACATAAAATAAATTATGTTTTTATTTCGGGATATAGGTGATCGCAGTGCCTCATCTATACATATAATAAAATTGTAGGAAAGTCAAAACTGTACATTGAATATTTTTTTAAAAGAATACTTGGGGTGTGATCTACAATCGATATCGAAGCCAAAAATATAGTTTTTAGAATTTTTGTCTGTTTGTCTGTATGTATGTCCGGGGTAAACTCAAAAAGTACTGTATGGATTTACTTCAAATTTTGCATGAATATTACTAATAGGTCGGGTCAACATATAGGCTACATATTATTACGCTATCATCTATGGGGGAGGTGCAGTGTGGAATAAACGAAGTCCGCGCGAAAAAAGTCGTGGGCAACAGCTAGTAATCTATATATTAATATAATAAATGCAAAACTTTGGATGGATGTTTGTTACTCTATCACGCAAACTACGATACGAATTTGAATGTAATTTGGCACACAGGTAGATTATAACTTGGAATAGCACATAGGCTACTTTTATCCTGAAAAAACTAAGTGATCCCGCGGGATTCGCCAAAAACTTAAAATGCAACGGGCTGCACGCTGCAGCTAGTAATATTACAAATGCGAAAGTTGGGATGGTAATGTGGGGTGCATCTAGTATTATAATAGTTACTACTGTAAGCAGTGCGGGATGCTCCCGGCTTCGTGCCGCATCCAGGCAAGAGGAAGAGGGGGGAAAACTACCACGAAAGCTATTGCCTTTTATGTCAAGCTAGGGGTCTGCCCTTGAACAATTGACATGTCTTTGATGGTTTTTCATTCAAAGTTAACTTTGTTAGGAATGTGCTACTGCAATTTTCATTTTACATTCTATAATAAAATCGTCTGAAGAGCTGTCTAACAAATCAAGAAGTAAGACCGTATCACTTATAGTTAATCAGCTGTATATAGAACTCCTACAAAGAATATGTGAGGCAACGAGGCAGACTCATGATAAAATGAACAAATTTAAATATTATTGTATCTTAGCCATATGTGATACCTTAAGATACTGTATACTTTTATATTAGGGTATCTCAAGATAAAATATTATAGTATCTTAACCGTATGTGATGAGCGTAACAGTTATAATTGAACTAATTCCTACGTCAAAATAAAGTTGTTTGCATAGCATAAGACAAGTTTCTCTTTTTATATTATAGGATAACAAACAAGCAAATGGCTCTTGGAAGAATTAATCGCCTAGACACCAAAGATGTTAATGGTGTATTACAATCTTATGTGGTCATATAATAAAATAAATTTATATGAATAGATTGTTTCTTTTATTACTATTGTACCTAAGTATTTGTTTTAATATTACCTAATCTAACACAGATTTTCTTTTTTAAACTAAGGGGGGAAAAAAGGATAATAAATTTAAAATTGAAGAATTAGAAAAAATAAAAAATTTGCCAGATGATAACTGCCTTTTTTATATCAAAAGATAGCAAACAAGCAAAGGCTCCCCTCATTGAGAGTCAACCATTGCCTATAGACACTAAAGATGACAATGGTGCGTTGCTATCCTTGTGGTGGGGTCTTATATATGTATAACTTTACCAGCTATTTCATCGTCCAAAACAAACAGTGATAAGCAATGACATTGCGGCAGGAATAAGTAAGGCTGTAATACCAGACCCGGGCGAGACAATGCAAACCTCTGCCACATATTAGCCAAAATTTTCAATTTATAAATTAATATAGGCTATGCTTTATTAGACAGAAAAAAAACCCATATCTTCAACTAATATATTCAATTTGCATAAAAGTATGCTAGATCAGTAATGTACCAAATTATTCCTGCACAATAATTTCAAATTTTGAAGTTAAAGATTTTGTCAGTTGAAACTGTCTGAATTTATCATTTATAATCACAGTATGTGTTATGGTTTAAATATGTCCAAATATACATAAAACCTACTAAGCCAGTAAAGCTACATAATAAGTATAAAACTAGCTACGCTGTCTTGCTAAGTACATAAGTAGCATTCACATTATACTTAAAAAGCTGGAAAACATTTTGTATAATGTATTCTAAGTGTAGAAGTTTATTATTATTGAATAAAATTAAATCTTATGGCTGGTTATTTTCCAGCTAAAAAAATTTTACATCTTGTTATAATTATTACAAAACTGTAAAGTTTTTTTAGTAGGTACAAGGTAAAATAAAAACTGCAAGTTAATGCTTTTTCTTTTCACATAGTCTTTATTCAAAAAAAAAACAATTATATTAAATCTTTTGTCCTTCTCATATGTGGTTCCCTGTTAGTGCCTTGCCTCAAGTTATATAGATCTGTCAGGGTGCTGTTTTGGATCACTTAGTATTGCTGGTAGCAATCCACAATATGATAGGTACTGCAACTCTTGTATTGGAACAGTTGTGTTTGATGTTTTGGCTTCGGCATATAGAGCAACATAGGTATGTATTAGGATATTATTTAGTAGTGTTATCGGGTTCGAATTTACTCTGCTTGTTAAATACTACCAATTCACTCTCTGCACTCTTATACACTTTTCAGTAGTTAGGACCCTCCAGCAAACATCAACATAGAACTTTTGAGACTAAGAAGTTGTAGCTGCTTAATGAAATATTAAATCTGAAATCAAATAAAATATTTAAAATGGTATATGCAAGCATCACTGCATCAATATGCTATAGTTAATAGTGTAATGGTTAATCCTCAGACCATTTTTGTTGGCCTGAGTGTTAATCGTTAAAAATTGTAAGTGTATGGTACAGTAGGTACCAGCAAACATCAACATAGAACTTTTGTGACTAAGAAGTTGTAGCTGCTTAATGAAATATTAAATCTGAAATCAAATAAAATATTTAAAATGGTATATGCAAGCATCACTGCATCAATATGCTATAGTTAATAGTGCAATGGTTAATCCTCAGACCATTTTTGTTGGCCTGAGTGTTAATCATTAAAAATTGGGAGTATATGGTACGGTAGGTACTTTAAGCTTTAACACAATGATAATTTTTTCTAAGAGAAGCTCTCTTCATGTTCAGAATTAATAATAGCTAGATATAGGAGTTCAATAGTACCTACATAAAAGAACACTAAGTTCTAATTTATTGATAGAGTCATAAGTTCATAAAGGCAACAAAATTAATAATTAAATTTATACAGATAAATTGCTTTTTGATTTGATTACTCTTGTAAGTAATATGTAAGTATACATATTATTTTGATAATTACACTTATTCTAGCACAATTACTTTTTAAATCAAGGGATTAGAACAATTAATAAGAATTTGCCAGATGATAATTAGCAGAATCCTCCATAAAATAAGCTTATTTCTTTCACTAATAAAATTAGTTGGCAAATTTAGCATTTACAAATTCAGTATTGGTTGTGATCACATAGAAAAGAAAGTCATATCTTCTTCATCTATGGTTAAAGATCTTAAAAATGTGATATAACAAACCATTTATTTCCATAATTATCAAAAACTCTTGTACAATCCCTTTTTGAAATTAATGTTCCAACTTATAACTATTCTAGAATGGTTTGCCTGGTGATAATTACTTCAATTTAGCATCTACCAAATCAGTATCGGTTATCATTTATTAGGTCCATAATAGAAGCTCATTTCTTTCACTAATAAAATCACTTTGCAAGCTTAAAGATGCTAAAGCCTCTACCACTCTCTTACAAGTCGATTTTTTCTTCGGCACAAACAGCATACTGCATAAAACATTATTGTTACCATGTGAAATTTTATGTATTAGTCTTAGATATGTAATTCTAATTTTATTGCAGTATTGTGTTATGACTTATGTATCCTACATTATTTATTATTTAACAATAATAACCTTCTAAAAATGGTATTAACAAACTATATATTGTCAATAGTACATTTTCTGTACCTTTCAAACGTCGCCGGTTAATAGTGTTAATCACTATTTTGATCATTAAAAACTACTCTAGACTAGTTGCTTTCAAAACATAAAAGTGATCAACGATTTGACGTCATTCGTTGGTCACTAAGCATACGCAATACCAATTGTCAAACTACCCATACTAAAAGTGTCGTTCCAGTGCACGATAGTGACTTTCGACGACACCAAGTACTTGTGACGTCATTTTCGTTGATCACCCATGTTAGTCAATACGAAATAAGGGAACTGACAGCTAATTGATGTCAACTTTGCACAGTGATTATCACTTTGATTGTCAGTTAAAGATAGGCAATAGGCCCCCTGACAGCTAATTGATGTCAACTTTGCACAGTGATTATCACTGTGATTGTCAGTTCAAGATAGGCAATAGGCCCCCAGGTAGCGCACTATGTTACTATAGACCATACATACATATAGTAATACACATATTTATCTATGCTATAGACGATAGTAGTGTCGATACAGATACTTCGCTTTCTTCAACTCAAACTACTAACAGGAAAAGATCTCATACATCTAATAAAATATGCATACACTGCAATAAACGGCGCAAAAAGCGCAACAATGAATTGAAATCTACTGACTGTCAGTGCTCTCACTCTGTTTCTGAAATCTCAGAGATAAATAATGCTTCGGGCGCCTCATTTATTATTGGTGATAATAATGTAAATGAAAATGTTACAATGAAAGATTTGTCAAACCCCCTAACAAATAGTAAGGAACCCCAAAAACCTAAAGATTATATTAACTACCGCACACAGTATGAATGCACAGACCTTGGACCTTACGTTATTCATGTCCAAAGAGTTATTACATCTCCGACTGATAATGTTACTCTACATTCAGTCTCGTTTGAACGATTCCTTAAATATAATACTTTCAAAAATATAATTGATGGTAGCCTCAAGAAAATTGGACGCAACTGATTATCTCTATCATTTTCGGACCACAATGATCCAAACCACTTTATTAATGACCCTAATCTCTCAAATAAAAACTTCAAAGCTTTTATCCCATCATTTAACGTTTCACGAGTAGGCCTAATTAGAGGTGTTCCCTCAGACTGGTCACCTGAGGAAATTGCTAATAATGTTAAGGTTCCCATTGGTTGTGGAAAAATAATAAAGGTTAGAAGAATAAACCGTAAAATAACAATTAATGATAACACTACCTGGAAACCAACAGAGACAGTTGTCGTAACTTTTGATGGACAGACTTTACCGAAACGTGTCTACGTTTGTTATAATGCCCTCCCAGTAGATTTATACATTTACCCTACTATACAATGCTATAAATGCTGTAGGTACGGTCATACTAAAATAACTAGCAGATCGAACCCAAGATGCTTTAAATGTGGAAAGGATCATTGTGGAGACTCTTGTACCAGCGAGGCTGATTTCAATGTTAATTGTTGTTTATGTAAGGGATCTCACTTTGCCACTAGCAAATCATGCCCAGAACATTTAAGACAAAAAAACATTAAAATGTTTATGGCTCTAAACTGTCCCAAAAAATTATCCCCCAGTCTCCAAATCATATGCTGATGCCATCTCAACACCTATTAAAACTGCTCTTCATCCACTTTTGAAAAGAAACTTAGATTCGCAAGAACAATCCCATAGATCATACAAAAAAACAATATTTCAGAAACCTAAACCCCATACAAAAGTTAAAAAGAGTTATGACTATGATTTCCAAAATTTAATTATTAATGAATATAATTCCACTAATTCTAGAGAAAATGGTACTTTGTTGACAAAAAATTATAACAATAATCAAGAATCAGCCTCAATAGGCATGATTATATCTTTTATTAAATTTCAGTCCGAAGTAATAACACCATCCAACGCTGCTTTAATGACAGAAAGTTTAATTAATTATTCTAAATTTAACGGCGATCTTGGACAGTCAAGCCAAAATTCTTCAATGGAACTCGCAGAGCATCACCAACAAGAAAAGTGAAATAATTTACTTATTAAATAAATATGAGCCATTTTTAGTGGCTCTTTCAGAAACTTGGTTAAGACCAAGTTGTACCTTTAAATTCTCTGGATACACTAGTATCCGAGAAGATAGATCTGATGGTTATGGAGGTGTAGCCATCATGATCAAAAAAGGATAATTTTTCCATTGTTAATCTCCCTGTACATACTGTAAATATGTCTATATTAGCTGTTAATGTAAATAATATTTGTTTTGTGGCACTTTATATTCCACATCCAAATTTGAACATTTTGTCAGAACTTAATAACATATTAGCCATACTACCTAAACCCTTTATTGTGTTAGGTGATTTTAATTCTCATCATCAAGCCTAGGGTTGTTCCTCCAGTAATTATTATGGTAAAGAGCTTTTGAAAGTCATTGAGGAATGAAATTTATGTATTTTAAACAACGGTTCTCCCACACGTCGCACAAAACCCTCCGAAGGCAAAAGCGCTATAGACCTGTCCATTTGCAGTCCCAATTTAGCACCTTCTTTGACATGGTACACACTCCCATTTACGTTTGGAAGTGATCACTTTCCCATAATAATAAATTTCCCTTCTGCATAATCATAAGTCATAAAACTTCACCTAAATTTACATCATATTTTAAATATAATTTGCATAACCCGGATTGGCACAAGTTTAATAATTTTGATGGAAGTTGGTGTTAATGTTTTGCCTAACATTTCCTCATATAATGACTCTTCTTGTGCAGAAGCCTTTACTCAATTAAATATAAAATCAGCTGAAAACACTTTTCCCATTAAAAAACAATTAACTAAGAAAATAAATATGCCACCTTGGTGGGATAAAGAGTGCTCAGACCGTCAGACGCTATTAAGGAAAGGAAAGCTGCTGAAAAATTTTATTGTCAGTATACAACTACAAAAAAATTTAATATTCTCACTAATATTATAAAAACTACTCGTCGATGATTAAAAAATAAAAAAGCTGAAGGTTGGAAGAAATTCTGCTCTTCCTTATCACCCCAAACAAAACCTTCAAGTGTATGGTTAAACATAAGAAAATTTAGATCTGCATAATGCATATAAGGTTTCTAATAATTATGAAATGTGTCCATTGTTAATAAATCAGCTGATAGATCATCTTGCTCCATCTACAGTACCAGAAAGTTTCCACAGAGTACCTTGTTTAAACTATAAAAAGTTTCCTTCCTCTTCCTTCTACTTCTTCTTCAGACAATTTTTCCCCTTTTACGTTATTTGAGCTAAAAGGTATCCTTCAAAATGTTAAAGATTCTACTCCTGGATGGGATAATATTAACTACTCATTTTTAAATAACATGACTGATAAATCTCTATCATACTTATTAAAGGTTATGAACTCCCTTGTTTCTACAGGTAATATACCTCAGACATGGAAGTCACATTCTGTTATCCCTATCCTTAAACTTGATAAAAACCCTTCCGACCCTTTTTCATACAGACCCATTGTGCTTTCATCAGTTTTGTTGAAAATTCTAGAGCACCTTGTTAAACTTCGCTTAGAATGGTTTATTGAAAGCAGAAATTTATTAAGTCAAAGTCAGTGTGGTTTTAGTAGAGGAACCAAAGCACCATAGATAATATTAGCTTACTTATAACTGATATTAGATTAGCTTTTACTCATAACAAATCTGTTTTAGCAGCCTTTTTAGATATATCCTCAGCATATGATAAGTAATTTTATCAATTCTGAAAAATAAGCTAGTGAAATTAAATATACCATTTTATTTAATTAATGTTATGAATATTTTATACAATAGAACTAATAATTAAGCAAATAACTCTAATAATTTAAAAAGACAACAATATAAAGGCCTTCCACAAGGTTGTGTTTTAAGTCCAATCCTTTACAACATATACTCATATAATATGGAAACTGTAGCAACTAGCAATGTAAATGTTCTTCAGTATGCTGATGACCTCCTTTTATACTCAACTGACAAATCTATACAGATGGCTTGTGATAATCTTTCCACGTCTATTCTATCCCTACAGACTTTGCTTAATAATAATGGTCTTGATATTTCTGTTTCTAAAAGTTCCATAGTTTTATTTTCTCGCACAAAATTTCCACCCCCTATAAATATTACTTACAAAAATAGTCCAATTCCTATTAAATCGAAAACAAAATTCTTAGGTATAATACTAGATAATAAACTCCAAGGACTAGATCACTGTGAGTATATAGCAGCAAAGTGTGAACGTAATATCAATTTAATGAGATGTGTTTCTGGGGTTTGGTGGGGTGCACACCCATCTACATTAAAACTGATGTATAATGCATTAATAAGAAGTTTATTGGATTATGGAATGTTTCTACTAGAACCATGTAGTAAGATTGGTCTAAAGAAAATTGACTCTGTTCAAACTAAAGCATTACGAATTGTTCTAGGAGCAATGAAATCCAGCCCTGTTTCTGCCTTACAAGTAGAATGTGCTGAACCTCCATTATATTTACGACGTAAATATCTATCTGACAGGTTTTTCCTTCGCACTTTGGAATCACAGAATCACCCTCTGCTTACAAAGCTCTCTAGTCTTAGTGATTTAATGTCAGATAAGTATTGGAAACACAAAACAATCTCAGCCCTTGTATACAGCTATATGAAATATCATAGCCTTAAGCCTTTTACTTTTACATCCCCTATAAATCCTTTATATAAACACAATTATGAATCATTAACTCTGCAGCCTGTTGTAGTAAATTTAGGTATAGATAAACAATCTTTGTATGCCAATCAATATTTTAACAATATTATCAATGAAAAATGGCAAGATTTTCATTTGATTTTTACTGATGCATCCAAAAACAATAGTAATGTTGGAATAGGTGTATACCATAAACAGTACAATATTGTTCAAAAAATCAAATTTCCACCGGAAGCATCTGTATTTACAGGTGAATGTTATGGACTTTATAAAGCTGTAGAATACATACACATTATGAAACTACCTAAGTGTATGATTCTGACTGATTCACTGAGTGCTCTACATTGTTTGCAAAAGTTTCCTTTAAAATCCAAATTTATACCTCCTATTATTTTAGACTTAAGAAATCTTTTATACAAATGTACTTTTAAATATAACCTTATTATTTACTTTGCCTGGGTTCCAAGCCATTGTAATATCACTGGAAATGAGAGAGCTGATCGGTGTGCTAAAGAGGCAGTTCAGTGTGGTGATTTATACACCTACATTAATTATTGTCACAATCTAGCTGCTCTCCCTAAACTCCATCTTAAGCAGTCATGGCAAAGTGTCTGGGATAGTGGTACATTGGTGAAAGGCAAAACCTATTCCCAATTACAACCATTGATACCTTCTAAACCTTGGTACTCTGTAGTGAAATTAAATAAGTTGTCAACATCTGTTATCACCAGAAAGAGGCTTGGTCACACTAATACTCCTGAACACCTCTTCAAGCTACACATCAAAGATATCAATGTTTGTGAGTGTGGCACTGATATTGGAGATCTCAATCATATATTTTTTGTTTGTCCTAAATACAATCATTCATCATTATATGAGGGGTATAGAAGCAAAAGCGCTTAAGTCCAAAAATACATTTTATTACACTGAGCACACCAAATTGTAGCGATAAAAAATTGCAAAAATATATTATAATTGTCACCATTCAAATCTACCTCAATCCTACATAAAATTCACTTAGAAAGTAATGATTACATGCAAAACCACCTTAATCCAAAATTTGTTAGGAGCAAATACCTACGCCTCAATCACAATCAACCAATCAGAAGCAGCCATTTCAAAATTTCTAAGATGGCGAATCAATTACTTTTCATAGTAAGTTGAGTGTGCATTGCGCGTGTTTAATTTGTGTTTTTTTTATTAAATTACTTATTGTAATGGAAGAAAAAATTACACCAGCACGTGCAGGACGAGCACGGAAACGTCTGGTAAATAAAAATAAGTGGCGACGGGTGAAGGAAAAGGCAGAAAGGTAACAAACAACTTACTAATATTTTGGCCGTTGTGATAGGATAAATTAGGGTTTGCATAGAAAGCTTCCTCTAAATTTTATTTCCATTTTCATTAAATTAATAATTAGTTATTGCAAAAAGCTCCTAACATACTAACATTTTATTCACGCTATACTGAACTGTTTTTTTCTGCTTTTGGTAATGGGTTTTATTTTCTATTGCTTAAGGTACTCTGCAAAAATCTCCTGATTTAATTCTTTTATTTAATTTTTTTTATAATTATCAAGAATATTATTTTATCTTTACTTTCCATAAATAATTATAATACAATATAATGTACCTTACCTGTAACTAATCTGTTAAGAAAATTAATAAAATTCTATATTCTAAGCTTTGTTTTATTTTGCAATCGGTACCTTACGCTACCGCCATTTATTGACAGTTGACGAATTAAATAGTGACATGCAAACTCACTTAGATCTAAAGCAGTGAAAAGCAAACATGCTTTAGTCCAACGCTTAAATGCAAAAACACCTCAGTCCTACACTATTTCTTAACTGTCGTCCGCAAACGTCGAGAGCAGATATGCTCTCTGACATAAGCACAAACTCCCGTCCGGGGTACAAATGAGTGCTCGAATTTGTACCCCGGGTAGGAGAGATATGAGGTATCAGCCGGAAAAGATATCTGCGTCTCAGTTAAAAAGAACAGAGCCGGCTTAGCCGTCTCAAGGTGGTAGTGGACGGCATTTAGGTTTGAGTGAAGACCCCTAATATTAGTATAGTCCACGTTGAGTGTGGTAGGGGGTGCCTTTCGATTTCTGTTCGATTTGCCCCGAGCAGCGAAGTTTGAGAGCGCAATTGTGCCCCCCCCCCCTCCCCCCCAGAGTACGCAGGGCAACCTGGGCATCCATGATCAGGCTGATTACAAACCCCTGAACATGGGGTAAACTACTACCTTTAAATTGCGCTTCCATAGTGTTGGGGGGAGGGGGGAAAGGGCGTCCGGGAACCTCACAGACCAAACGAAATGCAACAGCAAAGCTGTTACTTTACGTTGGTTTTAAGTGAGGTAGTGGTATCGCCCGGTCGTGCCGACCCATTCAGCTAAGCATGGCACTACCACTTTTTTTTTGACTGCACCGGTGGAATAATTTCAAAAAATAATATTATCCCTCCGGCGGGCGATGGGGTCGTCACTTCCCGACGTATTATTGTTGTAAATAATTTATAATTTTAGTATCTACGTTATTTTGATTAGTTTCTGATCCTCTATTTTCCTGTCAATCCAAGTTCCAAATACTAGTTTATTATCTAAAAAATGTTTCCTCGTTTTACTTGATCATGGCAGTTGCTTAATGCCTATGCCAAAAAAAATGATACTTAAGACCAGTGTGACTAGATTCAGTGTTTGAATACTTTTTCAGTATATTATATTTATCGATAATTTTGAAAAACATTATTTTTATAGGTATATGGCTGGAATTAAGTATTTTTTGAGTATTTTAGATAAGAATTTACAGTATCACCGATAAAAATTAATGATGACGTCGTGAAAGTCGGGTTGCCGTTCGGGGAATTAATCTAATTAAGTTTACATTTTATTTAATAGCAAGGATCAATAAGTCGTAGTGTAATATAACCTGACCGTCTCCTTGGTCGAGTCGTTAGCGACCCTGACTACGCAATCAACGGGGCTCGGATTCGATCCACGATGGGGACAAGCATTTGTGTGATGAGCATAAATGTTTGTGTTTCCGGGTTTGGTGTTTTTTAAATATTTATATGTTTATTTCTTTGTATCAGAATCACTGACAAACACTCATAATACAAGTAAATATTTTGCTTCCTTTAGGGTTAGTTCAGTAAGCGTAATTTGTCCCCTGTATATTTATTTATTTATTTATAACTATTTCGTTTGTAGTATTATTATACTACTAGCAAAAAGCAGAGTTTTGTAAGGACTCGCAAAGTTATACTACCTTGTAATATTCTTAGGAAAGTATTTTTATGAGAATTACATCTTTTAATGTATGAACTTTATTTATAATTATAAATCTTACATAAAAAATCCAGCTTATTTTTACCCAAACATTATATTCGCATCAAAGGCGTCGTCAGACTTTGGTCTAGGACGGCGCCGGAACATAAAACCAAAATAAAAAAACATGTTTCTAGGACTAAATTTTTTATTATTTTTGTGTTATAGCACTCACCCCGTGCTTGGGAATACTGGAAAAACTTTAAAAACAACAAAGAAAAATATCGACACGCAAGGATTGAACCTGCGACCGTCTCCCTTAAGCCGAGACGCTCTTTCACTGAGCTAGTGTCGTCAGGTTTGACGTGGCGAAATTCTTTTTTGTTATATGATCGATTACGTCGATTGTACTGATCGCTAGGTATACATACGTATACCTAGTTGAATGAGTTCTTCGTTACAGATGAAATTCACATTTATAATTTTGATCAGTATTTCGTATTTCTTATTATTTTTGTGTTATAGCACTCACCCCGTGCTTGGGAAAACGGAAAAAAATTAGAAATAACAAAAAAAAATATCGACACGCAGGGATTGAACCTGCGACCGTCTCCCTAAAGCCGAGACGCTCTTCCACTGAGCTAGTGTCGACAGGTTTGACGTGGCGAAATTCTTCTTTGTTATACGATTGATTACGTCGATTGTTGTGATCGCTAGGTATACACACGTATAACACTAGTTAAATGAGTTCATCGTTATATATCAAAATGACACATAGGCTACAATATATAAAGATTTGGTGTAATTTGGCGGTAATATAACGATAAGTATCAAGTAAGTCGGAAAAAATCCTGCCTTCTGAGAGCTATTTTGGCGTGCGCTGAGAAAACCGCTGAAGTTACACGAAGATAATGTAAAGTAGGATTGTTTGTCTTAAATAGTTCTAAATAAAAGTCCGCGACAGCATATGTCTACCTTTTATGTAGAATCTATAATATCCAAAATAGTGATCCATAAATACAATTAAATTATTACACTTTTTTACAAATCATATTTCGGATTATTTATTAATTTTGTATTAAAATTAATATATTTGCCGCTTTCAGCATTTTATGTAGATGAAGTTTGTCTTTTACACTAAGAAATTCGGACGAATGGTTAAAAAGTTATCACGATAAGATTAAATTGGGAGGTTATTACAGGCGATCAAAGCATTAAGCAAAGTCGCGCCAATCAGTGTTGCCAGTATCAGATAATCAAAAATAACATGAGGCAGCTCAAAAAGTAACATTTTCTAGAGAAAAGTAACATTTCCTTAATTTATGCGGAATATGACACTTTATTACACGAAAAATAAAAAGTTTTCTGTCCCTCAGTCAAGCTTCGAAAGAATCGTAAAAATGTTTATATATCTAACTAAAAATAAATAATCAGTTTATAAAAAAAGTAATTTTCGATCTCATCGATTTTATTTGCTGGAAAGTACAAAAATATTTTCCTAAAAGTAACGTAAAAGTCACATTTTGAGTCATGTAACATGTAAGTAACATGAAGGGGTCAAAAGTAACGCAAAATGTTACAAAAGTAACATTCGGGCAACGCTAGCGTCAATACCGCGCGTGCGCGATCCGAATGTTTTTTTTTGTTTTTCGAAATGACA